>JAUMHL010000006.1:11021907-11088264 GCA_032362345.1 Sandelia bainsii | reverse complement strand
CGATAACGTGGAGAGGGAGCGCAATAAAAGACGTTTAACGGGGGGCGTTGCTGAAACACATTGCAACGTGTCCTTAAACCTGAGGAACACAAGCGCACCTGATGAACATGACCTGTGTCCACTTCAAGAAGTCAACTATTTAACTGCTGTCACAATCCTATAGAGAGGCCTTCTACCAGCTCAGCTGCTATCGTGCAATCTGAGCACATAGGCAGGACTCCACAAAGAGAGAGAACAAGAAGAAGCACACATCCTTCGAGGCAGAATGGAACCAGCGATCTAAGGATAACTACCACTGGTTAACTTACAGTCCTCTGCTCTACCAGCTTAGCTATCAAAGGGAGGCAAGCTCATCGAAGGAAAGCAGAAACTGTTGAATAAACAAGTGTGACACGTGTGTAATACAAAACGCTGGCAATCCACTTGTTTTTGAAACGTTTTGCTTCACCGCCCATGGCAACAATTCCTACGTTTGGTTATGAAAACTTTGAAGACACATTTATCTAGTCTCAACATATAGGCAGGACTCCACATAGAGACAAACCACATCCTTCGAGCCACAGTTGAACCAGCAACCTAAGGCTCACAGCCACAATTAACCTACAGACATCTAGTCTACTAGCTAAGCTATCTAAAGAAGAGCAACGACAGCCCTCCTTCGCGTTGTCCAGTATAGCAGAATGTCATGTGTACTACAACTATGCCTGTAACAAGGCCTAAGGAATGAACAGTCCACGGAGACGAAACAGAGAAAGGGCCACCTGTCTTACTCCACATGCATGTTGAGCAGGGATCATGTCCTGAGAAAAGTCCTATAGTCTGCTTGCTTGTATAATTCCATTTCAGTCTGCAATTTTTTGTCTTGTGCAAAATCCATCCTACCACTAATTAATATAGTTCTAGAATATTATTGATCAATAACTATTTTTTTGGGCTGCCGAACACCCCTAAAATGGGTCCACAATCGCTATTGCTATAACTTGTGAAAAGTCCTTTATTACAGACCAAGTGCAAATGCAGTGCAAGTCTTGCCATTTAAAGGATCAATTTACTGTTGTCTTCAGTTCACTTTCTTTTCTCTACATGATTATTTTTTTCTTTTGAGTATCTTGCATGTCTTGCTTTAGTGTCACGCAATAACAGATAACTGTCTTTCTATTGAAATAAGAATAATAATTATTATTTAATGGAGAAAACAGATTACCTTCTGTACACTTTTTGGTGAACAGAGGACTGACATGGGATTGTGTCCATCTGCATTGTCGTCACTCATGCTCTTTGTTGTGGACACAGTTCCTCCATCTTCTCAGGATGATGGGGTCAGTATGTTTGGAGGAGATCACCTGGAGCTTACAGTGGGCACCATCACCTGCTGGTGCATATTTAAGACTATATGATGTAATCCGAAACCGCTGATTTTGGCCAAAATTTTAAAATATCTTTAAATACTGTTCTAGATAGCTATTTGGATGTTAATAAGTTATTCCATTGTTTGAATTGCACTGCACTTTGATATTGTGTATGTGTGATATTTGTTATAAGAAAAAGTACATTTGTAGAAAATAAGTAAGTATTTTTGCATATTTCTATGCTTAAATAAGCATTTTACTTTACACTTTAACAATTATGAAAAAGTCAGAACATAAAAAAAAAAAAAAAATGTTTTCCAATAATGGTCTAGAGTTGAAATTTTTCCAGTTGAGTGCCCTATAAATTAAAAGCTTAAGTTGAAATAAATAAATATAGAAAAGAATAAATAAATATAAATACATTAATTACAGCATATATTCATTCTTTCATATATTTATTTTTTGATTTCTGTATGTCTTTTACTTCTAATTTTTCATCCTCCATACGTGTGCAATGCTGATACATAAGTGGGTTTCAAACCCACGCCTTGAGAGTAGACTGCAATCTGAACACAGTGCCTTAGACCACTCAACAATACTGAATCCATTTGCTACAGTCATATTATGTCATCTTTATTTCACAGTATTAAACATGAAACGTATGTGCTTAATATGTGGAGAGTGAGAAATGCCTCAGTGACACTATTGCTTTGGAACTTTGAGCTTTTATTTTATTTTATAAAATGTAGAACTGGAAAGCCTTTTTAAAAGCAATGAACAAATAGTCTGTATATGTTTTGGTATTATGTCTATGTATTATGTAGTATTATGTCTTTATGTCTATTATGTCTCAACATTGCTGGTTGGTGTGATAAAAGTTCATACTTGTGTGAATAGTGTTAACGACAGGTTCCACTGAGACAGCATACAGTACAATGTGAACACTTAAACATTTTTTCTGAAATTATTATGAGAATTTCCTATACAGACTATCTGTTAAACCCATGTATTTGCTATTACCTTCTGTGCATGCTATTTCTCTTTTAGACATGAGGAGGAAACATACAGCAGGCCAGATAAGACAAGGTACAAGGACAGCATGCCCTCTGAACCCTTTCAAATAAAATTATTATTATACATTTATTTTCTGTTTTATCAGTATACTAATTATTATTGTTACATCATTACTGAAGTTGTTAACTCTTATTCCCCTTCTCTGCAATTTAAATCAACAGACCGCACAGTGATGATGTAGGTGAGGTATATAATGTGGTGAATACTTATGCAATGACTTATTTAAAATTTTAATTTTTAATTCATTAATCTTATTTATTATTATTATTATATAGCATTTTTTGTCAAAAAGCCAAATTTAATTGAGCATGATTCAATGTTGTAAAAAAAAAAAAAAAAAGATAAAAACTTCCAAGTGGTGAATATTTTTTATAGACACTATTTGACTTTTGACTAGTCAGAATGTAGATCTGGAATTCACTTTGGATAGGCAAAAATGAGTTGTGGACAATATTAGTGAACAGGAACAACTTAAAAGACAAATAAGTAGAGTAAAAATTTAAGGAAAAACTGTTTAACTTTGAGAATTTAACTTTTTATTAAAGGTTGTATAAAATTTTTACATAGTGGCCCCTCATTCTTTATGCGGAGTCTTTCTTCTTAAGATGCAGTTAAATAATCTACTACAGCTAAAATAGTAGGCTGATTTTTAAATTATTTTACAAAATATTACAAAGTAATTAATTTAACTCAAAACAAAACAAAAAAAAATCACATAACAATCGCACAGATGATTATTTTTTACAAAGTGCATCTGTGTTTTTTTATTTTACATTAACCTTTCCAAACAGTAAATCTTATCTTGAACAAGAACATTTGAAATGACAATATAGCACAAAGAGAATAATGTATCGGAGAGGAAACCTTGCCTTAATGGAACTTCTCTTTACCACACTACAGTTTCACAGTTGAATTTTACCAGAACAATCTCAGCTTCCTGCAGACTCCCTCAATTTTCACATTTAGTAGTTTCAGTATCCAACAACAATGGTGATGTGTCGTAAACCTAGACATAGACTTGAGAGCTGTTTAAAAGCTTGTCTGATATTACACTGCCTTCATATTTCCCCACATGATTCTAACAGGTGGTTTTAACCATAAAACAACTGCTATACTTATCAGCAGTTAAAAACATCATAAAGAGAGATATTTCCCAAATTCTGGAGGATGTGCAGAAGTTCCCATTGAGAGCAGTGTACATTAGGATGGTCTGACCTCCCACCTGCAGCAATGTAAAGATTTAAAAATGATGACCATTCAGGTGTACCTATCGGACCAGGCAGGGGAACCAGTAGACTGGCTAAAAGATCTTGTCTGCTTAGGGAAACTGGTGTAACATGGCAGGCTGTCAAATTCAGAAGGAGATCCAATACTGTTGCTGGATGAGTCATCTGTAGAGGGATCCTACAAGATAGGATGATTTCAGTTATTTTTACAGTGGAAAAGGCCTTAATTACTATTAATTAATTAGTAGTAACAATAGCCAGTTAATAGGCCAAGCTACAGTAGCTCTGTGAGATCATGAACTAACAGATGTTCAGTGAGCAATAGAGTTGAACTATTAGTTGCTGGGTTTCTGGCGTTCAGAAGCTGCTTCTTGTTATGTGTGTATATTCTGCTCATTTTTTTCATTTTCTAAATTCAGTTCTATTTTCACACGGAAATCGTCCTGTTGTCCTCTACAGTGGACATGCTGTGAAATTAAAATAAAAAATATATTAAAATTTTTTTTAATTGTAAGGTGTTTTTTTTAGGCCCAAATAGATAGGAAATCACACAAAAAAAGAAATTGTAAGACACTTTTTTTCTTTGGTTCTCAGGAGGATATAAAATAGCCTTGTATGGACCTTCTCTGTTTTTAACTGTACGCTTAAGTCATAAGTCATGAGTTTGCATGTTTGTTACCATTTACCATAGTAGTTTTTTTGAGCATTATTGTACAGAACCTGTATAGCTTACTTAACATGCACTGTGTTCATTCAATTTAATGACAGATCTTTCACTGCTTTAAATAGCAGTAATACAAAAGTGATACAAAATGATATATTGTCAAATAATGCTACAAATTTACATGCTAATTATTTTGAATATGATGTTAATCAACAAAAGAAGATGTGCAGTTTTCCCTGTTATATCAGATTTTTTAAAATTAGGGTAAAATACTTGGTTCATAACTTGGCTCATTTGTTTCCACTATGTAAAACATCTGACTAAAGTACTGTTTGTTAAGCTTGTTGCTCTGAGCTCAAGTAATAATTGAACTTTTACATTTTGGACTGTGGAGTCAAGAATAAGAAAACTACTGTATGTTAAGAGCTTTAGTGAGAAAATTGATCTGAACAATAAAAATGAGGGCGAAATGTCCCCTACATCCACACGTACAATTAATGTTAAGCTGAACTTCCTCCATCAGGATAAATTACTTTAGTGCCACTATTGATAATGTTATTTAAAATTAAAATGTCATTCATTCAGTCTTTATACTGTTTGTATTGTTGGCTGTAAGCCTTTGTGAGTCACAGAATGTAACAAAACCATGATGGTAATGAGAGATACCTTTTGCTGCAGAATGTAAAGTGAAGTTACTGCATTTATTCCATTATGCTCTTTCAGTTTTGGAAGTACTTCGCCTGTGGAAAAGAACAAAACATACTGTCGATACACGTCTGACTCTTTGATCAAGATTAATTCAGTCACATCTTAGATTAGCTGATCATTTTCATATTAACTTTCACCAAAGTGTAATATTAATTTAATATAACAGGATAATGACGTAACTATACCTGTGCGATTGATTGGTGAGCGATGAGAGTGGTAAAACCTAGAGAGAGCCTTTCTAGGTGGATGTCTTTGCCTAACAAAGACAATATGGTATCAGTGTGTTATGTTACCTTACAATGCTTATTTGCACTTCTTATTTGCAATTCTTACTTTTTGGAAGGCGTCCAGCAGGCACATACTGTTACCAAGGTGATGAGGAGGAAGATGCCTCCAGTGGAAAGGATGATATAGAGGGAACTTCTTCCTAGTAGGATATGCAAGATTACAGTTTGCATACAACAGTGTAACAGTGAACAGACCAACATGGGATCACACAAAATGATTTTACAGTTTATTATAGATCACTGTTTCAGACCTCAGACCTAAATCTCTGTGCATAATATAGAAATTATTATTTATGTAAAAGAACTGCTTTTTTCTAATAATAAATATAAATTTTACTTTTAAATCCTATTCAACTGTAGATAGAATATTAAATTTAAAATCACAATATTTCATGAAATGTGTGCAGGGTTAGTGCTTCAAACTGTTTGTTTCATGTCTTCTATGAATATGTCTAGCATGGTGTGTTTCTGACACTAGCAGCCAGTAACTAAGACAGCATCACATACTGTAGACAGTCAGTCTGATAGGCAGGCTTGTTGCATTGCCCACGGGATTCTCCACTGTGCAGCTGTAGATGTCATCATCTGTCATCAACACCCGCTTTATGGTCAAGAGTTTTTGTTCAGGCGACAACACAAATCTTGTCTCATTGGTCAGTGGCTTTCCACCTTTGAACCACCTGTATGTAGTCCTGGTTCCATTTTCATGTGAGCAGTTGAGGACAATGTTTTCGCTGAGTTCCAGTACTGATGAAGCCTCCACATGGATGTAAGGCCTAGATATTGGTTCTGGATAAAGGCAACAACCAATGCATTAGTTTTAACATGTAAATAGACCAAAAAAAAAAGAACAGTACATATGCTGTTCTCCATGTCTGATGCTACCACTTAAATGACTTTGTTGCTCTACAACACATTTCAGAAAACAGAACTATTTCAGAAAAGACATTTAGCAACCCAGAAGCTATATGTATGTAGTATTGTTTTTGTTTTTAAATATTCAATCAATAAATTTTAAGCAGTAGGTAAGGCAGTTGGCAATTGTCAGTTGTCTATGAGACCCAGGGTTGTTGGTTTGCTTCTCGGTCCCTCCCTGATTCTTGGCCACATATTGAAGTGTTCCTGGACAAGACACTGAACCCCATACCCTTGGCGCCTAAGGGGGCTGCCTATCCACAAAGAATTTCCTCAAGGGGATCAGAAAAGTATGAATTATTATTACTATTTTGGACTGTTTAGTGCAGCAGAAACAAGTAGGAAAAACAACACTAAGTACCAACTGCTTACTAATATTAATAATTATTACTAATAATTTCAGTCTGCATTAGGCTACAGTGCTATGAATCTACTTTACATATAGAGTTTATCAAATATACAGTATTATGGAGGACCAAGTCATTGTTGTACAAATAAAAGGTCTTAAGTCTTAACACTGTCCCAAGTGTGAAAACACAACTAAAATGGTAGTATTATTAGTAGTTAAAAATTTTAAAAGAATAGCATTTAGTTAATAGACACATTGTACACTAATACACTGTTGAAGACCTCTTAAGAGGCTTTTTGAAATATTTATGGCATCTGTTGGCAGGCAATAACATTCTCAGCAGCAGAGTAGGATGAAAAGGTCATCCTAACACAGACTGGTTCATGTGGAACGTAGCTTCTTCCTCCAACTCGTCTTCGGGATACAGGTGACCTTCACTCAGGCTCCTATGAATTCAATCCTTTGAATTATTTTGGCAACTTGACCTCCTCTTAGGACTGTGTCGACTTATAAGGTCTATGTTTTGTTAACATCTTCCTCACCTGCCAGGGTGGTTGACATTTGTCACCACTGAGCTGCATTCTTGCTTGTGTAAGCTGGCAATTGAAAATCTGCCTTTTTTGAAGAAGTTAGAGGTGAGCATGGGTCACAAAGATCCTACCACAGGGGACATAAATGATTAAACTTGGGACTTGAGTTGGACTTCTAAGTCAGGGATAAATGTGTTTTCTAAAATACTGGTACAGACTAAAGAGAGTGAACTATGATTGTACTCTTACATTACCCTGACAGAACTGTACAATAAAACCTGTCCTCCTACCATCCACAGTAAGTGTGATGCTGCCCTCTCCTGTAAAGATGTCGTCTGTGATGGAGATCTGCACATCATAAGTTCCATCATCGGAGAGCCTGAGATTGTGAAGAAGCAGTGTCCCATTTTCAAATACCAGGATACGATCACGATACTCAGGCCTTGGGGTCCCAATGATGTCAGTTCCAATCGACTGGACAACAGTGACAGACTTCTCTCTCTTTAGCTCCCACTTGATGACCGGCAGGTCTAGACTGAAACTATTGTAGCGGACAGACAGAAGGGCCTCACCTCCTACTGCACCTCTGATGAGAGTGTTGGCAATAGTAATATTCACTGCCCAGACTTCACCTAGACAGAAACACAGAAGAGAAGTGCCTGCATTCAATTCTCTCTTTCAAAACACAATTGCAATATAGTACTTCTAGAAATGAAATAACACCACAGTGAGTTGGCTGATGAAGGTCACTATCCTATAATACACCACTCTTGAACTGCCTTGGATTAGTTATATTTCCTATAGTGTTACTGACACAAATTGAGTGCCCAAAACACCATTACAACAGGAATTGCCACTTTATAAAGTGGTAATAAAGTACAAGGCTGTATCAGACTGCATTAGTTATAGCTAGATGTAGCTAGTACTCTGGTAACCACAGTAAGTGTTAATAATAGTAATCTATATGTTTATAGGCTAATTTTTTCACCTTTAAAAATAATTGGTATATAACTTACATAATCAAAATGCAGATACTACTGGTTAATCTTCTGAAAATATTAGCAGAAAATGTAGTGTCTACAACCAAAATGTCATCTTTCAGCTTTCTTTTCCATTTCAACCAAGTTGTTTGCAGTTGTGTACAATGTATTGTATGTATATAAAATTTAACACATCTGAGTTTGTGATTTTAAGTTAACTACATATATTGAACAAATGCACATTGTGCACTACACTATTATTCACCCAATATGAATACAGGATACTGGGCTGTCTATTGCAATAGTTTTATAAACAGTCTATTAGTGCTTGACCACAATCAAAATGTAAATAATCTTCTCTGAATGCTGGTGTGGGTGTCACTCCCCATCACTGCTGTATACTGGAGCCAATTTACATGGTAGATCCACTTTACCATGGTAACAGCTGACAATCCAACAAAAGTGGGGATTGTTTGTCCAAATTTCCTTCTTGGCAGTTCATGAAAAGAGCACTGGGAGCAATCCAGATGCCATGCTAGCGTTGCAGAAACAGAGCAGCTCAGTGACTCTGCTGCTAGCCATAACAATAGCAGGACAGTAAGGAAACACTGTTACAACTGGAAATAACATGTGATAGGCCAAGCATGTGAAAACACTGTGATACAGTCTGTAGGCACAACTACTGTATTATTTAGAAAGGGTGGGCACAAGTCTGTAAAAGCTCCCACGCAGTCTGATGCAATGCAATACCCCAACAACAAACACTACCTTTGTCAAGTCTGTGATCTTACAGTTTACAGAGAGTTGTCAATGTCACTATATATTTTCTAATGCCACACTTTCTGGTAATATTGAATATTATGCAAAACACTGCAAATGTTACCACCAACCTCTGTTCAAACAGTATCACATTGTGTCAAACATTGTGTTTGTTCAGCTTGTGTTCAGCTGGCATTTATATGTACGCAACTTTAAAATCACCATCCAGTTAGCTCTTGCTGTTGGCATTTTCTTATAACTCTCAACTAATATTGTAGAAGACTAGCAACTGTATACTGAAATGTGCATGTTTATCTCTATAACATTCTGACATCTGATGTAGGACATCTTGAGCCAGCAGGTTGGCGTTGAGCAACAATGGATTAGTAAGAAGCAAAGAGTTAATATCTGCAAGTTGTAGCATGTGATTCCCTTATACTAAAAACAAATTTAAAACAGTAAAGAGATTTCATTAATTGGCTGATACTTATTTGATACATCATAAACTGTGTCTAATCTTAATCTATACATGTAAACAACAAGCATAACATTAGCTATGTTTAAGGCCATCTAAATCAAATTCTAAAGCAGAAACTGTTACGTACCTGAAGTGAAGAAACCAAGACACATAATCACTACAATCTGGGCAAAATTTTTCGCTTTTGAAGGGGCCTTCTTCTCTGTCTTCATCTTGTGTCTCAAGCTTGGTTTTCCTAACAGACAACCAGCATAATATGTGACTCTGGGCAGGACGGGGGACACAGTTAGTCATTCAGACTCTGCAGGGACTGAGTACATGTTGTTCTCAAAAGCCACAAAAGGGACAAAAGTGTGTGTGTGTCTGCAAATTTGTTTTGTATGATTAGTTAGAGTTATATTTGTAATGCAACAATTATTGTAACAGTAATAACAGTTGTAATTAAATGTGTTAAAATGTGTGATGTGATAAAAAAGCTTTCTTGAGCTTTCAGAATCAGTGCTGCAAATATAATTTTGCATGTTTTTTTTAAGAGTGGTAGAGCTAAACCTATAAACGTATAGTATAGTCAGTACAAGAGGGAAAATGGGTTTATCCTATGGGAAGTAGGAAAGGACTAGTTGCATTCTGTTACTGAGTAGATCAGTAACAGCACACTTTGTGTGCAAATTTATTGAATGTATGTCCTTATAAAACATGCAATACCACTTTTTTAAACCGGCTCATTTCTATGTGTTTTACCTGCTAGCAGAATTCCTCCCTGCCTTTGTTTTTGCACTGCTGCATTTTATGGTGCATGGCCATAATGAGTCAATGAGTGCAACAAACTGTACTGTGTCACCTAAACACACATATGCAAACCATAACTGTCAACTTCATTGTAGCACTAAATGAAAAGTCAGGGATTACCTAAGTCAATACACTGTCTATGCAGTATCAAAATCTGTTCAAACGTTTAAGGCCATTCATCTTGCAGTTGTTGAGATTTTTCACTTGAAGCCAAAAACATCGAACTACTGCTGGTAATAGAGAAAAAGTCAGGGGCCAATTAAAACCAGTGGGATTCATCCTCTGGGGGCTATGAATGTCTGTACAAACTTTCATGGCAATCCATATAATAGTAACAGAGATATTTATTTATTTATTGTTAGATTTAATAACACTTTACTTTCACCAATATATGGTTTACACTCATTATAGACCTAAACATGTAATTAATCATTTATAGCAGACTATAATAAGCAGATAGCCTATAACCTTTTTTAACAACTACTCCTGTTGACACCCATACCACTGCTATATAACCATATTATTAAAAATTAGATTTATAAAATTAAGTATCTTGAAATGTCTTTCAAATAGGGATATAAACCATTTAAACACGTTTCTTTCAGAAAAAAACAGAACGTCAATTTTTGCAAACCGGAAATACTGCCAATTTTGTATTGAGTGAAGCCTCCTCTCCAGCGTAGACGATCTTCGTTTCAAACATGGCAGCATGCATGTGAATGTCACGCCATTCTTAACCGTTTACTATCACCTGAATCAGCTCATGTTTGGTTGCGAATTGTCACACGTTAAATCTGATGTACAAATTACAACTTGCGGAACGCTGCCTTTATTCACCTAAGACAGTAAAGAGTCGGTAAGATCATAAAGAACTCATTATCTGTCCAGCTCTCATGTTAGCATTGTAGCTAACCAGTCAACAGCTTCAGACGGAATCATGATGGATCCTGAGCAACAACTCAGAAACGTAAGTCATATTCGTCCATTTAGCTTAGTTGGGCTTAATACGCAAATAAACACAGTTTGATGAGTAACTGTGTCTCTTGCAGCTGCGCGATTTTCTCCTGGTTTACAACCGCATGACTGAAATCTGCTTCCAGCGATGCAGCAGGAACTTCAATTACAGAAACCTGACCATGGACGAGGTACAATGAATGGAAATCGCAGTTAATCTGTCAAACATACAGGCGTGTAAATGCATAATACATAAATACAGTCTGTGTCTGATCACCGTTTCTTCACCTGCTGTTTCTCAGAAGAATAGTAACTTGCACCATATCAAAGTATGGAAAATAACCTGTGTGAAAAGGGAGTCTACAAACTTTTGACCTTGTAGTGTTTGATGAACACATACGTATGACCCCTGATTGTTGTTATCTGTTCAGGAGCGCTGTGTGGACAACTGCGCGGGGAAGCTGATTCGTTCTAACCACCGCCTGATGGGCACCTATGTGCAGCTGATGCCTCAGATGGTGCAACGCCGGATGGAGGAGATGGAGAGCAAGGCTGCGGAGAATGCCAAGGCAGCAGAGGCAGCTGCTTCTGCATCTGTGGGGTCTCCTGCAACAGAGGCCTCAGCAGCATCACCCCCACAAATACCTGGACTGTTAGCACCTGATGTTAGAACGGAGAGCCATGGCTCAATTATAAAGCCAGCGGGTTTAGATGTTCCAGTTGAGCCAGATGCTTCTGTGTTCAAACCCACTGAAGTCAAATTATCAGCTACCACACCAGTCACACCTGCATCTGAAATAGCAAATCTCTCAGTACTTAATAAATCTGGTGATGGACAATCTAATACAGCAGGATTGCCTCAGCCGCCCATACAGTAGCTGGTGCCCAAATAGAGTCTGGGAGTTTTATGCCAGCCAAACAGATTTTATCATCACAAGGTGCACCTGTGTCAATGGCTACTTCATCCACAGAGTCAAAATCCACACAGAGCTTTTCAGACCAAGACAGAGCTCCAGGGTTCCCCCTCTGTCAGGCCCTTTCTGATGTGGCCCTGACTCCCACAAACAATCCAAACGTGATGAGCAGCTCATCACTGGCTGTTCCAGATGTGGTGGTGTTCTCTGTAGTGCCGAAAAGAATAGTTGATTAATAAATGAACAGAAGTTATAATGTAGCTTATTGAACAACTGTATACAACAACATATAACCTCTTCTGGATATATCAAATGTGAGCATATGCTATTTTAAATTTTGCAAATTAATATTTAAAGTTTTTTGCTATTTGTTTGACAAAATTAGCAACTTTGGGATCTAACTTTATTTATTGACTCATCAGTAAATAAAAAGATACGAAAATAATTTTGAGTTAGCAGCTTTTGTGCCCTGTGATCTAGCATAAGATGAACCAGTATGATGAGAAAGCACAGTTGTGGTCAGCAGTTATTTATAAAGCAGTTATATTGTAATTTCTGACTATTGCAAAGTATAACATGTTTTGTGATAAGAGGCAAAAACAACAATGAAGTGTCAGCAGTGGCAGTTGAGATGAGATTTTAGTGATGGCAGTGTTATTGCCGTCAAAACTCCATAAAGATCAATCCCCAGGCTGGATTCCGGTTTATGGAGGCTTGATATTTGGACTTCTGTGTGGACTTTCAGGAGTCAGGAGGGATCCGTTTAATGTTTGACACAGTAAATGCTGAAATAAGATAAATTTCAGTTTGTTTCTTTATGTTTTTTTTTATTTTAAATGCTCCAGTGACCACATGTGTTTGTTGTTTGAAAACATTAATGGCCACCGTGCTGCTGTCACAGCAGTGGGTCGGGACGTATGTGCTACATGTTCTCACTGTTATGGGCATGAATCCAGTTCATGACTTCCATCATATCATCACCACCCTCTCCTCCCACTTCCTGTCTTTGCACTGTGTACGTTCTGTAATCCAGCAGCAAAGGATGATAAGAGATCTTAAAAAAACATTTCTAGTGACTTTACTCGTTGACCACAATCTGTGATCATCTGTCAGCCAGAAGATGTGACAGTTAAGAATTGTCTTTAGGTTAAATTTGAAAATGGTTAGTTCAAACTAGTGATGGTCCTGTTTGTGAATTAATTTTAGCCGCCTTACCTCAGTGTTTTACACCCCATGTAGTGTAGTCATGCCCCTGGGTGTAGTACCATTGCATTGCCTCCAGCAGGGGGCGCTGTTGTGTTGTGCCCCGGAACAAGGCTGCCAGTAGCGCTTCCCTCACCAGTAGCCTGCATCAACTCGGAGGAGCGGGGCGTGGACTCAGAGCGACTATTCTCTGCTCTTAAATTTGAGGAGACGGCGATTTACGGAAAAAAAAAGAAACTGAGAAGAAATCGTGAAGTAGGTAAGACTTTTGAGAAGTCATAGTATCTTAAGGAGTTTTGTTTTCTTTGTCGCTGGGATGTTTTGTTGTGGAAGTCCAACTTCACTTTGACTTTTTAACAAAAGATTTCAAAGTTATCCAATAGGCCAGCCCATAAGATTCCACGGAGGAAGAATAAGCCAAGGGGAAATGTGTACAGATCTTTAAGTACTTGACTTCATATTTTATTTTGCTGGACACTGGTTGGCTGTTTATGTTTCTTTGCATTACTTTGAACCAGTATAAAACTTAGATTACGCTCAGAGATGCACCATAAAAGTCAGAATATAATGTACAGCCAGACTTCAGACAAACTGAGCCCCTGAGGGATATTATTTTTCTCATCATTCATTCATTTAACAACACTGAAAATTACCTATTAAGTATGAATCTAACAATAGGCTTATAAGACAATCAAAAATGTCTACTTATTTCAGCTTTTATAGAAGATGTACAGTGTGTGGTACAAGAATTTGCACAAACATTTATTTTTTACTTTGTTATTTGGGAAGAAGAGAAGAACGACATTCTCCCTTATATAAGGAGTGTTTGTTTAACACCTTTTGCAGGCTACATGTTCCTGATCCTAAAAGAGACTGAAAGATCAAACAGTCAAGAGAGGGCACGAATAATATAACCATGGATGACATCTTCACACAGTGTCGAGAGGGGAACTCTGTGGCTGTTCGTCTGTGGTTGGACAACACAGAGAATGACCTAAACTTGGGGTAAGAGGATATATCTGCACACACTTTGCTCAAAAATACGTTTTGAAAATGACTGCACTGTGACTTCTCTTGGATGTTAGAGTCGAGCTACAGTCTGTGCAATAATGACTGGAGGGTGGTCTCTAATGATTGCAGCTGACTTTAAAGCAAATGTACCACATTTGGTCTGGTAGGCTAGGGATTCTGTGCTGTTTGCGAGTGTGCGCATATGAAGTGATCCTTGGCACATTAGATGTGGTCAAATAGTTTCCATACCGTGCTCTCCCTGCAACTCTGAATACTGCTGAACATCACCCAGCTTTGGTAATTCCAGGCCCGTCTGTACTTTTTTCCCTTTCCTCTTCTCTCCTTATGATGTCATTCCTAAAAACCGTGTGTGTATAAAAGTAGAGGGTGGTTTGGGTAGGTTGTGCAGCGACACAAATGACTCAGGCAACAGAATATAACCTACTGTAAGACTCATCTTACACTAGATTGAAGTGCACAGACAGACTTTGATTATAGTACTGAAATGATGTAGCTGGTTTTAAATTGAATATTTGGGATTTATATTGTTGGTCGTGTACAACAACTGCTGAAGATATCACCTTGTTCTCTGAGCACTCGTGATGGGCTTTTTCACTAATCATGATATTTTATATATAAAACAATATAATATAAATAAAATCAGTAGAGTAATTTATAATGGCCATGAGTTGCAATTCTATGACATTTTTTTACTTGTTTGGGATATACAGCACACTGCTGCCTGTTTATATAATTTCCTTGCTAGAAAGGAACCAGAAGACCTCACTGCTAAAGACCTTGGTTATCTCATTCTTGGGCCAGGCCATATATGTGCAGTTTGTTGACGTTGACTTTGAGGGCTGCAGAGCTGCTGGCCAACCACGCAACAGCCAAGGCCATTTCCTCTCTTCAGCTCCATACAGGGCCAGGCCCTTTCTGACAGAGCTTCTCAGGCAGCTAGCTGGAGTCCCACATAAACATCTGAGAGACCAGTCATTATGCTGGAGGCCTGTTTTGGCTGTAAATCTGAGGAGGCTCAAGTGTGTGAGCCTCTCCACTTGCCTTAACAGTATTCAATAATGTGCAATGTTATATGTTGGTGGGAGGCATAGAACAGTAGAAACTGAAATTGCATTTTTGATGCTAATGTAAACTAGATACTGAGTTCGCTAAGGCTTTAAGATTTCCCCCAGGAGTGGGTGACACAAGGAGACACATGACAAAAAAAAGAGAGACTTAGAGAGAATGTGTAGCTGAGGATTCCACTGTGTGTTTTCCACTCTGTCATTCCTGAGTTTTTTTCTACGTTACTTTTTATAGCACACAGGGTTGTTGAGTATGGTGGTTCTGAAGTGCAAAACACAATAACCTTTCATTAAATGCAACAACACGACAGAAAACAAACATTTTAGAAAACAAAAAGAAAATAACACAACATTGTTGTGTTTCTTGAAATAATCTTGTGTTTTCTGGAAATGTTTTCACATGCACTTCACTGCACTTCAGACTATGAAGAGTGAAAGATTCGAATTGACAGAGAATTTACTGTTTTGCTTTAGTTTGAGCTAGTACTGCAGCTATGTTCTACAGGCTATACAACAATTATTGAGGGTCTGTTGCTTTGCTGGGGGTTGGTAGAGAGCCCAGCAGCTGCCTTGGGGTAAGCTAATGTAATGGATTCACTTGGGTGAAGGGGCCACTTACACGTAGGTGATAGTTTGGCTTCTTGCAGACTGCAGCAGTGCTGTGTACACTGTCTATGTGTTTGTGTCTATCCATATATAAGCAGGCATTCCAGTTTTCTCACACACAAATTTATCACTAGGCCAGTCATCAGATGGGTATAGACTGCAAGCAGAGCAAGGAAGCACGTGTTTAAGTCTAAATAAAGATTGGTAGGTATTGGCATTGGTAGGTGCAAGGACCTGGGTGGCTGTGGGTCAAAGAGAGAACCACACAGACAGTATTTGTCACCTGATATATATTCAGAGTTGTTAGGTGAGCCCACTATCACCCTTGTAGACATGCTTCACAGTACTGTGTGTCTTCACCTCCAAATGTTGTCATATTATAAAACCATTAGACTAGATTAGCTAGATTCTAGCTAAAAGACTGGTGCTAGATAATTTGCCCTTCTTTGCTCTTCATTCTCTGTGTGTTTTAGTGATGACCATGGCTTCAGCCCCCTTCACTGGGCATGCAGGGAAGGGAGAAGCAGTGTTGTTGACATGCTGATCATGAGAGGTGCTCGCATTAACGTGATGAACCGTGGAGATGATACCCCTTTACATCTTGCTGCCAGTCATGGACACAGAGACATTGTAGCTAAGGTACACACTCTCAGATGCTGTATGGTTAATACATGTGTTGTTAATACACTGTCTGAAGAGTGAAAACTTGAAAACTTGCTTTGTAGTTATATTTTCTAATTTAATGATTTGTGAATGCCAGCTAATTCAGTGCAAAGCAGACCCCAATGCAGTCAACGAGCATGGAAATGCACCACTCCACTATGCCTGCTTCTGGGGCCAAGACGAGGTGGCGGAGGTAAAATGTAATACACCTACAGACACTCCAGGCCCTCTTGTGGGGAGGAATGGACACTACGCCTATCCTTACACCATAATCTGTGCATAATGTAGTTTGACCCTTCTTTTTTAGGACTTGGTGGCCAGTGGTGCCCAGGTGTCTATGTGCAACCGGTATGGACAGACACCTCTGGATAAGGCCAAGCCTCACCTAAGGCAGCTACTTGAAGGTCAGAAACAGGTTATTTCCTTGGCTGGCAATGTGTTTTCATTTCATTTCATTTCAAACATTTCACTACTTTATATTAATATTGTTACATTTTTTATGAATGGTTTTAGAAAAGGCAGAGAAAATGGGTCAAAGTATGACAAAAATTCCCTATAAGGAAACTTTCTGGAAGGGCACCATGCGAACACGACCTCGTGAGTAACATTCATTTTATAAAAAGGAACTAATTATATCAACTTAGGATATTTGTTCACTCAATATTATGTCTTTGCTCTTTCAGGTAATGGTACCCTTAACAAGCAGGCTGGTATTGATTATAAGCAGCTCTCGCTCCTGGCAAAGATCAATGAAAACCAGTCTGGAGAGGTCAGTTGTGCTATGTGTTAACTGTTTGTGTCAGCTATATATTATTTTGTCAGCTCATTAGTTGTTTACCTGACTGTGTACTCTGTATGCAGTTATGGCAGGGTCGGTGGCAAGGGGATGAGATTGTAGTGAAGGTGCTACAGGTGAGAGACTGGACCACCAGAAAGAGCAGAGACTTCAACGAGGAGCATCCGAAACTCAGGTAGTTTACACATCAGCATTCTAACAATGACGAGTGGTGATTTGTTTGGTCGTTAACAGTATTTGTTGTGATGTCTGCACAAAGAGTGGAGATTTTGGGGTTCATTTACAGTATGGACATCATGAAGTCACATGCTCTCGGTTAGTTTGTTTGCATAAACTAAGTCTAAGACATTTCGTTTTTTGTTTGTTATCTTCATATTGTTTTTTATCTGAACCACAGACTGCATGTGAGCATTAGGAGTGACTATCACATCTCAGTAAACATGGTGCAACCAAGAGAACACAGGATCTGCTGCAGGATTGTTGTGCAACAAGGAGAGAAATTTGGACTTACTCGTTGTTGTGGTGAAGTTGTTGACAGCTGTTTCATATGTGACATGTTCTGCGCTACAGTGCAAAAAAAAATTCCACAAACCTCCTTCTATCACAGTAAACATTAAATCTGTTGTGTCATTAAACTAAATCCATCGGAGTTAAAATGGAACCTGATTTTGAATCCTTATCCTGTTTGTCATTATTGCAATAGCCCATGTGATGTTTTTAGTTTGTATATTACAGTGCAGAAATCCTCCCTAGGTCTAATGAGTCAGATTTAGTAATTCAATAAAAGTATGTAATACAGAAATAAACAAAACAAGTAAAACACAACAAAAATGTATTACATACCTCCAAGAATAATCAGCCCCACCAACATCAGAACCTCATGAGGGTCTCCCACCAAGAAGGTTATGTACAATAGGAAAAACTTGGCAGTGTGACTTCATGTTGGCTTCAGTTCCTGCTCCCTTTAATAAACTGTCAGCAACATAAAAATATATGAAATGCAGAAAAAATTGGAGGCAACACAAATACACATGTATGCCAAAAATGAAAACATTTCATATAATGAAAGAGTAAAACTACTGCTCATGTTAACTTGAAGAGGCCAGTGACAATATGAATGATATCATGAATTCTTTAAGTTTTCTTCATGCTGAACAAACCTTTACAATATTTGTCATTTCAATGGTTTTTATGTTTCCTCCCAACAGTAACTAAATCATATTGTCTGAGAAAGGCCTCCTAGAATATATTGTTTTTCTTTTTCGGTCAACATTAATAAAGTTACACACACACACACACACACATTTTCTCTCTTTCTGTTACTGTCTCCATAGGATCTTTTCTCATCCAAACATACTGCCTGTTCTTGGGGCTTGTCAGTCACCTCCCTCCCCTCACCCAATCATCATTAGCCACTACATGCCATATGGATCTCTCTACAACATACTGCACCAGGGCACTAGTAAGTAATTTGCTTACAGTACATGTATAAAATGAGATTAAGTACAATTTGCATAATGTTTATTTCAGTCCTGGAGCACTGTGACTGAGGGTTGCTACTGGAGATGGAGAACACACCCATTTTTAACCCACCATACTTTTTACTTTTCTCTCTTACCTCCTTATCTCCTGTACTTTGTCTTCTTCTTCATCCTCAGCTCTGGTGGTCGACCAGAGCCAAGCTGTTAAGTTTGCACTGGACATCGCCAGCGGCATGGCTTTCCTCCACACATTAGAGCCGATGGTTTCACGGCTTTACCTCAACAGTAAGCATATCATGGTAAGACACCATTCTGTTGTCTTTGACCACTGGCAAATAATCAACCACTACAGTAAACTAAAAAATATTAGTCTGTTACTGCTACTACTCTAACAAACTATTAAGATGGTCTGTTGACTGGCCACATATTTTATGAGTAATGAGTTGATGTGATTCATTTACAGATTGATGAGGACATGACAGCCAGAATAAGCATGGCAGATGCAAAATTCTCCTTCCAGTGTCCTGGTCGAATGTACTCTTCAGCATGGATGGCCCCTGAAGGTATTTATTAATTTTTTTCCTCAGTTCGTGGTTGTCTTTCTGTTTATCTAGCATATTGCCCATGTTACAGAATAAAAAAAACCTCAGTAAGTTATCTTGTTTTATAGTTGTCCGTGTCCCCCTTGTTTGGTTTTCAGCCCTGCAGAAAAGGCCTGAAGACATCAACAGAAGATCTGCTGACATGTGGAGCTTTGCTGTGTTACTGTGGGAGCTGGTTACCAGAGAGGTCCCCTTTGCTGACCTCTCACACATGGAAATAGGCATGAAGGTAAGTGGGTACATTATTTATCTACCCACAGGCTTATACTTATATTCAAATACACATCTATATATACCTCCTCCCATTTTTTAGGTGGCTCTTGAGGGTCTTCGGCCAACCATTCCTCCTGGTATTTCACCTCATATCTGTAAGCTGATGAGGCTCTGCATGAACGAAGACCCAGCCAAGAGACCCAAGTTTGACATGATCGTCCCCATCCTGGAGAAGATGCAGGACAAATGAATGTCTTTGCAGTCATTTTTACACGCCTGTTACTGTTTTTATATCAAACCACTCTTTTTCGTCACTTCAGTCATGTATCCACTAAGCCACTGTAAATAATGTCAAAGGCCACCTCAGCTACACACTTCATATAAATATTGTATTGGTTTTCTTGTATAATTTAAATTTGAGGTATAAATGTTCTTTAGCCTGTGTTGCTCTTTTATTATGACTGAAATTAAAATATTGGCAAACATTTTATTAACGAATCAGACAGAAACACATCCAAAGAAATGTGTATAGAAACAGTGCTTTTATACACACGGACAATAATCAATGCAATAAATGTTTTATATTTATGACAAATGTTGTTCTTTTTGTCCATTATTCTTTTACTGAGATATTACTAATTTGTGGAACACATACAGTGATTCATGCACGCTGTAGTTTACAACAGTTTGTAACAAAAAGACCACTGCTGGTAAGTTTTGAGCAAAATCTTTCTTCAGCAGTTGGAGTTTTCTTGGTGTCACTGAGATGATTCAATTCTTAATGAAAGAATAAGGTCATCTATTTTCCATATATATTTTTTGTTTTGAACAATTGGTCTTTAACAGTTGGCCTTGACCTTTAAATTATTACCCACTAAGCATCTGCTGCTGAAGGCCACAAGATGGGGCTGAAAGCTCCAGATTTATTTACTGCAAGTGGTCCATGTGCAGACAGTAACTTCAGGCACAAAGAGAACTTACATTTCAGGCTGGAATAAATCATTGTCACTATAAATAATAATATATAAACTACAGTTAATAATAATTTATTATTTAATTTCTGTTATTTATATAATCATTCATATTTTGTCACACCACGTAGCAGTTACAGCCAGGCAGCTAAAACCTGCATGAGATGGATGTCACCTCTCAACAGTTTATTGCTATTTGTTCATGATTATTTGGATGTATTTATTGTTATTATTTCATATCATATCATATATTATCTCAGTGAGCATACACCACTTGATCATTAAGAAGAACGGTTTATTATCTTCCAATATGAGCTTCCTTTTAAATATTTCTAGATCTGCGCCTGCTCACATGTTCTGGTTAAAGATTAAATATACAGGATGTACAGTTTAATATATTAGTAAGTTAATGGATTACAAGTTCATTTGATGAATGGTAGAAGTAAAATGTAACAGCACATTAAATCTGATGGATTTTCTGGGATTTAAATTGCAGTGAGTGTATTTCTACCGTGAAGGCAAAAAAGGAGGATAAACATAAAGGTTCAAAGTGCAAGTGTGGTGATTAAAATCCATCAACCTCGCAAAAACCTCAGGTGTTATCATCTTCCGAGCCTCTGATCAGACAGTCGGATGCAGTTTGTGTCACAGTTTGTATCAGAAGAAACGAAAAATAACAACTTTGCCACGTGATAAGTCAGCTGACAACACGGAGCAGCAGCGCTCACCTCTCAGGCAGTGTGCAGCTGACCGACTAGCAGGACTGGTCGACCTGGTTTCTGAGGGCTGTGCACTTTTTTTTTTTCCCCAGTAAACCTTCACCCTGGGAAGACGACGACGACCCGGCGGTCAGTGCTTCTCTGTCGGTACCGTGGCACGTGAGTAGCTAGCTAGCTCCTGTGCTAGCAGGCTCCTGCCGGTGGACACGCAGCGGATTGGTTTGTCTTTGTGAATGTGTGAGTCATTTATTCTCACGTTGAACTGTTCAGTCACATCGCTGGTGTTACTTCCTTGACGCAACTCGCTTCTTCTTTCTGGTTTTGTTCGTGTTTCGTACAGAGGGTCTGTCGGAGGACATCTGCTATCCGGACGATGGGTCTCCAAACACGGCTGCTCTCCTTCGGGCTGATAACCTGCGCTCTGGTGTTAATGTCGCCGCTGTTTGGATCCTCTCATCCAGCACAGACCTCGGAGCAGCCCAGGGTGGTGTTCATGAAGCAGTTTATACACCCAGGAGTCAGATTTAACTGGAGAAATATCACATGCCCAGTGTGCAAAGCTGTCTTCGTCATCCTTGACGTCGCCCTAATGGTAATATTTTTAAAAAGTATCTTATCCAGTACAACAAAGAGGATGCGGCCGCATCTTAGGGAGTGTTACCTCTTGTGGGGATACAAAATAGCACCTAAAATGATCTTTATTTCCTCATAATTAGTTTGTGAAAAGCTGTAACCAGCAAAATATGGCTAATTAAAAGTTACTGTGTGTCATTAGCAAGGCAATTTCCACAATATATCTTGTTCTTGACTACCGGGTTTATTATATCTAGGTAAGCTTAAAGCACTTTAATACAACAAATCACCCTGCAGTTAATCCTAGCTTCGTTATGTATATAGTCCATTATGTGTTGCTGCTATATAAGAGGTGTTGATTCAACTTAGGATCGGTATGGAGGCTGTATTTTTTGGTGCTGTTGATTTGTATTTGATAGAATTGAGATGTGTTTCCGACATCATCTTATGTTATTGATGGGACAGTGCAGCTCTCAGTATGACGCAGTTTAATCGTGCCACAAACCACAGCTCCCTAAATAAGCTTGAATTAACACCCACAAAAACTGAACACTATAGCCATTATGAAGGTTGCAGTCAAGATCAAGACATACTGTCAAAATTACTTTGATAAAGATTAACAAAAGGTCACTTTTTTGTACAGCATTTAGTTGTTCCTTTCTTTCCTTTTGTTAATGGTTTACAACCTCCTATTTAGGAGGCCTACAGATTTATATATATTTAAATTTCTGATATGAGCACAGGTTAATAAGTCAATAATGAAAGTGATTCACACCTTATTTCAACACAGGTTTGATAAGTTAACACCAATTCTAAGCCAATTATGACTATTATTACATGTGGTTACTCAAGTTGAGAAGCAAATACAGTATGTGACACTGAGGTCCCTGTAGAGAGAAGGGATAAGGGATACGTCTTGTTCTGTCAGTTCTCATCTCTTTTTAGATCTCTTTGTGTTTTAGCTGATTCAGCACAAAAAATGCTTCTGACATCTATATCATATGATTGGTTGTTTTGTGCCAATAGTGACAGTTGTTGACCTCCAAAAAGACATTTGAGGCTCGGACAGTCAACTGTCAAACGTTATTTTTCACACTGCCTCTTTGATCCTGTACTGCCTTTCTGTTACATCTCCTAGAGTGATGCAAATGAAGAGCGAGTGGCACATGCAGTAGGTGAGGCATGTATCCGTCTCCATCTGGCTGAAGAGCAGGTGTGTCGAGAAATAACAGAGCTGTTCAGGGTTGATGTAATCCGGGCTCTGCAGGAGTCTGTGCTGTGGCCCACTGAAGCGTGTGCCATGCTGGTGGGCCCTTCCTGTGGCAAATTTGACATCTATGCACCCTGGAACATCACTTTGCCAAAAGTCCCTAAGCCCCCTGTTATACCACCCTCTCCTCCTAAACCTGGTTCACCAAAGAGCAGTGTCTTGTTTCTCACTGACATCCACTGGGACCAGGTGAGTGTGAGCTGTTGAGAGATTAGCAGAAAATCCAGTTAAAAGAACCTCCTGTTTTTATATGTGTGATAACATAGTTTTCTAGTGGACAGTATGAAGCCAGTCTTGTTTTTCTGGAGATCATAAACCTCCTGAAACACAAGGTTTAAGTTACTGATTGACTTGAAAGACTTTCTTTAAAAATGAATCATATGTGCTGACAGGAGTATGAAACTGGCAGTGCTGTAGATTGCAAGGCCCCACTGTGTTGTCGTAAAGGCTCGGGTTCTCCCAGCTGGAGGCAGAGGAAAGCTGGGTACTGGGGAACCTACGGAAAGTGTGACCTTCCTCTACGGACGGTGGAGAATGTCCTGGAAAATGTTGCCAGAGCCGGACCCTGGGACTGGGTCTACTGGACCGGAGACATACCAGCACACAACGTTTGGTCTCAGACCAGGAAACAACAGCTTTCAGAGCTTACAGTCATCTCAAGGCTCATCCAAAAGTAATTTTTCTTTTGGATTAACATTGCATTATTTGATATAATTTAAAAATAATTAACCCTTTCACACATAACATAGTGAATGTGTAGTCTATCTGCTAATACTAAATATTTTGTTAACAACCAGTTATCTGTCAGTGGTTTTAAATACAATAACTTGCAGTTGAGTTTTCAGCCATGTTGCTGGTGATTGACAACTTCTATTGGAGCTGCTCAAACTTCAAAATCCCCTTGTACTCCAAACCCGTTGGATGTTTGTCTGTTGTTGCTTTCATCATATGTTTGTTATGCGTTACATAGAATTGATCCAAACTGTTATTGACTCTCTTTATCTTGTCTTTTGTGCAGATACCTGGGACCTAATGTGACAGTTTACCCTTCTGTAGGGAACCATGAGAGTACACCAGTGAACAGCTTCCCACCACCCTTTGTTCGTGGCAATCGGTCCTCTGCCTGGCTCTACGATACAATGGCAGAGGAATGGGCAGCATGGTTACCGGAGCAGGCTTTGAAGACTCTGAGGTTCCTGATATTCGTGTTTTTATTATATCTAAATGTCTGCTGTCTGTTGACGTTGTGGTGCAGGTCATGCCACTCTGTAGATAAGACACATTGTAAGTACTGCTGACAGTACAAAAGGACATCAAGCAGAGAGTTTGTTTTAAATAAAGTAGGAACTGTGTTAATGCTATAGTTCAGCTGCAGCTCACACCCCTATAGTTTGCAAAAAGAAGTGGTCACATTTCACAGAATATTATTCTCTCTTCATGCATTTCAGCAACAAGGAAGTTCTCCAAAGCTGTTATTTGTCTTCCAACTTTGTGCCTGCACTGGAAGTGGCTAAGTGCCCTTTTGTGTAAATTGCTGCATGAGCTCACCTTAAATTTTAGCAGACATTTGAGTAGTTTTATAATCTAATGGACAGCGTGAATTACTGCCATGAGACGTATAACAGTCTGAAAAACATCCACCATTGTTTACACTAGGATCAGCTGCTCAGTAGAATGATCATCCTGCTGTTAATACAGTCATGATGATCTGTGACAACAACATGAAATCATACCAGTCATAACAAATAAAGTTGTCTGAGCAGGTGAGCGTAACATTTCAAAACTTGTTCCAATATTTCTATATACATAAGTCAGCTTTGGGTTAGTTATTACAAACTAAAAAAGTTTTTCTATAAAGTAGGGCTTATTGTTACAAAACGAGTAATAATAAATTACATTATTGCTACTATATAGTAGCAGTTGAGTAAAAATTTTAATTAATTTTCTAAATCTGTTTCCAGATCAACAAAGCAAATTATACTTACTGATCATTTTTGATAACTGTAAAAATATTAATAAAGTTAATAAAGTTATTAACAGTAGACTGCATCAAACGGTTGTTTTAAGCTTCAGTGCTTTTACTGACACCATATAAACATTGTGCTAATATCCTGTTGAAACACACAGTAAGCTAACCTCAACATCAAGCCAGTTAATGCTGAATAAAAAGATTGTCTTTTTTTATTTGATAACTGTCATGGTCTGAGGTCATATAATCTCACCATAAATGTGGATGTGTGTTCACAGCTTTGACAACTTAAAGTTTGCGGTCTGAACATGAGTTTAACATAGTATATCTGGTACCAGTGACTGGAAGTTAGAAGATGATAACTGGAAATAGGAAAAAATACCAAAAGCATCCACTAAAGGTCATTATAGAAGGTTTAGGGTGTTGGTGGGTGCCCCCAGAGCTGAATTTGACTTACTGATTCCTTCAACTGTGTCTGGGGGTGTAATTACAGATATGGAGGATTCTACACAGTCGAGGTTCAGCCTGGTCTACGAGTGGTCTCTCTCAACATGAACTTTTGTGCCAAAGAAAACTTCTGGCTGTTGGTGAACTCTACTGATCCTGCTAACCAGCTGCAGTGGCTGGTCCATATTCTCCAGGCCAGTGAGGACAAGGGAGAGAAAGTGAGTAAGGCAACAAAACCAAAAGATAAGAGACAATGTTTTTTCAATTTTGTCACTTGAGGTTTGGGTGATCTGATACAAAAGGTGCTATGCTTGGTGTTGTTTAATACATGTAAATGCTTGTAACTTCATTGTAGAGAAAACACAAATGAGGTGGCCCTGCTATTCCAATACTTTCAGGGACTGTACATGTCCCACCATAGCCACATGCTTTGTTTTAGATGTAGGTATTGATTCTATGGCTTTCTCATTTTACTTCCCTCTATTCGCTGGTGAGACTGAGAGACATGAGACTGCAATAAAAATATACTTTTTATTAGTGCAATAAACTTCTATATGGCATTATTTCCTCCTTTTATTTAGGTACATATCATTGGTCATATCCCGCCTGGCTTGTGTCTTGGCAGTTGGAGCTGGAACTACTATCATATTGTCAACAGGTAGCTACACTGATCATTTAACCCTGAATATGCAGAATCCCAGAACTTGGAAGTTGTAGCAAAGTAAAAACTGTTGCAGTAGTAGTTTATCATTTTGTGGCATGTATATCTGCTGTCGTCATTCAAAAAAAGAAAATGAATAAACCACTGCTGAATGAGCAGCACTCCTGCACAAATTGACTGTAGAAGTTGCAGTTAAATGTGTTTTTTTTGCTGCATCAACCTTAAATGTAATGCCAAGTGTAAGACAATTAATCCAGATTTTTCAGTCTGCTTGAAGACTCTGGCATAATGTGCTGATGTCAAGATAATTTTAGTCAATTTAATATGGTTAACTTGTTACCGGCACTGCTTATTTCACTTCCTTGTTCTTTGCATGGCTGTATCAAGTGTCGTTTGTGGTTTTGAGAGTCTGTATTAGTTAGTAAATATACAACCTTTTTCTTCTATACTTCTACTTATAAGTCAGTGTCCTACTGTGGTTGAAGCTGCTGCAACTTAACAGTTAGAAAGACAGTAAATGACACAGATTTAACAGTTTTCTCTCTTATTACTTTCTTTAACATCTTCTTTTTCCAGATATGAAAGTACAATTGCTGGACAGTTTTTTGGCCATACACATCTGGATGAGTTTCAAATGTTTTATGATGAGGAGACCATGACCCGCCCCCTGGGAGTGGCATTTATTGCTCCTAGTATCACTACCTTTGTTGATCTGAACCCAGGTGAGTTAATGAAGTAGTTTGGGGGTTTCCTAACCTTTCAGAAGTGAGACAGTTAAAATCTTAATTGTTTTCCCTCTTTCCAGGATATCGTGTCTACTATGTTGATGGGAACTACCAAGGCAGCTCTAGGCTGGTGCTTGACCATGAAACCTACATCCTCAACCTCACAGAGGCAAACTACAGCCCAGAGAAAAACCCCAAGTGGACACTGCTGTACCGCGCCGCCGAGGCCTATGGTCTTTCCAGTATGTTCCCTTCCAACTGCAATGGGCTGATTCGGACCTTAATCAATGATGACAAAGTCTTCCAGAGGTTCTGGTACTTCAGATTTAAAGGACATGTGTCAGAGCCCTGCAAAGAGACCTGCAAATCTACAGTGCTCTGCTTCCTGCGAAGTGGGCGGTATGATGAGCTGGAGCAGTGCAACCTCATCAATGGTTTTGGAGGAAATTTGGCCCAGGCAGCCAGAAAAACTCTTTGTTGACCTGTGGACATTTGGCATAAACGGCTGGGATAAAAAGCAATATGACCAAATATGAAATTGAGCCAAAAAATTAATTTTTCCTGTTGGTGGGTCAACAAGGACTGTTCTATTTGTATGACAACAAAAAAACAATTACTCTTGATAGTTTATGTAGATATTACAAATCTGACATTGAGTGTGAAGAGTCTCAAATATTCTTTGAGTAATTAGTAATATTTTCAAAAACAAATTTAACTGATTGTCTTTTGCAACAGGCCTTAGTTATGTCCGTTGCCATTTTGCAATTATAATTGTGTAATTACTGCTTGAAAGTGTCTTGAAAGATGTTCTGTTTACTTGAAACACACAGAATAACAGAGGTTAAAGTTTGTCATGATTTTGGCAGTCCTACTGTACTAGGTGCCTTGTATCAGGGAAAATGTTTATTTATAATGCTTATACTTAACAAAAATCTTTCACTTAAATGTGCTTAGATGTTGTTCTACTATAGATTATCAGCACAGCATTACCCATCATCAAAATTGCTGTAAAGTTCTTTGGGGATTATCCGAAGAATTAGATTTTTAAAATTCTGTGTTCATTGGTTTAGTAGCAAGTTTGCATTAAAACTGATGACTCTGTCGATTTGACTGTCGTAACATTTGCTGGGATTTGAATGTTGTCAAATATTTCAATAGGTCACTTTATTGAATCTGGTGGATTTAAGCTGTTATCAGCTGAGCTTTGCTAACTTGTTATTCAGCAAACCGTATCTTAACTCAGTGTGGACCGTCCTCCATCACCATTGTGGGGATTTAACTGTTTGTAAATATTGATTTTGATTTGCAGAACCATGTGCCTCAGCAAATAAGTGTTCAAAGCTAAGTATCAGTATTTCTCACTTAGGTTTACTTCTGTCTGCACTTTAATAAACTTATTTTAGGTTTGATAGAACTAGAGGTGTAACAAATTTGGAAAGGTTCAGATCTTGATGAATGCGACTTATGATTTAACATGAGCATGTGAAAAAATGCAACTTGTAAAATGAGCAATAATGTAGAGATTGTATAAATTATTAATAAAAGCTGAAATATGAAAATCCTGCCCACTTGTTTTGTTTGCAAGAACATTGAATACAAAATAAAAAGTTGTTTATTTTGGGCAATACATTGATGAGTGACATGTACTGCTTTTCACATCGTAATAACTATTAACAGTTTATCCACTCTCTAGTAATTTTCAGAAGTAGCAAATCCCAAAAGTCATTAACACATCACTAATTCCTTTTGTGTCTATATTCACATCAAAGTGTCCATTTTCTCACCGAAGCAAACCAAATAAAGTCTACAATTCCTACTGATTCCAAAATTGAAACTTGAGCTCAAGGTGGAGCTGTGTGACATCTGTTCAGTGAGCCCCTGTGGGCAAACGTTTAGTTTCTCACATCATCCTGTGTTCTGGTAAGCCGTTCTGTGGTTTCCACTGTTTCCTCACTGCGTAAACCTCCATCTGATTCCCTTCACTAATCAACCACTAAATACATATATATAGTAGTAGCTATGAATGGTACATTAACAAAAACAGCTAATTTCATATTTACTTACTTAGGTATTTCAGAAGGGATGAATCTGAAACTGCACTGAGAAGTGGTTCAAGACAGAGTAACTGGACTTTAACAGGGACAAACATCTGTATCTTTCAGCATTATAATTTCATCAGGTGCAAATGTTTTTCAGATTCTTTTTCAGACTTTTCAGTGTCATTTTAGGACACCCAAAAGAGTTACTGTGCATAGACTGAATCACTGGAAGACATTACTTATTTAATGGTGCTACAGATCATCAGGGCAACACTACAGTCTACATAATTTGACTCATTGGACCCTACTGCTCTCAAAATCACCTTAATATAAGTAATTTTATGTCTCTTCAGTTTTCACATTGAGCTCTGATTCATTTCTTGAATTAGTGTTGAATCTACCGAATTCTTCCCACCATCCATCATTAAATTTATCACTGTAACAATCCTAGATGGCTTTTATTATGGCTCTGAGAAGAACACAGTGACACCAAAGTCCTTCTTGTACAGGTCCCAAGTCTTGGGTTTGTGTGGGTTGTCCAGTTCCTCCCTGGGTAGAACCAGCCTGTGAGGAGTTTGGAGGGAATTTGTGGTTAGAAAGTGAAATATTTTCAACTATAGCAATTATTGAATCAGAGCAACTGTAACATACTTGTAATCCACTATGAAGGAGGTATTGAACCAGAAGTAGAACGGAACATCTTCATATCCTTTAGGAAGTCCCTAAAAGAAATGATGAAATCAAAACATAAGGACAATCAGGCTAAACACAAGTTTTACCTAAATACAGTATGTAGTTTAAAAGTGTCACAGATATACAGGGAAGTACTCACTGCACTTGAGTCAAACATGACCTTCACATCCCCTTCAACCACAGGCACATCCTCTAGGCTGATGAGTACTGCATTACTGCCCATGTCAGGAAATACCTTAAAAAGAAACATGAGAAATGAGGTTGCCCATTCACTACATGAATTAGTATAACCTGATGAGCGTGTGTCACCTACTTTGCAGTTCTGCTGTTTGGCACACATGCACTGAAATACCAGCTCTTTCCTTACAATTATCTTCACTTTGAAATCACTGCCATCACCTTTACCCACTCCTGGGTAAACACAGGAATAAAGAGATATGTAAAGGATTAAGTTACCTATTTACCTACTGGTGTACGCTAATGATTTGGTGAGTTTTACCTGCTATGGAGCTGATGCGGATGCTCTTGATCCTGAGGGCTTTAGGTGGTGGCAGCTGTCTGTTGAATGTGGTCTTCATAATCTCATAGTACCCCACATACCGGCTCTGGTCCACACAGAAACACATACAAACCATTCAAATTTTACACTGCAAAGACTACTTATGAACTTCAGTTCAGTTCAGTTCAGTTTATTGTCACTTTCAGCATATAAAGAAGAAAGAAATACCGTTCTCCATCTCAGTGCTCTAGTACACACACACACCATACAAAATCATCATAAAAATATAAATATAAAAACATACACATGATAAAAGAAAGACACATAGTAAAAAAGAGACACTGTAAATGAAAATTAAAAGACACACTTATAGCAAAAGATACATGACAAAATAATCCATACTGCATGCACATGTAATGTATATACAGTGTGTATGTAAAGATAAACACATGATGCAGGGAGTATACTCTATTTAACTTGTGCCATTTTCCTGGCATAAATTTATGCTTGTAGATAAATAACATAAATTTGTCCCATGTTCTGGCCCCTTTTGTCCACCACTGTGTACGTATTAATACTACCACCGGGAGGCGCCAGTATGAATTATTAAAATTCTACATGTAGTGGCTTCCAGTGCAGCCCTAAAAACTACAATATTAAATTTTTTACAAAACTTTTTAGTATTAATAATTCCAAAATTTATCTTATTGTGAGGAGATATTGTTGTTGTTGACATCTCCTGTGAAGACACACTCACCGAACAAAATTTTTGCTACTTCTATTAAAAAATAGCCTTTGAAAGTTTGACCCCTGTGTGGCTCACTATTACCTGAGAGGGAGTCTCCACTCCCTGAAACTTAGTGCTCTGAGTCTTGTCTGTCCTCCTTTCACCAAAATAGTCCAGACTGTCCTGGTGGACAGACAGAAAATTCATGTGAGGAAATAATCTGTTGCAAATTCAATAATACTTGCTTGAAAGAATCCCAGTTTTAATGAGCTGTACCTGTGCACTCTCAAACTGGTCACTGTCAATGAGCCAGGTACAAACCATAGTACCTGTACGTCCTGTGGAAAAGTGGAATCATCATCAAATTATGTACTACTTTTAGTCAGCCAGAAGAGTAAACTAAGAATGACAGTCATATATTTCTACCAACAATACACCAACATGTCGTCTTTATTATACTCAAATCATTCAATAAATGATACTGACACAAGTAGAGATTTTCAGCATCACCTTTCCCTCCTTTACAGTGAATAGCGATGATGTTTGTGGGATCATCAGCCATCCATTCCCTCACACTTGCTGTGAATTTCAGCATGTCCCTGAAACAGATAGTTCAACAAAATGATAAAGGCAGTGAAATAAGCTTGAAAAATAGTAGTAATATCAGTTTGTGATACATCTTGTTTCTATATGTGTTCTTACTTACATACTTTACAGAAATGTTTGCATTTCAAGTACAAAAGAGCAATTGTGCAAATGTGGTGGGGATTTTCTTTAAATCAATAACACAGTGTAATGCACTATAATTGCAAACTATAATCTAAAGTGCTTTAATTTAATTGTAAAAGGAGAAGTAAAACAAAAAGGGACATACAACAGAAAACGTTACTCACTCCAAAGATGGAACGTTGTGGTCATCAATAAACACCCGTTCAACTCTGTAGTGGAAGAACTTGGGGTCGTAACCTTTTTCACCTGGCAACAAAAACATGATAGTGACATGGTTTGTGCTGTTCTACATAAAAGGCAATATAGTACATGTGACAAAAAGAGGTGTCAACTTACTGCACAGGTTGTAAACTTTATAATGGCCTTCATGTTTAGTGTCCAAGAACCTCGCCACCTCCTGAGCAGAAAGACAGGAAGAATAGGTTAAACCCCCTAGAGGTGTCTGTATTCCTTAAGGGTTGAGTGCCTATATGATGATGCACCTTGATAGGATTCCTGTAGAAGGACTGCTTCCCAGAGGAGGGGAAAGACATGGCAATGACACGGTCTAGAGAAGAGGGTAAAGATTCAAACGAGTGTGTGGAATTTTGTTTCTTAATAATTTAATCTAGATGTATTTTTTGACTTGCATGTATAGTGTTTTATACACCTTATAGCACCTACCTGTGACATAGGTAAGATCAAGATCAAATCCATCCTTCAGATAACGCCGCTTGTTCTCTGAAACCTGAGGAAAATAGGTCAATGGTCAGGATGTAGCAGAACAGGAGGTGCAAATGGACATCAGGTATTATTCCCATATGTTTGTTTTCATGGTAATGAATTTACCATCCTCCTGGTGACTTTCTCCAACTCTTTCTTCTGAGCTGCCAGCCTGAAAACCCTCACAAGGATTATTATCCTCAGGGCACGTAGGAATGTCACCACCCTGATTCAGAATGAAAGAAAAGAAAACAACACGCCGACAACACTATTAACATCCCATTGCCATTGTTATATTCTTAACATGGCTTATGAATGAAAAAAATAAACACTAAAGCAATAGCATTATTATTGCCTAGACCCCTTTTCAGGCCCATTGTCAGTAAACAGAGCTCTTGACGGAAAACAAATCTTTTTTGCAGTGTTTGTTATGATCTAGGGTGTATTAAAAATTTCAGCATTATATACATATACCTGTATTATACAATACAGTAAGATTTTCCATCTATACTGCGACACAGTTTTTTAAAATTAACTAATAGTCTTTGAGGCCTTGCATACCCATACAGGTGTTTTTAATTAGCCTGGTTGATCAGACCTGCAGTGAAGGTAACGTGGGAGTTAATTGATAGCACCAATTTACCTGGACATGTCCATTATATGAATGCAGAGAAAAGCAGGTACCTGGGGATGAGACTGGCTCCTGATAGGCCAGTGAAGGTGTAGACAATGGTGACCACCAGCGTGACTACTACAACACAGGCATCTATGATGTTGAGCTTGGAGCTGAAGTACACTTGGAACCTAAAAGGTGCCAAAGAAAAGTTAAACAAAACATGAAACTGGATTTATTCAGTGACACCATGCTAGTACTCAGAGTTACCAGATTTCCCAATGACCAACCCCATACATGCGATACATTTCCTGTCCACCTTCCTCTTCAAAATATCCTGTTTAACAATCACAGTTGGTTTCTGCTTACACAGGACTCTGAGAATTGACTGTTAAACATTTCTTGTTCTCACATTTAACAACAAGCAGTTGTGTAGTGATAACTGAACACTGTTAACATTAACACAAGGAACTAGTGTCTGAATTAACACTAAGATCACAAAAATTAGGCAAATCTGCATGACTTAACCATGACAGGATATTAATTATTGTAAGGATGGACCAAGTGGCTGCATTTCTGTACAGCTGCATGCAAGGCCCTTCTTTCTAACTCACCCCTCCACATAGACCCGTAGAAGAACGTCAACGAGAAAGAAGAAGGAGATGGTGAGGGACACGGCCTCTAAGGCATCTCCAACTTCTCTGCTTTTTTCAGGCAGGGAAAAGTCCACAATCACTAGCACAATGTCCACTATGATGAGTATCACTCCAAACATTCTGAAGGAAAAGACAAACGGTACATCATCATTATCATCATCAAACAATCAGAAAAAAATAACCAATCATCACGCTAGCTTGCCCAAATTTGCTCCAAAACACACTCACCGAAAACCAAAGGACATAACAAAAGGTGCAATCTTCTCGCGGATATTGCTACAAAAGAGGATAAGGGTAACGGTACAGTTAAATCTGCAACTATTTATATCGAGTTGTATAGAAAAGCGTCAGCGGTTCAAGCTGCATCAACTTACTGATACATTGTGTCTGGTACCACAGTCTCATCCTTTCCATCATCAATCTCCACTTTAGCATCCTCCATCTTTGCAGTGTTTCTATAGTAGATAACATAAACAGGACTATCATCTTGTACAATACCGTACAGAACTACAGCACATTGCCATATAACAGCCACAGATAGAGATCTGTATAACATCACATGAAAATCCACAGACAAAATAAAGGTTGGCTAATCTTCCCATATCAAAATGATTTTCCTCACCCATTTACACCTGCATTCGATCCTGGACTGAAATGGACAGAGGACATGATTTTTGTGTCTTCCTTGTTGCTTTGCTCTCAACGTGTAGTCTCTGGATTTGAACACAAACAATAGATTAAACTACTGCTGTTGAACATTGCTCCACAGTTAAAATGTAAAAAAAAAAACAGGGAAGACAAGTGGACAAAAAAATTTGTGTCCTTGAATATCCTGCTGCATTTCTGTCGCTGTCTAAAATACAGAGCCACACACTTTTATCATTAAACTTTTAACCAGTATCCAGGATACTGCTTCCTAGAACTGCATAGCAACCAATGCAATTCATGCAAAATATACTATACAAGCAAAACATTAGCACATTGTTACAAACAGAAAGTGAAGTATCTAGGATTCATTATCACGTTACCTCTAGGAAAACATGCAAGATTTAGTCAAGTCAAGTCACCCACTTCTCAGCTCTTCTGCACCTTCCCTCTCCTTAACTGAAGTGTGTGTTTGTTTGTTTGTTTTACCCGTCGATACTAAATTAGCCCCAAACTAGAAGAGCTGCTGCCGCCTGCTCACCGTTAAGACTGTCATTCGTGAAATTATACGACAGCTCGTCTTGTGACTTCTTGTGAAGGCAAAGGAAGACGGTTCAAAGGTTAACCGGGTAGATTTTTTTTCTATCCATCCACCAGCGTTTCTTCTCATCGTTTTTGCAAGCGTAGCGGTTTCGGACTTCCTGGACTTCAGCTTTAAGGAAAAGAAAAAAAAAACCGTACAGCCCATTTTTATCATCGGTCCCCCTTACTCATCTTTCCACCACAGCCCACTCTCACACCGAAACTGACTGACTGAGCTCGACCACAAGTTTCCTTTGCAGAGCTGTTTAAATCAGAGTTAAAGTTAAAGCAGTAGGTCCTGACATCTCCCTCCTTTCTCCAACATCTGGTTTTCATTAAATCTGCATTCCCAAACGCCAGAGTAACCGTAAAGCTGACGCTGTGTTGCAGAAACTGGTTCATCATCTCAGTTAAATGTGTTCAAACTGAAATGACATTTTATAGCTAATTTGTAAGACACCTGGGGGAAAAAACAACGTATTTGTGTTGCTAAATACTTCAAAAACCAAGGCATGAGTTACAAGTAAAAATAGGAAAGAAAACATAAAACCATATTAAACGATCTCATTAAAACGCGTAGACAATAAAAAATAAATAAAAAGTTAATAAAATATATTTAAAACATTAAATAAAACAACAAACAGTATTTTTGCAGTTTAAAAACCTATCAGTGCAATACCCAAAACGTAACACAAGTCGGAGCCCTTCTACACCACACTTCTTTTGAAGGCTTTTTGATTTATAAGGTTTTCTGCCTTTATCTGTTTTAAATCAATATGTATTAAATACACTGGCGACTTTAGTTTTTATATGTATATATATATATATTTTATTACCAGCAAGAGTTATCTGATATCTGTTAGTTTCAGCCTCACTCTCATTACCTGTTTCTTAAATGCTGATCATATTAACTGTGTGTTTTATCATCATGGATCTAAGAGACAGTACTTCTGGCATGTAAGGAATGACGTCCTCTCAGCGTGTTCTGTCCATGAGGCCAAACAGAAAAGTTCTGGGATCAGCTACTCTTTCTGAACACTGCAATGTTTGATAGTGGGGGAAAATAGCAAACTAGCTTGAGTTCAGTGTTTGGCAAGGTTGGTCACGTCTGGATCCTCTAATGTGGACCATGACCATGACCAACTGGCCCAGCCTATAAATAATACTGACAAAGTTTAGAGGAAAAGAACACTGAACCTGGAGAAAACAAGAAGAAGCATTGTGCAATGAAGGTAGGCTTATGGTGCGAAGATCTTTCAAGCTTGACCCTTACCTATTTATTCTTTGATCTTAAATATATATTGTATTTATAACTTCAGATGGATGTTGCAGCAGGGAACTTCTTCCTAAAAGTAATGTCAGTGTTGCTGTTATTGGCTCTGGTGTGTCCCATGGCCCCTTCTACACAGCTGTCAGTAAGTAGATTGTCCTATTCTTTTATCTTTGTCTTTGTGCTGACATTTGAGAACAGAGAATGTATAGTTTAAAAAGTGTTAATTTCAGGTAGGGCTATAAAAGAACTGCCATTCCTGGAAACCCTCCAGAAATACACTGTTTAAAAGATCTCTGCAAGGGTGGACCTATGATTTTGCTGGCTCTTCAGTGGATACTAGTGCACTGTAGTATTAAAACAAGGGTATAAATGTCGCGGATAACTTGAAACTGATTTTCCTCATTTAAGGCAATAGACTTGTGCGGGCCAGAGGTTGAAACTATCAAGCGCAACTTAAGGACACTGGAAAACAAACTCTTGATTGGGAAATGGCAGGTTGAGCACTTGCAGAGGCACAAGTATTTCCTTCCATTTCGACCTGCTGTGTCTAATACTAAACCTGAAACTGACAGAGCTCCGGGTGTAAACCACAACAGCAGTGGGACATCAAACACTGACATGACACCCATGAAACAACTTCCACCAGCAGGCAATTTAATTGTCCATGACAAAGGTGAGAAAAACTCACATTATATCATGTAAGTGTTCGGGTGTTACTTTTACTGTAAATCATAATTATTCAACATCAAGCATAATACACCATCAGTCTTTATTGCTATCTTTCAAGACTGTTCTGAGCTGTTTGACAGACTGAAACCGCCAAGTGGTTTCCACCGCATCAGACCCAAATTACACCAGGATCCATTTTTGGTCTACTGTGACATGGAGGATGGAGGAGGATGGACAGTGTTCCAGAAACGCCGGCATGGAAAAGTTGACTTCAGCAGGTATTTAAATACAGAAAGTGTCCCATAAAGTATGTGGGAAATTGATCACAGTTTACAATGTAGGTGCTGATAGGGCCTACATATCAGTTTCACACAAGGTAAAATGTCTTCATTTAGAGACTGGGTGGACTACAGAGATGGCTTTGGTGACTTCAAACTGTGGAATGACGAGCTTTGGTTGGGGAATGAGCATATTTATTCTCTGCTCTCAGAAGGTCAGCAATTACTAAAAAAATGCAATATAAATTCCCATTTCATGTGTATATTGTATTTAGCATGTATTACGAAATTGTCTTCTGCCTTATTTCTCAATTATTCTCTGTATGTCTTTGCCATAAAGGTAAGAACCTGGTGAAGATAGATCTAATGGACTGGGACGGACAGAGAAGTTATGCATTTTATGAGAACTTCAGGATCACTGATGAGGCCGTGAGAAAAAACATTTTATGTATTTTGTCTTTTTGTTATCAGAAGTTACTCCATTTTAAACATTATTTGCCTGTTTCAGGATAAGTATCGTCTCCAGTATGGGCAGTACAGTGGGAAAGCTGGAGATGCTCTGACTGGTGGTTCAGGGATGGTGGAGCAGTGGTCTGCCTGCCTCAGTGGCATGCAGTTCAGCACCAAAGATCAGGTCAGTCATCTCTTCCTGTTTGACTAAAACGAAGATTAAGGTTAATATGCAGATGATAACCGTGGTAACACTGGTTTGGTGGTGACTGACAGGACAATGACCGGTACCTTCAGGGCAGCTGTGCTAAGGAGAATAAGGCAGGTTGGTGGTTCAACAGGTGAGACCTTTCAAATTAATGCCAGTGCTTTATCTCCATCTGTTGGATTGTTGCGCAAACATTACCACTTGAACTGTTGTCTTTTAAATTTTCTGAGTTTCTGTACTGGTTTTTGTTTTTCTTTTTAATCCATATGTGTCACAACCATATTGGTCAAACGGAGGACTTTTAGGACTTTTTTTGTAAAATCTTCCATTGCTTTTATTCTACCTTTGACAATTTTCTGTTTACAGATGTCATGCTGCCAACTTGAATGGGAAGTTCTACCGCACTGGGAAGTATAACGGCCAGTATGACAATGGAGTGGTGTGGGGGACCTGGAAAGGCCTTTGGTATTCCCTTAGACACACCACCATGAAGGTGCGCCCACTGCTTTTTTTGGATGACATAGGCAGTGGAGGAGGGGAATTTTAAGAACAAACTTCATATTAACTTGTCTGATACAAAATGAAGACAAAGACTGTCGCGTTTAAATTTTATCATCTCCCTTTGCTTCACTATTTGAAAGTATTACCAGAAGTCTATTATACAGTATCTTCTATTTTCCAGTAAAAATTACTTTTTATAAAGTGTACCACATTAATCGAACAATAAAACAAGCAGCATCTCAGCAAAATGTCTCACTGATCCTATTTGTCAATTCACTTACTGACGTGAACACTTTGCACAGTCACATGAAATATTTTGACACTGCTTAGATCACACATTAAAATTGCCCTAAACATTACACCATACTATAGTAAGAGTGGTTCTCATTATATGGCACAGTATTGTCTCCTGTTCTCCTTGTGCCTGTGTGGGTTCTCTCCTGGTACGGCTTCCTCCCACAGTCCTAAGACATATAGATAGATTATTGGTGACTCTAATTTGCCCATTCAATTCAATTCAATTCAGTTTTATTTATATAGCGCCAAATCACAAAAGAATCATCTCAAGGTACTTTACAGTTAGATAAGAGTATATAATCATACAGAGAGAAAACCCCACAATCCCCTCTGAGCAAGCACTGGGCGACAGTGGAGAGGTGAGTGGACATAAGTATGAATGTGAGGTGAATGGTCTTTCTCTATATGTCATCCCCGTGACAGACAGGTGACCTGTCCAGGATGCACCCTGGCTGTCACCCAATGACAGCTGATTGGCTCCAGTATTCATGATCCTAATAGGAAAAGTAGTTCGGGTAACTGATGGATAGATGGATGAAAATGAAAAATGTACAAGTGCTTTATCAGACAGCAGTGTCTGACTGCAGGATAACCATTCCCTTTAAGCAGAAATGATTTATTTGGTGGTTTTTCAGACCAGCTTGTCAGTAACAAAAGAAAGAGATACATCTCATTCAACAAAGCTGAGGAGGTGCACTTAAAAATTATGAATGAAATATGCACCTCTAATGAATTTCTGAGGATGAAATTGAATGTGGACAATAATTGCTGTAATCTTTGCAATTAAGATGTAGACTGATCATTTTAATTATTTTAGCTCCTATTAGGGGAACACTTAGAGTCGATACCCCTGGAGACGTGTCATGAACGCCTCTTATTGTTCTCTCCCTGATCACTGATCATTTGTTTTACTGCTGTAAATCAGAATCTACCTTTAAATTATGAAACATATAATTCAGTAAACTGAATTTCTCATGAATAACTTCATTATTCTGGCAAAATATTTCATTCAAAAATGTTGGTGGTGCAGAGTGAACCTTTGTTTGGCAACCTTTAGGAATGAACTGTGTGTTTTTTACAAACCTTAATTAACTGTTATCTTTTTATTTAACTTCTTCTTCTTTCGGCTGCTCCCTTTAGGGGTCTCCACAGCGGAACATCTGCTCCCATCTCCATCTAAATCTTTATTGTTAACTGATTTGTAATTATTTTTGTGCTGCTTATTTGTATATGATTAGTTGCGAAGTCTTCTGTTTATGTTGTCAGTGACTGTGCCACTATATTTATTATTTTTTCTTAATCCCTTGATTCAATAAAGAAAAGAAAAAAAAGGCTTATACAACACTCACCCATATTCTTAAGGTATCAGAAACGTTTAATCAGACAGATAAATAAATAACCAGATCGGCTGGACAAAAAATTAAATTAAAATTAAAAGCTGTTTTGCACTTAGCGCCGTCACAGTCTGAGGCGCTGAGTATCAGTTTTATTAAGATTTAGCGGTTTTTTTTTAAGAAAAAATGAACGTGATGATGAGATTAATCGTATTATTGAAGTAGCTGATATAACATGTTGTTTCCCTCTACACCTGGGTGTAGACTGTGTGGTGTTTCACTGCCGACCAGTGGACCAGATTATTTAATTATAGTCTCTGGCGGTAAAAGAAGTCTGCGGTCATTTGGGAAATACCTCCGGAGTTAGGGTGAGTGTTGTCGAGCAATTGATAGATTGATTTTATAATTTACCGTCTCTGTGACTCCAACGCCAGCTGATAGAGGCACAAGCTGGAGCTACAGGTCCGTAACGCTGTCCATTCCTGTTTCAATATTTCTGAAAAGCGCATTGTAAGCGTCAGAAATGTTTAATCTATCGAGGTTTGCAACATAACGTTCAGTGTATTTGGAATTAAAGTCCGCAGTAAACTTCGGCAGCTTGGACTCCGTGGTGGTGCCGCTCATCTTCACCTTTGCTGTTCCTGCCAATATGGGGGCATAAACAAAGCTAGTCACCTGACGCCCGGAGCTCTGTTAATAAGACTCAAGTTTCACCTGCATAGGTACAAGGTAGAGATGCACCCATCCATAGGCTGGAGATCGAAATGACCCAGTTTTAAGCTTGATCGGCTATGACCAGTGACAGGTGTCAAAAAAGGCACCCCTTCACCCCGTCAGTGTGCACCCCCTCTTATCTCCCACTAGGAAAGTCTCACATCCATGAAATTTACACCAGTAACCAGCATCAGTCCTACAACCTTACTGTCAAAATTATTTAACTGTGGGACAAACAGAAACCATATTTTTAGGGGGATGCATTTTGTGGCAGGCCAGTGTGCTCTGAAATGCACTCTCCTAAAGAAATAATTCAAATAATAATTTCATTTCATTGTGATTGTCTCTAGGTCCAAGAGAGGTATATTGGATCTAGATTCTGTTAATATAACACTGGCGTATTTTTATGTTCATGTTTTGTGCGTTTGGTTGTGTTTTTAAAGCGATTTAATGCGACGGGGGTTCCATTTCTTGCATATTTTCTTATTTCGTCTTGGTTAAAGACAGATATCCTGAATGTGGATGTTAATTTGACACTTGTGTCTTTATTTCCTCATAGTTATTGCGTTTGGTTGTGTTTTTGAGGCGATTTTAACGTTTTTACAGCGATTTTTACATCTTTAAAGCGCTATTATGCGACGGCGGTGCAGGGGTGCCTTTTTTGGCACACCGGCCGATCAGTCTGACATAATCGATAGTGTGCCACATTTACAAGTCTGATGTTCACGTCGCGCAACAGAACGCGGTGGAGCGGTGGCGTGTCATTAGGGTCCTCGATGTCGGGTCGGCCTTAGCCATGCTTCAGGGTCGTCCTGTGAGCGGTACCGGAATGAAACTGGAGCGGGACACAGGACGACACTCCTTCCTTTTTTTTAAAGGCTCAAACTCCGCCTGCTTACATGCTCTGTCACGCACAGTTACGCAGAAAGTAGCATCACAGCCACACACGCGCAATATTTCGTCGGTGTATGTTATTTACTTTGAGTAAAGAAGATACACAGCTCGCATATTTGTAACGCCTATACGGCTAAAATAAAGCGTGGAGGAACGACCATGAACACATTTGGTACCTTGTCATATTCTTCTCTTTCTATTAGCTGTTGCAGCTGTTCATATCTGGAAAAGTACAAATCTGCACTTCATCTTTACTTAGAGGTTTGTCCAGTAACATGGAGCACTTTTATTTTGGGATTTGTTTAAAAGAGAAATACGGAAAATGTAATGTACGGAAAGTTAATTAATTGTCAATATCATTTAATTACAATTAAGTTATTTATTAAATTACAAAACAATTACAGGCCTTAGAAAGACAGGAAATTGTAATCGGCAGTTTGGACTATTAAATAATCGGAATTCGGAATCGGCCAAGAAAATTGCAATCTGCATCTTTAGTACAAGATCATAATAAATATTAATAAATATTACTTGTGACATACTGTGGTAAATGCTTTACTAGTGGTTGATACACAAAGAAACCTATGGAAAATGTATTGAAAAGATAACTTCTGATCATACAAAAAAATGTAAAAGTCAAAACAATAACAGTATTACATTCAAAAAGAAATATTTAAAAAAAATCTAAAATAAAAATGTAATATATTATTTTTGATTTCATTCTCACATATAAAAACCTCAACTGTAACGTAAAATACAGTCTTTACTGATATGTGAATAGGGACTGAAGTCATAAATGTTGCAGAAAGGGTTTAGGTTAGGGTTTGGGGTAGTGAAAAAATGTAAATAATAATGTTGTACAAACCTCTGTGATCTACTCTTCCTCCTCTACATATGATGAGGACAGATCTAAGTCCAACATCCTCTGTTCTGCCTCAGTCAGCCTATAGGAAGAACCACCACTTCTGCTGTAGTCTCCAGACATTGGCAGAGAGTGGCAGCGCCCTTTCCTCTTCTCCAAAGACGATACACTAAAGGTGGAGCTGCGCTGCCGCCCCTTGACCCCAGGGCGGGACTGAGCCTCCTTTAATTTCCGTGCCAGCATGTTCCTCTGGATAGGTGATGGGCCACGACGGTTCCAATTTTGCTCAGCCCGCACTGCTCGATCCGCACTCAGTTGGTGTAGTCCATTAGAACTGGCAGGCCCTGTGCCTGGCCCTCCGATCCCTGACATTCCCTCACCACCTCTACCTTCTGACTCATCACTCCTTTGCTTTTCCCTATTGCCACTGAGTTCAGCATTAGCATGTTTCTCAGATGCTGAAATGCTATTTGTGTTGGTTCCTGTGTGTTTAATTTCAGTGTTGTTAGAAGAACCTGCTGTGTCTTTCCAGGGCCTCCTCTGTTCATTTCTCTGGGGTCTAGACTTGATCCACTCTGTGGCTCCATGCTCTGGAATGGGGTAAGAGTGGTATGGCTGCCTCTCCCATCCTCCTTTGGTCCAACAACTTCCTTCAGGAAGGGTCCGAGATCCCACCTGAAAAGCATAATGTATGATCTTAATCAAAAGACAAAAGACTGCACTATGTGGCAATACATAAATACATCTAAATAGAAATAATAATTAGAGCTGGACTGGTGACCTGTGTCATGCTCCTTTCTCTGAACTGTGCAGAAGATCGAGGCTGGGGTTTGGTGTCATTAAAACTGGAGGTCCGACGGAAATTTGGGTTCTTCTGAAAAGAGTTTCCCATTCCTAAATCTCCTCCTACTCTGAGACCTGCTAACCCGCTTCTCTCTACCATCTCCACCCAGTCAGCAGTGCGGTCACGCCATTTCGAACTACCGCCACTTGTGTGAGCAGAGATGGGAGGACCTAAGACCAGATCCACTCTAGGACTCAGTCTGTCTAGTGTGACCCTGGAAGACTGTGTTGGTGGCTCAGAAAAGGGAGCTGCGGAACAAAAATGGTTGTGGCTGGTGTCATCTTGTTGTATCACAGGGAATTCAGAATGAACATATCCAGTTGGTGTAGGAACAGGGGAGTTGGTGGCTGAAACAGATGTCTCTAAGAGGGTATCGTGGACAGGACTTGAAGAAACATGGTACAGCTGTGTGGCCTCCTTTAACCCCTTCTTCTTCATCTCTTTCAACTGCTGCTGAGCCAACCGGTACCTAGAAAGACAGTGATATATTTCATTTTCCAAGACTGGAGAGTGGCAGAATAACCTTGACAATCATATTTCTATGTGTGATGAAAGTAAAAAAATACTCTAAACATACCCAAATATTGGTGGCACCATCTTCTGACCTGTGGGAGACAGCCTTTCTGGGTCCTGTGAGAGAGGTTTAACCAGGGTTTGTGAAAGAGGCTGACTGCCCATGGGAGGTCTGTCTTTCTGGGCCTCACCTGTACCCATGCCCCCTAGCGGGCCATGGGTCTCAGACAGGCTGGGTCTTTGAAGGCTCTGCCCACAAATGGAGGCCTCATCAGAGAGCTTGCGTCCCCCAGGGGAATGCATTGAGCCTCTGTGGACAGAGCTGCACTGAGGGGTCTGGCAAACCTTTCTCCACACAGTCACCACAATGGTAGCTAGAATCACAGCCAGACAAAGGGAGATACCAGCGACTACGACCATGTTACCACCTAGGGGTGCAACTCTGCCAGGTACAGAGGGGTGGGATGGAGGACTGGGCAACACTGGGGGAGGAAAGGGAGACAGTTATTAATATGTACACACAGTCCATGGCGCATAATTTAGGATGTCATTTAAACTGAACAAATGGGTGTTCTACAAAAGTTCTACAAAAATTACAGGAACAACTAGGGAGAGAAGAAGCAAAAAGAGATAAGTGTTACTGACCGACACAGTCCTCCAGGGAGCAGAGGGACTGCTCCCTTACCATGCCGGTGCAATGCATCCCTCCCACACCTGAGGGCAGCAAACACTCACGCACCCGTTCCCTCACTCCCTCTCCACAGCTCACACTGCACATACTCCATGGGTGCCAGGGCCCCCATGACTCTGCAGAGAAACAGATCATCAAATGAAAAAGCTGCAGACAAATGTATTCATGTAGAAGTACATAATGAGTTTTGTTAATTTTCCAAGTTACCCAAATGAAAACACATATTGAGGCCTATATGCTTTTGTCATCCAAATTATAAGTAGCCAGAAGTTTTCACTGTTACAGTTCACTTAAAACTGACAATATTTATTTTATTTATTTATAATATTTTGATTCAATAAAATGCCAATAGAAAAGTAACAATGCTTACTATACTATATAACTACACCGGTTAACTAATACTTTAAAATACTAACTTGTTGATTCTGTTTGCATATAATATGCAGAAAACATCAGTGATTGATAGCTATTTATAATTGCATCCCAAAAATTCCTGAGGAAAAAACATATAACTGTTCCACCACTGAATTTTCTCAATCTGGAAAAATCTGGATGAATCCTCTTCTCCTCAAATTCAGGTTGTATTGAACAAATCGTTTTACCCCTGATCCACTGACTGTGCTTATTGACAAGCAGAAGTAAAGTGGAAATATATTCATGGCAGCTGCCAAATCGGAATGTGTCAACCTGTTAAGGCTCACCTGCACTCCTGTGAACCACCAAACAGGTCTGTGCTGGACTGGGGGAGCGACTGAGGTTGAAAACAAAGCGAAAACAGTACTTATTCCTTCCTGGGTAAAACACAGAGCAATTGAATTCTGTCTCATTCTCCCCCTGAGTCAGCCAGTTATAGGCTAGTGGAGGAGAGGAGGGTTCCTCTGGACCAAAGCCCATCAGTGCTGTTCCACCTGCTCCTATCGCAGAGGAAACAGCAGTCCCTTTTCCATCACCTGCATCCTTATAGAGCAGCACTTTCCCATTCATATGAGCACATGGTGGGGTTATCAGTTTAACAGTCATAGTGCCTTCACAGTCACTCTTGTAAACATTGGCGTTTTCTACCAGCAGTTTATAGGAGGAGATACGGGACAGGTAAAGAGGTCCAGAGCTCTTCACTTCCTGTGTTGTATGAGGGGATTGTAGAGCGACTCGTATAAAGTCTCTTTCTGTAAAGGGAAAGGCACAGGCCAGCTCGATACTCTGGGAACGGAGGGGTTTGATTGGGTGTCGTGTGCGGGCCCTGACCTTGTCAATACTATTTCGCCCAATTTGGTTGTACTCCACATAGCTGACTTCAAGGAGCAGATCAGACTCAAGCCTGCTGCTGCAAGCCTGAAAGTGTTCATTAGTAGATATCCCAACCTGGACAAGGGTGAAAGAAGAGACGTGTGAAAGTCATTTTATAGCACAATAAATCACCTTAGTTTATAAAGGGTGAGATCTTGTTTGTCTTGCCTGAAAAGATCCCGAATGATTTCCGACCCTTTCCACAGCGATGTGAAAGGTGGGCCACTGCACCTGCAGTTCTGAACTCCACCGCCAGTAGGTGTGCACCACACTACTATCATCTGTGCCATTAGCATGAGAAACAGTAGTGATGCTGGTCTGCCTCAGCAGGAACCGGAAAGTTCCTGCATACAGGAAGCAAGAACAGTTGAACTCCACCCTACCGGCCAATTGGTTGTTAGGGAGAATCCTGGTCAGAAGGGTGGTGTTGGTTTCCATGTTGACCAGAGACAGGCTTGTGTTGCGGATGGTGCTGATATTGGATTCTGTGCTGAAGTCCACAAATACACTGGCATTGCTAAGAGCAATGTGTAAGGAGGGCCAGATACTGAGCCCTGCAAAAGCTTCAGGAAAGGATGTACAGAAGTGAGACAGGGCAATAGAGCATCTTTCACAAAAAAATCTGAATAAATACACTATGGACTGCTCTTTTATTATGTTGATGTGACTTTTCAGGCTGTGTTACTGTGCCCATAATATGCTCAATAACATGGCATTTTCTAGGATAAATATATCCTGTTTAAGTGTTTATTATATACTTTATAATAAAATTATTATATACTTTGTAGTATGGTATTATTTAATATAATACTAACTACTATTTGTAATGTATGGAAAATGGCAGTCAAATGAAAACTTTTTTAGTTGACATTCTTGCACATTTTAGTAATCCGTTGTGGAGAAAAGAGATTTAAAAAATTTTTAAAAATGTAATTGTGCATGGTTCATGATACAAAAAAATACCCATGTACAACTAAGTAATTATGTGTAGGTCTATTGCAACATTTCTCATGTCCAAATTACATCAGCTTAAATTTTAACTATCACACAAATTATTGAATGATAACTGATGATTAGCTCAATTTTCAGCACCGACATTGTGGATCCATCCTAAGTGATTTTCAGTACTAGTAACATACATATACATTATATTTCATACAACAATTATAAACAATTAGTTGTTAAATGCTTAGCATTACACGTAAGTATATTAGTACAGTATCATTATATTATTTTATTATATTCATTATATTATTTTGTCTGTGTGTAAATCCTACTGTGCAAACCTCACATCCCCACAAAGCAGAGAGGTTATGGGACGAGGAGCTAACCAATTCCTTCTCTACGCTGCCTTCCCTCACCGTTGAAATGTTGTGTGCCCATAGTAGCACACAGGATGTTGTGCTGCACTATAGCACATTTAAGTTGACATGATCCTGCCAGATTTTTAAACATGGACTTCAGTTATTGCGCTGATTTGCTTGGTGATGCTCACCATATCCCATGAGCACCAGCAGAAAGGGCAGCAGTGAGATGGCCTGTGGCATTCCGATGTCTGTGCCTCTGTTTTCTCCTACCCCGCATGACCGTCCTCTTCTAACACTGACCTCTACAAATCAGAGTGAAAAAAAACACATAAAACATAAAATAAACAAATTGTGTTGTGCCCAAAAGAAGGCACGACACAATTACTTGCATGGTTTGTGTCACAAAGCAGGGGAAAGCACATGAGATGTTGTGCACCTATCTGAGGTATGAAAAACAGGAAGGCTAGAGCATTACGCTGTGACTGCGAGGTTTCTGAATTTACAGTGGCGTCTTCCTCTTCCTTCCATCTTCACAATGGGTATGGAGAGTTGCCGTCATCACAAGGCAAGTGTAGGAGCTACAGGAGGCGTTGTCCACAACAAATATTTACTTGTTTGGTTGCCTGTATAGGTTTTCACTGATGGTTTTTCTTTATGCACACTTTGTATTTTGAGTTGAGTTTTTACTAACATAGTGGACTATCACAGTTCTGTGAAAAAGTATTTGCCCCCCTCCTGATTTTTTTATTTTTGTCACACTTAAATGAATCAGATCATCAGACTAATTTTAATGTTACCAAAGTTAACCACAATAAATACAAAATGCAGTTTTTAAATGTTCATATTGATTAAGGGAAAAAAGCTGTCCAAACCTGCCTGGCCCTATGTGAAAAAGTAATTGACCCCTAACCCTAATAACTAGTTGTGCCACCCTTAGCAACAACAACTGCAATCAAGCATTTGCAATAACTGGCAATGAGTCTTTCACATTGCTGTGGAGGAATTTTGGTCCACTCTTCTTTGCAGGATGGTTCCCGAGCATGAACAGCCTAAGGTCATACCACAGCATCTCAATGGGATTTAAGTCCTTTGACTTTGACTAGGCCACTCCCAAACCTTAATTTTGTTGGTTTTTTTTAGCCATTCAGAGGTGAACTTGCTGGTGTGATTTGGATCATTGTCCTGCTGCACAACCCAATTGTGCTTCAGCTTGAGGTCACAAACTGATGGCTGGACATTCTCCTTCAGGATTTTTCTGGTAGAGCACAGAATTCATGGTTCCATCAATTATGGCAAGTTGTCCAGTCCCTGAAGCTGCAAACCAGCCCCAAATCATCGCACTACCACCACCATGTGTGACTGTTGGTATGATGTTCTTTTTATGAAATGCTGTGTTAGTTTTACACCAGATGTAATGGGGCGCACACCTTTTATATTTGCCCAAAGGTCTTGGGGATAATCAAGATGTTTTTTGGCAAATGTGAGATGAGTCTTTGCGTTGTTGTTGGTCTGCAGTGACTTTCATTAGAACACGGCAAGATGTGTTGCTTTTTTAGATCTTTTATTGTGCTTCACTTTGTCAAACAGCTTCTATTTAAGTGATTTCTTGATTCAACATCTCTGGCACTAACAGGCCTGGGTGTGGCAAGTTATATTGAACTCAACTTTCCAAAAAATGTGGTTAATAACAGTTCATTCATGATTTAGCAAGGGGGGCAATTACTTTTTCACATAGGGCAATAAAGGGCTAATAAATGAAATCATCATTTAAAAACTGTATTTTGTATTTACCCGGGTTATGTTTGTATAATATTAACATTTGTTTGATTATCTCAATCATTTAAGTGTGAGAAATATGTAAAAGGAAGGAGGCAAATATTTTTTTACAGCACTAACTTTCTGTCTCAGAAACAAATATGCATGGCAATTTCTGGGCACCAGGTTATTGGTACTTGTACTATTTGTGAACTTCGTTGCGCTATATGGACTAACCACAAAAGTTTAACAAAAGGTGAACTCTCTACCTTATTGGTAGCGTTTTCTCCTTATAGCCAACTCAAATATATTTGTGCGTATAGTCATTTTGAGGCTGAATATTTTCAGCATGTCACTCTAACCCTGGACTTTCAGCATAGTGGTCAGATCTTAAGTTTCCTTAGACATAGTGACGTAGTAGTCGCAACTTTCATTGTATGATTGAAAAATAAAAGCTGTTGTACTCACATTTCTTGTTGACTAGGTCCAGCATTATTCCTCTCCACTTTTCCAGCAGGCAAACCGTAATTCCTGCGCCTCCAGTCGCGGGTAACACATTTATCCTGACTGATAAACTGCTGATAAATTTCACTGACATTCAACGACAGACAAACGCAGCGAAGGCGCGCGCCGGTGTTCAGAGCGCGCGCGACAGACCTGCTGGTCACAAACTGGTTCATTTTTTTCAGAATGCCAAAAGTAATTATATAATTGTCGAAATATTTGAAGCAAATATCTCGATTTCATTTATTTTATGAATTCTATATTTTAAAATGCGTTTTTTTTATGGTGTTTCTCTTTACATTCCTGTCAAAGAGGAATGACATGCAAATAAAGTATTCAGTGTTTTGGAAGTCGTTCTTACATTTCAGATTGCATTGAATTTTAAGTTCAGGATTGTTTGTGGCACAAGCAGGTTAATTTGTGCAAGATGAAGTTTCGTTAGTGTGCAGGTAAAGTGCATTGTGTGCTATAGACAGATCAACAGGCTACTCTTTTCTCTCCTGACAGCATTTCACTATGAAGCCTGTCGGTTTAAACAAGAGGCACCTGGGCCATCAAAAGACTTTAACACAGGTGTCTACAGACATTGACTACGTGGAGAAGTATGTGAGATTTAGCAGATTGATCTATAATTTACTGCTTCAAATGACAGTCACACATAAATCATTCTTTATGTAAGGGGGCAATTTAAAAAGAAACTAATGATCTATTGTTAAGACAATAAATAGCACTGTGTAGAAAGGTTGGATAACAGAATAAAACATTTAATGCAATGCAGAAACTATTCAACTCACACAATCAGACTACCAACCCCCACATAAAATAAGTAACAAGTCACTCTTGTAAAATCCACTGATGAAAACAAACATTACTGACATTTGAATAGACAACACTCAGCCATTCATGACATGGATTAACTTAAAATGCACCACTGAATAAATCAGTCCATCTCAGCATGTAAGGACAGGTCCAATTTTCCTTTAAAGATGAAAATTCAGTGCTCTGCATCCCTAATAATTATGAACAGACCTGCCTGAATTCATTGCTGAACTGGTGGAGATCATATACTATCAAGGAATGAACCACATGGCAAAGTAATCTAATCAGCTCGGCAGACCTACATTTTCCCTCCAGAGAGAGCCAGCAGAAAACAGGAAGCTTCTCTGGAGATGAAATACTGTTAAGTCAGGTCAGTTCACAATGGGAACAAAGAACGTTTCTATCTTGTGTGTAAAAAGCCCTACAGGGACACACAGAGATAAAAAAATACAAGTGGTGGCAACACTCCCAACAAATATAATCTTTAGACATGATGCTATTTAGACCAGGTGGCATTAATTTCCCTCACTCTTTACTTCATATGATATACTGTAAATAGACATGGTAAAAATCAGTTTACAAGCACTTGTTTTAAAAGTTTCAATGTGCCAATTAATAAGGTCTTCACCTTTCAGTTTGCCTTCAAAACTGACACAACTGGAATTTTTGTAACACAACCTCTGTACTGAAGTATAAAGTTTTGAAGGGGTTAATTACTTGAAGAATGACATTTGGAAATGTGCTCTATATTTTATATGCTGTGAACCAAACTGACAACATTTCATGTGTTTCTTGTTTTTTTTCTTGCATGTATCCTAGAGAAGATAGTTCAGGTACAATAATTTGATAGACAAGACTGAAGGACCAAAAGACAATGAAAGGTGAAACAAGCCATTTATAGCGTCACTGAAACAACAGTTTGACGTGTTTCCTGATCAGAAAATAAGACGACAGGGCAACTTTTATTCCCTCATCATTTATTACATAAATGTATAGTTTACTTTGAAAAACATGTCATCAACAAATCAGCAGTAACAAGACTTTCATAAGAAAACAAAAGTGGAGTGCTACAAAATCGTGTTGTCGGAATTGTGTAGTTTACTCTGTATATCCCACTTTCCTCAAACCCAGTTATTAAAAAAACACACATGATAAATACTTCACTAAGCAGAACAAAATTGAGAATACATTGTTGCATGTACATTATTTGTTTGTTAAACCATTTTAAGTATCTTCTTAATAGCAGGAACTCTCCTGCCATATATATATCACTATATACCATACATGTAGAGCTCAAAAGATTGTTTTAAAGAATCAGTCTATCAAAAGAGACCACGATTACTGTAATCATGTCAAAAGAGGTTTGGGTAGAATCTCAAACCCTCAACGGAGTCATCTCTACACAGGTGGCCCATCTTCTCAGCCAGCAACAACCTAGAGTATGAGGAATGAATATAAAACAAGGACACAAAAGAAGAAGAAATGTTTGTGACAAAGTGTTTTGGTCTGTTTATGCTAAAACATCTTGTGAACACCAAATAAAAATCTACAGTATTTGTTTTACTCTTATTAACCTGAACATATGAGATAACTCACCGCTCTTTAGACAGAAGAACAGACAGACCTAGGAGTTTTGCAAACTCCTCTGCTGTCAAGGAGCCTTTGTCTGACACCTGTAGAAGAGAAAGATGAATCATACAGAAATATATAGGGATAAGACAAGTTTCATTTTGCATTTAACATATTTTTCACAGATATACTGTAAACCCAAGGTTATAGAACACACAGTTTGATTAATTTGTCTGATTAATTTAGGTAGGCTCTGTTTCATTGTCAATATGATTGATTGGTAAAAGCTTACATTGTCCAGTGCTGAGGCTATCATTTCCTCTTCGCTGTGAGACTGCAGCTGGACCACCATTACACCACTGTCAAACACACGCAGCCTACAGAAAACAAGACAGATGAAGGAAAGAGCCTGTGGGTGTGTGTGAGAGGAACAGAGTTCCAATCATTAGCTTTTTGCTGAGGTTAAAGTGTATTTTATCAAGATAAAAGAGAGTTAGCGAAAGGACAGCAACTGGTTTGGGAATACTAGGATTAATGTGGTGGGGGAACACAGTAGGGTTTTGTTTGAAACCTTAAGAAGTAACAGGAAATGACAGCCACAGAGGGCTGGACACAACGTCCAACAACAGGAAGCCAGGCAGGAAGAGCCTGGCCTCTGAAGCAGGCGCCCACCCTGCCCTATGTTCCTTTAATGGTCTACACAGATGAATTTAGTTAATTTATGTTGTAATCAATACAACAGAAAGACAAACACTACTGAATCTTACCTCAAAGGCAACTTCAGTGACTCAAACATTTTGCATGCGTTTACCAAATCTTCTGGAGATAAAAGCTGCAGCAAGGGGAAAAAAAAGTTACTTGAGTATCTGACAGGCCACCAAATACATTTTTGTGGAATATGACTTTACAGATAGCAAAGGTGTGTCATATTATCAATTCAGCCAAAATGAACATGCAGACACTTGCCCACTTAATAACGATCTATTAAATTACCTCCATCCCTCTAGCACGGTTGACGAGACAGTACACCTCAGTCAGAGCCATCATACCCCCACGTTCCTGAGAGAGTAGGGAGTGGTGGAAAGAGAATAAGAGCAATAAGAGTCACAAAGACATTCAAATGGGAAAGAAAGTAAGGGGAAGACTGGAATTAGTGCATGAGCTTAGTGTAGATGTTGAACACGACACACAAGAATTTTCACCAACCTCTAGAGGGGCCTGTAGCATATCTCCCAGTTGCTTAGCTAGCTGCATATGGTAATGTGTGCCCGATCCATATGTTTCCCTGGTAACAGGGTTAGCGATACCCATGCTCAGTAGGTAGGACTTAAACCGAATAGTCTATAGAGCAGAACATAACTGTTAAAAAGCAGAAGACTGCTGTAAAATTGTGATGATAAAGACTTGTGACATGTCTGCATTAGGCCTCACATTAGACCATTTGTGTGTATAATAGTCCAGTGAGCTTTTGCCTGATTATGCTGATGAAGTTCTTACCTCATCTTCTGTTATATCGCCCTGTTTTTCTTTGATCTTGTTGGCTATAGATCTGGACAGCTCCACCATCTCTTTGGCCTGTTAGAGTAGACAATCATTCAGCTAATCCCACTACATAAGAGTATACTGGATGAGTTTAACACAAGTGTGATAACCACAAATCATATAAAGGCTTTGAAAAACTTTAAAAAGGTTATAACTTAACAACTACAGGAAAATGCAAACATACAAAGGAAAGTATTCTTTACCTTCACCATCAGCTTACTGAGATCCTCAAATGCCTGAAAAAAGGAGACCAAATGGATAATAGAGCTAAAAAAATGTTCACAATTAAAAAAAGCCACAAAACTTCATGGCTACAGATACAATTTATTATCATTCCACACAATCCCCACCCCTCCTCTAGCTGATGATCAAACTGAACATTCTCCTCAGCCCTCTACCCACATTTTTTTAATATCATACCTTTTATGAACATAAATATATCATTTGAATTTAATTATTTTATATTTAAGAACTGTCCAACTCTGTCCAATGCTATGTCCAACAGTGGTTTTGTATAAACACATAACTTCATTGTTGCCTAATGAGTGTCATAGTGGCTGTCGTCAGCTTAAATTCATGTCAGTTAAATTCCGATGGTGACAAGTTTTTATGGCAGAAAAAAAAGAAGAAGAAAAAAACATTTATCAAAACTTCTAAAGCTACATGCCCCAGTATGTTCATTTGAGTCAAAATACAACTAAATACAAAACTTCAGCTTGCAGCTTTGAGGAGCTAAGAATTGCTTCTTTCCAGTACCTCAGAAATGTTTTTGTCAGTTTCTTTCCTCTTTTCCTCTATCTTCCTCTCAATGCCAACAATCCCCACTGCACGCGTTCTTCCTGCCTACAGCACCACGAAGGAAAGAAAAACACACGTAGTGAAACACAAGCAATTCAAGAGTTAGTAACAGACACTGAAGGAGAAGGAAAGACAAACAACGAGGAGGGAACAAATTGTGGTCAACTGCTCGTAGTGTACATACATTAATTTTAGTTTTATTCATTTTCAAATTCATGCCTTCTATAAAAATCTAATGTAATCTCACATAACTGAAAAGTTAGGTTCTTTGTGTAACTGCCTACACAAATATAAGTATATGAAGTAGAGTCCCACTTGTGTGGGACACTAAACCTAATTGGATGCATACTCAGTGGCAGAAGTTCTGTAAACTGTAAATCCCCAAAAAGTGACAACACTGCCACCCTGTGGAATATACATATATTAAACAATCATGTGGTGAGGAAACAAATCACACACCCTTTTTTATCTGAACGTAAAATAAGCATCTAGGAATTTAAGACAGAAGTTGTATTTGAATCAAGTTCAGCTTCTAACCTGAGAGCCAATTCCTGTGGGGATGGGTTGTGAAACTGGTGTATTCTCCCATCTCTTCTGAGTCATCTCCTCTGTTAGCCTCCTGTAAAACTGCAAGTGAATGACAACATGTCATTTACCGGAAATAATGAATCAAAGGCAGAGCCTATCTGTAAAAGTTAATTGTAAGGTCAACAGTGAGACAAAATGAAAACAAAAAGCTGCTTGTATGAGCAGGGAATAGGAATGGGAATACCTCAATCTGCCCATGTTCTTTGAAGGACAGCTTGATGTAAGAGTACTTGCTCTGTTGGTAGGGACCTGGCTCCTTGCTGGCAGAGGCTGAATGCAGGTGGATAACTATTTTTGCACTGTTGAATAAGACATATGAATAGTTAATTTACCATTTTCTTCTTGTAAGTTAAAATAATTGTTGTGCCAGAAGTGAAGGGACATTCTTGGCCTTGGAAATAGCGGTTTCACAAAAAATAACTCCTTCTATTGCTTTTTCCAGAGGTTTCCATACGATTCAATCTAGAAATTACGAGTATACAAACCACAAGTTATTGTTATTTGATACAGAAACACCTAGGCTTCATCTCTGTTGTTAGAAAATTCCCTGTCCACATACATGGCTAGAATAAACTCCTAGGGGAATGTTTGGCAAAGATTTGTTGTTGGGACCCTGTTGTCCCTCACTACACAGTTTCATTATTTAGCGTTGCCCTAAGTAAAATGATGATCAGTTAATAACAACAAATTTGATAACTGAGCAATTACTATTAATTATTTTTTGAAGTAAAACAAATAAACAAACAATAAATATATCACTTGTTCTAGACTCTTAAATGTTTTACATTTCAAACTCTACTATATAGACCCAAATTATATGTAGAAAAACTGGGCAGTTGTTCTCTTTATCTACTTAGCAATATGTCTACATCACAAGATCTAGCTACTGACACTCACCTTTTTCCTATTCCTGCAGCCTGCTCCTCAAAGAAGATGATCTGTGACAGAGGCATGGCTATGCAGCATTCCTATCGAAGAGAGAAATACAGCAGTCACCATTAGAGTCAGTATTCAAAATGTTGAAAGATAAATGTGTCGATAATGGCACCACTTGTTAAACAGTCATCACCGCATGTACTGCATGTTGTAGTCACTTTTACTGCTGTCTTACATGATTTTTAATGTCCCTCCAGATTAGGCGATGGGTGCTCAACAGGGCAGCACCAATATCCAGTTTAGCCTGCCATAGTGACAAAAAAGACACAATGCTATTATTTGCTTATATTAAGTTCTAGGTCACTTTTTATGTTACACTTACGCCATATTAAATCAATAAACCCACAATGATCTACCTCAACTACGTCAGCACCGTGTACTGTCAATATCTCAGTATTATTCAAATATCTTATTAACATTGTTAATTGTAAGTTTTAGGCTGCTGTGTTATCAGGACACAAACTTATCAGAAAACAAAACTATACCTTATCATCACCGTCATACAGTCGCACCCCTCGTTGCTGTATCACTAAAGTTTCGTTTATTTCTAACAGTCCACTTGACCAAGAAAAGCGGTCCATTTTTACTGTTATAAGAACAATTTGTTTCCTATTCTATTCGCTGCCGAGGCTCATTTTATGTTTACTTCCTGTACACTGTCCAACATTGGCCTGACACTGCCTGTAAGAAAACACTGAAGTAAAATATTAAATAATATATATCTTAAGGCCAATTAATTAATAATTGCATTTATTATAAATTAACATTTTGCCCTCAGAATAATACCGAAAACCTGTCGTAAATTTGTTATTTTACATCATTTTGTACTCGGTGTTTATTTCTGACAAGCCGCCTCAGAGGGGTCCTTACGGTGTTGACGTTACTAGCGCCAGCTGTCAGTGGAAGCTAGCAAGACTGCTAACTTTCCTACCGCGTTATTTCGAGATAAAAAGAAATGAGTTTTTACGTTTTTCAGTGTCCGCTGTAATCATCACGAGCATTAGGCTTAAACATGCATAAATGAAAAGACGTGCAAATATTTCATTCGCTTATTGTAATGTCGTTTTGCTGAGCGGTGCTCAGAAGTGAGGTAGCTGTAGCTAGCTAGCTTGTTGTTAGCCGCGGACAAATCTGGTGCAGACAGGTTTTGCACTGCACACTCAGGTTCTTTGTAAGTCATTGTTCATAGGCGGAAAAGTTGTATCATAAAGGGTTGTTGCGTTAAACACCATGCAGCTTTATTTCGGAGCTAATCGTGTGCTGCGAATTTGTATTGTTGTAAATTATGTTTTCGCAGCATTATGAATCGATGTTGGTTCAGTCACATAGTATTAAAACCTAAATTTATCTGAATGCATTTAATCTTAAATTTATCTTAAACTTATCTGTTGTATTATAAAAAGGAAATTTACTAATTGGTATAATAACTTCATGTTCAAAGAGAGAGCCTTTGTTTAAATCAACAAACATGGATAAGAAATCATTTGATATCGTCTTGGATGAGATAAGAAAGGTAAGGAGTGTACAATCCCAAATGATCTGTGTTATTTAAGTGGGAGTATCAAAAACTCTACATCCTGTTTTCAGTGCGTCCTGACCGATCAGCGCATCAAAGCCATAGAGCAGGTGCATGGATATTTCTCCAGTGAGCAGGTAACTATCCAAACGGCAACACTGCCATGTTTACTATTTATTTACTATTTGTTTTTAAATGAATCACTTTTCATGAAAGATACGTCTTCAGCTGTGTTACCATCATTGCTTTTTTTCTAATGATCAGTTATCCTTTTCCTAAATTAATAAACTTGTATTAGCAAACATAACGTGCTATTGGAAGACAGTACAAATACTTGCTAATTATAGACCTCTGTACATATATTCCTTTAAATATAAAAAATATATAAAAAGTTAATATTCCAATAAAAATTGCTGTTTCTAGCTATAAAACTCTTACAATATTAACAGCATCTGTACTGTATTTCTCAATTAGATGTCATTAATCGTCTTTTCTTTCAAAAACACGGTAATTTTTCTGTGTCCAAACGTTTCACTTTTTTTTCATGCTAGAAAAGATATGATCATGAAGTGTAAAAAATGATTTTTCATGTTTTTTAAGCAGTTATGATAACAGTTGTAACACTCTCCAACATCTGCAGGTAATGGACATACTGAAGTACTTCTCATGGGCAGAGCCACAGATCAAAGCAGTTAAAGCCCTGCAGCATGTGAGTAGCAAATGTTTCAAATTATGAGGGCGCCACAGTTTGTTTGCATTAGTCCATTTATCCATAATTATTTTGTCAAAAATAGATATGTGTGTAAAAACAACTAGAACAGCAATATTAATGAAGCTGTAAGGATATATTCTTTTGCCACCTCTTTTTCTTGCTCACATGTTTTAATGTGTTGATATATGTGTTATATGTTTCTTATTCTGTTACCTGTAGAAAATGGTTGCAATCCCTACAACCAAGGTTGCAAATATCCTGAATTGCTTCACCTTCTCTAAGGACAGACTGGTTGTTTTGGAGCTGATAGCTTTGTGAGTAAACTTAAAAGAACACATTGAAACTCCATGAGATGATTTTAAAACACTCTAAGTAAAATTTTCTATTGTGATATCAGCTTTTATGGCTCATTCAGTAGTTAATGTGAGTTTTTTTGTTACCATACAGGAATATTTCAGATGCTCAAAATTACCGGCCTGTGGAGGATCTGTTTCGCATACACTTGTCCGAGAAGAAGCGTGCTCGCAGGATACTGGAGCAGGTAAGTTTCTAAATTACTCTTTGTGTTGTGTTGCGCTTTGCGTTCCAGGTATTGTAGATTAGCAGAGAAAGCATATTTTCCAGTCTAATGTGAATGTCTTGATATCAGAAAAATTTGTGGAGTTGGTTTGACAGCCACAATCTGTTACGTAGGCATAATTACTGGGAAATGTGGTTGATGAATGAAAAAACAACAGAGTTCATGTGTTAATATGTAACATTCTTATTAAAAATTGTATAATATATTTCATACTGCACACACACAAACAGTTCCTGAAATACGAGTCAACACTCGAGTTTACCGTCCTCCACAGGATTGCGATGTTGAGCATCTGAAATATTCCTGTATGGGAACAGTAAACTTACATTAACTACTGAATGAATCAAAGATAATACCACTTCTGTCTCACATAGGTGTGTAAGGTTGGCTGCAAGGCTCCTGTAGCCATGATCTCCTCTTGTGGTATGATACCAGGAAATCCATACCCTAAAGGGAGACCCAGCCTAGTCAACGGCACATTTCCTGTAAGTATGTGTGATACTCTATGCTGAGCTTTCCCAAACATATTCCATTCCTGACCTAAAGGATTTCACATAGACTCACCACTAACTAATGGCAGAGATTGGTTGTCAGAGAATCAATGTGACTCTTGGTACTGTCTGTAAATAAAGTACAAAAGTGGCGCTAAATGGGAAAATCTTAATAAAGTGCTGATGTTTTACTTTATTATTTACTATTGTTTGTATGGCAGGCACCAACAGTGCCTGCCATACAAACAATAGTAAATAAGTTAGTGGCATACAAAAGAGTTACACAGGGCTGAAATGGATGATATTGAGTTTATTTCTTGGTCTTGTGATTTTAAGTAGAGTACTCTGTACTCTGTAAAAATTGTTTTGTATTTACCTCCTGGATGATATTCCAGATTTGTTCTCTGTGCTCAAAATAACCCTGACCATTAAAAATATGTTTCTTGTTCATGATCACAGGGAATACCGCCATTAAAAAAAGAAGGAGAGAAGAAAGATGATACTTCTAACAATATGGAGGGGAAAGGAATTGCTTCCCGGATTATTGGACCTTTCAAACCTGTGAGCACTAGAGTAGGAATCATTTGGATGGAATGATATAACCTAATCCTAACCTATGTACCTAAAGAAATGACAAGGCCTCACATGACTAATTACGTTACTTACACATGATAAAAACCTTGACCTACATATAAAGACATGTTATATAAGCTAATCATAGAGGCCACTGTGAGAGTGCTAAATGGATTTATGACTGTACAAAAGAGAAATGTGAACATAAAAAAAAATCAATATATGAGTAATATACTAGGAATAAGAACATATTAAAAGCCATCATTGGATATAGAACATGGAAATTGACTTTACACAGCATTTTCTATGTTATAAAATACTTAGTATTAAAGTTCACTTTTTTCCTAGCCCAGTGTCAGCACAGATTAGTTTTTACCTTCCGTATATTCCTTGTTGGTTTTCACTCACTGTAGTTTTCAGTATAATCAGCATCTTAGTTGCCCTATGTCACCTTTGGAAACGTGTACACTTGGTGAAAATGACAGATCTTAAATCCTTTCAAATGGGTTTCAGTCAGAGCTACATTGAAATGTCTTGTGTTTATGTTGTGTTTTTATGGTTTCTCTTTATAGTTTCCTTCAACCTACAACCCTCATCGACCTGTGCCCTACCCTATACCACCGTGCCGACCCCATGCTACCATAGCACCAAGTAAGAAAAAACCTACTTAAACACACATCGCTACCAATCAACATACATTAATACAGAAGGCTGTGTGCACAATCTGTCAGTGAGCAAATATAAAATATATCAAGACATTTGAGAAATTAATGCTATAATAAATAAATAATGCTGATTTGAGAGGTTTGAAGTTATAGTCGGGCATGTCTGTGTGTCTGCAGACACATACAGTCGTGTACACAACACAGCCAACTTCTAACCATGTTTCACCCATTTCCAGATGGGTGAGACATAGTTGACTGTTTTGTGTGTATGAACATATATCTCTGTATGAATGTATGGTAGACTGTTAATATTTGCAACTACTACTCAGGTGCATACAACAACGCAGGCCTTGTTTCTGTGGGAGGGGTTATAACCAGTGTGCCCCCTCCTCCCTACAACTCTACCCATAAAGTAGCAGGTATGATTTGATGGAAGCGAGTGTGTGTGACAGCAAATAGACAGTCCCTCAAGCTTGCTGCCTAACTATGGCATGCTGCTTACCTGCGCTTCTTGAGTTTAATGCTCTTAACAGGTGAAGAATGTGCTTCTTACTTCTGTTGGAGTACACTGAGTGACCAGAAAAATACAACCTCCTGTAAACTTTAATGCAGTCTGTTATGACTGCTGTGTGGTGGATTGAAGTGAAAACGTTAATTTAGAGCTGTTTTAGATAATTGTACATTATCTACAATGCAACCTAACTTCTGTTATATTTCATATAATTATTTTTATTTTGGTTCTCCTCCATATATATGCACAATAGATTGGAGAAAAATTTGTATTATATTGAAATACATTGGTATATAGTGCTGTCCAATAAAACAATACCACAAATTACAACCTCAAAATGTACCACAGAATGGAGTCAACAGACAACTAACATTATAATCTTGACAAAAACATAACAATGTTTATTTTGCAAGGTTGTATTGTGGCACATCTTGCAGATATTTCTGTTTTCTGGTCAGTCGGTTCAGAAGTATGTTTTGGCGATGTGTAACAATGGCTCTTTGGTTGCCTGGACTGGGAACAGCTTCAAACTAATGTCATTAATCTTTTTCTTTCTGTAGTCATGCTTTGTTGGCATTTAACATGCATCGCTTGGGATAACTTATTTTTTGTATGCAACATCTTGTCAGTTTTCACAATTGAAATACATCTTAAAGGGCCTCTGGAGAAATACAATATCTGGTATCTCCTGATATAAGTACGACTCCACTTTAATTAAATAGACAACTGCCTAAAAGCCAGAGGTCCAGATAGAAGCAGTGTGAGATGTGACGAAAAATAGATTTGAGGTTACCAGACCAAACATGTTATTTAAACATTTTCCCATATATTCCATACATTCCATCACATATTCCAATTTTGAAAATTACTGGAATTTCTGGATAACATGTTGCACGCAGGGATGCTCTCTGGCTATTCCTCCTTGTTCTAATTCTCCTCTCCTTTTTATGTGAGTGTATTATTTTTTAGTTTAGTTTAATTTTTTAGTTTTCTATTCTTTAAACCTATTATTCATTTGTTCTGGAATTAAACTACTCATCAGAAATGAACAGAAGCAATTTAATGTAACTATTTTTTACTATGTATTTTATTTTTTTCTTTAATTATTTTTTATCTTTTTCACCAACTTTGCTCTCCTTCTTCTTCCAGCTTACGCCAAACCAGGCAATCCGCAGAACACCACACCTGGAGTCAACAGTGGGCCCCTCCTCATTCCTCATGGGTCCACGCCTTCTACCCCTGTCCCTCCCCAGGCTTCTCCCTCACAGCCGCCTCCCATAACTCCCATCACGCCAGTCTTCCCTGGCATGGTGCCCTCTCACAACCCCAGTGCTCCCTCTCCTGCCCCAGCTCCATCCCCATCTGTCATCAAAGCAGGACCACAGACCCCCAGTGATCATGCTACACCTACACCCTTATCTGTCATTAAAGCACATACTCCCTCAGGCACACCTTGTGGAACTCCTGTCCCCAGTAGTGGGAGATTCACTTCATCCCCCTTTCATGTCATTTCCCGACCAGGCACCCCTGCTACCTCCCGTGGTGGCCCAGAACCCCTAGCTCAGGTGAACTCCATGGGGTCTACTCAGCAGAAGGTTTTTTCCCAGTCCACAGATCACCAGTCAGGACCTACTTTTCCTGGCATGCACCCACAAACAGGTAACCCATCTGGGTCAGTGATCCGAAGTTATACCCCCTCTGGACCGCCTTCTCTTACACCTGGATCATCAACTCCAGTAATTCCAAACTGTTCCACCCCAGGCCCCAGTCCCAAACCCTCCCCAGCTCATTCTGCACAGACTCAGGCTGCCATGGCTGGAGCCCTAAATAGACACTCTGGCGGTAGCAGCAGTGGCAGTAACAGCCCTGTGCCTTCTGCTTTCAAGGGCACCTCTCGCTCTGGCACCCCGTCGGTTAGCTCTCTAGTGGTACAAGGTTCTGCCCAGGCACAGGCTGCCTTGGCACGTTCCTTGGGGCTGTCACACCCATCAGGTTCTCCACAAGTCTCTCTCCCCAGCCCTGCTGCTATCACCAGCCTCCAAGCTCTGTCCTCCAGCCCAGCACCCTCTCATTATCCCAGCCTGTCCCCTTTCCCCTCACTTACTTCCTCGCTCCCTCCTGCCACCATTCCTTCATCCGTGCCCGGAGGGCCTCCCACCACCAACATTTCTAACCTGCCGCCAACCTCTATCTACCCAGGCTTGGCTCCCACTGCTACCCCGAGTGCGGCCTCCCCTTTCGGTCTAGGCCTCACCTCTGCCCCATCTATATTCCCAGGCCTTCCGCCTGGCGCTAGTCCCACTGCCTTCCCAGGACTAGGCGTGTCAGGGGCGCATGGTGCTGGGAGCCCTGTATTGTCTTCATTTATGGGACTGCCAGGTGCTGCTCCATCTTCAGTAGCGTCAGTGGCACCACTGCAGGCAGCGGCAGCAGCAGTTGGGGTTCCGTCATCGTCACCAGTTTTACCAGGGTTTGCATCTGCTTTCAGCTCCAATTTCCAACCTGGGTATGTCAGACACGGTTTATGGGCAATTAGAAAGCTGAACATTTTTACAGGCTTGTATACATAAGCCATGTCAAATGGATAATCTCAAATAAAACAAATGTTGGTAAAAATTCATATTGATTTTTTACTAATGTTTAATTTAATATAATTTAAGATCATAGCAGTAGCTAAATTTGAATGGAGGTCTTGCAGTTGTATAAGTTGTTACAGAAGCCCTATATTGTCACCTCATCTCTTGTTAATACTACAGTAGTTACTAGAATAGGATCTGAGTTTATTAAAACGTTTGGCATTTATTTATTTTATTTATTCATTTATTTACCTTGGACAACACACATTCACTAACATCTAAAGATGTAAATAAATCAGATTTAGCCAAAAGGTTCATATTCATTTACAGTTCCTGTGCAGGTTGATGTTTGATTTCCACTTGAATGTAATGCTGCTAAAAAAAAAGGGTATCATAATTTGATTTATGATTTTTCCATTTTGGCTTTATGTGGTAAGTGGAAACACCACACTTATAAAGTGCAAAGTCCACTTGTACTCCTACTCAGGAGTGTCAGGCTTAGACTTTGCTGAGCATTGACAGCCATATATGAAGTATGTTCTGTTGTCAGTGTTCCAGTGTTTTAAGCACAGGCTTTACCTTTTGTTGACATTTCATGTACTTGAGAGGCTTGCTGTGTCCTTAGTGCTAGTTTTTAAATGAACCAGCAAATGAGACTTATGTTTATAGACGAGGAGTGGCAAAATAGTATAGTAAATGAAACACACTGTACAACCACATGAACACACAAGATAAATTACATACCAACACTATAACTTGCTATTATTTTGCAGTTACTGATCAAATAAAAGAAGAGGTATCCACTTTCATACATGTATTTGAATATTCTCATGGAATATGAACGCAAAAAGTTGTCTGTTACACTGTAAACTCACACCATGGACACTAGCTTTTCATATTTCATATATCATACATAGATGTAGTTGCTAATAGTTAGCAGTCTGAGTAATTATTGTGTGTGTTACAGGTTGAGCAGTGGACTCCAGCCTCCAGGAAGCAGTAGGTTCCCTAGTTTGCTGTCTTTCCGTGGTGTACCAGGCTTCTCTCCCTCTGCCTCTCCTGCTACCCTTGGTGGCCTCCACAACCCAACCATGCAGTCTGCCCTGCTGCAGGTAGACACACACTCACAAACTGTTATCTGATAAGTGTTTGAATATCAGCTTGATAAAGCCTTACTGCTACAAAAACAATGTGTCTTGTTTTGTCCCAGGCTCATCCGACATCTGCTTTGGAGAGCTTTCCTCCTCAGGCCAACAGTTTTACCAACTACCCTCCCGGCCCCGGAAACCCCTTCCCCCTCCAACCGGGCCTGCACCCTCAGCTGGGCTGGCAGTGAAACCCACAGTACACTTTGACACATTGATAAGACTTAAATGCTGACCCATATCATTCTCTGCCGTACCCCTCAGCAGTTGACATGGTTTATGGTTTGATCTAGAACCGTATAGAGCACAGCCCAACAGGTGGGGAGATTAATTACTGTGTTAACTACAGTATGTTACACACACGATGGCTTGCTGCTGTGAGGAACACTAACATGAACAGTGAAATAGTGTGGCAGTGAAAAGGGCAGGCATGTATTTGTTGTATTATTCACTGTGAACAGTTGTAAATATGAGTTGTCAACGTTGTTTTAGGTTTTACATTTAGACTGTAACTGGTTTTAATGTTAGCTGGACTTGGTTGTTTTTAATCAAATTTATCATCATTAATTAGTGAATAATGAATTATAGAAAAAAAAAAGAAAAATGTACATGACATCATGTAGTCTCATATAGTATTTCATGTCTGGTCTCGGTGACCAGTGGTTTAGTGTCCTGAATTGAATATTGTATTATGACATGAACTTTTTTCTGACTTATGATATATTGAATCATATTTGAAGTGGGCACATCCTATTTTAAATTTGTGTGTCAAGGGTGTTGTACACATAACTTGCATTTGGCAGCTCTGCTAATGTTACTTTCAGTCAACATACTGACAGCAGTGATACACATCTGGGTACAGTATGTTTACAGAGTTCTATTGACAGATGTGACACTGTTACTACAGTATTTAACCAGTTAATACAGAAGGCAGACATTTCTGAGAATAATGTAATGTTGATTTATAATGACTGTATTCTTCAGTAATGCTTTGCAACATGGTAAAACTGTTATTATTCTTCAATTACTGTACAACCTAGTAGTAATCAAGGCTACAGGTTAATTCAGCGACAGTTACTTTATTGTTTGAGAGTAATAGACATTTTGATTGTTACACAGTCTTTTGTCTGTTTTGCCCTTTTTTGTATTTGCATGTTTTGTTATTTTGTCAGTAAACTGCTGGTTGCTGTTGCCAGTGTTGTCTCTTTATTCTATGCAGTGCTATAGCTCAAGCCCCTAATATTATATAGTTGTATAGACAGTTGTATAGATCCATAGTTAAGGCTGAGTGATATTTTTTCGTTTCAAAGAGATGCCACACCCATCTTGGTCCTAAAGGGTTATCACAGTTTTGGTTAACAAAACAAGAAAAGCTAATGAATGTGGTCAAGAGACATTTTCATGGAAAAAAGTATGATGGATAAACTTCAGCAAACTATCAGCAAAGAAAGATCAAGGTCCATGGTCAAAGAGAGACTGAAGTTACAACTTCAAAAAGAAACATAAACTGTACTGAAGGCTGATGTTTCCCTGTGTTCAAATTGATATCCATATTTCCTTTTCTGTTAGCTGTATTAGTTTTTGTAAAAACTAGTATTAGTTTTACAGGCTACTTACAGTCCACATAGTACTGTATGCGCTGTTTATCATGATCATCTGTAATGTTGCTCAAAACAGTCATTTGTAAATTAGTCATAAGACTTTTATCAAGCTTCAATCTCATCTTAATATGAGACCTCACAAGATATTCTAATATGTATTTAACCAAACATATTTAAAAAAATCTTCCATTTCCTTAAAATTTGTTAATGTGATTCATGAAAAGACACATTTACTCTGATTTAATACATAATTAGCACAACACAAAAAAAAGAGTTTGTCACTTTCTTCAGCAGCAAAACTGGACATTTTGATCCCAAAGCCCATCAAGTTATTTAATTTTGGTGATTACTTTGATAACTAATTGTCCAGTGCAGTGGTTCTCAAACTTTTTACACTGGGTACCACCTCTATATTTGGCTGTCCAAGTACCACCATTATGACCAGAGGTGGGTAGTAACGAGTTACATTTACACCGTTACATTTACTTAAGTAACTTT
>JAUMHL010000006.1:10966658-11017587 GCA_032362345.1 Sandelia bainsii | reverse complement strand
ATGTTAATGTTCATGAGTCCACCATCAGGAGAACACTGAACAACAATGGTGTGCATGGCAGGGTTGCAAGGAGAAAGTCATTGCTCTCCTAAAAGAACATTGCTGCTCGTCTGCAGTTTGCTAAAGGTCACGTGGACAAGCCAGAAGGCTATTGGAAAAATGTCTTGTGGACGGAGGAGACCAAAATAGAACTTTATGGTTTGAATGAGAAGCGTTATGTTTGGAGAAAGAAAAACACTGAATTCCAGCATAAGAACCTTATGCCATCTGTGAAACATGGTGGTGGTAGTATCACGGTTTGGGCCTGTTTTGCTGCATCTGGGCCAGGACGGTTTGCCATCATTGACAGAACAATGAATTCAGAATTATATCAGCAAATACTAAAGAAAAATGTCAGGACATCTGTCCATGAACTGAATCTCAAGAGAAAGTGGGTCATGCAGCAAGACAACAATCCTAAGCACACAAGTCGTTCTACCAAAGAATGGTTAAGGAAGAATAAAGTTAATGTTTTGGAATGGCCAAGTCAAAGTCCTGACCTTAATCCAATTGAGATGCTGTGGAAGGACCTGAAGTGAGCAGTTCATGCGAGGAAACCCACCAACATCCCAGAGTTGAAGCTGTTCTGTACGGAGGAATGGGCTAAAATTCCCCCAAGCCGATGTGCAGGACTGATCAACAGTTACTGGAAACGTTTAGTTGCAGTTATTGCTGCAAAAGGGGGTCACACACCAGATACTGAAATGAAAGGTTCACATACTTTTGCCACTGACAGATATGCAATATTGGATCATTTTCCTCCTTAAATAAATGACCAAGTGAAATATTTTTGTCTTTGTCTATTTATTTAACTAGGTTCTCTTTATCTACTTTGAGGACTTGTGTGAAAATCTAAGGATGTTTCAGGTCATATTTATGCAGAAATGTAGACAATTCTAAAGGGTTCACAAACTTTCAGGCACCACTGAGTTTATGCTCATAAAGCCTTCTCTTGATTGCTGACATGAAAATATGTACGCCTACATCCTGGAGTGCATTATTGACACGTTTGCAGTAATAAAGGAGTATTTGTTCACTATGACTTTTAGTAACCCTAGGGTTACGGTTAATTTTAGCAAGCTACATTTGATACCAGTCTGCTAGATATTTGCTGTTTTGAGCCTCATTTTTTTTATATTTAGCGACACAATCCTTTCTTTACTGCTTATGTTGACAGACACCTTCACCTTAATCTTAATTAAAGCTCTCAGCTCTCAGCTCTCAGTCAGCTCTGAGCCATGTGTAAGTTCTTTTGCATGAAAGTGCCCAAGAAACATTTAGCAGCCAAGTCTTCAATTACTTCTGAACCCTTTTTTCAAATTGAATGTGCTGAAGCACAGAACCTAAAAGCAGATATAAATATATGTAAATTGTAATGTCATATTGATTGTAAAATAAATAATACATGCTTTTCCTGTTTTGTCCACAGGAATTTTCTTTATTTTGCCATGCACTGATTCATTTGTGAAAGTGGATCTTCGAACAGTTTCATTTGACATCCCACCACAAGAGGTAAGGATGGCACTATGAACAACACAAAACTATTACTACTACTACTACCTACTACTACTATTTGTGAATGACTTTCAGTTCTAATCTCTGAACACACATGCACACACTTGTATTTCTATTTTAGATCCTGACCAAGGACTCAGTCACAGTTTCTGTAGATGGAGTGGTGTACTTTCGGGTCAGTGATCCCATAGCGTCTGTGGCCAACGTTTCTAATGCTGACTTTGCCACACGTTTGCTGGCCCAAACCACACTCAGAAATGTCCTGGGGACCAAGAACCTGGCTGAAGTCTTGTCTGACCGTGAGGGCATCGCTCACAGCATGCAGGTACAGAATCTAAACCCCATTTAAAAACTAGAACATATCACACAGTTGAATACAAGAGCAGAGAGTAACTAGTAAATACAGTATTCTCTTCTGAGATTTGAATTTAAATAATGCAAACTCTACTACAGATACCAGAAGTGTTTAAAGGTGTTTGCTGCTGATTGACGGAAGGGGCCACATCTGTTGCAAAAACTGTGAAAGATACTCTATGAGTAACATTTCTATGTGGATGGTATTGAATAATTTCACTAATCTTCTCCATATCTACCACATAGGCAACATAAATTCATTTCTATTGAACTTTGCAGCTCCAGGTTTAAGCTTGTTGTCTTTCTGTCGTTTCCAGACGAACCTGGATGATGCCACAGACAACTGGGGCATCAAAGTGGAGCGTGTGGAGATTAAAGATGTGAAGCTGCCAGTTCAGCTGCAGAGAGCCATGGCTGCTGAAGCAGAGGCTGCTCGAGAAGCCAGAGCTAAGGTCAGGACATATAACATGGCACAGTCAGTCAGTCAGTAAGAGAAAAAGGTGCATTAATATCAGGTGTTTGCTTTTAAGCTAAGTTGCATTGTGCTGTCCTAATCTCTCTGTCTTCATCAATGTACAGGTGATTGCAGCAGAGGGTGAGATGAATGCATCTCGTGCCCTGAAGGAGGCATCTCTCGTGATAGCGGAGTCTCCGTCAGCCCTGCAGCTTCGCTACCTGCAGACTCTGAGCACCATTGCGGCAGAGAAGAACTCCACCATCATCTTCCCTCTGCCCATGGATGTCATTACTCACTTCATGCGGAAGTGAGGTGATACCTCAGTGATAACCTCAGTCTGATGATCGCCTGTCAGTATCACTGGCTCTGTGTGGTTCACAATGAATTATGAGAATGCAAGATAATAATGTTCTTATATGGTTGACATTTTTTTAGACTGATGAGTGAAACACTTTTATGGATTTAATAGTCAAGCTGTGATAAGGCCAGGCATGCTAACCAATGTGATTTGGAGTAAATTCGGTCAGTTAAGTTTGTGTCTTTGACACATTTTTTAAGTAACTGATATCATATTTCATTATATTACATTATATGTTATGATGTTAATCAGTTGAATATTATATTAAATATAAAATGTTTCCAACTATCCATTGGAGTTTTATTCTCAGTCATACAGGGTACAAAACTTCTGCTGCGTGTCTTGAATGTTAAATCTCTAATATTGTTATATAACTGGGCTTCAGCTCACATTTCAATAGGGATGAAAGAGTGCTGTAGATTTTGAAAGTGAAAACTTAAAGATCTAAGATTTTAAGAATTTGTAAAAATGAACAAAACAGGTAAAAAAGTTGCATAAATAGTATTTTGTGTGGCATGTTATGTAAAGTATTGAAGCTGAATGATCTTACTGGATATAAGTAAAAGGAAAAAGAACAAGGTGAACAAAGGCAATCTGAAAATATACTTTGATACCTCTGTTTAACCAGTACTGAATAAACATTATTACATAAACTGTTAGAACTAGCACTTGTATCCCAAATAGCAAGCAATACCAAGAGCAAGCAAACTGAGAGCAGAATTTATACTTAAAATAAAACATGAACATCCCATGACTTTTACTGAATATTTTTAATGCTGTACTCCCAAAAAGTACAAATAAAATCAGCAACCTACAGTGTACATTACATGTTGAACTATCTCCTTCTTCTTCCTCCACGCCTCCTATGCTACAATTACATTTTGACCATCACAAATGCAGAGAGGCAAAAGAAGAGAAAGGGAGAGCGAGAAACAGCAAAGACAGAGAAAACATGCCTCTATTATTCTGTTGGTGCACTAAGACAAAACTAATGTTATAAATGTATTTACATTCAAACATACAATCAGCTCCAGAACATATTCAGTCAATTTTAAAAAGTCCACACAGGGTAATTATACTGTATAGCTTACCTCCATAAATTCAAATTCTAGTGTTGAAAGCCATGGAAACATTTGCTACAACATTTAAATAGTAACATGGATGTATCAAACATTAGTAAACGAGATAAATTAAATATGTTTTTTGTGGGGAGGCTCAATCAAGTGCTACATATTAAATGGCTGCTACATTGTGGTCAGACAAGAGGTCCTTCTATATTAAACAAAATCACATGAATGACTTGTATAAAATGCAGTCATTACATTTTTGACATTCATCGCATACTGAGACACAGATGTCCACAGGACACATTGAGGGGTCATTGAAATACCAGTTCATCATTTAGAAATCATATTTTATTCAAAGGTGAAATATTAATTCAATATGAAAATGGTAACTTTACACTAACATTTGTAAACAACAGTTTTTGTTGCATCCTTGTAGACTGTATTTTTTGCACCTGAAGTGACCCTGAAGAATCATTCAATGATGTAGATGAACTGTAATCCTAAATTTTTGAAAACACAGTGACCTTTTGCCTAGCATTGTCTTACAATTAATCGTTATGCAAAGACATTCTTAAAATCGAATAGTGTTGGTATAAAATCAGTGGGAATTGAGATACTTTTCTCAAATCCTATGCTGTACTTGACATTCTTTTGTTTAAGAGCGTTTAACCCTGTGTACGTATCATACAAAATCTTTCAGATGCATGAAAAGAATTTTTTTTTAACTATTCACAACTATCAAAAGTGCTAATATGGCAATTAAAGATCTACTTAAAGGTCTATTACTGAAAAACTGGCAACCCAGAAACATAATCCTTTACATGCTGGTAAAAGGTTACCTTTACTCATCTTCTAATTAAACAGAAAAGTGAGCAGGGGCGAAGCAAGGGATTTCAAGGCCTTGTGGCAAGCCTTGCTACTGCCCCCACCCCCATGCATCTACTTTACTTTTTACAATATTACATTAATTGCAAACCCTAACCCCTGCTCCCAGTATCAATGTTGCTGTAATGCCCAACAGCTAACACAGACCTAGTCAGACAGCTTTAGCTTTGTTTGTTATTGTGCAATTAAATCTCTGAGATTACACTGTATTATACTGCTGTTTTCATTGCTGACTTGTTCAAAGCCAGGTGAATGTTTGGGACCCTGAGGCTGTGTTAGTTAGTGGAGTACAGTACATGAGGCAGCCATGACATACAGCTTGCTATAAAATAACTTTCATTTTCATATAACAAAGGTTGGTTTCTCTATTTTATTTTATATAAGTGGAAAATTATCTTGGGAAATATATTAAGAGAGTATAATGTTCTGCGGAGAAACTATACAAAAGAAAACTGAAATCTCTAATCTAAATGTAGAAAATAATTCCCTGAACAATGTATTTTTGCACACTGAGAATTCAGTGTAGTTTGCAAAGATTTAGAACATAATAATCAAGGAATAGAAAGTATCATCCACATAAACAAAGCAGAGGAGGACAGTTTAGAAAGGGTTACACTACTCTATCACATCACAAAGACAGAAGGTTAACCTATATTTTTAAAATCTTCATAGCTTATAGACTCATATCGTATCATAAGACTGTCCCCTGAAGACCTCGTTGAAAGTCAGAAAAATCTGCAGTGTATCTCCTCTCTTCAGGGATAGATAATATTTTCCACTTGTGCATCTGTAGGTGATATTTTCCACGTTACAAACACCATTCATTTCCTTCACACCTCAAGCTTAATAAACAGACAGATCACAGCAATAATAAGACTGGAAGACTTTCACAGTACATGCTTGCTTAAGTAGCAAAATACATTTAACAAATAAATTAGATATAAACATCACATCTTAAAGAAATCCACAACATTTAAAACAGTGATTCCTGTGCTAGGTTTCCCCCTTAGCTTTGAGCTCCCTACCTGGTAGCTTTGTGTTTTTTGTTAGTGTTGTTGCTGTTGAGCCACTGACACAACAGACTCCACATTCCCACTGAGGTAAATACAAAATGGCAGACGTAGTTTTTGCAAGTTGACCTGAGGGATCCCGAAAGTGAAGAGTAGCTCATGTGGCGAGACGCTGTAGGAAGACCTGGCAAGGTTATAAAAAACTTGGAACATAAAGTCCTCTGTATTTTGCCGGTAAAATGGCTGGGGGTTCAGGCAGGGCTGCCCCACACAAGTAAAACTAACAACATTAAACTAATTACAAAATGTTAATTACACATTGAGGACGCTGAGAAACATGATTTGCTCTGATTTACAAACCAATTATTAATGCATTAGTCCTTTATAGAGTAAAATGTTGGTCGTTCTCTGCTGGTGAAACGGCAGGACTGAGTGTAAGGCGCTTTGTTGGAGATTTTATTCCAGTGAGAGAGAATATAAATTTTTATAATGGACATGGCCACGTTTTTAACAAACCAGAGTATTGTGGTGACAAGAATGTGCAACTTTCTGTGAGTCTCTCTGTTTCTGTTTGTGTGGGAGTTATGACTGCCAATGCAGGAGAACACTATCAGTGTCACTATCGTACAGTATATACAGTCTACACTTCAACAATCTCATTTTATGTTTAGATCTGGAACAAAGAACTGTGTTACAGTCACGTGAATCTAATTTCCATTTACAGTATGTATCTGTGTTATAAAGCTGATGCATAACGGACAACACCAGCTGGAGAAGCAAGACAAGTTACAAGTGTGTGACCTCATTACTTTGACACAAACTGTACAGCCTGTCCACTTCATCCTGTGATGACTACAGGCCACAGTCCTTGTTTTTCTTCAACATGTACTACAATACTGTTCACATTCAAAAAGGGAAAGAGGAAAACTAAAGATAATGAGCCTCATAATGAAATGGAGTGAGAATTATTTGAGCTTATCTCTGTAAAGAGCCAAGACAGGCAGCTGAGCTACAGTGATTTGCTGATGCTCTGTGTGTGGGCGTAGCTGGACCGGGCGAGTAATTTTGATTGCTTGCTGCCCTGTGAGTGGGTGTGGCTGGTCCTGGGGAGAGATTTTGATTGGTGCTAGCTCTGTGGGAAGGGGAGGAGTACTGAGCTTGCTGGGGACAGCCGTGACTGTGAGTGGGGGAGTCATAACCTGCTACAGGTGAGGAAGAGAAGAATGGGGATGAGGGGACGGGGGAGGTTGAGAAGGAGCGGTGCAGCGGAGAGGAGGCAGGGGACATGAGAGGACTGGTCTGGAGACGCCACAGCAGCTCCTCATTGTTCCGGCTGAGGCGCTTCTTCTCACTGCTCTCCTTCTCAACAGACTCCTGGAGGTTGGCGTTCTCCTCTGACAGTTGCCTGCAGGGAAAGCAGCATAGACAAGGCTAATGTTAGCATAAAGCAGCGAATACATACTTTTACATACTTAATTGTTGAATGATTTTTGCTAAAATGAATCACTTTGAAACAGAACCCTAACTGCTGTGTGTACTACATGAGCTGTGAGTCTATGAGTAGCACTTATGCTACTGGTGATGACTGAATGTTTCTTACCTGGACAACGCTAGATTCATTTCAACACGAGCCCTCAAATCTTCATTCTGCTGCTGCAGAACCTGGACCTTCTCTTCGAGGAACACGTTCTTATGAGCCTGCTCAAAAGTAGAAAACAAGCACAGCGCAATCTTTCATTCACCAGACACGCTTCACATCATGTGTCTCCAGTTTGCATGTGTTCTTGTTTCTGTAGTGTTGGTGGAGACAGGGGTGAGATGGCCTATATGAGCCTACCACTTTCTCCAGGTCACAAATCTTCTTCTCCTGCTGGTGTATCTGTTGATTCTTCATTTCTACAACCTCTTTCAAGCTCTTCAGATCTTGCTCAATGTGCTGGTATGGAGCTAAAGCATCCTGTAACAGACATGATGTGTGAACAAAACAAAGAAGATACGGAGAGCAATAATGGCATATAGGATAGCTTCCTCAGGATCACACTGTAGGTTCTATTCACATTTCGGATATTTATAAAGAATATATGCTCATATAACTTCACTATTTTCATTGACAGATGTGTATTTAGTTTTTTAAATGATTGTAGGTTAGGTAACTCACAACTATCTGTTCATCTGTACTCCTCCTCAAAGCCTCCTCAAACCGTTTCGCTTTCTCCCTCAGACTCTGGTTCTGAAAAGTGAGAGTATCCACTTGATCCTAACACACACACACACACACACATCACAGAGATTAGTCTGTATCAACCAAAAAATGAAACACTGGGGATTTTTTCTTAGTCTCATACCCGTAGAGAAAGTCTGAGTTTCTCGAAATCCTCCTCCAAAAACACCTTCTGTTGCTCATGAGCTTTTCTTAAGTCTGCACACAGATTCAGAAATGCAAAAAAGATTAAAAAGAAGTTAGTTTTATTTCTAGCAGTGCCAGTAACATAAAGTGTTATTTAGGTGTTTTAGTGTTATGAGGACTAAAATCATACCTCTCATGGTACGGGCGTGCTCCTCATGCAGTGTTGCCATGGTGATGTTATGCATGTCTCTGAGCTCCTGAATGGCTGCCTGGTGGTTGACTGTCATCTCCTCCATCTAACACACCCACCCAAACATACACACACAGCAAAGTTCTTTAATGAGAGATTATATTCCATGTAAAAGATCAGATTTCACCAAACCAAACATAAAACAGACACATTTCCCATGAGGCCTTTCTCTCACCTGCTCCTGATGCTGAGTTCTCAGCTCCTCCATCTCTGAGCGATACTCCGCCTTCAGGTGTTCTGTCTCCGCTGAGTGACACTTCCTAAGACTCTCTTCCACCGCAGCCAGCTCTGCCTCCTGCTGTAGCTGCAGCTCCTGCAGCTCCCTCTCAAAAGCTACCTCCAGTGCTGTCTTTTCCCGGTGGAGTCTATCCCACCGTATTGAGTTGGAGGCTGTGCACAGAGGAGAGTGAGTCTTATAATATTATATTGTTGTGACTGATTCACTTTCATTTTCGATAGCAAAAAATATTTAAATTTAGAAATCTAAAGCATAAACTGGGTTTTTCTTTATCATACACAAAGTTTTTTCAAATTAAACAAAGCATAATGAAAAGTTGATGAAAAAATCCTGTTTCTAGATTGGACTGATAAGATGTTTAATTAGTTTAATCAAATACTCACCAATTTCCTCTCTGATCTTTTGCATTTCCAAGGACAATTTCCTTTGATTTTCCTCTGTAGTTTCATTCTGAAAATCAGAAATCAACATAATTTTGACATATTGCAGCTTCCAAGTACTGTAGTTTATATTCATACAATTAATATTGGAGTAAACAGTGAAACAGCTAGTTAACTGGTGTCTAAAAACCTAAACCTATGTTAGCAGCTTTGCGAGTTCTTCTAGTCATGTATTGGGAAAACGTTCAGAGCCATGTGCTAGCATGGTTAATAAAAGACCAGTTAGAAAAATCTATATCTGTCCCTATTTTTCATCATGTACAATAGTTCTTTTAAATATTTTTTATTGTTACTAAAAACACGACAGATCAATGAGTCTTACTTAAAGGAGATAACAAAAGACAGCATAAGAAACCAGGATTATATCTGGATATCTGTTTTATAGATAAGACCTGAACATGCTGGTAAACTCGAATGAACCTGCATGAGAGGCTTAGGAAATCCACTACTGTAGATGCTGCTTATTGCCAGCAGAGGGAGCTCAAAACTACTACAAGAGGCTCACACCTTATCTATCACTGTCTACACTGTAGGCCAGAGTGATTGCAACACTCAGGACAGTGACATAAAGAAGTTAGACAGTCCCTGGGCAGTCTGGCAAGAGTTTTACAGCTGTGGCATCTCACACTAAACCATTCCATCAGACAGAAATCTGGATGAAACCAGCTCAGTGACACACTGAACTCTGGAAGACCCTTCTCACTCACCATGCTGTTCATTGAGCATGCTGTGAATCTTACCTCATGGTGTTAAATACTGTATGTGATCATGAGTTCATCTGTAGGTCCTGTGTGCACGTGTGTTCTACATTTCAGGCTCAGAGTAAATGAAACAGTCTGTTAGAAATCTACATGGGATCACTAATGACCCTTTAGATAATCTAAATCAGAGGAGGCCTTTGTAGGAAATAGATATGTTGATGATGATGCCCTTGATGGAGTTGCATTGTTATTAAAAAATATTACTGAGTTCATGCACTTATCATTTCAGTGGCTACCTTGAGACAGAAATGCTGAGTGGTGATGATGAAGGCCTCTAGACCTAAGGAGGTCTTCTTCAGTTCTTCTTTTAGAACTTTCAGCTGCCTCTCCTGCTGCTCACAGCGACCCTGCAGCCTCTGAATCTAAGTGGTACAATAAAATCGAACAGTATAAAACAGAACAGAGCAGAGCAAAATCCGAGTGGTGCTGCAGATTTTCTCAACAACTCACCTCCTCTCTTTGTTCTTCTTTTTGTCTCTCCTCTGCTTGCCTTTCTCTCTCTTTCTGTTGAGCCTCCTCTTTCTCTTTCTGCAGGCTCTCCTGCTGTTCCTGCTGCAGTCTCAGAAGGGCCACACCATGAGGGGCCCCCGGGGGAGCTGACCCTCGCACTGCTGCTGCGGGCCGCTGCCCAGACTGGACTGTAGGCAGAGAAAAGACAAACACCGAAAATCAAATTAACCATCTCAACAGTGTCTGCATGAACATGCTAGGAAAATGCTGTAAATAAATATGGAAGTATTGGCCATAAGTCATAATTAGCTTTAATTCCTAAATCTAACTCGGCTATATCTATCTGAGATGATGAAATTGATGAAGACATAAATGAGAGGAGATCTGACCTCACCTACTGCTAATGACTGTGTTCACATGACAAATGATAGTAAGGTAATTGAATCTTCACCATAGAGGAAGCCTTGGGGTAATTCCCAGTCTGGTCTCCTTATAATGGGCAATTTAATCTCTTGTTGAATGTAATCAAGTAACTGAGATGCAGCATGTACATTATATAGTCACTGTTAAATGTTACATCTGGGAATATATAATTTATACTGTGTTTGTGTAAAAACATTAGGCACATATAAGTAAAGACTTAGACTAATGATGGAAGTAATTTAAAGGCTTTACAGACACGAACACGCAAAAGCTATTGTTCCTTTGAGGGGGGCGGCCAATAAGCTGCACTTGACATACAGACAGGGTGATTATCCTGTGTGTGAGTCACCTTGTCATGTAGTGTGAACACATGAAAAGGTGTTCCCCACACTAGCCTGTGGGGATACAAAGTGTCAGTTCTTCTGAATGTGAAATTCTTTTAAAATTTACCATCTTCATGTTCACAGACATGTGCAGACTGACAAATTAGCCTGTGTGTGAGTGTGGATGTCTCCACACATAATATCGATATTACTGCAGCTGCACGCCACCTGCCTAAACCATCTCATTCAGGCCTATTGAAGCATGGGGAACGGTTTCCATGACAACGCGAGGCTGGGATTGGGGTGCAGGGTACCAGGTAATGAGTGAGAGACTCTTTAGAGGGAGAGTGGGGAAAGATAATATGAGTACTCAGGTCCATAGATAAAAGAGCACAGAGAGACAACAGATTCAGTAAAAAGGGCTGGAAGGCACTTGGAGGTGCTCAGTGATTGTAATGGTGATAAAATGTAAGTGCAATGTTATATATGTGCAAGTACAACCTGTAATGTGGGAATTAATCAGTGAACTAAGAACTAAAGACAGAGAACACTGAAAAAATAAGACATAAAAAGTATTTTCACGGCTTCTAATAATCCAGACTTTGCTTCTAAAAATGTGAAAAACTGCAATCAGTGCATATTTCAATATTACATCATGTGTCTTTGCCCTGGAGGTACTTTAGGATCTTTGAACATAACTTCATGAAGTCTTATGTAAATTATGTCTAGCTGTTGTTTCGCAGAAAGACACACACACACACACACACACACACACACACACACGCATACCACAACCTCTACCTGGTTTGAGAGAGAATAGTGAATACTAAATGAGTTTATGTGGCTCAGTGTGAAGGTAGCATGCAGATGATAGTAAAGGGGTTGATGGAAGTGGAAAAATGATGGGAGAAATAATGAAAAAGGTAAAGACTAGTGTGGTGTTTTAATAGGGTGTGGTTACAGGTATTCAGGCTGGGTTACTTGTGAGGTGAATTTCAATTTCATTTTGCTGGTACTCTGTCCAGAGCAATCTCATGTTGGAGCAACACAAGATGCTGTGAATATCTGTAAATCTCAGTAAACAAGAGAAAAGAGTAAAGTACTGAGAATTAGAAAGAAGAAAATGTGTGGGAGGAGAGAAGACCCAGCAAGGAGCAAGTAAGATGAAATAAAGTGAAGGGTGAGAACCAACAGCTGCACTATAGAGAAAATACTGAAGTGGGCACAGAGAGAGTGTAGCCTGAGGAGATGTGCGTCAACTCTGCACAGAAGGATGGTGAGGCCCTCTGCAATCTTGGAAGAAAATTATTTTACTACTACAGAGCCAGGAAGAAGACAAGTCTAGACTGCATGGACCAAATCATGGCATAAGAAAGTAGTAATCAGATAGCCAGTGCTGGGTACCAGCAGGACAGGCTATCTGAAATGGATGTAAGCTACTTATGGGTGTGGGTAGGTGCAGGTCATAAATCTGACTATTTTTGGAAAGGTTTGAGAAGGTGGATGGCTATGGTGGGCTGGAAAAAGAGAAGCAGAAAGAGAACGAGACCTAAGAGACTCACACAAGTCATTCAAGATCCATATACAATTGTACACGAAACTGAGTCATTATTACTTTTTAAGAAACACTTTGTAATTGAAAATAAAATAAATCTATTGCTGTGATTCTTCTGGTCGTGCGAGACACGTATTAACTGTTCTGGATTGTTTGTTCCTCTCTTTGTCAAAATATGCATTAACATGGCAGGAAGGTCAACAGAGGCTGTAACCTTATGTATGTGACCAATGGTCCTACAAAATGGACATAAAGTTAATTTTTATTTTGTGTTGGGATTTCGTAATGAGAGCTCACCTGGAGACTGAGGTTTGGGAGGAACCACAGCCAGTCGCTTCGGCGAGGACGGAAGGGAACGTGTCATCTCTGAACTCCGCTGAAACTCCTTCGTGCCAACTGTCAATGAATCAGGATACAGACAATCAGTGTTTGTTTTGTGTCTTACTATAATAAGGAAAGCACACAGTGCCATTTGGCTGCTAGCTGAGAAAACATACACAGTAGTAACAGGTACCTCAGTTTTACATAACATAATCAAGTCAATCCAACTTTCTCACATATGCATCAAACATTCATCCTTTTTTGTCAAATCCTCGCTCTCTACCTTTTTCCTAGTTTCAATTTCTTTGCTCATTCTCCTCTGTCCTAAATTTTTCAATCTTTCTGTTATCATCCTGCTTTCATCTCCACCTATCTCCCTCCCTGCTGTGCAGTATAACTAAATCCCAAGGGATTCTGGGTCAAAGAGAAGCAGAGCATATTGGAGGAGCTGTTCCCATCACATTGTTGCTCTACCATGACATGACACACTTTGCAGCCAAGACAGACAAGAATAAGATCTGATGTTGTGTAACTTGTACTGTGCTCATGCATTTCTCTTGTGTGTCACATTACATCTGCTGCAGAGACAGTGTGGTGTGTGGGTGTATAGAAAATAGCTAGATTTAAAATCATAAATGGGCTATATGTTACAGAGGAGCTTAGAAAAGTGAAAAGAAAAAACCCCCCTGAGAAAACAGCAGATTATAAGGAAGCAGATTTTAAGAGGTTAACAGGGAATCTGTCGTGAAACAGAGAGGAGAGGAGGAGAGAGGCCTTGAAAATAAACTAATTAGACCTGTAATGGTGAGAAGCCTCTGATCCTGAACAAATCCCCATAAAACCCTGGAGAGATAATTCAAACCTGCAGAGACACCGTGTGCGTGTGTTCACTGTGCATGTGTTGGTGTGGTGATACAAACCTGGCTCTCAGAGTGACTCATTACTGCCAGTACACACACACACACACACATATAGCAAGACTATTTTGAACTTGGAGTGTAAAGTCTACTTCAAACAAACATTTACCCGAAATATATTGGGAGACACTCTTAGCGCGAGTTAAATGAGAACATCAAGCTAATTTTCTCTGTGTTCTTTACAGAGGTAGCTGTGAAGTAAACACAAAGACTGGAAACAGATTTATTAAAGGTAAATAAATATACCTTCTAGAAACAATCTCACTCACAGTTACTGAAGTTGAGATTACAGTTAAGATTTGTGAAGAAGCATTATTTTGGTATGTGAATAGACAATTTTTGCTTTAAGCTTTCAGGGGCTCATCAGAACAGAGATGTCTGTTGATTGATAAGGTCTGCAGCAGACAAACATTTAAAATATAAAAAGTTGTGTCTCTGTATGTCTTGCTCTTGACAGGGATTCCTCAGGTATTTCTTCATCAATTATTTACAGCGCATTTAAAATAAGCTCAGGTCTATTGAATCCTGGGTCAGATAAATTTTTCATAGCGACTACACTGTCTGCATCCTAAACACACAGACCTGGCTGGAGAATAAAACCTGTTGGGAACAATACAGCAGTGATGTCTACATTATTTTGCTGCCTAAAATGCGCTTTCCCCCGATAAGATATTTGTTTTCGGCAAAGTCTTTATTATAGCAAAGATGATGGGGTTTTGTGTCTTTCATTGCACTGTAAATGTAATAAGACAGATGACAAGTGTGACTGAGCAAAGTGTCATACTATGGGCCTTCAGGTGTTAATTTCCACGTGTGAAAATACAACAGTGTGTGAAAAGCATCACTGCACCTCCTCTCATCGCAACAAGCAGTATTGGCACAGAACATGTGTGACCTCATAAGTTTGTCAAAATGTATTAACAGTAGACTATAGAGAACATGTTATATGAGAGATGTTTGTGTTTTATGGTACTTGTCAATGTAGCCAAGCCAAAATGATAATTGAAGCTCCTTGATTTTGACATAAGAAAAAACTGCCGTGATGAACAGGAATAAAACTGGAATAGATGACCTAACTGAATACTTAAAAAGCAAAACCAACTTTGGATATATGTAACACGGTTGATTATATTCTGTAAGTGACAGTTTTTGATTTAGTGTTCAGCTAGTGGCTTCCATCATTTCCCAAATAACCTTCAACAATCCCAAAGAGCAGGAGTCTATTATGTTGTGTTCTTCTACACCAGCTTCTACTGACCTCCAGGTGAGCTTCTTGGCTGGGGAGGCAGATAGCGCCGGGGCAGGGCTGGGGTGGAGGGTGGCTGGAGGCTGTTACTGCGACATGGTGCATCTCTCTGGTGATCTGATGATGGAGGGCCAGTGGTCAGTCTGTGAAGAGGAGGCTCCTCGCTCATGCTCAGACCTGAAATGTACAGAATTAGATTTAGTATTTTTTAGTTTTTGTTTTATAATAATTGTTTTTTTCGTTGATATGGTAGGATATATCTTTAGCCTTCCCTCTCTGATGTGCTATATCTCAATTGCCGCATTTCCTTCTTTTTATAATCACATATTGGTTTTTCTACAGTCTGATAGGGCCGTGTTAAGTACTAATTTAGGTTCACTGGACTGAGAAATGGTTTGTAACCTCTGGGTCTTGCTGCTGCTCTCAATTTTCCTTTTGTTAACCTGGAGCATTGCACTTATTCTGCACACGCACACACACACACACAAACACACATACACACACTGTCTGTGAAGATTCTCAGTCATCCAGGTGAAGTTGTCTGGAAGTTGAGTCATGGCAACTGGACTTCTTTCTTCTAAGGTTGAAACGTTTCACTCTTCATCCGCAGAGCTTCGTCGGTCTGACCGACTCAACTTCCAGACATACACGCACTGGTTTTCATTTGTGCTGCATTGTACAAATATTGTTGTAGTTAGTAGGAAACTGCGTTGACACTGACTCATTAATTTGCTGGACCCATGCACTGTTCCCATTTTGTGAACTGATCTTGTGACAGTGAGCTACCACAGAAAGCACTGGCATGACTATGTGGAGCAATCTGGGATACAGTGTCTTGCCCAGGGATTATGAACATATTTTTGGAGGACTTTTTGCCTTTATTTGATAGAAGTAGTAAAAGAGAGCCAGATAAGGTACAAGTGGGTGTGTGACACACAGTAAAAGTCTCCAGCTACAGTTATGTGGCGTGTGCTGTAACCATTTGGCTACCAGATAATGCAGAACAAGAACTGACACTTACAGCTGAGAGGTCAAACAAATAAATAAATTTATTACAAAATATTTTTTACTTTCCTGTCCTGCTCATCATCATGGATCTCTGAATTATTGTGCAACCCATTGTGGGTGTCCTGACCTCAGGTTGAGAAAACTGCTCACATTTGAGGGGATAAAACTGAAACACGGCCACAAGTGAACATGCTTACATACCATACAAAAGGATCTGACTGCTGTGTGCACATGTGCTGCTAACATCACCAACTTACACTGCTAAAACTCTTCCAGCAGTAGTGAGACCATTTACAGCATTTCCTCCCCATTAACCAGTCAAGGACATAGTCAGTGTGTCTAGGCCAGATATGATCTTGGACAAAGCACAGCAGTGCTGTTGTTGAGCTCTGCACTTACTCAACATTTTTTACTCAGTGTTTGGCATTAACCTCAAATGCTTTTGGTGGTGTTTAGCCTTATGACTGACACAGAGGCGTGCTCATTAGCCATAGGTCACATAGAGAACAGAACAGAGAAAGGAATTCAGAGTCAGAGATACTACACTGAGGGATGCTGTGAATGATAAATGGCTAAAACAATATAATTCTTATAGAAAGCAAGAAAAAAAGACGCATTTCATTGTAATTGTAAAAGCAAGCTGATATGCATCACTGATTGACAAAATGCTGGTTGATGATGTATAACAGAGTGTGAGGAGGACAGGAAAAAGGAAGGAAGAGGCTGGGTGTATGGGATCAGGAGGGAGCAAACAAAAGGATATAAAAGAGCAAAAAGGAATAAATAGATCGCGCTGAAATGGAGCCGGCAGCAATTTTAGCATTTTATGAAGATGAATGGAAAATATCAGCAATATTAAGAAGGGACCATGAGTAAGAAGCAATAGCTGTTTTTCTCTCTCAGTGGAGGCCTTTTTGCTGGAGCAGCTTGCCCCTCACAGCAAAACTAATGCCAGCAGAATAATGCTGACTCTTATATCTTGGTCCTAAAGACAAAACAGATATTAAAGCTGCAATACAAATTTGAGCCATGTGCATTGTCAAGAATTTTAGCTTGGAAAAATTTCAGTGTAGCTGCACGTTACTAGTACCAGTTTTGATAGTAAAACAGCAAAGGACCTTGGATAGGTTTCATTTAACTGTAGCATAAAGCATTACTTGTTCTGTTCTCAGATAAATCAGCACATTCACATCCTGCAAATTAAACTCTTTTGCTGTCCTAAAGGAGGACAGGTGCATACACATCTGCTGCTAAAGGGGGACCACTACACAGCTTGCAGTGCTGACAAGCCAAACAAATAGATCTTATTCTTCAAAAATATATAGCCCCCCCCAAAAAAGTGAATACTTTAATTACAGCATCTGGTGCGTATGAACTCATATTACTTATAATATTTAGGAGAGAGCTGATGGTGGAAGCTGGGTGGTGGTTTTGATGTGAGGGGAGAAGGAAGTTCGAGAAGGAATTTGTGATTAATTTCATTGTATTATACAATATTATATAGTACTGTGCAAATCTTAGGCCAACATGCCAAGTTGATCCTTCCATAGTCTGAAGAAGCTTGATCAGGAATTTTCTCTGTGGAATATTTATTTATTATTGTATATTAAATTTTATTTTTTAATTCACACAAAGTGTATCATACAACTAGAACCTGAGAGAACAACTCACAAACAGCAACAAGTCAAATTGTTTCTGCCATGTGAAGAATATTGCTCATGAGCTGATTAAATAATTGTAGTTTATTTTGATGTCTAATCTTAATTGTGTTTTTTTAATTATGCTGCATGATCTCACAGACAGATGTCAGCTTCAATCAGCACTGCTCAATACAGAAGACAGTGTGTGTAATTAAGTTTAGAGGCTGTTTTCATCAGAGTCTATAATTTGTTCTGCTTATTTGAAACTGGTTTCAAAATGTCTGTCACGTTTCATCCACCTGTTATAAACTACAGGCTAGTGTACTATAATCCCTGTTAATCACATTTTTATTGTGCTTACAGTATAGTATGCATCATATTGTCTATGGTATGTTTTATCCCGTCACTAGAAAACTATGAGAAATCTGTCTAAACATGTTACTTAACATTGTGCCGACATTCTCCCATATTTCCAGGCAGATAATTCTCAAACAATCATCTGTTTCTTAAACAGTTGAACACAAATTTTAAGGAACCTGCTGTCTCACTGAATAATGCTTTTAGCAAACAGAATCAAGCTGCTTCATTTACCTTTATTTCATCAAACTGAATGTAGATACTGTATATTTCTGTAGACACTGGAGGTTAAAATCTTTTAACTAGACTTCTACCATGAAACACAGAGTCATTTGAAATAGCAAACAGTGACCTTCAACTTTAATGTCACAGCTATTTTTATCAGTGTACTTCTTTGGTGCTAGAAAAAAATAAAAATACATGCTACATTCAAATTTAGCATCAGCACAGTGTGTTATGGTTGAGCATTAAAATGCTAAGCTTTAATGACATATAAATGAGTGTGTTTGTGAGGACAACAAGATGTGCCACAAGTTAATTATATTCATGGTTCTGGAGTTTTTTCACATTTTTAAGAGAAGAAATATCTTAACTCTAAAAATGTAACACCTGTGAACCTGTGCATAAGTGTGTGCTTTGAACAACAAAATCAGCAAATGTAAATTAATCAGTTGCACATGTGTGTTAAGTCAAGGTCAACGGTGCATACATAACGCAGAAAATAATGGCCTGCGAGATAGATTAGATGATAACACAGGAGCTGACAGCAGTAGCTATGGACCTCCTGTCCTCTGTCAGAACCCAGATGAGGGAAATTAAAGGTTCTGTCTGAAGGTTTGTCCACTACAAACCTTCTTTATGTGCAAATCTGCTCTTGACTTTTAGATACAGAAACATTTTCATACAAACATGACCCTAACAAGCTGTGTGAAGGGTGCAGAAGTACATTCAGCATAGTGCAAAATCAGAAAAGTAGAACATTATTTTTCTGCAAAAATTGAACATGGATGTTTTGAAAAGTAAATAACTTTGAATGTTAATTTACAAAATCTTCAAATGCTTGCATGTGGTGTTTTACAGTCAGTGACTGAATTGCACAGCTGCATAGCTTTATTAGCTTTGTTAGGGAAAACAGCAGACTGAGAATGTCAAAAGCCAGGGTAAAAAGTCCATACATACATGCTTTGGAACTAAATTACATTTATTGTCAATATAGACAGAAATGAGGGTTCTTGAGTAGGAGAAAAGATGAGGATTTTGTTGTGTATGAAAAACAGTTTAAGAAAAACAGATGACTCTCTTTTCAGCATAATGCACAATCACAGATAAAGGCTTAAATCAGATTTTGATGCTCCTGTTTTCCCATTCCCAGTGTTTTCAACAGTTGAGCTCATAACAGTGATTATGATGGAAATGGATGAAATACGCTGGGAGTTTATCAGTTAATGAACAGGCCTATTGAGCCCTTCCTCGCTGTCACAGCTCTGCTGTTTCAGTATGCCACTGCCATGTTAGTTTTTCTCTCCTCAGCCGTAGAATGGCAGCCATATCTAATTGGCCCATCTAATTTGCTGCTCTACTAGTGTGTGTTTTAGTGTGTGTATATACACATTTGTGTATGTGTGCACATGCAGCATAGAAACCATCTGTTCACAGTGAGCTAGTATGAGTCACAGACCAGATCTGAGCCATGGCATCTGGGGTAAAGCATCCACTCTCCTCCCTGTGCCAACCTCTCCATGTTTCTCTCTTTCCGCTCTTATTTTCTTTCACATTTTTTTTCTTTTCCTCTCTCCCCTCCACTGATTTTGACTCACTGAATTTGCTTATTTCAGTGCATCTCCCTTCAGTTCTTCATGTGTCCACCGCTGTCTGCTCAGGTTCGCCCCTTTGGCTAATTTGATTTTCACCATAATTTCATTATCACCTGAACAGACGATGCAGGTGATAGATAGAGGTGATAATACTGTTTGTTTTGGTAATTGAGTTTCCATCATGGAGTCAATGTGGCTCAAAGACACAGGCTTCATCTACTGGATTCTCCTCTGAGCTATGTAATAGAGTCTGTCAATCAAGGTGGAATTAACAATGCATCCTCTGGACAATGTACATACATGGATGCTCTCTCTCTAATGCACGCGCACACACACACACACTCAGCGGCAGTGACTGGGATAAAGGGAGGATTGGGTTAATAGCTAATCAATGTCATGTAGAGCAACCTATAGTCCCCCCAGAGATTAGACTAACACACGTATACATGAATACAAACTTGCAAACAGGTGACAAGAATCAGCCAGAAACATATTAATTTGGTTCAATGTCACCTTAGTTATCTCAGTGAGAGGTTTATTATATATTTATTAGCTATATTTTATATTTCTATATTTTTGTTGTTTTAACATTTCAATAAAATACCCTAATACAAAAACTCCTTTTCCTCTACTTCTTCCCTCACTTCTCTACAGGCACTCATATGTCTGTGCATCTAGTACATGTGCATGCACGCGTAACCCATTGATCAGGGCAGTTTGATGAGCTACAACAGCGGGATAGTTTAAACTCAAGGGATCTTCCTTTAATCCACTTCACTACAGCTCTGCAATGCTCCCCCTTTTACCTCCCTATTGCTTTATTCCTTAACGATTTCTCCTAGCCATATCATCCGGAGCCATAATGGAGTCCGTTTTGCTTGGTGATCAATGAGGGAAAACAAACAACTCAGCCTGGTCTTTTTTTCTCTGTGTTGCCGAAGGAGATACTGGGTTGCTGCAGCTCCTCAGACGCATCTGTCTGTTTTTTTATCTGAGCTGGAGCACGTAGGCAGGGGGCAAAGATCCCTGTGTGGACGAGAAAATCAAGTATTGCAAACAGTTCCATGTTTGCACCTCTATAGTATGTGGATGCTTGTACAACAGGAAATCAGAAACTGAAGATGTTTACTGCTCTTATGACTTCTATGTAACCGTTCTGTCCCCATCGTGCTGTGAATCACAACATTAGTCCCCAAATGGGTTTGTGCAGTCACTTAGAAACATAGATAAAAATTTTACACATCGTCTTGCACTACATGATTCAAAATGAGATTACTTTTGGGTGAAAATTTCAAATCAAGGAAGGGCTTAGTTTTGAATAAGCCCTTTGCACGTGTCACCCAGATTTGTCAGTCTTTTTAAATTGCCCTTAACAAAACCTAAGGCTCTGACTCATATTTAGCAATGGCTTCATAGGGGCCAATGTTAACAATTAAAACAACTATATTCATTTCCAGAAAAGACATGGCATAGTGTGACTTTAAAAGTTCCCCCAACAAAGAAAGGTCAAATAGACAACAGATAACCATCCAGTTAAAGCTCAACAAATGCTCACACAGTAGGAGAGACAGAGCAGGATCTATACTGAAGCCCAGTTTAGTCTGGAAGGTTCAGAGAGCTCAAATGCCTCACAGGTAAAGGTCACAAGCCTCACATAGAGTCAAAAGTGAAAATAAATTTTCCAGCTCTCCCATTCTGCCTCTCTCACTGTGTCACGAACATGCACACTCATAAACACACACAGAGAAATGCACATCAAAGGCGCTTAATCTTGTGCCTCTCATGTCAATCTTCCTCAATTCCATTTTGGTCTCACCAAGCTCTGAGTCAGCAGCAGTTCTACAGCAGGAAGAGGAACATTCTGCTGCAGGCATTACTTTTAAAAACTTCTGTCTTTCATGCTCTGCCGGCAGGTGTTCCTGTTGTTTGTGAGTATGTTAGTGTGTGTGTGTGTTTACAGGTGTAATGTGGAGTTTTGACCTACAGGTGATAGATTATAGACTAAATCTGCACACTGATTTTGGCAGCTGCTTATATAGACTACATACGCTAACAAGCAAGAGATTTAACACTTAATAATTGTACTTGTTACAGTAACATCTGTGATGAGTGTTGCTGAAAATGAACTTGATCTTTGGACGGACTGTGCAGCAGTGACTGTCTGCAGCAGAGACTCTTCTCTTGCTAGAATCTAATTTCACAGATTCCTGATATTGATATCTTCAAAGTAATTTATTTGTGAAAGTACTAAACAATTGAAGCTATTATCTGAAGAAAAGCGAGGGGTAAATTCAGTATGATTGTTTATCTTGCAATCGTCTCTGACAGCAAACCAAAATAGAAGAAAGAGAAGTAGAAAAAATTAAATATACAACTATGAGTGGCAGTTGGTGGCATACAAACACCCAAGTGCAATGGAAACTGTTGCTGCTGTTCGTGTCTTTTTACATTTTAACTTCACACATTGTAGTGATGAAGTATCACTTTGAACAATGAATTGCTGTGGTTACAAGGTAGGAATTTAAAATTGAGAGGATTGAAAATATTTTTAGCAGAAACACCAAATTGCTTAAAAATCAGACTCTTGTCTCTATAAAATAAATAAAAAACTAGAAAATGAAAACAGAGAAGAGACAGGAGACTTGTATCATGTTATTGTTGTACACTAAGTCTGCAACTAACAATTATTTTTGTTATAGACTAATCTACTGATTTTTTTTCATTAATTGATTAATCATTTGCAAAGAGTAAGAATCACACCACAGTTTCCCAAAGTTCCAGTTAAATCTTTACATTGGAGGTTTTGTAACCCAAGATATTTAGTTTAATATCATAATAGATAAAGAATTTAGAAAAATTATAAACTTGGCAGCATTCTGGATCAGTCAGATATGACAAGCTTTTCAAGAAATGACAACCTTCACATTTTTGCCACTTCATTTTCAACCAGTGGGAGAGAAAAGAAAAATAAAGAAATATGTGTACAAAAGGGGGGTATGAGGCAAAGAAATGATGACATAACATGGGACCTGACGTTCATGAGATAGAGGTGCTTACGTCAACTGTAACTGGGAGAGGAAAAGAAAGCATTCCCTATGTAGGTCACATTAAAAACACATGCAGCAACCACAAATTCAGCCAACTAACCAACCAGCCTGTCAAGCAGCATTGAAATCACAACTGTAAGTACACTTTCAGTTCTCCATGACTGTAAAACTGAAAGCTACCCTTCCTCCAGCAGCAATGCACATACATATATGCTGTCATATACAGTACGCCTACATCCCTGCTAATACTGACTGAAGCTGCATAACACCTAGCAGTTAAACTATGTTTTCTCCTTTTCCACAGTCTGACAAACTATATTATGTCCTCATGTGATACACAAAATGTGCTTTGCAAAACTGTAGCTTGCAGTATGAAAATACAGACGGAAATTGTAAGTGGGGTGGAGCTCTGACACAGAGAGCAAACTGTAACATAATGAATGTGGGAGGATTCTGTTTATGCAAATATATTCATGTGGGAAATACATAAAAGTAGGCAAGAAAAACAGTATGGCGAGGATAATAGTGTAATCATGATGTAGAGATAAAGAAAGTGTTTGTGAAAGAACCAGTACGTGACAAAGACATATAAAAAAATTACAGTTTGCACAACAAAAACTAAACATACACTAGGAATCAAATCTCACAAATGGTAGCACTGTTATCAACAGTTTTTTGTGAAGAGTAGACTCACGGTGAGCTGTCCTGCAGGGGTCACTCTGCGTGCTGTCAGCTGAGTGAGCCGAAGACACGGAGGACACGCTGGAGCTCCTGACGAAGCCAAAGGCTGCCAAACGTCCTGGGTGGAGACGGCTGGTGCTGAAGCCTGGCGGGCGTAGGCCTGACTGGCTTGCTTTGGGTAGAAGAGACCTGGAGGCTGTGGCCAGAGGTTGGGCTGCTGCTGTTGCTGGACCATGTGAAGGAGCAGGAGCATAATGAGTGAAAACCTGGTCATCTGTAAGAAAAGCATAAAACAAAGACTCATGTTAAAAAAAGGATTAGTTCAACAGGATGCATCCATACTGATAATCTACATGGAGTGTCTTTATTTGAACTGACTGACATTGGTAAATAAAGCCACACGTACAGGAAGATAGTGTGCGTTTGAATGACTACTGCTGTTAACCACTGCTCACATATAAGCAAAATAAAGATTAAAGATAGCCATGAGGTTTGTTTCCCTGATAAAAAAACCCCTCATCATCCATTGTCTCAGTGGGCACCAGGAAGTTGTTTGTGTTATATTAAGAACAACCTCAAGCTGCTTTTGGCTGTAGTCACAATGACAGTCTAACAGTGTCTCTAAAGCCAAAACTGTTATATTGAATGTCATGTTGACATTCAATGTGACACTCATATTTAGGAGATAATTGATACATCCCACTAATATATACATTATGTTCCTAGTCTGCTTGTGTTTATAGTCCATTACATTATCAGTAATGTCTCATACAGTTACTCAGTAAGTAAACCCCCCTAAAGGGTGTGAGCCCATCAACATTTTCCAAACATTAAACCAGAAAAGAAAACTGAAATGAAAGGTAGAGTGAGAAAACATCTTTTCAGATAAATATAACAAAAAAAAAGAGGAATCAAAGAGAAAATGGGGGGATAAAAAGATAACCATACTGTAGCTGAATAGTTGCAGCTCTTGTGAGTGAGAAATGATGAGAAATCCTTTTACTTGGTAATCTAAGGTTTCTAACAGCAAAACAGATGAAAAGTGTAGGCATGAACACTGAAGGCTACACACACGCACTGTGGGCAGCAGGCAAATCCCCTAGTCTTGGATGGAAACCCCATCTTGGCTACACCAGCCTGCAGTGCAAAGTCTAGATCCTGGGCAGAAGAAGAGCTATATCCCCCTGCTGGCTGCAGAGATAAGGTACGGTAGGCAGCCCTCCTTTTCTCTCCATTTGGCACAGCTGCATGCCTTAGTGCTTGCTACAGGCTAATCACCATATCAGTACACGAGGAAATACAACTTTGAGGAGAATACAAGCTCTGTTAGTAGAGAGACAAAGTGGGACAAAAGAGTCAGAAAAGTCTCCAATGTAATTCTTCATCAGTGCTGTTTCCCCCTACTACACTCCATTAATCCCATCGGAGAGATGAGTGAGATAAGTAAACCGGACAAACATTCACTTCAGCATAGATAGGCTAAATAAAATACACTATAACATTTATAACATACAAAGGATAGAATACAATTGCATAATATGACTGACTGTCCCTCTTTTACTGTCTGTTGCTATATTCTATTCTTTTATTCCCACAATAACTTTTTTGTTGTTTTGTGTCTTATATCAGCCTTTATCTTTCAGTTGTCCCTTTATAATTTCAAATATTTACCTGCAAACCACACACACACACACAGTAGTTTAAGCCCTACATATTAATCATGTCAGCAGTTGCAGTAATTTGATAGCTATACAATACTGATACAGTATAATTACCATAATGTGTGCAATATAATGTGTCCCTTCACAAAAGGGTAAAAAGTTGTAATTTACAGTGAAGAAGAGAACAAAGGGAAAATGAGGCCCAATGTTAAAAGTCATAGATCAGATTTCTCCAAGAACTAAATGAAAAAACAACTGTAAAAACAACAGGAAATCCCTCAATTAAATACACAAGAAAATACACTGATAGACACGATGTGGACCATTGCCACATACAGTATGTACTGAATATTTCAGTGGTGGTGTTTACTGTATCCTGCAGTGTGGGGAAAGGTACAGCCGAGACGAGAGATGATTCCAGCAGGAAGATACTGATGCTCCTTAAGTGTTAATTGCTTTGCACTTCAAAGCCTGTAGTTCCCAGAGGGCCAAGTAGCACTGAGACACCAGGAAGCCTGGCACATCATAACCCTATGTTGATCAGTTCTATGTGTGCAGTTTTGGGTTATGTGTGTGTATCTGTGAGTGTACATATGCACATGTACTGTAAGTTTCTGTGTCTAACTTATCACAGCCAGGAAGAGAGCAGATCAAATATGCATGGAAGTATTAAATGCCATAGCCTTCCAGCAGTGTGCAGGGTGATGAGCAAATTTCATACTTCAATATTCCAGCTGTAATGTAGATCTGACTTTAGCAGGTGGTATCTGAATCATCTGAATTAGAAATGTGCTGTGTGTGATGATAGAGTGTGAGCAAGCTTTTATTTATTTATTTTGTTTTGTAGATGGCAGCTTTCTGGAGCTGAAAAAGTCCCCTAAGAGTATTTCTTAAAGCCCCCAAATCACATCAGCCAAAATTAATCTCAGAAAATGCATTTTAATGAGCTGCCTTCATCTCAGGCCAATTTGAGGGGGAAATAGTCCCACAACTGCTCGTTGCTGCAAAGGAGAAGAAAGATAAGGTAGCTCTCTAGTGTGTCAAATTTTGGGTTGCTGAAATAAAATCTGACACACACTGTAGCTCAGATCAGACCATCTCCAGCTGGCATTCAATCTGTTTTCTGTCAGGAAATGTAAACCTGCTCAAAAATATAACCTGAAGAAATTATTTATTTACCTGTATTATCTTGGCTTTTCTGACTGGTTGCTGGGCTCACAGGATGGACTGGCTGGCTCAAAACCAGCATTGATCTCTGACCTTGACTAGGTCCTCTGCCCTTGGCTGACCCTGTAGCTGTCCTGGTCACAGCTCCCAGGCCCAGACGCAGGCCTCTGCCAGAGCGTAGGAGACTGCCACTCCCTCCGGCCTGAGCAGCTGTCCTAGGCTGCAGCTGGTCCTCAGCAGAACTCCCTTTAAAACTGGCAGGTCTTCCCACCTAGAAATTGTTAAAATAATAAAAATATAATATTATTCTTTTATATTGTACACACATCACACAAGGGCCAGAGACCTTATCAAGTAAAAGAAATCCAATATTTCAAGCAAAGTTCGAAGCTTACATGTGGATTATGACAGTACTCCAAGCAATTAACAGATTGTGATGTTGTTACTTGTTTGATACATGCATGTCTTTTGCTATAATTGTTAAACTTTCACAGATGTAATACAATGTTTTAAACTTCATACTAAAGTCAATATGCTGGAGACTTTGAGCCTGCATTAACCTACATGGTAATGTAGACTTAAGTCCCTTTGTTATCAAACATACAGAATGAACAAAACAAATGATCAAAATATGATATAATTCATCATGTGCAATAACTAGTATCTATTAACGAGAATTTCTGCTTTTAGGTTACATGACTGCAGTCTATTACAGATCTGGGCTCTTCTGCATGTTTCATATGCTGCAAGTAAAAGTAAGAAACAGTCTGGTGAGACATGAAACATATTAGCTGTAAAAAGAAAAGTTAAAACAGACCTGCGTGGAAATTAAGATGCACAATGGTCTTATTAAACAGTTTAACATCACCAGTATAATTCAAAAGTAAGTCTTGTCTTTTACTGCCATTATCCTGCACAAGCCAAAAAGCTAACATACTTGGAGTGACATGAAATGTTGAGAATTGTCTCCGTGGGCTTTGTACTTCAGCACTGATTAACTGTTAATTTCCATTTGCTAGTTTGATGCTGTGTGAATATGATAAGAAATATAGATATATATTTATATATCTCTATATAAATAGAGATATTTAATCAGAATCAATAAGGAATGATTTTAAAGCAATGAGCAATGGTGATAAAATGCAGAAGATCTCTGATCAATTACACATGATCTGTTGTAAGATAAAAGTTACGGACACCAGCTAGGGAAATTAATATGCTGTTAGTCAACAAAAATAACAGTTTGAACTCAATCTATATAACATACTATGTCATAAAGTAAATTTAAGCCAATGTAACATCATAACTAAATCGAGCCCCTCCTCACTGTTTTTGTGAATGTGCTGTGACTTTGGACAGAAAACCTTTAATTTAATGAGAATGAACACAACACCAAAGTACAGCAGATGTCAGAACACAAGTTTCATCCTTCTAAGGAAGATTTATTGAAATCAGATACCTAGAGTAAAAATAGTACAAAATACTCACCTCTGATGGTGCACTGAAGTTGTCTGATTTGCTCCCCAGTTTTGCGGGTGCTGTATAGCCATGTGTGTGTGCAGGAGGTACAGTGTTTGTGTGTCCAGGGGGCCTGATACTCCTCATCAGCACACCTGATGGAAATACATTTGCCTGCATCTCTTGGCGGTACTTGTCATAGACTGAATTGGAGGAAACAAGCGCTGGGGTTCCTCTGGTTTCTGTGTCAGGCTTGGAAGGGCCTTTATTTGTGTTGTTGATGGAAGTGGGTGTTTGGCTGTGTGTGTATGCTGAGAGTCTGGATGGTAGTGATGAAACCTGATAAGGTCCATCAGCAGCTTGGGGTTTAAACTGAGGATTCTTTCGGACATAGGTGATTATTTTGGGTCGAACTCCTTTAGGTTTAAGTGTTGGGGAACTTTCTTTGGGGTTCGAGTGAGGGGAACTCGGCTGGTTGTTAAGAGGCGCTTTTGGGATTCCACTAGTGCTTATATTAGTTTTGACTGGTGCTCTCAAGCAACTGTTGCCATAGCCCTGAGCTGACGTTGTTACAGCAGGGGTAGGTCTAACCCCTCCAGGCCTGCGTGGTGAGCCCTGGGGTGTCCTGAGAGGGGAGTTGGGCGGGGTAGATGACCTTGAATCAACCCCGGTCCTGTTGGGACTGGAACAATTCCTTCTGTATGTGAGCTGTGTCTGGGGTCTCTTTTCTAAATTGGAAGGGTTTGAGGGACTGAAACTATGTTGTACAGTTGCACATGGCTGTTTTTCCACAAAGGAAGCCTCCTTCTGGGTTGTCTGGTTGGGCTGCCTGGAGACTGCACATATATTGTACAGGTGGGAGAAATCTGACGGTTCACGTAAAGACGATTTTGTAAACTTTGTGTTTGAGCCATTTTTGTGAGAATCTGTAGAGGCCTTAGAGGAAATATGTTCCCCTGTCTTGACTTGATGAGCACTGGGCTCTGCTAAGCTGCTTGCTCTTCCCATCTCTGTCTGACAGAGGGGTCTGACAAGCTGTTGCCGACGTGGTGGCGGCACAGTCTCCACAAATCCAGCCTTCCTCCTTTGGCCCAGCCCTCCATCAGAGAACAGTCCATTTTTATGATGACTTCCCTCCTCCTGACTTTGATCCTGGCTATAATGTTGAGAAGAACCATATTTCTCCTGTGGAGGAAATGGTGGGGAGTTCTGGTTTGCATCTACAGGAACTGCCCTTCTGCTGTTCTGGGCTGAGGTAGCGTTGTTACCATTGGGATAAGGGTTGGACAGAGAAATGAGAGACTGTGCTTCTCCACTATTATCCAGAGCACTCGACAAGCTCCCACTGAAGGCAATGGCAGAGAGACTTGAGACAAACACATTTGTCTCAGACTTGGACTCCTTCAGACCTGCCTTCCATCTCTCCCTGCCTGAGCTTCTGTTGCTTTTCTCTATTGAGCCTGTCATACATGTGTCTAACTCTTCAGTGCTATGACAGGCAATCCTTTTTTGCACCTCTTTACCTCTCTGTATTCTGTTCTCCACTTTGTTGCTGTCATTGTCATTTCTCCTCGCGCTGATTGAAGCAGAACTGGCAGTTGAACTGGAGGATATGGACATGGGACCCTCATCTTTTCCATCTCTCATACTTCCTCCATCATCTTCCTCCTCATTCTCTCCTTCCTGATCCCTGTTTCCCAAGAATGTGTGTATCTCCTGACACTCCAAAAGCTCAAACTCTCTAACCTCAGGCTCCATGCATTGTTGGTCAGAGCCCCAGATCACTAACTTGTTTGGGGAGTCACTTTGAGAGACCAAAGGAGGAATGGAGCTTGTGCTGTATCCTGTGTCTTCCGTCAGTCCTCTTGCTTCTTGATCACCAATTGAAGGTAACTGATTGGCATTATCATCTCCAGTCTTGGGGAACTGAATCTGGTTTTTGCTTCCAAGCTTGTCTCCCCTGTCAACATTCACTCTCACTCCTTGGAGACTGGTTGGGATGCTCATGTTTGACAGATTCTTCTGGCACACTCAAAGACACCTGTGGGGAGCTCAGGCCATGTGTGGAGTTACAAATGTTTCTTCCCTCCTTGTCTCTCCTCTACAGGGTCTGTGCGATGGTGGCCCTTCAGTTGAGTATTCCAGGGATGACAAGTCATCTCATGAAATGATTTTTTGTTTAACTCACTATTTATCTTGCATTTATTGTGAGTTAACAAAGCTGTATTTCATCTTTCTTCAGGGAGATGGAGGTGTGTTCTATCTGAAATAAAACAACATAGAAAAGTGTAAGATAAAAAATATGCCTGAAATAAAGCCATGTTTAACCCATTCTGTTCCCCCCACAGAGCTACATGAGATGTTTTATATTTAGTCTGATCTTGGTAGCAGCAATGTCTGAAATCAGCGATGCATAGTCCACAGTCTTGTGTAACTCATATCAGAGGATGATCATAAAAGAGAAAACAGAACTGGCTGCACATCCATCCATCCATTTTCCTAACCGCTTGTCCTCGTAAGGGTCGCGGGAGTGCTGGAGCACATCCCAGCTGTCATCGGGTGAGAGGCGGAGTACACCTTGGACAGGTCGCCAGTCTATCGCAGGGCCGACATGTTGAGACAAAAAACATGCACGCTCACATTCACACCTATGGACAATTTAGAGTCACCAATTAACTTAACACACATGTCTTTGTGACGGTGGGAGGAAGCCGGAGTATCCGGAGAAAACCCAAACAGACACAGGGAGAACATGCAAACTCCACACAGAAAGGCACCCAGCCAACCCGGGTTCTTCTAGCTGTGAGGTGACAGTGCTAACCACTACACCACCAGGCTGCACATGGGATGACAAAAAAAAACAAAACACTGGTACATTACAGGAAGTACCTGTCTTGCAACTACCTGTTTTCTATTCCAAAGGCATTTTTTTTACATCTTTTAAAGCACCTCAAATTACTTTAAATCATATTAATAAAAGTGTAAAATGTGACAGGTGGCTAAATATACTCAAAGTGCAATAATATTCACATTGAATCTAGCACACTACAGAATTAATATGTGAAATAGCTCAGAGTACAGACTGTTTGCACGTCACTGAAGGAATCACCCCAGGGATGGCTGATGAACACAGGCAAAGAGGAAGAGAAGGAAGGGTGCAAAGTGTTTTGTAATGAGCTTTTGTCCTCAAGAGATATCGAAAATAGAAATAGCAAGATGAGGATATGGTGAATAAGTCGTTCAAACCATTTTAGTTTTGTATAATATACAGTACTACACAAGCAAAGAATATTTCTAATAATCAGTACTTCAGTGAATGTATGTTCCTAATGTGAAGAACATGAAAATTATGCGTCAGTATAAGTTAGGGGCTATACACATAGTCAGGAGGAATAAATCCATACTGTATGATCTGATCACTACAAGAGGTTTAAAGCTATTCTTGTAACATGTATTCTCTTACATGCCTTAAGGCTGATTAATTCAGTACCATGATTTGATTGTACACCACAGCAGATTCGGCTTCATTTAAAATCAGAATTCTGCAGGGTGTACAGAAAACGAACATTAAAAGTGGCGTTGACACCATTTCAAAGTAACTGCCTGTGTGAGATGAGCAGATGGCAGGGAGGGCAAATGTCTGACAGGTTTTGTCACACCATGTCAGTGCAGGACAGTTGCAGTATGGTTTAATCACTGCAGTATAAAAACATACTAATCACACACTTTAGTGACTCTGACAACATTTTCTATCAAAACTGTCGAGTATCTGTTATAAAGGCATCCTAGTCTATAGGGAGACAAGTGAGTATTATATATTTAGACCAAGATAGTCATTATGTAGTCAAATATGTGTCTTCAAATTGTCATGGTGAATACTTCAGTGGTTTCCACTGTTTAAATAGATCTCCCACCCTCTAATTATATGTGCAGTGGAGGAGGCTGTTTTCATCAGCAGGTGCCTTCTTCATGTGTCCTATGGCAGTGATATTTGTGAACTGAGAGAACTGCAAGGATGGCAGTTCTTACTGTGTGGCAAATCTGATGCGGATACTTTTTGTTCAAATTCACTAAGACGGGAAAAATTCACAGATATAATCTACATTTGTGGTGATCATCTTAAACATAATTTGAAGATATTATTATTGTTTCCTGTCAATACCACTTTTTGCAATATGAAAATTATTTAAAAACTGTTGTTTTATTTAACAACTAACAAGTGAAACCAAAATGTGAAAATGCTCCTCATATGCTGTGTTTAGGATCAAAGATCACAGAGATACAGAGAAAACAGTCATTGTGGTAGACAAACAGACAACATGTAGGATTATCCGCCCTGTGTCTGCTGCACAGCTACAGCATACAGCTAATATTTAGACAATCAGACAATTAGCTAATTACAAAACATGAACAGACACATTTTAAAGAGGTGGGGGAGAGAGGAATGGGAAGGGTAGAGAAAGAGACAGAGGGTGTATATTTGATGGTGGGAGAAGTCTCTGAGAGAACATGGTGGCAGCAATGACATGGTACTCAAGCTGCTCATAACAGTGGTCTTGGGAGGCTGAGAGCTAAGCTTGGTCACAGTGGATGAACCAGAATAAGCTGCACATCACCTCACAATGAAGCAAACAAAACCAATTTAGCAAAACCCTAAACAAAGATTAGATTAGAGAGACATAGGAAACATGTTTAACAATGTAAATAAAAGGACTTGTGATGAAAAAAAGCATAAAAACCAGGTGTGTCTTGGGATGTTTCAGCAGGTGTGCATTAAAAAAAAAGACTAGACACACTTTCCCTTCTTTTGCACTGCTATATCATGAGAGAGAGTGATGGGATGAAGAATTGTGGGTGAGGACCTGAGATGATGTTTCCTTTGACTGGAATATTAATTGTGTAATTACAAAAGTGTAAAATGTGAAAAATATCTTTAAGACTTCTTTCTCTTTGAGCAGAGGAAATACAGTAAATAAGTATGTTTGGTTTTATGATATGTGTTGTGTATGCACTGATGTTAATAGAGCCCCAAGCAAATACTGTGATTATTTTGCTTAATATATAATACATATTAATAGATTTTTTTACTACTTGTACACAATGAATAAATTCAATACATTTACCTGATGATGATATGATGATGTCTTTCAGAAATAAAATGTTTAAAAGTGGTGAATGAATAAATTTGACTATTTGACAGAATTCAAAATATGCAAGACAGAACATTGCTGATTTTATTCCTGCATATATGCATGTTGAGGTGATCTGGGCTAGAATATGTAATGAAGGAAGGGTTTGTTTCACCTGATGATGAGATCCACTAGTTGAGGTAACTACTCAGTCTGATGCCCTCTGGGAAAACAGTAAGAAGAAAAAAAATGACCAGTACTGCTCCTGTAGTCATGGCAATGCCTATATCTTTTGAAAATGGGGTACAAGCTTTCTGACCCCTCTGCAGTCCATCAGGCAAAAAGGTCAGTGTGTGAAAGAGAAAGAGTCTGAAGGTCAGTGTTATGCTTTTACACTCGCTGCTCATGCATACATTCTGCTATGCATCACTTTCACATGCAAACTCACTCACCTGTGCACAACGTTGGATGTATAAGCAGACAGCAGCACACACAATACACCCAAAATACACACAGTTCTACAAATAGCTAAATGAAAGTCAAGTACATACTTATTTAGAAACAATCATATTCCTGCAAGTAGGTACCATCGCTAAAGTGATGAGAGCACAGGGCTGGATGTGAGTAGTGATCAAATTCAGCAAAAGACTGGGATTTGTGGTTTTCAGCAGGCTCCTACCCTAACACGTACGACATGCAACCACAGAAAACACTTCTCAGAATGTGAGGAATGACAAGCTGAGAACATGACAAGATTAAAGAGTCAGTGTAAATGGAAGGAAAAATAAAATAAGAGTGGAGTAGAAATGGAAAAAAGAAAGGCCTTCTTCACCCTCCGTTTTTCTCTGAAGTCTGTGTGGGTGAAGGATTGAGACAGACATGATGTGGGAGAGATGAGACACGCTGATGGATGCAGAAAGGATGAGATTCGTTGCGGAGGAGCTTCAGTTTGTTAATGGATGGAAGGGAATTTATCATCAAATTCTTTATGTAATATGAGGTATAAAGCTAAAGTGACTTACTAATATAAGCCTAGAAAAACACAGTGAAGTGCAGTAATTATAAAAAATAAATTACTATTAATAATAATGCTAAGGAGGGCTAATTAGATCTGGTTGGTGAAACTGGGAATATATCTTTCTATTTTATAAATTTCTGTTTCACAACTGGTAAATGTTTTTCAAAGAATGTGAAAATGAAAATAAAAAATAAAAGACAGTCCAAAGAAAATATTTGCACAATCCCTACATGTATAATATTTATAATGCTGGCTTTTTACTAAATTAAATTTAATCTAATATAAAAACAATGTATGCATTTGTGTACACACTCATCTACACACACACACACATCTGCACATGAACACATGCCTTCCCCCAGCGTCTTTGTTGTCGGTCCAGCATAACACGTGGTTATTGCAGAAGCCATTTGTCTTTGGCACTTTGGCTTTATTCCTCTCCTCCCCCACTGGAGAGCAGACAGGTTTTATAGCTCTGTGGTCCCAAGGGAACCCCAACGAGACACACACACACACACTTCACCTGTCCCATCTCTCTTTCATCCATCCATCCATACACATACTTCTGCAGAGATGTGAATTCCAGCACACTTAAATAGAAGCTAAAGCAAACGAGGGAATGTAAATGGGCAGAGCAACAACACGTGCGTAACCATAATTTATGACTCCTGAGTGTTACCATGTGGCATAATTAGATTTAGCGCAGGTTTTTAATTCACATGCAGGTTAGCAGTTATCCGTAGGAATAAAACACAGTTACTTCAATACAGCACATGCTGTGTCTTTGCATTCAGGTAATTAGTCTTTATTAGCATCATCCTTGCATGTCCCTCAACACTTTCTCAGGACTGGATTGTACTAGAAATGTGTGTGTGAACTTATGAACACTGACCCTCTGCAGGTTTTTGCACATTCAAAAATAAACCAGAAAATGCTGCACACACAAAAACGAACATTCTCATGTCCAAAATACAGCATTTCTCTCTCCTTCTATTTTATTCACATGCAGTCAACCAGCAGAATAAAACTTAGTAAGAAAGTCTATTCAGAAATAAGCTAAGCTTTAGTCATCCATTCCTTCTCCTCCCAACACAGACAGAAATAGCGGTAAAATAAGCTAAATGCTCCATTTTCACAGAAGACACAATAGACATCCTGTAGACAGAATTTCACAAGTGATGATTCACTAAACTGTGCCTGAGTGTTCCTATGTGTGAACCAAGCAGTGACTCACTCTGCACAGTAAAAGGATTACCATCACACTGAACAGTGAAGAAGAACTGGGAAATATCCAGAAATAGTTGCTTGATCTACATAAAAAAAACCCCAAAAACAAACAACAAACCACCTGCTCCTTCTTCACAATCTTTGCTTCTCTGACTGCAGAACAACACAAGCTCACAACTGTATTCAATTAAGCTCTGGCCCTTTAGTGATTTCTGTCCCTTTCTTAAAAAAATGTTTCATGTCTTCTTCCTTTCTTCTTCATCTGCTCTTTCACCTTAATAATACAGAGTTAACGAGAGCAGGGCGAGATAGCAAATCACCAGACTATATCTGCCCAAATAATCCCCCTTCCACCTCTCTCGCCCACTGTACTCCTACACACACTCAGTTTTTGTACCCCATGGGGAATCATTCTATGTCGCAGCGGGATCTATAACAGGATTTCTGCAGAATCTCAGGTCAGAGTGGGTGGTCATACCTAACTGAATAAGGAGAATGGAAAAATCAGATCATCTGCAATAAAAACTGATTTATTTCCTTATTGCTCACAGTCAGGTGGTCTCTGCTATGAAACTGTCAGAAATTCACAATATGCCAATAATAGGATTTAACGAGAGGATGTGAAACAAAATTAAGAAACACCAAATGCAGGCACACACACACACACAGCCATCCATCAATACATGTTAACAGACGAGGCTTGTCTCTTTGTTACACAGCTGAAGATGAAATAAGGAAACAGATGATAACAGAAACATCCAAAACCACTAGACACTTACATAGAGATGTGCGTGCAAAGTTACACGCAAAGCAACATGAGTACCACCTACACAAACACTCAGACAGTAACTATCACTACAGTGGGGGCAGAAACAAAGACACAGCTTCTCAGTGGCAGAGAATCTGTTTTGCTAACCAGAGATCTCACATCACTTACTAATGAGTTTATCATCTTATTTATTGTTTTATTTTTTTTCTCAGTACAGGCACTGAAAACCCACTAATTCAGATTATGGCAGCAGCTTGTAAAGATAGATTGTAGTTGAGATGGAAAAAGAAAGGACAACTGCGCAGGAAATGAAAAGAGAATGACACGGGAATAAGATAAATCATAATGAAAAAGAACGAAGAATTGGTAGGCAGATTAGCATGATTAGAAACAAACAGATGGCTACAGTCTCCAGGAGAAAATGAGGAGACAGGAGATGTGCGACTTGAGCTTATTGGCTCAGTGTGCCTTGCAGTAAAAATATAGACTAATATAGACCGACCCAGACAGGGTGGCACGAAGGAGAGGAGAAAAAGGCTGTCTGTCCATGCTGATGGCAGTAGCACCGCATTGTTATTAGCAAAGCCCCTCCACCCACTACCCTCACTCCTGTCGCAGAGAAAAATGTTAACTCTTGCATGGCTGGTGGGCAAAACTGTATGAGGGGACAAAGAGGAGGAGAGGAGTTCACTTCAAACGTAAAGCTGTTGCAGACGACGATGATAATGGAATTCTCTGTGGGACCATCGGGAAGTTGCCACATGCTCTCACACACACACACACACACACACACACAGACATACAGTTCACAGTCAGACGTAAAGCTGCCAAGGTGAGACAGCCCCGACAAAGAAAAGCTGAGTGCAACTTAGACCAGCTGAGTCACTTCTGTTTATTTTAGGAAAATATGATAATAGAAAGAAATGATGCTGCAGACAGAGATGAGGGGTGGAACCAAACGGGGCTATGGGGGATTATAGTTTGTATTGTAATGTGTAATTGTGTGTATGTGTGGATGCATTTGTAATGTGCAAGTGTCAAACCCCTGGGGTGTGGGGGAGGAAAAACTAGCAAAGGATCAGTGAGAGGTGAGAAAAGAATAAGAGTAAGTTGAGGGTTTGTGGTGGTGATGATGTGCATAAAATAAAATAAAATAAAATAAAATATGGCAATGGTTTGAAGTGGCCTTTTTAATACAATTTATAAAGGAAGGAGAGGGAGTACAAGAACTCCTTTGGGAAATTTAAGAGGGATGCAGCTCAGATTCACATGTGCTGCTTAAAGAAAAAAAGTGTATTTTGGGGAACATGAGCAAGACTCAAAAAGAACGTAGATGTGGATATGTTATAAAAAATAAATGATGTGGACTCACTGAATGTTTCTGTGGCTTCTCACAGTCGAGATAACTAAAGCTCTTTTCACACTTGCACAGTTTAAGCTCATTCATAGAATTGCATCCATTTGCTTAATAAGGCCTGTATCTTGCTGACTAATATAGTTAATATTACCTCGTACAAAAATACATTAAAAACAGAAAAATCTGCAGCACTTGCTTTGAACTGACTGCACATATTAAGTAAATGGATGAACACACACATACGCACAAGTGAAAAAGGTCTTTCATGTTGACTCCCTATGGGACAGTGAAGTGTGTGTATGTTTGTGTGTGTGATCGAGGGAGGCGTGCCTCTCTGTTCGCCCTCTCGTGTCTTGCCTGTGACTGCAGGGGAGGAGCTACAACAAGCTCATTGGCACTTTCCAGACAAAGGCAGTGTGAATTTGAGACGTGTGTTGACACTTCATTCACACCGAACTGACACCCACATGTGCACACATTTCCAGATAACATGTACATCCTCAAATTGTACAGAGTGGAGCTTGCTAATTATGTAATTATGAGAGATCACAACAATCACAAGTTATTAAAATAACTGCAGGTTCTCCCTATTTCTGTCTTTCTCTCTTTTCACTATACAACCAGATTTAACTCCGTGTACGTTCATTGTTTCACATACACATTAATATTCAAAATGACCGTATCCATGAAGCAAAAATCCTTTCATCCTGACAGAGGTGAAAAACTAAAACACAGGCTTAAATAATAAAAAACAAATTAATACAAATACCATAATCTAATTGTTGTTCAGACGCATATTGACATACTTCCACTTCCTTCTCTCATTCACTTATATCATCTCTATTTTCTCCCTCCCTCCTCCTCCTTCTGTTCTGTCCTATAAAATGACCTTGAAGGTCGCACTGGTGTGCTACACTCAAGGGCTTTGTGACAAACTGTCTTACCTGCAGAAACACACAAACACACACACACACACACACACACAGCAGCACCTGAGCTCAAAGCCCTGAACAAAATATACAAAATATACACACACACTCACTGCTGCCAGTAGTTTAGATCTGCTGAATTGATCGCTGTTCAGACATTGCAGAGGTCAGATGTAATGAATCAATCACACATGCATCAGCATCTAGAATAGCAGCTACAGCAAAGAGCTACAAGCCACGGCCACAGGCTCTGCTGCCCTGCTTTGATGCAGTGTCAACCTCAACATTAACATGACTGGAAGGGATTAACAAGATTTTACAAAATGGACTGGAAGATCCATAGATGAGGGAAAGGTCTGAGTTCGGGATCGATAATGGCAGCAGACAATTCCAAACTAAAACACTAAAACCACACTTCCCGCAGATATTTTATGCAACATCTCAGGGTAAAATCATATAGACCACATCATATTGAACATTACAGCCAAATGCTGTAATGTGTAAACTGTGTAAACTTGGACACAGTTGCAGAGCAGAAAATTTTAAAAACAAATACAACAATTTTAGTCAAGTAAACAAAATAAATGCTACACCTCCACCTTTAACCTGAACCTCCAGGCTGAAGGACAACCTGATCATCAATCAGTCTGAACAAGTGACAGCTGAATGTGAAAGCCATGCCCGTCAATCTGCTGACTTTTATTTGATCCTAACGGTGAAGCTGAGGATGTGGGGACTGTTGCGAAAGTAACTAAACCACATACAAATCCAACTTATGTACATATGACATGGTTTCCTCTGAAGATGCTGAAGAAGAAGTGAGGTCTGTATGTGTGCAGCTGCAACAGTCTCATTCAAACCTTTATTGGTAATTATAAATTATAAGAAGAATTAAAACAGAGGTATTTTACAAAGTTAAACCACCATCAATGGTAAATCATGCAAAATGTTTGCTTGAAGGTTTGGTTTGTTTCAGTAGCACATTCTTCACATACTTCTTGTTTAAAACATATCTATTAAATAACATGGTCTAATTCAGCTGCACTATATAGCACTAAAATCTAAGGAAACATTTGGCATATTTTCTGACATGACAAAATGTTAAAGAGGGGCTCCAAAATAATTTTTTTTTAATTTTTCGTTTTTTCTTTTTCTTGTTGCTAGTAAAGGATCCGACATGCTCAGAAACTAGCCATCGCAACAAATTAATCCAAACTCTCAAACTCAACCTTTCAGCAACGTGGATCATAGCTGGAGGACAGATAATCTATGCCTGATCATTATAATCACTCACAGAGACTTGACCTGCTCCATCCATCAGACCAACCTCCTCTTCTCCGTCTGACCTCGCTGTCCTGCAGCCTACTGCTCTACTTACAGTCTGATCTGCGCGGGTCAAGTTCCACATTACAGTATCTTTTTTCTGCAGAAACAAACTATGACATTTCATTAACTCACAAATTGCGCGGCGTCGGGCCTTCGAAAACAACACAATCAGATCCACATTTAACTGAGAATACTGAGCGAGCCGAGTGAGCAGCAGCAGGACCCAAGTCCCGCAAACAAAATAAGTGCGACACTTCCTCAAGAAACCGATGCTTGCTTGAGAGGCGTCGTTAAAAAAAACACCCACAAGGTGTGCGACTTACCTCCAGGTTTCTCTGGTGTTGATTCATTGAAGATTGTTGGTCAAAAATGCAGGACTTGGACGAAGCACAAGCGTGTCTTTCCACCACCATCTCCTCCTCCTTTCTCTCTCTGAGTGGCAGAAAACAGTGCAGAGAGAGAGAGGGAGAGATGCTGCGGACAGGAAGAGGAGGAAGTGGAGCGGTGCTGATGCTGCAGCCGTCACCTGGCAGAACATCCTCATGCTCAGGCATTTTTCAACACATTTGCGCCCTCTGCTGGATTGTGTAAGTATAAGAAAGTATTTTTAAAAATTTAAAATGTTTTCATCAGAGGATTTTCATCATGAACGGGAAACCGAAGAAGGAGTCGAGATTTTGAAAATCTAATTTGATTTACAGGAGTGATTCATGAAACATGCAAAGATAATCAAATGGAAATGACAAACAGACAAGCAGAAACAATTTAGTCATTCTTAACTTATAGTTGCTGGTCTACATATTGCCTACTGTGTCTTTATGTAGACTGTGTGGATTTATTTTGCATAATCTGATCACAGAATATGAAGAAAATCCACAGGTTCACTTGTCAGTCCGTCATTCTCAGGACCCTTGGTCGGATAGGGACAGTTGCCATCAGCAGATGGCGCCAAAATAGCGACATTTCAAATCTTACGCCGTGACTCTTCTGTCTTCCAGATTATATTCATCAGCTCTCTTTGTTTTGGTTAAAAACACACCAAAGTCAGGTGTCAGGCCGATATTTAACATTTCAACAGAGGAAGTGGAAGTCATTTCATGTTGTCTAATAATAGGCTACTTGTGTGTAACTGTCAGTATACACTACTTATTTACTAGCTTTATTGGAGCTTATGGGGCTTCACAGAGCTGATGAAATATGTTTAGCTGTCATACAGATAGTGCTGAGGTACCAACCCACAGGCAAAGTATGGGGGCTGGAGGTGATACACCAACAACTGGGTTAACTGTGGGATGCTGTTGAAAGCTCAATAAAAAGCTCATTATTTTATTTATATTTTATCATTATTAGTTTTGCAAGGCTGAGAATGGACTGTCATTCCAATCACAATGCATATTTATTTAGCATGACATATGTGAAGTATTGTTTGCAGTGTTGCACATAAATGCAGTAAGAGGAAGACAATGCTCCTCTTCAGGGAGTCAGTATCTAGTAAAAGGGATAAGTGACTCATTGATGTTATCATATTGCACAGATTGCTTATGTGACTGTATGTATGTATGTATGTATGTATGTATGTATGTATGTGAGCATGACTGTCCAAAGAGGAGCAAAATAACATTTGAAACATCAAAAGCCTGATGATATAACACATGTTATGTGAAAGTTAAAGTAGAATTCAACAGCAGGATCAAATGGAAAAGAAAGAAGCGTATTCTTTCATCCATTTTAATATAGATTTATTTCAAAAGTAAACACTAGGTTTGGCACAACATGTAGGAATAACAAATACTTATGCCAGAAGATACACATGCAACCCTTTGTACTGATTCAACAGAAAATCGTGTAAATGTCATGGGAACAAAAAAACTCAGTATTATTGTGGATATTCATAACTAACAAGACAAAACATGAATCAGTTGAGTGTAAATTACGTTTGTTACAGTATATTGTATTGTGAATTGTTTTCTTTGAAACAAATATAATTATGGGGAGTGGGAATTTTAATGTGACTTGATTATTTGCAAAACTTGTGCATTTTAAGTGCAGAAATGACCAAAATCCCCAGAACAGTTACTGGAGAGAGAAAGTAATATCTGAAGCAGTAATGCACTGCCACAGATTATTATTGCACTTACTGTGAAAGGCGGTCTTATATGCAGCCCTCTATATGACCCCACAGAACTATATTGTGCCAACATCCCACATTTCATATTCTACAGCACTTTTGTATTAATAAGGCATTAGGCTACTGGTTAAGACTGCCACATAGCAAAAGAAGGTGAAGGCAGTTATTTTGTCAACCCTGAGGATACAAAGATCATCATGTAAACAAAATATAAGTAACACAACATAGACACAAACCAAGCAAAGCTAAAGAGCCTACAGACATGTTCCTATAGATGCACAAATGTCACAGGCTTTCGAAATAGCAATTTACAAATAATATACTGCCAGAAATATACACATCATATATACACAATCTTGATTTTACATTTCTGGTAATGGACTTTCAAAATCACAGTGAATGCACTTCATGCAGCCACACTATGCTTATCTGTTGTGATGTTGCATATCCATATTAAACAAACACAAATTTCTAAAACACGAGCTGAACATATGCAGGAGAAACTGCCCAAAAAACAAATCTTGCAAGACTTTCAGGTGACTTTCCTTAATTTTTCACTCTGCTTCGTGAGTGTTATGACAACTACCCTTAAATTCATAAACACACTTCTGTTTTGGGTTCATACTCCATGAGCTACGCTGGTACACATGCTGGCTCAGGTACGCTGAGAAGTATTTCCTCTGCTCTGCTAATGACTAGCCCAGTCTCTGCATAAAGGCCCATTATAAGAAAAATAAACAGTTTTTGGAATTGTACATTGTTCAAAACGATTTCAGCAGAGCCACATAATAAAAATATGAACTTGAAATTATGTATAATATGGCCTCCTTGAATGTTAAAACTAATGAGACCACATGTAAGACTATGATATGTGTTAATAATCAATTAGTTTCCATTTAACATTTTGGAGGAGTTAAAGTTTGTCTACAGAAGTCTGTAAGAACGTTTGAATAAAAAGTTTTATGAAGCTTTGTGGGGCTTCAGAGGAAGAAGGGTGAAGTGATCACCTGAGTCAGCGTAAGTTGAGGCAGAGGACTATGCATTTGAAAATAAAAAAATTGTGATGTTGTGGAGTTAGAAAGAAATAAGCTATAAGACCTCTAATAATAATAATAATAATTGATACTTTATTATTCACCTTGGGGAAATTCTTGTGATCAGGCAGCCCCCTTAAGGCATCAAGGGTTTGGGGTTCAGTGTCTTGTCCAGGGACACTTTGACATGTGGCCAGGAATCGGGGGAACCTGGAATCAAACCACCAACCTGGGGTTCATAGACAACTGCCCTACCAACTGATGCATGGTCGACCCTTAGCCTGCTCCTCATCTCTGCACGAGGCTGGAAACTTGAGTCTGCATTAGCCACTGTTGGTATAACACGTCGGACAAAGAGAAAAACTTATCTAAAAGTATTAGATATTTTAATGACAATAAACCCAAAAATGTATGGAAATAAATGTATGGTGAAAATATACCTGATAAAATGTGTTGTAGGTTTTTTACTACATTGTGAAAACTAAGTTTAATCTGATTCATAATCTGAAAATATCATGCTTTTGTAAAGGGGGGATATAAACAACTTCAGAAACAAAATAAACACAGTAAAACAAATTGAGAACAAAAGGAGTCATTCAAACAAAATTGAAAATTAGTATTACTTTTTGGAAAAAAGAAACTGTTACATGTTACAGATGCAAAAAGACACAGCAGCCAGCACTGTGAAGATACATTATTGTCTAATATTACAGGAAACTGACATTCAGCAAATGCTGATGTATTAAAAGTGCGTAATTGTCAAAGTGTATTTTAATAACTGTCAATTATCTGTTAAACAATTTCTATCCACATGGTCTGAGAATTTAAAATGTTGCACTAAGGTTTCAGATCAATCTTTTCTGAATCTCTGTATTTCAATGTAAGAAACTGTCCAAAATTATGTTTTTATGCAACAACATCTGCATCATTTGCAGTCAGATCCATGGCATATTATTGTTCATGACTTCTACTTGACATGTGCATTAAAACCATACTTTACAACCACTAACAGAATGCCAGTCTTTCCCTTTTTCAAGTAAAAGCTGCGGAATTCAGATGGCATCAATGTGATTCTTTAGACCTAAAGTTAGACACATGGAAACTGTACAATACAGCTTCCTGCGAGGACTGTTAAAGCAGCAAACATTAGTTACATAAGAGTTGGCAGGTTCAAAAAAGCCTAGCTATTTGTACCAATCTGTATTTAATACTGATATGTCTTGTGATTTTCAGAAGTATGTAGATATATACAGTAGTTACTATGTTTTGACAGCAAGAAAGAAAGATAAAAAGTGAGTTACTGCTGAAGGCCGCCCAGATGACAGCTGTTACCACATAAGCACAGGGTCCCGCTGCCAGCAATGAACCCAGACACTCTCTGAAGAAGGAACTATGACCTACATGAAGAAGCTACATGAAGAGACACAAATATTATAGTCTCACAATAATTTTGAACCTCCCTGAAACAGATGCATTAGCAAACATAACATGCTATTGTAAGACAGTACTAATGTGACGGCTGGGATAGGCTCCAGCACCCCCCGTGACCGTTACGAGGACAAGCGGTTAAGAAAATGGATGGATGGATGTATGTTTCATGTCCCCAACATGAGCACTAGCCCTCTCAGACAAACAAGAGACAGAAGCAGTTGAATATGAAGGTCAAGCAAAGGTGTAAGAAACATAACAAAATACTGAATTTACAGAAGTTCTGTTTTGCATTAACAGTTGCCTTTGTTTGAATTAACAGCTGAAGGGGATAGTCTGAGGTTTTATTTTAGGACAGGAGTTATTTATCATTACTTTCCCCTAAAGGGAGTACTGCCACTAAGGGGCTGGGAGTTCCAAATTGTTTCACACAGACAGACCGGCGTCATGGCAGGTTGAAAGTTATGCAGCATATTCTACTAATTTCTACAAATCTCTGTCGTCCTCTTCCCTGGCATGGATTCCATTGTGGAGGAAGGCCTCCTTTTCTGGAGATATGGGTTCTAATTCATGACCACACTTGAAGCCGTTCATCTCTGTGTCCATAGATGTGTGGCGCAAAGCCGCCTCAGTGCTGTGATGAATACCGTAGCAGAAGTAGATCACTAAACCTGAAAAGGCAAAGCAAGGCACAACATCACTGTTTGTGTGATATACAGTAGTCTCTAAAACTAAATTAAGGTTTTTAATTGTTTTTGAAACTTCCAGTCTGTTGTGTCAGCTTATGCCAGCAGATGGAAACTTGAAGAAGGCTTGAAATAGGCTATTTATTTAGCTGGTCATGGAAACTGCAAACAGAGCGTTTTGAGAATACCCTTGTTTACACATTCCAGCAAGTTCAGCAACTACTGTCAGCCTTTAAAAGTATCAAAATAACCACACATACATTACAGTTTTTTACAATATTCACATTTCATATTGGTAGCTAACACACAAAACTCATTATCAGACGTTTTGTTGAATGCACTGCTATAATACTTTCATCACAGTTTTGCATACAGCTGTGATACCACATAATGATGATAACACAAGGCAACATAAGTAACCAAGCTTCCAGTTGTGTGTAAGTGGTCTGTGACTATGAGCAGTGCAGTGTATGAAAAAAGACAGAGACCATTCTTCAGCCAGAGAAACTCAAGTGAAAGGTGTCACGACAAAAGATTTCATCTTCAGAGGTGAGTACAATTTCTGCAATGGACATGTCAGTGTAAACCCTACAAAGTGTTCTCGATACTCATGCAGTATAAGTACTGTACCTAAAGCCATCCAGATTGAAAATCGTATCCAGGTGCCTCTGTCTAACTGCATCATGAGGTAGACATTGACAAACATACTGATCACTGGGATGAAGGGCAACAGTGGAACCTAAGAGTCAAATATCACAAAAGAAGAAAGCACAACAGCTTGTGTTAAGACATTACAAAAGGTCCAAAATTAGTGTTAAAATTGATTTATTCCACAAAGAATTGTTTCTGGAATTAAACCTTGAAAGAGAGTTTTGTCTTGCTCTCAGGCTGTCTCCAGATGATAAAGGTGAAGAGGAGACACACTATAAAGATGACGCTGAGGGCTACAATGTTCCACAAAGCAGCTCCTCCCTGCACGGCCAATATACTGAACGTCAGGATCAACATTCCTACAGAAGGACATGAAATTATGAAATCTTAGGTTTAACTCTTTAACACAAATGCCATATATATATATATATATATATATGTATATGTAATATGACACACAAGACTCTGTAAATATATTTTAAATTATATACTAAATTTCCATCTAGATTCTATGTTTTTACTGAATGTAAATGTGTGAAAGGAAGTCTGGTATAGTTAGATACCCATAGCAGAGGCACAGATGTTAACAGTGGAGCCTGACAGTATGGATGGCTCAGGGTTCTGTGGGAATAGCAGGGTTTTGAAGCTAAACCTTTCCTCCACACCAGGCAGGATGCCCATACTGGGGACACTGATACCGTCGCTGAGCTCCGCTTCCTCCTGGGTATTTGCTATGTGATACATCACACTGGGCTGATCTGGCTGATACCTGGCACAATCAAACATATCACACACCAAGTTCATATTTTTATTTATTCAGGGTAAATTTCACTGAAATGGAAGATGCTCAGGACAACCACAGTCTGACCTGGTGACCAGAGAGCTGCTGGGGTCTTGCTCAAAGGCACCACAGTAGTGTTGATGAGGGAGGGACAACGACACCACTGTGGTGCCCTTTTTTTTTTTACCATAGCAGCTTCACTGTGCATCACACCCCTTAAATAGTTGCTAGTCTCAGTAGTGATGCAGTGATAAGTAGAACATATTGCAACATTCCAGCACAATGAACAAATTATTGACAAATTTGTCTGTATGAGTATGAAATTGCTTTCAACATAAATGCAAGGCTCAGTATCACTGGTTGCTAAAAAGAGCTCTAAAGATATGTGACAACATGAAGGTGATGATCAAACTGTAAAGAGTTTCAGCATCAGGCGGGACCAGCTTCGACATGGAAATAACATGCTTGTCAGTATGATTTCCACCTCACATTCAAGAATAAACATGACAACATGGACAGGTTCAAACTTAGTGTCCCATGTTAAGATCTCTATATTTTTATGTCTCCCCACTGACCTGAGCACCAGGACACAAGCAGCAACTAATGTGTAGGCCAGCAGCGTCCCTATTGACATCAAGTCCACCAGGTCCTTCAGGTCGAACAGAAAAGCCATGATTGCTTTAAGGAGCAAAAAAGAGAAAAAAAGGATGAGATGGAAAGATGCAAAATATTTGCTTGATCCTAAGTACCTGTGTTACTGTAAAACATAATTAGAGGACACTGTAATATCTTTCCAAAAAATGATTAGAGTTTCCATCAGAACATATGTATTAACAGGAAGCACATACACTGCAGAAAATCCTTATGAAATTTAAGCAAATTATCACAATTATTAAACCAAGATCCGATTAAATAAACATGATTAGTGCTGTTGTTGCTTGTAGATAACAAAACTTCACAAAGAAAATACCTGTATAGAGCCTTGGCCAACCTGGTTTTAAACACAAACACAACACTACAGTCTTCAAGGTGAAAGACAGGTCTGACAACCATTGAGCCACCATGCTAACCCACTACTGGATGCTGTGACTATAGCTATGGCAATACAGAGCAGGGCTTCCATCATGTGTGACTGAAATATCTCATCATTTACTGGATTGCCATGAAATTCTGTACCAACATTTATGTTGCCCAGATGCCACATGCTCTAGTGCCACCATGAAGATGACCTTTTTGGTTTTGAGTGAAATGTTTTGCCAATAATAGGATGACTTTTACAGATTTCCTAACATTTACCCTGGACACACCAGGTTGCCAAAGTTTTCCCTTATCTAGTGAAATATCGCCACGTGTACGGATTAAAACAACGTTTGTTACATGAGTCGTGATCCCTAAAGGATAAATCTCATTAATGTTGGTGATCCTTTGACTTTTCTACTAACACCAAAATATAAATATAAATTTGTTGAATACTTCCAGGCAGTGTTGATCGTGCTTTGTGCTTAGTAGTTATGTCAAATGTCACACTGTTAAGTAACAAAACAAAGATGTAAAACTTGAAACTACATAGAATATAATTTATATAGAATACAGTATACCATGATGTAACCAAAAACTAAAACTTGAAAAAATGCTTCCCATGTCAGCCTTTTATTTTAGGCATTTTTTGCTGTCTCCTGCCATTCTCAGTCCATCCACCATTCGCTCTCAGTCTTGTCCTGAGTTTTTGTTTCCTTACGTTCACCTGTCCTGTCGTAATCTCTGTTCTTCCACGCTCACTCACCTGGTATCCAGTATTTATACCAGCTAGTTACAGCTGCACTTCGTCAGACTCGTCATGCTCCCGTGTAATTTTGCTTTGCTATTACAGTACGTTCTTGCCTAACAACCTGTTTTTTATTGCTATTATCTAAACCTGAATCCACTCCTGTGCCTGCTGGCAAAGCATACTGGAGGCTCCAGAGGGACATTGATATTTATTGTCTGTTTTTTTATTAATTTCCACTTGTCTACTACATAATTACCTAGTTTTTCTTAATAAAAACTAGCTATGTACTGTAACTAGTTGGTACTAAATTGAAGCAATATATGCTTTTTCCATGTCTCTTTGCAACTTTGTATGCCTTAAATGAAAACTATCCAAAAATTAACAACTAAATATCAGAAAAACTTAAGGAAATTATGAGAACTATTACCAGTATAGTATCTACAAAATACAGGACCTGTAATATAAAGCATTACCATTTTTACTATGATTCTTCCTTCTTTCTCTGTTCTCTAGTCCTTTTAATCTCCCTCACTCCAAATACAAGCCTCTCTTTTCATTATCCTTCCTTTTATCACATTCCCTATTAGTCTTACCAGACATAACCCCGGCAGTCACAGTGGACGTTATGGGGGACTTCCTCTCGCTGATGTGGGCCAGGAAGGAGAAGAGCAGGCCATCCCGAGCCATGGCAAAGATAATACGGGGGAGGGGAAACATCGAACCCAACAGACTGGGGTGATGTGGGGAGGAAAACATCAGATTTGGATGACAGTTGCAGGTACATGGTAAAGGAAGAAGGGGAAAGGAAGAATTGAAAGCGGTCAGTAGAGGCAGAAGAATTAAATGGGGACAGGAGAGCTTGCGGCAGCATACCAGACTGGCTGCACTGTAGAGCAAGAGCAAGGGCGTGATGTTCGTTCAAGGATACTGAAATGCCAACATGCCATATTTCTCATATATGGTGCTCCACATGCTCTTACTGTTCATTCCATTATAAAACATTTGGTTGCTTCTTCATGCAGTTTAGTTTGGCATCTAAATTCATCCTTGCAACAGCAAGATGCAAGTGCAAACTTAAATATCTCTTAAGTTTCAATGACCCTGACCAATGTTAGAAGAATGATAAAGTAGAGACACGAAACCTAGACTGGTTCAGCTTACTAAAAGGAGACCTAGCCATGTAATGCAGGATACCCTTTTCATGCTTGGGCGCTGATTCCTGGCAGGTTTCTTCAAAACCCACTTAAAATAGAATCCACAATCTGCAGGACAGAACATTTGCAATCCAGCACATTTCAGCCCTGCAGCATGACAAGAGGCCTTAAGTGTACATGGATACAGTGTTAAAACATGCGTGTTAGTGTCTCACCTGCTCCTATGCCAGAGGTGAGGGTTGCAATTAGCGGGGTTTTGGTGCGGGGGCTGATCCCGGACATGAACTTGAAAAGCAGCCCATCGTCAGCCATTGACCAGAGCACACGGGGCATAGGGAACATAGCACCCAGCAGGCTACCGAGGGAAGACCAGCATTTATAGTATCCACACTTACACCGCAAGAACATGCATGAACAGAGACACCTTCTCATACAAGGGGCATCATACAGTATGCATACATTTAGACAACATAATATACTGCATACTGTATAGTACATAACATATAGTGTAAGTATATTAGTGGCATGCAGCAACCTGTTGAATATGAAATCACACATTTGTTCACACCCATCTTCCTGACCTGAAATGTATTATGTACATAGCTTTAAATGAAGAATGTGTATAGTTCATAATCCTGAATTTAAAATTTAAATGAAACTATTAAAAACTGAATATATGTAAAAAAAGCACCTTGTGGTGACCATTGGTGACATGACTTTATGTTATAAAATCACACACATACACTGATGGTCCAGTATATTCTTAACAGAGCTCTTATTTTTAGGTAAGGGATCAAATGCCCTCTGAAGTTAAATATACACTACAAATATTCAAACACACACACACACAGAAATATGTGTCTGCATATTTATCTGAGAGTAAGAACTGGAGTACATTAGCATACATTCAAACCTAATGGTTTGTAATTCCTTACCTAGTAGACAGAGCACAAAGAGACCCTACAGCTACAGCATATTTGGCTCCCTCCCAGCCCACATATTTAAAAGCTACAGGCAGGGGGCTGTTGCTGTCCAGCAGGTAGTATGGCATCATGAGGGTGAGGGCAGCAGAAACACAGAAGTACGCTACGAAGCAGATGAGCAGAGAGGATACAATGCCGATAGGAATGGCTCTCTGGGGGTTCTTCACTTCTTCACCTGGGATGTAGAAAGTGAGGGGAGATTAAAAAGCAATATTTCTATTGATTTCTTACTTTACTAGTTGTTATTTGTATTTAAAACAATTGAGTTGATATTAAATAATGCAGTTAGATGTAACATAATTTAGATGTCACACTTTAATCCAATATTTGAGCAGATTCTGAATTGTACACACATTTCACTCTTTTATGGCCTCATTGGCAGATTTCCAGTAAAGGTGGAAAACTCAGCAAAGTATTTAGGAAACATTTCGTGTAGTATTTTGCAACAAACTGAACAAGGACCTTATTTTATCTGTGTACCCACAAGACTGAAACATCTAAGAATTCAGCTGCAGGAGATTATGCAATAGTGGTCCTAAAGGGAACTGCAGCGAAATCACATCACAATGATGGAGTGTGTGTGCGGATCCTCACCTCCACCACTATTCACAATATGTAAGAGTTATTGGCTATACAACTATAAGACTATAAAAACGTCAAAGGTCATAGACATAACAGTGATAACAACTGTGTGGATATACACTACTCACAAAAAGTTAGGGATATTCGGCTTTTGGGTGAAATTTCAGGATGAACCTAAAATGCACTATAA
>JAUMHL010000006.1:10951760-10966558 GCA_032362345.1 Sandelia bainsii | reverse complement strand
ATATAATATCACTGTAGTGTGAACTTTTTACATTTTCCATAAATTTCACCCGAAAGCCAAATATCCCTAACTTTTTGAGATGTGTATGTGTTTGTGTGGATGGGGAGGGGATAATGGCTTCATATCATTTTAACTTCAGTTTGCTAGAACACACACACACAGATGCCGCCACAAAGCCAATCTTAAACAAACATTCAGAGTTAACTTCATTCTAGCCAATCAGAATTCAGAAAAAAGGAGTGGGAAAAGCCAGAGGACATGAAAGCAGTCAAACTGGAAGACATGTACACACTCAAAGCGACTACACGCACTATATGTGTGTCTCCAGTCTTCAGACATGTAATGTGTGTAAGATCTATTCACAGGTGAGATCTCCAAAAAAAAAAAATCTTTAACATTTTCTTCCCAAATCTCATCTCTTGATTTACACACATAACCTGCGTCACAGTGCTTGGCACTTAATTGTATCTTTTCTTCTTTCTTTTCTCTACCTTGCCCCTCTTATGTAATACTCTTGGGATGTTTAGACAAGCTTATGATTGAAAAGGTCTCCAACTCCTTATCCAGTTCCACCCCCCTATTCCCTAAACTGAAACATACCCTTGACACAGTCGAATGAATATGACAAGTACAACAAAAACATGGCAGAGAGAGCGATTGTTTTTCTGGTTTCATCCAGCACTGACCTGTGGTGGCAATGCAGTCAAATCCAACAAAGGCATAGAAACAGGTAGCAGCTCCAGACAATACACCTGTGATACCAAACGGCATGAAGCCACCCACTCCTAAACTCTCTTTGGTTGGTAATATGTCTGTCAGACTGGACAAGAGAAGAAAATAATGACTATAACAAGCAAAACTGTACTGACGAATTAGTTGTTTTCATGGTGTCAATTCACTCAAATTTGTAGACAACTAAAATCATTCTGATAAAATGTTTTCAGTGAGGTCTGTCCAAACTGAGAGCAGAAAAATTCAGCATCAAACACAACAAAACATTTTTCAGAACAACATGAATATGTGAAGTTAGTGATCACATCCTTACTTGAGAGTGGAGTTACTAGTGTTATTGTGATATAGGACCTCTTCAGGATCTATCTGCCAGTTCTTCAAAGTGCCTTTGACCAGGCCAGAGATCACCATGAACAGCAAGACTAGGACATTGATGCATGTAAAAACCTTGTTCACCATTGCTGACTCCTTGACTCCAAATGCCAGCAGACCTTATGAAGATGAACAGATGTAGAATGACTTGTTACACAAAATCTGTCAACTGTCTGTTATGGTAAAATATCAAGACCAACATAACATGTGCTCAATATGAAGCATAAGTAACACAAGAGGGTCAGATTGAAAGAGTTTTTCCCACCTGTAAGGGTGATTATGATGAGAACAGCGAACATGTCAGGGTACTCTGCCAATATACCTGGTGCATTCATAGACATGTATTCCCTGCAGAAGTTCTCTATGTGCCTTCCTATCAACTCATCAAAGGTGGCGCTCCATGCACGAGCCACACTGGAGGTACCTGAGATGAAGAGAACTCAGTTGATGTAGATCTCTGGGTATCTGTGAACTTTGTGTGAACAACTTGTTACAGCTTCATCCCATCTTCTTCTCCAACTTCATATAAAAAACTATATCCTTTGCCTCAAGACAAAGACTTAACAAGGGAAAACAACATAATAGAAAATGCAATATTATTTCATGTTTACCAATGATATAGGAGAGGATGAGGTTCCATCCAGTGATGAAGGCCCAGAGCTCCCCGACAGTCACATAGGAATAAAGATAAGCTGAGCCTGTCTTGGGAACACGGGCTCCAAACTCAGCATAGCACAGACCTGCCAACACTGAGGCTAAGGCTGCTATGAGAAAAGACAGCACAATAGCAGGACCTGAGGGGGCAAGAGAGGTCACATAAACATAGGCAAGCATTAAGATTTGTCTCATAACACATCTTTACATTGTTTATAGTGAAGTTACCTGAATTCTCTCGTGCAACAGCACCCGCTAACACATAGACGCCAGCGCCTAGTGTACTGCCCACTCCCAGGGCCACCAGGTCAAAAGTGTCTAGACAACGGGACAGACGTGAGTCGTCTGCGTTACAGTTCACCACCTTCACCCTTAGCAACTGTTTTCCGAAATGCAGGAGCTTTTCCAGCGCCATGGATCCCAGTCTGGCGTCAGGTAAGGGATGGGAGGAGAGAAGCTTGACTGGGGTCCAGAGGTCACGGGGGAGAGGTCACACACACCCTAACGAGAAGCAAAGGATAAAAGAGATGAAGGTCAGTAATTAAATTAAGCTTCTCACACTATGGCTAAATGTATTAACATTTTGTTCTGTCCTACTTAGTGATAAGAAACAAGTGCACAGCCCCTAAGTGGAGGAAGTCAAAAAGTTCCCCTTCAAAGGACAGTTTAAAAGAACAGCAGCATTATGTAAGATTACATAAAAATAAAAGTCAGCATTAATCATTGAAGCACATGCAACATTATAGAAAAACAAAAAGAATTCACTGTAGTGGCTCAGTCTAAACTTAAAGCCACTGAGGGGCTGCTAGAGGGAAAACGTAACTGACGCTTGCTCTTCTGCTTAAGGTGGAATATTTATTACTCATCGCATGCAAAGTGTCCGGTCTTTGATGTAAAGAATTCATAACAATAATCCATATAATTTCCATAAATCCAACAACTTACAAATGGTGTGGACCCAATTACATGAACTGACACGTACTGGGGCAAATAGTAAAAAAAATACCAAAATAAAGTTCACATAACACAAAATGGTTCTTCCATTCACAGAAGAATTCACAAATCATATATCTTAAGAATATACCAAAAATACACAAACATAAGATTAAGAGTTTTTCTGCAGGAGTTTTCAGGTGAGATGGCGTCATCTAGTTGCTCTTGCTACAGACATTGTAATCTTAGTTGACCTGCTTTCCAAAACTCCTTGTTCCCCTTACTTGTGTCTTAGAGAGGAATCACGAGATTACTCAATAAAAGAAGTTGTTAGTGAATGGTATGTCCTTTCCTCTGACAGTGGAAATTATGTACTGTAAGTATATGCTGTCAGAGATGAGATGTCCTTAATGATAGTGGTCCAGAAGTGATCTATGGGTCACCCAAAGAGCAAAGAATGTGGAGACAAGAAATAAAGTAATGGGAAGCACCAAAAAATAGGCTTCTAGTCATGTGACCAGGTTGTAAGGCTAGGCCAACATGCTGTGATCAAAAAAAGGAGGTTGATGTGGACTTTTCTGTATGTATCAAATCAAAATCAAGTGTAATGTCAAAACATTTATCATTATTTATTCTGTACCACCCTTTGTTGGATGTAGTAAGTTTACTCACCTGCTTCTACACAAATCACATTTGTAGTTGAAATGAAACATTTGTGCAGATCTTTTTTCCCCATTATCAATTTTGCATTAGCTGGGCCTGAGCCAGCTGTATATGGTGTAGTAAAATGCCTCTGACTATTCTGGCACAACAACATGCCATGTGTCTGAGTGAAAGTATATATCCAGTAAGCTTATATAAACAGTGGCCTCACAGTGATTACCGAATGAGTAAAGAGGTTCACTTGTGCTTGACAAACTTGTAAGTAGAACACTGTTTCCTGGGGTGTTGCATTACGTAACCCAAATCCACAATGCGTGACAGCCAAAAAACACAGCGTCCTATAGGACAATCCATCTTACTGCTGGATATGTTGCTGACGTATGTTATGTAACACAACACAACTCACCAGAGAGGAAGGAAAGTCCTGGAAAAGATTGTTCACAATTGAACACAAAGAAAATCATAACTCTTGCCACAGGAACACATGGGAGGCTCATCTCATTTGGTTACTCCTTTACATAAAAGAAGAAAGCAAACTAGAAAGACTATTAGCATTTATCTTTGTTTGCTACAGAGCAAACAAAGGCAACCACTACTTTCTGTGCTCAGTAAACAGAATAATTGCAAAGCCAATACAATATCTAATAGGCAAATGCTGGCAGCAAAAGAATTTAAACTGTGAGCACAAGGCAAGCAAGATCCCTTTTAACAATAAAATGAAATGTGAATTTAAACCCTTAAAGCTCCCACACACTGTCTCACTTAGTGTGCACGAGTTTCTTCATGTTTCTTTATTGGGTGTTTTCCTCCACCGCACCTGTTGTATATTTAGGTTTTAAATATTACAACTAATGTTACAACTACTTTCAGCGTAATATGTTTAATCCAGTTCACAAGGGACAGTTCAATGCCTCATCCTGGCATCAGGCATCCTGACTTTGATTCTCTGGTATGTGACAAGCTCCACAAATGATGGATCCTACAATTCTCAAAATGCAATTGTGTCTTTCTTTAGATTGCTCCGTCTGAATGTTCACTCCTTCCTCAACTGGAACATGTTTATCTTTGGTAGCATGTTATTTTCTCACCTAATCACACTTAAAAATGTATTAAAACAAAAGGAAGAAATGAACAGCAGAAAAATGTCGTTACAAAACAAAACAGTAAGACTTCTTTCTTAAAGTAGTCTGTCCAGCATCTCTTGCACATTCCCCAGTGCTAAGCTCACATGAGCTTGATGGGTGAAAGGAGACAAACTACGAAGGGCTGAAAGCGGAATGGAAGAGGGGGAAAGGGAGGAGGGTGTATAAACATTGTACTGTAGTGAGTTGAGTGAGTGACATGCATTAGCAAAAGCATTTCTAGATAATGGCACCTCTCCAGAACCCACTGACAAGAGGACATAATCCTAGAAAGGTCATGTGTCACACCTCATGAAAACTTCCACATGATAAATTGACAACATTCTTTTGTTGCATGTCAGCAATGAGACTGGATGAAGTTTGGAAATGAAGTGGAACGAGTTTCACAGGTGTAGGCAAAGGCAAGGGTCGAATATTCAAAAAAAGAAAAGGTATATGGTATAAAGTATATAAAAGTTATATTAACGCTATTTCCTGCATTTATATATACTTATATATATATATATTGGCTAGGTTTGAAGCTTTAGACATAATCAGTCACAGTGTATTGGAACAGTAGACATCACTGGTGTGAGCTTCAGTATTCATTCAGCTTCACTGACAAATAAAATTATAAAATTATTCCATGTTGCATTTATACTTTACAAAAAAAAAACTACATTTGATAATGAGTTTACAAAAAACTAGCCTGAGTACATTCAGTGAAATGTGTTTCATTCATATGCTAACAAAAAAAATCCAATAAAAATCTTTTACTCAAACAATCCATTAAATTACTGGACTAAATCAGCAGTAGAGAGAGCACTGAGCCTGTGCTCATACTATTATTCATCCCAGATAATTACTGCAAGTAGCTGATTATTACAACAGCTTGTGTGCCGTTATTGTAAAATCCAGTAAGTTCATTAATAAAAGCTTAGAGTGAAAATACTATTGGAAAAGCCAGGGGTAATCATAAAGTGCTTATGGGAACAAACACATGCATGCAAAAACAGAAAAAGTAGGCTACATGAACCACATGACCCCTCATTCACCTTAGTACAAGCGGTATAACTTAGAGAGAAATATGGCAGTAGAAAACCACCTGTGTTTGAAACAGGAAGCATAATGATATATACAGTTAAAATTGCATTGCAAAATTGAAATGACCTGCAGATACACTTCACCCACTGGGCTGAGGTTCAAGTTTGAAAGAATCATGACAGAGAACAACACATTCGTTAACTTTTCCTCAGGCTGCTGTAAAGACTGCAGAAGTTTGACGACCGTTGTTCTGAAATAGAAACAGGAGGAATCACATTGCCTGGCTATTCCAAGCAGCACACACACATACATGCACATACTACCATAAACAGAATGTAGCAGTACTTGGATGGCTATGAAAACGTTAACAAATGTATTGATACATTAATAACTCCGGATCAACTTGACGTATAACAGAATTATAGTCACAGTAACTGTAAAAAATGCATCTAGAAAAAGCAGCCGCTTTGTGTAACAGAAATGTACTACAGCAAGCTCTAACAATTAGCAGTAACTGGTGGCTGCATCCAGATAAGCCTTCGGTATGGTGTCACACATGCACTGAAATACATACATTCATTTGTGCGTGCTTTCGTTAATTCAAGATTTGTTACACGGGGATACGAGAGGAATAAATAATGACTAAAGTTACAAAGATGTTTTGTAATACAATTCAGACATTAAAAAGCATGCTCTCTTCTTATCTTAGATATTTTGAGTATATGAACACCGATACATATACATGATCCTGTCAGTCAGTTTATAAAACAGCCGTGAATGAACAGCAATGGGGGTGTGAGCTTTAACAGCCAATGAAATAAGGCAAAGAATATGACATGTTTTGACAAGCAAGATTCCTTTTCTATACTATCACAAAATAACTCCATTTATGAAGCAATGAATATAGTTGATTAAGTGCACCTCCTAAAACCATTGGATATAGTAGAAGGAGTATATTTCATTAGTCCGCTGAAGATTAGATTTGTTTCCCTGTAAATTGCTCTGCAACAGGAGGAAACTTAAGCAAAGATCTGCTCTTGCTGCCTTTGTTCCTCTGGCTGTTCCTGTGTCTCTGACATTGAATCTCACTTACGTTTGTCACTTGCTTATTGTTGAAAGAATGATAAAATAAAATGCATGTGCTCTGTTTCTTCACTATTAATGTTAGCATTTTCCATCCACTTCAATCCCTTGTATCACTGTGCACACATGATGCAAACCAACTCTGCTTGGTACAGTAGACATCACTATATTAAAAAAATAGATACTTTATTAAGAAGTTAACATTACTGCTGTGTGATTACTTGTCCTCGTGTCATCTAAAAAACCCAGCTGCCGGATTTAGCTGTAAATGGTGGCACCTCTAAACAAACTGCTGCTTTGTGACTGGCCATGATGCTGGTGGTGTTACGCGTGCCCCACTGGGTCACCTTCAACTGTCTCAGCACCACCTTCATGGACAGACAAGAACTACACATGTGAGTAATATAGTGGCAATAATACTCAACATACATTGAACACCATGTTTCCTAAATAAAGAGTATCTACAGTCGAAGAAAGCTTTACTCTAAACTATACACGAGAATTACCTACAATCTTGGATTAGTGCGTATTGCTTCAGAAAAGTCAAAACCCTTCAATTTATCATCATTTTAAAGCAACATACAGGCAGCCAGGTTCAGCCCTTAAAAAAATATTGGTTTATAGCTACTTGTAACAAAACTAATTAGTGACAAGGGATATATGGCAGGCAAAATGCCCTTCATCAGTCTGAATGATCGAAAGAATTACTGATATTTTTTATTCTTTTTGCTAATTTGATGATATTTTGGGTGAACTAATTGTCAGAAATCGCTGAAGATACTAAGTTGTCTTCAACAATAAACCATAATAAATTGTGCATTTATACATAAATATTGATGATATGATATGGTGATATATTTGTATTCTGATACTGTGTGTATATACTTTATTGTGGTAGTTCATCGTGGAATCTGTGTGTTTAACAATTAAAAAGCTGGTTTGAGGTTTCACTTCCCAGTGAATACCAAAGTTCATTCTCATAATCTTAATCTGTTTCTGTTCCAGCAATTAATCCTTTCCGTAAGCATGAATGCACATTGTGTGTCCGCGTTACTATTACTCAAGACCTGTGTCCCATGTTTTGTACACAGTGCCACTATTTACTGCTGCTACAAATGCTTAGATTTTCCACACTACTTTGTCAGGTTAAACAACTACTGCAATTGTTTCATATTATCTGTGAATATAAACATAAGTTACACAGCATTCAGAGAAAATACAAGTTTATACTGGTGTCACTGAACACACAGGGAACCAAATATTTAGCCTGGAGATGGAGAAAATATGAAGCCATAGCATGCTGAATCCTTTCCCAGAATCCAAAGGAACCAAGAAAACTTTAACACACACTCTTCTGTACATCTGTATAAGCTACACACAGCCCTGCAGTCAGCAACTTGCCTGCTAGTGACCCACTTTCAGACCACCTAAAATTAGACAGCATAGAACTGGTCTGGACTGTCATCAAGATCTAAAAGGTCAACTCTTTTTACTGAGTCACTCTTAAATTAGAGCTTCATGTGAAATGTAAAAATGCTGTTGTGTAATAATTTAGTAGTTAAAATAAGTTTCTGCTCTGCTTTTTTTTATTTTTATGTCAGACTGGTGAGAATTGGGCTCAGACAGGTCGAGTCATATGTGAATCCAATGACTGGGTATTAGATGTAGATGCTGCATCGTGTGTTTTTTCACAGTTTTGTATAATTGTATGAATTTCTTCAGGACTTCAGACTACAGTGTATTTTTTTTTTACCACAATGATTGTGTTACTTTACTCCGAGTGAGTAATTTCCCATCACTTTTCTGCTGCTTGTGCTGTGTGGACAATTGCTTCTTTCACTCCACACCGGACCACAGTCACCACTCCCCAAATAGGTGAGAACCTGTCTGTCCTGATTTCAGGTCAGGCTGGAGACCAGGACTGTCAAAAACTTCTCTACTACAGATCTGACAGCGGCCAGCTTGTAAACATGCACCACCAGCCCTCTTAGGACAGGCTACACTGACGCACTGAAATTCAATCAAATCCAGTTCAACATTCTCCAGGAATCGCATCTCTCATATTACACGATCATGGTTACAGACAGTGCGTTTTGACAAACTGCTAAATATAAGCTCCCCAACATCACTGTTACAGCACAGAGATGCAAGTTCCAGCAAAGGAAAAATCACAAAATGTAGTTGATGAAGCGTATGAACACGCGCACTACAGGAAACAGTAACGCTACTCACAAGCACGGTAAGGTAAAATGGGGGTCTAAGCGAAACGAACATGTGGTTTACAGCTTGGATATGTTTTACGTATTCATGGACCCACTGAACTTTACGCACGGAAACGTTTCCCTAAAGCTCGATAACTGAACCCAAAAATCACACAGCATCTGCATAAGATACTACAAAGTTACACAGTCCTTAACCATTTGTTGCCATGTGGATTCTAACACAATGAACGCGACGTTGGAAAAGTGAGTTACCTTGTGTATCCTGCGGGAGCGCATGAAAAGGTTGATCCAGTAAAGTGTCCCCTCCTTGAGTTCTAAAAAATATAAACTGTAGAAACCAAAACTGCGTCGACACACGGAGGTGAGTAAAAGTTATAAGTGTTTCTTAACATATGGCAAGAACAATTTAAGCTTTGGGGCTGTGGTGTGCGTTCAGACGGAGGAGGGGAAACAAGCAGCCCCGCCCGCTCATTACTATTAAAGTTGCGCAACTGCATTTGATGACCCAGCTACAAGTGGTAAATTGGTGAAATCAATAATAGGGAATTAATATGTATGATTTAACACAAACAGCTTTCATCAAACAGGTATTAATAAACAGAAGAAAAGATCGTTTTCTAGTCAAAAAGAGAAGTGAGATCAGTGATGGTTCTGACAGTCTGTGACTTAAACTGAAGAACACTGACAATAATAATGGATTTGAAATTTTAGACAGTCACCGCGCTCACCTGAAATGTCAAACAAAATGGATCAGAAACCTTTTAAATGAATATTTTATTTACAAGGAAACAAATGCTAAAACAAAAGTCTCACAAATCTGGTACGGTAATCAGGGCAGTCTGTAAGTTAAAGAGGAACACTGTAGGATGAAGTGAGGATCAGAGAAGCATCAACATTGGGTGCTGGGAGACAAACTGGCTGTGAGTCTTTACCTGTGTGCAGTGTTTTGGCCAACCAGAAGTTCTTTTGGCACACAAAGAAGAGTATGTGAGAAATAAGGTGGTTAAACAGTTTTTACAAAATTTCAGGATGAATTTTGGGTCAATTTACAGATCACATTTTCCAAAAGTAACCCATGAGAACAAAGGTTAACTCCTAATAAATTATACATTTAAAATATTACCAGCGTGTAGCATAACTGAGCAGTCTTTGTGAGCTGACAATACAAGGCCTCATTTTGGCATCAGTCTTATGTCACATGTGTGAGCACATCTTTCTATACATTATTCACAATATTTACAATGTTTTGTTAACCTTCTATTTTTAGTCAAGGTAACAACCTTTGAGTTTTATTTCAAATTCATTTACTTTTTTAGGAATCCAGTATCCTGAAGCCATTGTTTAAAAAGTGTTAAACATAACAAAAGATGAACGAAATGTTGCTACTGTCATGTCCTCCTCTATGACTTGGCTTCCAAAAATAGTTTGATGTCTTTTATACCATGCTCTGCAGCAACAGTGATGATGTGGTCCAGGGCGTTCATTTGGCGCAGCATCTTCACAACCTCCTTGACTTGTTCCCTGTTGGCAGATACAGTATGTGTTATAGCATGGACTCCAGAGCATTACAACATAACCTAAAGGTTAGAGTCATTTAAGATCACTTCTTAGTAAATTGTTATTACAGAATTTTACATCCTATTCAAAGCACCTTCTGTACTATTCCAGCAGACGTAGCTACAGTATAAATGAATTTAGGTTCGCAAATCTAGAGAGACCCTCTAAAGCTGTATATACAGAGTCTCTTACTTGGCAGTGCGCCGCTCCACATCAGAGCCGCCCAAGCTACTGCGGTGCAATGTGTTGGCCAGGTGGGTGAGGTAGCGACAGTATGGCTCCAACTGAGGCAACGTCTGCTGTCCCTTCAGCCCAGCGAACCACTGCACTGGCAAACACTCCACCACCTGAAAAAGGTATAAGAAAGAGTTAAACACTAGTGAGAAGTGAACAACCCTGGAGGATAAATTTGAGGTCTCATACCAACTTTCCTCACATTGAAGAAGCTTCTTGAATGAGTAATGAAATGTTTTGAGCCAACAAGAAAGAAGTCCAGCTGCCATCACTAGACTTCTACACATGCTACAGGGAGTTGGCAAAAAGCCAATCACACTAACGTCAGCTGAGAGGCTTTTATTAGGAAGTACAAGCACCTATCATAACAGTGTCAGATTCAGGAGAAGAGCCAGTTTCCACTGCTAATATGGTTAAAAAAGTAAAAAAACAATAACAAGCTCTATTTTTAGACATGGGAGGCACATCATATGGGGGCTGGTGGTGTCCCTGTGACAATACCTCTATCACATTAGAACCTAGAAAACATTAAGTTTTATTGCACTTATTGCAAATGATATTCACTAAACTTATGAAGACACCAGTCTACAATGAATTCAAGCATTCAGTGCACGTGTCATTACACCTCATGCAAACTGATTCACCTTTTCAAATTGTAATTACAACACGAGACCTCCTAAATATCCATTAGCCTAGCCTGAGGCCTGGTTAAGGGAATAAGAGCAGAAAATTAATAGTGGCTCACAATTCATACTCATGTTTTCTGTAAAACAGCTGACATAAGAGGCCTCTCTGACCAAGCTTTCTCTGTGCTCGGTCATAATAATGGTATAATAATGATAATATTATATATATATATATATATATATATAAATATATATTTCTGATGGTTGTAAATGTGTAAATGGGCGGTAGAGACATGTCAAACAGCCTGTACCATAAAAAATGGCTGTGTCAGAATTACAGCAAGAACAGCATGTACCAGGATGAGCAGTTCCTATTACACTATATTAACAATGGTTGTCTTAAAACAACACATCATGCATACAACATTTTAACTTGAAAATCAGCCGATCCATTTATAGATAGACTGAAATGTGACAAACTGGCTGAACGTTGCTGAAAAAGAATGTACTGACTACGGTCCAGAATGTGAGGACAACACAGCCAACCGTGAAAAAAAAACCCCTTTCATATTAAAATCCATGACAAAGGTTATATTATAGCATGAACCAAGTTAATTAATCTCTTAAAATCACTTAAGTATTAGTAGTAGGTTAACCTGAACATTAAGTTCTAGTTAGTTGAACATAGCATTAATAAACAACACATCTGTGTCAGTTTACACATTCAGCATCAAACAGAAGAACAAGTGTCACCTACCTTCTGGCACTTCGGAAGGTTGTCCTCAGATGTATCTGTAGTCTGGAGCGCAGAGAGGATGTATCTATTGAGGGTGCTGTCCAGTGCCAGGTCTTTCAGACAGGAACTCGATAAGATACCATTCCACTGCAGGATGTTGCCCAGTAGCTACGCAAAGACAGAAAAACTGGCTTTGACTGGATTCATAGACACCAAGCAAGCAACACAACAGTACATACTGCTAAGTACTTAGCTGAAACAGAAATAAAAACTGACATAAAATCCAGTCAAACACCTGTCTGAAGCATTCTTTGTTTCCTCCTCTACATTTTACTATTCTGCAACTTGTCAAGTATAAACCCTTCAAATCTCCTCTTATGTGTGCTGTGCTACACAATAATAATTCAGAACCTTCGGTGTAATAAGTATCTAAATAGACGAATTAGTCAAAAAAACAAAAACCTAAAAAAAACACACCCAAAAAACAAAATAAAAAAACAAACAAAACAAAGCCAACAGTGATTGCTCCACTTTTGCACATACCTTCACACAGGACCAGAACTGCCTCTGGTAGAATAAGTAGGGGCCGCAATTCTTGTTCTCCAACACACTGAATAGAAGCAGAACACATTTTTACTCAGTTATTATGTGTCATCTTACAGAAGAAAACAAACGCTGGACCACCTCCAATGTTAATAGTTGTGTAACATACTTCTTGGGGTAAAGTGGAAGGAAGACATCTTCATCCAGAATCCGCCTGGTCCTCATGACAATAGATTTTAAAAGCTCCTAATACAGAAAAATAGGAAAAAAAGATGATAATTCTACAACAAGAACCAAAATAATCTGTTATTTTACAGATGAAGTAGATGATGTAGTAGTAAGAGAGCAGCCAATACCTGTGTGTATCGATTATCCCCATGCAGCACAGTGGGATAACCTCTCATTAGTCTATGAATGAAGCCTACGAGCCTCATTGTCTGACTGCTTGACAGCGGGTCCCACACTTGCTCTGCCAACACTGACACACACACACACACATTCATAAATACACATAACAAACTTTGTACTGGCCTGCATTTTCACTTCAAGAAGATCTTTGCAAGTATGCCAAGTGCTGCGTGTTTCTCTACCTGTCAGTTTGCTGAGGATGACCTTCTCCACAATAGCAGGCAGCAAGCCAATATCCCCATCTCCTCTCTGCAATGTGCTATGCTCTTCAAAGCCATAAAACAATAATGACTCAAACCAGAGCATGTACTCAAAGTTTGCACACTGTGCCTGCACAGGGAAAAGAAAAACATTGATTTCATCTATGATCTTTCACTCCTATTTAAAAAAAGAAAATGTTAAGACTAAAACCACACATACCTCCAGAGGGTTCCACGTAATCACCTCTATGCGCACTAGAGGGTTAAAAAGTCTGGGCAGACAGAGGCCAATGTAAGCATCTCTGTAGCAGTCAGCATAGTCTCTCCTCCACACTTCAAAATGGGATTTGATGCAGTCAAGAGAATGAAAGTCCTCCACCACGTCCTCAAATACTTTCTTAGTTTCCCTGATGATACGATCTAGAGGAGACAAAAGTCTTTAGTTAGGCATCAGTACTAAACAGGCATCTTTTTAAAATCATCTTTCATCAACAAATTTGCTATTTAATACTGTAGTTGTTGCAACTGAATTATTAACCTTTCTCCATGTTGAAGCTGGTGATGTCAGTAGAGGTTTCTTCATCATCAGATGATAAACCTTCTTTATGCTCAGCCCTATTTCCATTCTGCTCTCTAGCTTGTCGCCTCCGAGTTCTGCACCCACCAACAAGCACAAAAGCAGACAATTAAAACCAAGAATTGATTATTCTCTTGTGATCAACTGTAATCAGCTCTTGCACAGCCAATACTTAAGTTACAAACAAAGCCACCATCATGACTGTACAGACTGTGTCTTGTGAATAAAAGCACAAAAAACTATGCTCAGATTTGACTGTCTGAGTCAAACACCAAAACGTAGTATGTAGAGACAAGAGAACCCATACTTTTAGCCTAGAAATATCACAAAAAAAATCTGCCTACAATTTCTGGAAACACGTCTTTGAGTACAAGTGGGCATACCGTCGTGCTTCTCTTTCTGCTATTCTCCTCTGACGACTGTGCTCTTGGTATGCTGCACGGTCTCGACCAAATGAGTCTAAATTAGGAGCCATGACAGCTTTATCTGAAAGAGAAAGGAGCCATGTTAGAACCAGCAATGAAAAGCTGAGACAACCCATAACCTATTTCTTAATCTCAACATCTCACTCAACATAAATATTATCCACTAGCCATAAAAACAAATTAGGGGTGTAAGGATTCTCCAAATACACAGCTTTCTCTAACTTCAAATAAAATAAAAAATGTCTTATGTTACATTTGTAATATAGTAAAAGCGCAACAACAGATATGCCACCATGGAGAAGGACTAGGGTGTGGGTATTATACGCTACTGGTCTTTGTGCTTGTCCAAAACATGGATGACCTACACTCTGTACTGTCCCTGAAAGCTGTGCCTTCAGACAGCTCACTCTACAACTTCTATAACACACAGTCTTGCTTTCTTATTTTAAAGACTGTGCTCAAAGACAAGTGACAGGTGCTTTTACGAGACCAGAGATATTAGCAGATTTGTGGCCATCAGGGAGCTGCCATATGGGAGCTGTCTTCTGGACCTTTGTCACAAGGTGTTTATATCACAGGAGGTCTTTGTTTCAGATACACTACTCACAAAAAGTTAGGGATATTCGGCTTTTGGGTGAAATTTCAGGATGAACCTAAAATGCACTATA
>JAUMHL010000006.1:10928549-10944797 GCA_032362345.1 Sandelia bainsii | reverse complement strand
AAGCCCAAATAAATAACTACACAGAAAACGAGCTCAAAAACCCACGACTGATGATATTTGCAAGCAACTTTTTTTTTTGAGGGTTAGGGTTAAGCTGCGCCCCCTCCAGCAAGTGGAGACCGCCTAGTTCGCCTATGCCAAGAGCCGGCACTGAAAATACTATATACCCATGTAGCCTATTATATCTACACACCAGTGTGACATAACAGATTTGTATTGGCTTTAATTAGGCTGCAAATTAATGGATCCCATCCATGTTATTAGGCAGAGGCTGGCCTCTATGTACACTTGAGTGGGCTATTTGCTCCCCATTAGCAAGGTCTGTGGTCATCAGAGCTTGGTAAAAAAAAAGAAAAAAGAGTTACATTCTTTTATTAAAATGGGTCAGATATAAAAGTAATCATTATATGGCCAATGTTTCACATGCAATGTTAGCGAAGTCATTCTAATGTTCTTCAACTAAAAGACAAAGTAAGCAATGGCTTTTGTTTGGTTAAAAACACACATTTACAAGGACTAACTGTGGAAGCTGCATTGTGGGCCAAATAACCGATGAATTTGGGTAAGCTGACAACAAGAACATCATGTGGACATCAGACACTTCAACATGTTACAGTAAGGAAAATGAACAGGTGTAAATAATAACACTTCAGAGTCCTGGTATTGTTCACACTGCCGTGGTCTACTGGGAATTGAACTGTGCCTTAATCAATGTTATTAGTGCTTCTCTATTGGCAGGTTAATTGTCTGCTGTCAAAAGATTATTCTCATGAGTCAAAGTCATCTGAACATGCATATATTGTGTGGGTCTGACTGTGACTGCTCAGTAGCATGTTTACTCATATAAAAGTTTATATTTGAGTATAGACACATTAAAATACAGATACATAATCAGATACCTTCCTTCCTTAATTTCTCTCATAAATGATCTCCTTTCAAATAAGCTCACTTTTCAGTTATTCACTCATTTACCCCTCATTATCAAAGCTATTTCTTTTATTCGCCTTGCCTGCTTATTTGATGGCAGGTTTTTGAAAAAAAATAGTCTGGAGAAGATGAAAGATCCAAATGCATACCTCTGAAATTGAACCTGATTGCTACATATAGTGGCATAAACACATAATGGGAAATGAAAGAGTTGAGAGGAGCACGTCTCTCCTGATAGTGACATATAATAAATTATCATTCAAAAAGTTGGGATCAGTTAGAAATGTCATTGTTTTCCATGAAAACACAGATGAAATGAACTTGGAATTAGTTGGAAGTAACTTTTAATTGAAATAATAACTGTGTCCTTCAAACTTTACTTTTGTCCAACAATCCTCTGTTTGAAGTCATTATAGCCTTGCATACCGTGGACATTCGAGTTTTCTTTTTTTTTGAGGTAATCTTAAGAGATTTCACCTCATGCTTCCTGAAGCACCTCACATAAAAGTTGGATTTCTGGTGACTGGTCTCTCCATTATAGACAGAATACCAGATGACTGTTTCTTCCATAAATAGTTCTTGCATAGTTTAGGTTTGTGCTTTCAGTCACTGTACTGTATGAAATTGGCTCCTATCAAGCGCTTTCCACAGGTTATGGCATAGAGTTGCAAAATAGTGCAATAGCCTTTCTTCTTCAAGAGCCCTTTTACCCTGTATAAATCTCCCATTTTACCACCATCAAAGCAGCCCCAGACCATTGCCTCCACCATGCTGTCAAGCACACAATCATCCCCATAAACATTCTTCTTTCAGACCTCAACCTTATATTCACCTGTCCATAACACTTTTTCCCATCTTCCTCTGTCCAACTTCTGTGTGTTTTGCCAATCTTAATATTTTCTTTTTATTTGCCAGTCTGAGGCTTTTTCTTTGCAACTCTGCCCAGAAGGCCAGCATCCTGCAATCATGTCTTCACCTTGAGGTGTCTGTTTCTTAAACTAGACACTCTAATGTATTTGTCCTCTTGCTCAGAATACAGTATTGCTTAAGATCTTCAGTTTCTGGGCAATTAGTCTTCAACTCTCAGAAGAAGAACAGACTGATGAGTTTCTGCATCATAATAGGATTTTCTTAAAAACAATTTTAAACAGATAAACACAGCATGACACTGGAACACAGAACTAATGTCTGCTCATAATAGGCCTCTATGCCTATGTAGAAATTACATTAACAAACAGCTGTTTCAAGCTACAACAGTAATTTACAGCATTAACAATGTTTACTATGTAGGGACAAAAAAGTGACGCCAACATTTAGTATGGTAGCATATGAATTCACAGCATTCAGTTCCTTTAATAAATGCTAGACATGTGAGCTGTAGTTAGTATCGGTTCATTATAGAGTCATTATGACACAGTGTAGTCGATTCTTTGGTACTCTAACTGCTGAAATTAAAGTGTCATCACAGATGAGACTGCAGCGATAAGTTTTGATTAATTAACATCAAGATGACCCTTTGCCGTTAAAAATTATAATTGGAGATAAATATATTCCAATTAATGGTAGCATTTCAGTTTTAACGTCCCAGAGCAATTTCTCTCATAATAATATTCATTCATTATTGAGGAGTAGAGTTGGCAGACCAGAAAACATGTTTTTATCCTAATGTGATGCAGTGAGAGGTAAAGTGGAACTGAACAAATGTTATTAATAAATCTGTCATGTTTTGCATGATTGACTTCATCATTTAATATTTACACAATCAAGCACATTTTTTTTCTTTAATCTTGAGGATTATTGATGAAGTTATTTCAAAATGCAATATAGGCACGCTTGAAATAAAATATTAGTATCACCAGAAAGTCAAGTAATGCACCATCAACCTATTCTCATTGTCAAGGCATAAAACACTGATGTTTTGTCATAGATGCTTGATGTAGTCTGATACATAAATTAGGACAATTTGTACATAATAAAAAATATTGCTGTGTTTATAACACAGCATGAGGTCAATGTGTTTTTTACTATTTATTATTGGTAGCATTACATCTAAAATCTACACTTTGTTTGAGTACGGTGTGTTATAAATTATCGTTCTTTAGTGGTTCAACAGAGCAGAAGCATGATGTTCATCTAAAAACCACTTGGGGGCACTGTAGCTCCTTGTAAGCAAAAAGCTGTGTCTTATTTGCGAGCAGGGTAAGCTCATAGTTCACTCATGTATAAATGCTAATGAAATACAATGACATTTCCTGATCCAATGAATGTATCTGAAACAAGCCAACATGAATATAGATGACATCAATACTGCTACTCAAAGGGAACCAAAGTATGTTTTTCTTCTTTAAGTAGTGCACGAGGAATGATGCCACTTTAAATTGCCCCCCAGGACACAGTAACAGTAAAGGCAAAGTTATAGAAGCAAAGGTTTCATTTGCACTGATAGAACAAACATCAGGGTTGAATAACCCAGCTTATTAAATACACAATATGCATGTCAAGAGGTAATGAAGATGGAATGAGAATAAAAAATGATTTGCAGTACTGGAAGGACAAGAGGATCTGCGCCTTGCACGTCTTATCACTTCATTAATACAAGGCTTTTTATAAGACAAAATTAAAATATCAGAAATCCTTCAGTTCAGTTTTCTGAGACATATTTTAAACATTTTATCAAGGCACATCTATATGTGTGAATAAGAAAGCCAAGCTTTTGCTTTCATGAATGCAATCATGTTTTTATAATAGAGGGAGTCAATTTTCTCTAAAGACAGATATCTAATTTTGGAATTAGCTCTTCATATGTCCCAGTGCTCACAGGTAATAGCGTCCTTTGAAAACAGAAGATTAATGTTGTGACAAGCACACATCTACAAAGCTGCAAAAATGACTACTGTGGATAACTAATTATACTTATCTCTAACAGGGGATCAGGATTCACTGTTTAGACTCTCTGTATGCTTTGTGCTACCAGAGTACATTATTCCTCCTCCAGCAGAGGAGGAATAACAAACGCATGTGCCAGGGTATTCTGGCCAATCTTACCATCAATCACTAAGATGAAATCAAGTAACTAACTGCCTCTGTTACCACGGACACCGGCTATTTGAACACAATTCGACCCAAAAGTTCAGACAACCAAGAATACACATTTGAAAAGTGTGGACACATTGATTCTGTTGTTATTTATATAAAGAAGGAAAAGCAGTACAGATTGTGATCAAGGATAGTACTGCCCTCTGTCTCTTGTGGTTATTATTTTTCATGTGCATGTGCAAGGAGATCCATTTCAGTGGCTGGATCTTTGTATCCTGCTTCAATCTTCTGTGGCTGTATGATGTACCATATGTGTATGTACCAATGATCTGAGTTGATTATGGCGCAGGTATGTGTTTGTCTGCACTTGTGAATGCTGCAGTCACCTCTAACTGCTTCCTTCATGCATTAGAAATAAATTTGACATTACCCACTTCATGTCTCTTTTCAATTCACCCTGCACCCTGGCTGCCAGCCCCATTTTCAGTTTATACTCTTTCCATGTCTTAAGGAAAGCAGTTGTTTTTTGTGCTGACTTTTAGGAGTGAAGTTAGAAAAGTGGCAAAGACATTTAAAAAAAAGCACGTGGAGGAGAGTTCTCCCAAACTACTGTGTCAGCAACATCACCTTACCTCCCCTCCAACCCTCCTTCCCCTCTTATCTATCACTCAAGGTAACATCAAAGCATAATCACTGGGAAACTTAGCCATAGTTATACACACCCTGACTAAAACTTCATCAGGACTTTAGCTCACATGTTTGTTCAAGCACACGTACACCTCCTCCAGCTTTGCATTTATGTGACTCTTCTCCCCTCCTGGGTGTGTTCTCGAGTAATCACTGGACTCCCAGACTTGAGCATTTAAGAAAACTTGCACACCTTGATCTGTAACCCCTGACAGTGGAGAAACAGAAACATCCTTTCATAGACTCTGCAGTGAGAACTCCCTACAGCACCTGTAGGCAAAGCAGATGGAGACTAAAGTTGAGGAAGTGGGTGGAGGAGATGATATGCCTGATTAAAGGGAACACAGAGAGAAAATGATGATGTTTAAACCCACTTTGAAGCCAAACTGGTAAATAAGTGATGTGCTCAAGAAGACTCAAGAAATGGCTGCAGCTCCTACACCTGCGGCTCAATGCTTTAATATTCATTTCCTGTCATAGTCGCACACAGTTGAGTGCGTATTTGGCTTATAAGGGAGCACGTGTGGGTTAAAGATGCACATTGAACTGGAGATGTATATGCTAAGAGATGTGGAAGAGAAGAGAAGAGAAGAGAAGAGAAGAGAAGAGAAGAGAAGAGAAGAGAAGACTCAACATCCTCAAAACTCCCTCATCAGCAGATAGCGTAGCGGAGAAGAAGCCTTCCGTGCTTTTCATCCTTTACTATTCTTTCATCCCTGCAATGCTCATAATGGTCCTGAGATTAGAGCTGGATGTTTTATCTAAACTTCTCATTTGGCAGAAGAGGAGGGTTAGAAGAATCTTGTTCGAGAAAATTACTGCAGGAAAAAATGAAAAGAGAGAATTTTCAATGCAGATGTTTAGAAGATGAAAGGGGAGCTAATTCTGAGAGGAATTCCAACATTTTAGTATAAACTAAAGCACTGAGTACATCAATGTGCAGAATTGCACACATTCAAAAACATACACACTTTCAAAAGCAAATAGTCCCACTTGACCAAGGTCAAACACCACTTTAAAGTTTTGGTGGGTATAGACAGCGTATTTAAAATCAATTTAGTTCACTGTTCCATGATTGACAATCTACAGTATATCAAATAGTCTAAATCATCCTGATGCAAAAAAACCTGACTAATTTCCATGCAGTTTAGAATAACTATTTGACTTAAATTTTACTCACACAATGTACACAAGTATAAACCCCCTTTCCTCTGTACTCCTCCACTCCACTCTTCATCACTGCCTGCTGATTAATCATTGTATCTGACTGCTCATTAGACCATCTCCTTTAAAACTGCTTGACCTTGTATTGACTTTTTTTTCCCTCTCATCTCTTTATTTCACTTTTCTTTCTCCTATTTGCCTCTACTCTCTGTCTCTTAATTTCCTAGGCAGGGTATGTTTCAGACAGTCCTTCAGGGGCTTTTCTCTTCCATCAGCCTGAGTACAGATATTTCAGCACCTTGATTTCAGAGTAATTACATAAGGATAAATAATGACTCTCCCCCGAATGCATTTCTCCCCTCTTTCTGTCAACCCATCAGGAACAGGACCTGGGGCACAGCAATCACTCACTACCACTCTGCAGGAGGGAGTTTGAATCTCCCAGAAGTTTACATGTAAAGACAAAAAGATTTTTTCCCCCTTGATTTCAGAGTAATTACATAAAAATAACTCTCCCTGAATGGTATTCCAAATTCTGTCAGGCCGACAGGAAGAGGACCCGAGGCATAGCAATCACACTCTGGTGCTCTGCAGGAGGGAGTTACAACCTCTCTAAAGTTTACATAGTAGTTTTAGCATTTTATTTTTTAAATCTTTATTTATACTGGGGCTTAGGTTGATAATGCATGCTATTTTTCAGCACAAGACTGTGTCACATTAATACAGTTATATAGATTCCCACCAGGGAGTTGCCAAGGGCAACCACATTCTTCTGTTTGCCACTGAGCAGCTCCACTGGAACAACTGCGGATTGCTCATAGCTACTTCAATAATAACTGTAGAGGGACAACTCATTTACACCTGACCCAGAGTTTCTCACCTGCTCCTCAGTTTCAATCCTGAAGTCTTATATACTCTTTTCTTAAGCTTTAGGGTACCTAAATTAATTTCCAGGATTCTGTGGTCTATATAAAAACAAGGTTACATTTCTTAATCAGATGTGGTCTGTATGTGGACAATAAAAGTGCATATATTAATTTGAGCACTTTCATTTGACTTGAGATTACCTTTTTGTGATTCCACTCTCCTTTACACAATGCCTTTTGTTCTTGAAGACCAAGGGCTATGTAAAGTATATCAGTGAGGGGATTCAAAATCCAACCTGATCTTATGTTTGATACCCAACTGGTTAACAACAACATGTTGAGATTCTGAGCAGGCATGGGACATCAGTGGGTGATGTTTTTGGCCTAAGGTAGTTATAAAGTGTGTCCTGTGAGAGAACTTGCATTGAATTCAGAAAACCACACAGGCACCTCCTCTTAGGGACACGTACAAGCTCACCGGGAGTAGAAGCATACTGCTGCCCCAGCAGAAGGCCTCACACCAGGGCCTTGATTTAATCACTGCCCAGCAAGGGGAGAGGCCAAACAGGCAACAAAGCTGCCCTCCAGCCTTCCATCCTCCTGCCAGCAATGCTCCCTGTAGTTTGACCCTGGAGAGGGCATCCCTCACCCTCCATGTGAGTTGTTTGATGATGAGAGGAACTGAGTGTGAGGGGAGGGGACGGCCAAGCAGAGGAGAGCTAGATGAAACCCTGGTTGTTCTCTTTGAACTGCTAATCACTGTGTTTAAAGCTGACCTTGCTTCCTGTCTCTCGTTCTATGTTTGGCTCATTAAAATACTGTATGTTCCCTGATAAAAGGTCCAGATGGGAGTTCACCATGAACAGTAACCTCAGTTCTCATTTTCTCCCTCATAAAATAACAAAAATCCAGGTGAGAACTGAGCATGAGTTATTGATACTCAATTGGAGATGTTTAATAATTCACACCTACACCAATTTTCTGTTTCATCAATACACAATAAATAAGGATTGATTCCTCTATGGCTGACAATGAAATCAGGGATTTTAAATAGGCCCAAACACACCTGGCAACAAAATGTGTCTTGGGGAAAGTGGCTATAAATGCAAACTGTTTTGTGTATGCACTGGAACAGGACCATCAAATTAATATCGAATGTAGTCAAAGACTAAACACTATGTGTGAGCACAGGACACAAGGCTGACTAGTGAATTGCACAAGAATTGCCATATCTTCCAAACATCTCTAAGACATTTTTTGGTGACATTTGAATATAGCAAATAGCCACTGCAATCTTTCTATAAAAAGTATGGCTAGACAGGAATTTCTGTTGTTCAAAAACATTGTAGGATGAGCTACACTGATGTGGAATTGTGTTCCCTGACAACACATGGTAATCCTATGTCATTTCCAGAAGGTTTCCCTGTCCTGTGTTTTGGTGTGAGAATGTTGGCATAGTATCAGAGGCGTGGCCACAGGGGGGGCTGGGGGTGGCACTGGCTACCCTTGAAATCTGATTGGCCACCCCCACCAGAGCTGTCAATCAGTTTGTTCAGTTAGAGTAGCGTTTCAAAATCAAGCCTCTTGGACTACTGCACAAAAAAGACCTACTATGTTGATCATAAAAGAGAAAAAGGGTTAAGTAAACAGTCATTTAAAATATTTAGTGTTTAATGATTCGCAAATGTTGACTTTAGGTTGATAAGTAAGTTGTATAGAGTTAGCATAGTGCCGCTAAGTTATATAGAGTTAAGCTATGCTAAGCTAAGTATTTTAATTGCGTGACTGGGAAAAATTAGCCTGCACCCTTGCGAACGCAGCTTCTCAGCCCTTCAGCTGATAAAAAATCATTTGGGAACAACAATGAATGACAACAGGCTTAGCAACATTGGAGTGCTTAGTAAATGACTTAAATGACTTTGTTGAAAGCTTCGCCAAACACCAAAACAGACGTATACAGTTGTCATAATCCTTGCTGTTTTGTAAATAATATACAGAAACTGTATTGTAACTCTACTTTAATGTAATTCTTACATTATAGGCACATGCACAGACAAACTAGTTTTTTGATGGTGTATAGTGAGACTGTGATGTATTCAAATGTTTGTTTGTATTCAGGGTGCCTCAGATCTGCATAGTTCTTACATGCTAAACAGTTCCAAGTGTATTATTTGGTTCATTACAATCTAAGACTGCAGGGCATTTAAATAAAATTGTCATTTTAGTGTGCCACCCTTCTACAGTCTCTGCCCCTGCCTGGCCCCCCCAAGAAAAAAATTCTAGGCACGCCCCTGCATAGTATGGACTGAAAGTCAAAGCTGAATGATGATGTTTTCAGACTTGCGCAGACCTAGTCTGAGATACATTTTAATGCAATGTGTGAATTGCAAACCAGTGCCTACTGGCTTTTGATCTAATTTGGATACATCTGCACTGAAGATACTAGGTATGAAGTCCACAGACATTGCAGGGAGAGGGGAGGTGGGGCATGGAAGAAAGACATGATGATGCGGAGGAGAGTAGGGTAGCAGGGGATCAATCAATCATTGCTCCTGTTGGTTTATATTGACTCTGCAGTCCCACTGGGCTACCACAGTCAATGTGCTTTCAGGCATTTTGTGTGGGTCGATGAAGAAGCGTGCCTGGCTTAACACTCACATTTTATAGGGATACGTGTGTGTGTGTTTCTGCAATATATCAGATGTTTTTACGCAGTGTTTTCTGACAGGTTTCCATAAATGCATATCATATAAAATGTGCGGTCATTAGTGTATAATAAGTGGATTCAGATAAGATTTAAGATACAGGATGGGGAGGAGGATTGAGCTCTTTTAATATTAGTTGACCTTGCTACCCAGCCACATTGCACCTAGTGGCAGCCTCCCAAGAACTAAAAGCATCAAGGTTGGCTTTGGCCCATCCACTGTTCTTGGCATTCACTGAGTCATATAAATGGGTGATGAAAAACTGTCTACACCACACGGTGCAAATATCTGTGTAACCTATTAGCCTACACTGATGTCAATCTACAACAATGGCTCTGTCAGTTTGAACTACAATAATTACAACGATGAAACTAAAGATTTATTGCTCCTAGTGGCTTAATTGTTTAATTGGATGTCAGCACTCAGCACACACTATTTTATACCACGATGGCAACCACCTTTCTCATGTGAGTCAGTAGTGGGCATTGGTGTTCGCAGTTGTATTGACTGTGTCTTATTTGTTGAAATATTTTCAAACAGGATGGGTTAGTAAAATCTTCTGTGACAGTATATTAAAGTTAATATAGACATTGATTATTTGTTATTATAGTATATTTTCTGGAAATTCAGCCATGGCAGCACTTATAGCTAAAATATGAATATGTATTTAAATCCATTATGTAAATCCAGAGAAAAGGAGTTTGTAAATAGTATACAATCATGAAGTGAGTATATGCTGTAAAATCACTTCTTAATATATTCTTATCATCAGTAATGGTATTTTTTTTTATCACTCCTGTGATTGTTACTTGAATTGTACTGTGTTGTGTTACATTGAATTGTCTAATATAACATGCAGTCTGATATTTCTTTCATTGGACTTCCCAGTTGTATTAAAGTAGAGTCTTAAAGTAGAGACATGAACTCATAGAGAAAATGAAAGGGAAAACAGGACCAGGAACGCTTTCTGCTTGGAAGAAAATGTTCTTTTGTTTGTTGAATAAAGACAAACACTCTTAATAACTAATTCTTCGTTGAGCACTTGTTGTCATCCTTCCATCTCCTTACATAAAGCATAAGAAGTCTGTAAACACAAGTTAAATTACTGGCTAATTCTGTCACAGTGGTGTGTAAGTGAAGTATGTGTGTATAGTGATTTATTTTCAACTGTGAGTGAGTATGTCCATTTGTGCATGAACTTACATGTGGAAATCTGCAGTATTTGTAAGAAACAGATTGTAAGAGTACTATTTTTTTTTTTAACTCAGATGGTCATCAATCATCTAAATGATGTGATGCCATGTACTGACAACTCTGAGTGATGGATGATTGACAACTGATTATTACCTGAGCTGATGGGTGTTTCTGGAATCGAGAGTAAACCTCTCTGGAGCTTTTACAGTACCTTGTTGCTTCAGATTTCAAGATGACTTGAGGTGGACAGGGAATAAATTTACACTAAATAAACCAAAATTAGCTGTCAGAAATGTTAGTGACTTTTATTAGCCCCTATATTAACTCATATGAGTGTGATAGTTTATGTGTAGTTGTACAGTAGAAGTCAGCAAGCCATTCTGAACCAATGCATAACTGCATAATTTTAAAGTTTCCTACTCTGAAAAGCAAAATGCATCATAAAAGAAACTTAGCAGGGTGCCGTCAAAAGAGTGAATAACAATGCACGAGGTGTTACTTACTATTCACCTCAAGTTACGTGCATGCAGAAATTGGTCAAAACTGACAGCCCTTGCACAGCCTTCACAGTTTTTAAAGGTAATGGACATAGTCATAGTCATTATAAGCAGATTTATGAAAAATCTTAACTAATTTTAAGAGTACAAACTCTTTAAAAAGGGAGCTTTACATCTTTTGCTGACACTGTATTTCCTTTTAGAGTTTAAACAATCAATTTTAAACAGAACAAGAAGCCAGCAGTGCAGCACATGTTGATAGGAAGTGGCACACTTGAGTAGAGTGGAGGGTTGAGTTACAGGAGTAACTTCATACTCTGTAATGTGTGGTTTTTCCACCACCCAATTTGCTGAGCATCTCTGACACCCTGACCCTCCTTTTATTAAGAGTCTGAGCGGCGTAAGAGGGGACAATGTTTCTTTGAGGTGGCAGGCCCACTCAATACAGTCAAGATAATAAAACGAATTTAAGAGAAAGGCTGAAAACAAGGACAGAGCTGGACTGAGCTGAGCTGAGAAGTAGCTAGTGGACTCGCTAAAAAAAGTGAAAAGGCTTTCTATCTGACAGGTTATTGATTGACTCAAACTTCCCAAAAGGATCCTGGAAGACCCTTTAAAGAGATGCTACTCACTTATGCAGCCCCTCATTCACTCAAGTTCTTCTTTTCCTCTCAAATATGAGGTGTTTGACATCTTTCCTATGAGATCATTATGAAAGTGTAGATGAATTAAACAAATGAAAGAATAAAGAACTTGAACTTTAACCTCTAACAAAAAGGGCTTTACAGTAACAAATAGTTCATAGGCAGGGTTTATGATAAAATAAGATAAACTTTTATTAGTCCCACTACAGGGAAATTTGAATACTACTGACCAGTAAGGGACTGGTAATTAGGTAAATCAGGTACTGAGCAGAGTCGAACCTCATGTTTCACTTTGTAAAAAACAAAACAAAGTAATCCATGTGTTTATTAATGTTTTGACTAACAAAAGACTTCATCATCCTCCTCTCAACATGTCATAATATTAAAAATGTTTAACATTTTTCAGTGTTTTTCTGTCTCTGTGTATCAGCCCTGTAATAGGCTGGCGACCAGGCTGGGTGTACCCCATCTCTCACCCAATGCCAGCTGGGATTGTATGTCCAGATTTAAACCCAAATATCTTAATGAAACTTTAACTATAGCTGTAACACTGGTCAACATAATATTTGCTACCTGGGCAAAATAATAACAAAATTATGTTATTCTTATGGAATTGGGGTATACATTGTGTTGTATACTGCACAGTTTCAATGAAAATGATGTAGTTTTCTGTACTTGTAGAGTAAAGTAGGTTGGTTGGTTTTTGTGTCTATCAATATACTCCACCAATAGGAAAGAAGAGCGTATCAACTAGCTTCCTATTGTTTTGTTTTTTTACATTGACAGACACCTGAACCACCTAATGCAGGGTATAATGCTGTTGTCTTTCTAAAACCTTACGTGATAGACAAATTCTGATTTCACCATCGTGTTCAGCGAATAAAGTTTAACTAAAGGCACTCAGTTTTATTCAGGTAACTTTCAGATACATTTTTTGAAAATTTATTGACCATTGTAATATATGTCACATATATGCAGTACATACATTAATATCAGCTTAAAGAATTTACTTATTGCAAAGGAAGATAAAATAGAAGTAAATTATAAGAATTACATATGAGATTTTCTTTTAAATATATAATAAATCTACTTTCATTACTCCTGAGCTATTGTAAATTACGAGTTTTTGGTATGTTTGTATTTATGTGTGGATTTTGAATAGCTTGTTCAAAGCCATCATCGAAGATGTCAAGATTGTCAAGTCTTTTTCAAGTCATGATGTTGAAGTCTTCAGGAGGGTGTGAGTGTGGCCTCTAAAATGACTGATGACAATGACAATTGTTAACCTTTAAGATTTTGACAGTGTCATGAAACTTTATTTCCAAGAAAAATAGAGGGGAATCTAAAGTGTCACAATCTTTGGTATATATTGATAGAGAACATAATACAATTGGAGTCATTTGAAGAAAAAAAGCATATACAGTAGCATGTTGCTTAGTTATAAAGGTAAAACCACAGCATTGTAATAATGCTTAAAGATAGTTGAGTTCTGCTTCTCTTAATATGTACAATGCTGGCAGGCATTCATAATTATTTTCCACAAAAACTGAGTATCATCTCAGCCGCCTCCAACATAGAGGTTCAGACTGAGTAGGGTTTGTAAAATATATGCATTCCTAATAAAATGGACCAAAACACAGACTTTGTACATGCTGTGAATCCATCAAAATTCTATTACTCTTTTGGTGCAGTCTCCACTCAGTTTTCACAAATCCACTTTCCTTGTGACATCTTTCAGTTAATCTGTCTACAGTGTGATTCTGTGTGTGTGTGTTAGTGTGTGTGTGTGTCCATGCAGGTACATGTGTGTTTTTTAGACAGGATAAAGTTGTCAAATTGAAAACATTTTCAATTTCTATTTGATGAAATTAAGAAAATGTGAATATGTGAAAGCTGTAAGGAGCGTATACTTAATAGTGAAATGATCTTCCTGCATCCTCAGATTTTAAAATGCTAGACAAACATGAAAGATTAAATTAGAACTTCTGAAGTTGTAAATTTAAGTTGTGTTAGATCCTTTATAAAACTGTATGGCAATTCATAGTGTACAGTGGTGAAGTTGGTCAGTAGAACAGAAAAATGAATGAATGAAAAAAAAGGTTTTCCAGTATCTCCAGAGTTAGGAATGAAGAAGCAGTAATTTACATTATACCGCAACAATCGTAAATGCAAGTATTTAGATATTGTACTTATATAGTTTTCTTTTCTAAACTTGGAGTACTCACTGTCATGTCCACTGAGTCATGTCCACAACAAACTCTCACATGAAGTCCCAGCGAGAAAGAAGTACAGCAGAGGAGGCTTGAGTTTGTATGTAAGGTCTCAAACCTTACAATGTAAAGTGCCTCAAGATGACTTTTGTTGTGATTTGGTGCTATATAAATAAAACTGAATTGAATTGAATTGAATAATCACTGAATGAGAAATATGAAACCTAAAAGCTTCTTTTTGAGACTGAGCAGTCTATTGGCACAAATCCCAGATCACAGAAGTCCTTTCATTTCTGAGACCTCAGACACAAGCCCCAGCTCTTGCTTATTATTGTGCTACAGTATATGATTAAATGTACAATTTCTGATACAATTGGACTTTTGCTGCTGTGTTGACTGTTTTTAAGTTAAAAAAGTCAGCATTCCCTTTAACCTATGATTAATGGTGCAGTTTGTTCCCTGAACTGTTATAACAGCTAAGAAGAACTTGAAAGGTATTGGATGGAATCATGTGAAGCATGTATAAGCTTATATGGATGGTTGTTAGTGTTACAATGTAGTTTTGAGAATTTAATCATCAATGTTGAAAGGGGGAGTGCAGGGCAGAAATCACTAAAGCATCTGTAAAATCCTAATGAAACATCCAGGCTTGGTTTCAACATAAGGGCTTTTATACTTAGCATCAAAGATAGTTGTGTGTCTGTAAATGAAATGCTTGCAGAGTGCGTTAGGATACTTTATGAAAACCTTCTTTGATCGCTCATGAAAAAAATTGTGCGAAAGCATGATCCGTCTTCTCTGATTAGTGCTTTGTGTGGCAGATGTGCACGACTCACGCACACACAACCCATACTCACAAACACACACACACAGGCCTTCCTCCTCACAAAAACATGTCCTAACTGAACTTATCTTACAGTTCATCCATAATCAAAACTGACACTCCTTCCTCATGCCTCCCTTCCTCACCCCCCCCATTTCCCACCTACCCACTGCTCTCACATCCCAAAATACCGGGCTGCCAAACACCAGACTCTCCCTGTAAGCCCCAGGCCAATTAGTGTGGTGTTGCAGCATTGTTATCTGCCTGTCATGGTGGGGTTCTCTTGCCCGCACTCTGTTTGTGGCAACACAACTGCTGCTGCTGGGCCACAGGCAGCGTGAGAGCTGGAGAGGAGATGGATGAGGAGGAGAGAAGGAAAAGAAAGGGTGACTGAGGAGTGGGAAAAATCATCCAATTTAAGAAGTGGTGACTTTTGAAAATAACTCAAGTTTTTGACTAATATTCCGCACAATGTTGTTACTACACGCATAATGAGAAAACAAAGCATGGTGGAAAAGGAAAGGGTTACTTCTGTATTGAGGAGACTGAAAACAAACACCAGACCTTTAAAACATTTCACTCTATCATCATCATATTACACAGGATTTAAAATCAAGAAGGATGAGAATGATGGAAAAAAGGATAAGAAAGGACAGCTGTGGAAAGACTCATTTTTAGTAACAACTACTTATGCACAGTTTACCTGCACAAAGGTGAGGTGTGTTTATTAGTGTGTACACAGAACTTAAGTAAAAAAACTGTAGTTGGGCAGGCTCCTTTCTCAGTTACTCTGTTGCTTTATGGATGGGAAGATGGACCAGTAACTCTCTTTGTTTGAATGTAAAGCCAAATCACATAGAAAAGTGAACAGCAGCAAAAAGCTCAATGTGGTTAAAACAACACTCATAACTTTTTTAAGAATACATGCTATTAAAGGATTTGAGAGGTGGAAATGTATTTATGTAGTTATACCTTCCACTATGGCCCTGTATCATTACTACATTACTAAAACCAATTACATCTTTGACAAGTTTGAATCATTGCTTTACATGATAGCATTGCAGCAAACAACACAATATCTCGGACAACTTTAAAAGTTCTGTTTAGATTTTAAAAAATTCCACTGCAGTGCAAAAATGTACTTAACTGCTACATAGCTGTTGCAAAAGTCCTTAGCTATTTCTTCTATACCAGCAATAAGGGTGTCAAACAGTGAGCCGACCAATTAAAAGTTCTCTCTCTTGAACTCAGACAGTTGTTTCAGCCAGCCATGTGGTAGGCCTACAGCAGCTAATGTTGGCAAAGAGGCTCTCACTTGTGTGATGATGATAGTCATACATTCAAAGTGTTTCTTGCAATAACTTTTATGGACAGCGAGCATGCAACTGTAATTGTTTTAATTTCATCTTCTACTATGCAGACTAAGAAACAGGGGGAGCATATCACATTGTGTCATGTGTGTGTGTGTGTGGGGGGGGGGGGGGGGGGGGGAACA
>JAUMHL010000006.1:10884913-10928449 GCA_032362345.1 Sandelia bainsii | reverse complement strand
CCCCCCCCCCCCCCCCCCCCCCCCCCCCCCCCCCCCCCCCCCCCCCCCCCCCCCCCCCCCCCCCCCCCCCCCCAACACTTAACACAGAAAGAAATAACTTTGCTTAAAAAGAGAAACACTGATTGATTCATTTTGTACTAAAAAACATGTGCTTTAATAAGTTAGTTTAAAATCCAGCATGCATTTAATTCCCACTGTTGTGAATCCCGTACTTATAAAAGAATAAAAGAATCATCCAAACATGGATACAGTAAAAATATACAATTGATTCACTGCACATATCATGGGTGCACACAAACTGTAGGCACACGGCTTCCTTGTGAAGCATATACCACAAATTCTTACTGAATAGTTTGGACAATGTAACAGTCAATGTCATGCTGTCATGCTGCTGTCGTTTAACTTATCTATAATTAGTACACTGTATATATCATGGTTGCTGCAAATGGCTTCATTCTCAACCTGCTTTAGCATCAGAATTTATGACAGTAGTAGAGAGCAGGATCTTGCAAAAACCAAACCGAGGACTGCTCATTTCTTGATGCACATAATTTGCAATCCTTTTTAGTAGTTTTTCCTTGAAATGTGTACTTTAAAATTCCCCATGAAAAAAGCTGACTTTCAGCAGAATTCCCACTTTAAATAAAGATTTAATAATTGATACTGTATTGATCCCCTTGGGGAAATTGTTGTTTGGACAGCTGTTAGACCTGTGTCAGCACTACTACTAGGTTTTCAGTGTCTTGTCTAAGGACACTGACAACATGTAGCTTGTTGGGACTGAGAATTGAACCACTCACCTTTGGGTTGGGAGACAACTGCTCTACCCACCGAGCTATCATGCCACCCTAATGACAGGAATACAAAAAAGCGCAGCAACTCTCTTGAATGCAATTCTGATAAAAACTGAACTTTGAGTCCCACAGCTCTCATTTGAACTTTACTTTGTCGAGAGACATTTATGCTGCTTAAATTTCACATCCAGGCATTTTTGCAACATGCACAGACAGTAGAGGAGAAGAATACCAATGGCCATTTATCGGTTCACTGAGTCTAACTATCTGGTATGATATGTAGGACAAGTGACTATGGAGAAATTTTGTATGAGTTTTGGGAATGGTATGAGGGTTGGTAAATGAGAGCTGTATGCGATTTTCTGTTGCCATAGGGTTTATCAAGTGGGCACCTCCTACTTAAGACACTTTCATCTTTGTTTTTTGTTGTTTTTCAAGCACAGCCCACACAAATTCCAAGAGACTTTGTTAAAAAGAGCCACACTTCTTAACATCCGTCATCAATACTGATCAGACTTGTAAGAATCTACAACAGAACAGATATTAAATCAGAATCCAGAAGGACTCATGGGATAGGAGTGTTTCTGTGATGTTTGTTGATTTCTGAGACTAGGCTTGGTTTGAGCCTGGGGAGTGGATAAAAGTTAGGAGAAATTTTACATTCACATGTGAATATATAACATTTATTTTTTATCACTTACAGTTGTGTTTTATTCCACAGATCTTTCAGCACAGGTTTAGAATGAGTAATTATTTGTTCAACATAAATTCTGAAAGTCTGTGTTGCACTATTTGACTATTTTCATGACTTGCAGCATGATAAACAGAGTTCTATTGCTCACCATATTCTCACCATACAGTACATACAGTATCCCCCAGCTAACAGGGTAATTGGCTCAGTAATCACTAAACTTAAAAAAGTTGACTTCACCAATTTCTAACTTGCTTTCATCTTGTTCCTGTAGTTTTCCAGTTTAGACGTTGTCATCTGTCGACCAAGACATCAACTTTTGTAGTAGTAGCAACTACATATACCATCTGAAGTGAAACATCTGGGTGAGTCTTTCAACTAGGAGCAGAGAGATACATTAAGGAAGGCAGATGGAAGTTCACTACCATTTATATTCTCTCTAAACTAGAACCATAGTAAGCAAGTTAACTTTGCAAAACAGAAGCTGGTAACAGTGTATGACTACCTTCCAGTCTATCTTTGTCATTACAACAATAAATAATTATCCTAACCACTTCTTCTTAAGGGTAGCTGGAGTGCTGGCGCCTATCCCAGCTGTCATTGGGCCAGAGGCAGGTTACATACCGGACAGGTCACCAGTCTATCACAGGGCTGACACATAAAGACAAACATTCATAGTTATGGGCAACTTAGAGTCACCAATTACCATTCATGTCCTTGGACTGTGGGAGGAAACTGGTGTACCTGGAGAAAACATGCAAACTTCATACAGAAAGGCACCAAGCCAACCTGTGGATTTGAACCTGGGTTCTTCTTGCTGTGAGGTGATAGTATTAACAATTACACAACTGTGCCACCCATCCTACTGTGATACTTTAATTTATTTCCATGCTTTTCACTATAAACTATATTTTATTTGAGTCATCGGTTGCCCTTTCTGGCCCTGTCCACAAATCTCTAAGCTCATGTACATGTAGCTTACAAATCCACAAAGAGTACTCTGCCCCTAGCAGGACAAGTTCTACCAAGTAAACTTATGACTCAGACTTGGACTGTAATTCAAATTCAGACCTCAGACTGCTGCTGACAGTCTGGTGGGACTGCAAGTTGCTTTCATTTGTCTGCTTGAATCCTCCAGTTCCTTTTCTCCCTCAGCTGTCTTAACATGCAGCTACTCAATAATAAACTCTTTCCGCACTTCAGCATAAGCTTTAACTCCTATCACTGCTTTCTGTTTCACTCTTATGACTAATAGTTGCAGAAACTCATTTGTGCTGCTAAACATGAGGGTCAGAATGTGGGTTGGTGTTTTCCATAATAGGACCTAGAGTTGTGAGAGTCGTGATGCTGGGGCGGTGTATGTGCATTTTTATGTGCTTTATATATGTCCTAATACTTATAGTAAGGACAGGATTCTTCACATCTGCTTTATACAATATTCTCATGTACACATAAGCACATCAATATTGTTTTAGACAGATATAAAATGAAATAATGAACCTGCCCTTTAATATGTCAAGTTCTTGTCCACGTTTTTTAATGTGCTACATGTGCTCTTTTTATTTTCAGTCTTTTTTGGTGCCAGCTTTTGCACCTCAAATCACTCTCCTGTGTAATAATGAACTTGAACTTAGAGTAACTTGTTCATATTGTCCTCTAAGATAAAAAGCTTTCAGTTAAAGTTCAAGCAGGGAGACAATTATCATTCTAATTTCCTCATCATGCCTTGTCTCCACCTCTAAATTATTATCCAGTCGACTCAGAGGGTTGTGTGCACAAGGCTTTCTGCCAACCAATAATCTTGCCAGCTGAGGGGTACTTGTGATAGCTTAAATGTCAGTGTCTCCTTGCTGTCACTGCATGGCACTGTGCTACGCTGTGCTATGACCCTCTGTTGCTCCACCACCACTTAGAGTTGTCAAGGGTTCATCACTAGTTCCACAGGAGGAGACATCTCCAGACAGGATGCCAGCAGTTGTTGATTGTTATCAGCTACAACAGTAAAACAGTTTACGTTTAGTAGCTACTGCCATGGAAAAAAGGCCTCATGCATCTTGGCATGATATGTCATAGAAGTGAGGGATACAGGTGGGATCTTAGCAAAGTTTTTGTATGAAGTTAAAGCAGATCATACTATTGTTTTCCTCTATATACTTTCCCTGCTCCTTTATTGAGCTTGGATAATCATTTCATAATTGTAATAATTATTTGCTCTATTACCTCTTTACAATTGGGATTATTTTGTTACACTCACATGTGCTTAGTTGTGTGGTGACCAAGACTTCTCCAGTGTTTTTGCTCTTGCCCCATGACAGCACTGTTTGATGAACTATTCCTTTAGAAGTTTAGTTAATGTGCTTTTGAAGAGTGACAAATTAGACTTCAGTCCAGTTTCAATTTATTGTACAGGGACTCCTTGACTAAGGTTAAGCCAAAGTCAACCACAAACTTGACTTCATTGTGTGTGGGAGAACATGGAGGAGCATTCAACTTTTTTTAGTGGAGGAGTAAGAGACCCATGAATAGTAGTAAGTCTCATTACTTTAGTAAATGGGTAAATGCCCCATGGCCTGTACTACCTACAGTATTCCAGCTGCAGGAGCAAATTGGTCTCTAGGGATTCATAGACAGCTGTGGGTGTGTGTGTGTCAGAGAGAGTGTTAGAGTGAAGGAAATAACGATTGGCAGAGAAGCAACTACAAAAGACTAAAGTCACATAAACAACTAATTTGTTAACTTGCTAAAGACAAAGGAAAGAAATGCTGACTGTATGTGACTCTTTTCCATCTCTACTTTAAACAAGTTAAAAAAAAAGATATTTTTCTTTATATCCAGACTTTTTTTTAAACTTTCAAACTTCTTGCAGCACTGTCAAGAACAGTTTTGGGAGAGGTCAAATAAAATCCCATTGTTATTTAACCGTGAAGCAATGTTGAGTTACTTAACACGTTGTCTTTCTCCCTAACCTTCTGCACACACATCATAGCTTCAGTACAATGTTTATCTTGGAGGCCTCTGGATCATTATATAGCACCTTCAACCAGAGCAGACAGTTGAAACATGCATTATAAAAACGTCTTTAACTTTAACTCCAAAAGCAACAATATTAACATTAAGATTTATATTAAGACTTCTGTAAATGTAGACACATGAAATTACAAGAAAGGCAATCTTATGTTAAAAGTGGTGATTATATTTATTTGGGCGGCATGATAACTCAGTGGGTAGAGCAGTCGTCTCCCAACCCAAGGGTGAGTGGTTTAATTCTCAGTCCTGGCAAGCTACATGTCAAGGTGTCCCTGGACAAGACACTGAAACCCCGTAGTAGTGCCGACACAGGTCTAGCAGCTGTCCAAACAACAATTTCCCCAAGGGGATCAATAAAGTGTCAATTATTATTATATGCATCATGGTGGTGATATGGTTAACTCTTTTTGGGAGCATCAATTTTAATAGCAGATTTCTGTTTTTTTCCAACTGATGGCTTAAAATTTTCCTTTGAAAAACTGAACTGTGAGCCTGATGGAGGTGCTGGAGGCAACTGAGTTGCTGGTGTTTCTTTCTCTGAGAACAAAAAATGTCTACAACTTTCTCCCAAATCAAGAAATTTGTGTATTGTCAGAGACAAACTTGCTTTCATTCCAAGATTATTAACATCTCCATCAACATATAAAACTCAAAACTAAAATGTGAAGATTCAGCCTTTTTGTCAGTATTTAGTCAATTCAAATTTTCCCCACATTACTCTTGAAATTATAAATAATTTGGAGCTTTACAGTTTTAAACTCAGAGCTCACTGTGGTTGGAAAAAACACATTTAGCTATAACTATAACTATAACTATTTACTTTGTTATCTTTGTTGGTTTTATTCAGAAAAACTTTGTCTCATCAAATAGCTGGCAAAATGCTAAATGGTGTTTCAGTAAAGCTTTTATCATTTTATCATAAGCAACAGTATCCATGACAACAACTCACCATGAGCCCTCTTGCCTAAAGGCTAAAATCGTATTTGCCAATAGGCTAATACGATTTTAGCCTATAGGCTAAAACCCCCATTTACAAAGAAACCTTAATCCTCACCTTGATATTAGCCTCTGTGTTAGGAAATTTAATTGGTCTACTTAAACAACAAAGACAGTGTAATAATGTAGCATTCATGTTGGTTTTCATCTCTGGAGAAACACATATGACAACCATGAACTTGGCCTGTCATTTCCCAGGTTTAGCTTTCACAAGCAGTGAACACCGTCAGTGTTACAGTAGCCCTAGTTTACTGTAGATCATAGCAGTTTTTCAAAATATCAGTTCCTGCCTGCAAGGAAATCTTTTTTATATGTTTTTTTCTGTGCTTTGTGTGCTGCATTAAGTGCTCGCTTGATTATTGCCGACAGAGCACCTGGAAAAGGATTCTTGTTAAATGTGTGCGGCTTAGTATTCAGCTGCTTTCTTTCCACAGTCACCTCCAATTCTCAGTCAGTGCTGGAGAGTTCACCATCAAGGTCAGGAAGTACAGTCAGACTGAACAGATATTTGCAGAGACCAACAAAAGGGATGTGAGGAAAAGAGGGAGAGAGAAAGAGAGAGAGAGCCTAAACAAAAGAGAAGCTTTTTTAGTATTGTGTGTTTAAGGAGACCTCAGTACAGACAACATTCCCCCCAAAAAAACCTTTTCACGCCTGTGAGCCTGACAGATCAGACACACAAATACAAAGCAGAACCAAACCGACACACTAAGTCTGTGCTTTTGTAAGCGATGAAAGGTGAACGTAGATACAAAAAGAGAAGCGCAAACAAATATTTACCCACTGGGCCTCACACATGAACACACACGCAGACACATATACACACTGGCTCACCGATGGAGCTGAGGTAGCCCTCCTCTCCTGAAGTGTGTGTTATGAGTTAAATCATCTTGTGAAGCTGAAGGCCCCAGTCAATGGCAGGAGGCACTGAGATCAGACAGCTCAGGTTTGTGTACATATCTTGATCTGCCGACCAAAAGGCTGGAGACAACACATTATTTGGTTCCATTTCATGGATTTAATGGCAAACCTCAAAATGCTCCTTTGTTTAAATACAGATTTCTTCTTCTTTTATAGCTCACTGAAATATCCTACAACTTGAAACTATGCTGTTGATTTTTCATGAGTAAGAATAAGGTGTAGAATTAATAGGAGGCAATTGCATGGTTAATTAGAGAATAACATTACTTATCACTTATTAAGTGAAAATTTCTGATCTTTATCTTGATGATATTTGGCTAATTATGATGATTATGCTTTTAAAATGCCTAATAATCTTCCTCTATTGCATCACAGTTCATTACAAGTACTGCCAATTTATCTAATGAGGAATTTCATTATCAGGGTCATTATTTCCTTCAGTGGTGATTATCCATCTATCACCAGTCAACCATGCCATATAAATAAAAATGTGTGAGAGCTCATCAGAACTGGTGACAAGAAATGTGGACTTGCCTTGTAGTTTAGAGTAAATAATGTGTTACTAAATTGTCAGAAAACTTAATTCCCCCTCATTGGGTTGAAATACTTAGCAGCACTGGAAGCTATTGGTGGTTACATCTACAAGCATCCACAAGCAGGACTTCTCATTCACATGTCCAAGAAGTCCTTCAGCCTAAATGCCCACATGTGACACACTTTGTTTGAACACATAACACACTTCTTTGTTAGTTGTATTTCACTGAACACAAATGTGAAAAATGGGCAGCTTCCAGGTATGAATGTGTGCAACAATGTGATTGTGTTCAGGGTGTTTTGTGAAACATAGAGGTAGCCTTTCAGCGACTCATCCCTGAATAAATCAAGGTAAAAAAAACAATTGTGGATAAACTGAGTGCCTGGTTCTGGATTACTTTTCTGGCACATGCGCTGTTAATGCACTATTGGTGCACACAGTTTGTGCGAACACTAATGTTGTACTGTATGCGTCTAATAGGTGGACAGGATGCACATTTAAGATATCTGCAATGTATTTCAACTAGTCATACTTCCTATTAAAGATATTTAATTTGGCACATTTAAAATGAATCTAAATATATCTTAAATAGAATTTGCACTTGACATTGTTTCTTTTAATATCCAAAATGACGCGACTAACATGATTTTAGATATCTAAAATCACATGACTTATGTCAGTCACATCATTTAAGATATGCAAAATTACCTCATTGTGCAGTTTTAGCATTTTTTAAATAGACAGAATTCACAATAAAAAATATCTTTAATGTATGTCTGACTAGTCAAAACTGAAAAGATATTTGCAATTACATTTTGTCTCACTATAACTTGACAGATATCTTTAATTAGAATTATGTCTAATCAAAATTCCATTAAAGATATCTGTAATTTTGACTCGTCATACTATAATGTAATTGAAGATATCTGGAATTCACATTTTGGACAGGTGAAATTAAATTGTAGGGCCCTGATTTACTAATATCGCAGACAGCAAGCACTAAATTGCCTGCACAATCTTTAAAATTGCACATTATGTTTGTGGGCCTTTTGCAGGTGATCTACTAAGAAAAACTGTGTGAATGACAATAAGGCGGCTGTATTTGAATTAATATTTTGTGTGTTTCACTGGTGTCTGTCATGGAGTGTTTAGAGCATGACCAGTGGAAACGCAGGAGGAAATTTGATCCAGAGGAATCAAAGTTGTTAGTGGGAAAGGCTAATAATCACTTTAAAAACACCATAACCTGTAGCTCACCCAACAGCTCTAAAATGAGATCATTAGACAGACAATATTTATTTTTTCTTAATCATCCTAATATATGAACACTAGTGGTAAACACGTGTTTTGGATGCATTGATTCATCTATCCTTTGCATTCTAGTCCTTTAAATAACAGTGCGCCATTTTTTGTGGGTGTTACATGTACATGCGATTTAGTACACGCAAACCTTCAGTAAATCAGGGCCTAGTTATTTTAAATTGGTTTTCCTATTCATGTCAAAGTGCCATTCTGACCAGTCAAAAATGTAATTACAGATATTTTTAGTTTTGACTAGTCATAAATACATCGCAGATATCTGTAATGTGAAATCTGTCGTATGTAATTTCAATTCTGTCATATAAATGCTAAAACCGTGCAATGACAACAGGCATTTTGGATATCTGAAATTTAATTGTGACTAGTCAAAATATAATTGTAGATATCTTAAATAGTCGTTCTTACTAGTCTGAATGCAATTGCAGATATCTAGAATAATAATTCTGACTCATCACACTGTAATTTTGACTAGTCAAAATGCAGTTCTAGATATCTGAAATTTAATCATGGATACTCTGTCCATACAAACTCCTTCCTGACCCTCAAACACTGGGATGATAGCAAGATTTATGTCACGGAGACAGTAGCGGACACATGGACACGGAAAGACCACAAAACAACTGATGACCTTAAAAATTCTAACACATGGTAGCCTATTGACAGCATAATGGACAGAAGTGTCACACAAGGTCAACAGCAAAGGCTTAGTGAGAAGTGAAGCGGTTTAACAGATCTACAAGAGAACAAACTAGTCAAATGTATATGAAATCTGGACAGTGCTTCAAGTACATTTGATCAACAAACTTACATGTTTTAACTTGTTGTACTGTTTAATTGATTGTATTTAGTATGTACCAAAAAGCAGTATTTATACTGAGTGAGTTAATTTTCTATTAATGACTCACTAATTATTGAGATAGCCATTTGAGGTTTGTATTTATGTTTTATAATAGTCTTAAAATGCAGAAAAGTAATCCTCAAAAAAGTGGTGTAAATCATCTTTGTTTCACAGCGGCTTCACAGTGACATCTGTCTTTTTATTTATAGTATCCAAAATAAACAGGGCATTGAATAAATATGGAAGCCTTTACAGAAACTACATGACATTAAGCATTCTCTATCCATGGAAATAACATTTTTATGGATCAAACTGACCAATCACACATGATTAGTTTTATTAACAAATCATATGTGAAAAAAGAAACAAAAAACAACAACTATGCTATTCTTTATTTTCTTAACCTTATTTTTTATTACAGAAAATACGGATATAAGAGTTTTTTTCCTCTGGCATGGGAAAGAATGTCTGGCTTCATGCAAAAAACAACTCAAAGATGATGTTGTCAGAACAACCAACTGTCTCAGTCCCTGTCCAGGGGGTGATGCTGGAGCTATCTTGGGTGGGCTTCTGCAAGTGTTACAACATGGTAAATGCTTTCAGTGGACATCGAAACCATTTTGCAGTTACGAGGCAGCTGTGTCAGAGCTGTCATTCTCCTGGACTGTGTCCAGAGCTGATCTGCTGGAATCCTGAGTGATCTGAAGGGTGCAGTAAAGTTTGAATTTGTCTTTTGCTGGTTCTACTTGGACTTGGAAGAAAACATTACTCAGATTTGTCAAGTTAAACATCTGCAGCTATCTCTGTAGGTGTGTCAAGTTGTGTTCAAACTATGTGGTGCCAGGTATACGTCTGATTTTAGTGGAAGGGTGACGGGTTGACAGGGTTGACAGCAAAATAAAAACTTTTAATTTCTTTGGCACATTCATTATGTGGATGCAAAGTGTATGTTTGCTGGGTCTGAACTAGTTTGATCAGCAAGCAAAGAGCATTTATATAATGGGAACAATTAAGGAGCAATATTTCCCCAAGTAGTAAACTCAAGTCAAATCAATAGCTAAAGCCTGAGGTATAACTGCTCCAATTCTTTTCATTTCTGGCCTTTCTGGTTTTTAATGTCACAATGGAGGGAGATGTTTGGACTGACTAAATTCACCACACTATATGTCTGAAGTCCAAGACATACATTACTGGCTTTTTTTAAGATTACAGTTAATTATATTAGTGTAATTATAACTGATGATTTGTATTACCTTGGACTGCTGACATCAGTGGGTTTGTTGCAGCATTTGCCAGCTGACAAGCTTTTTGCAATTTGTAATGCCAAGTGGGAAATATTGGAGCCAACAAAAATTCCCAACCATCCTGCTTGTAATTAGCACTAGGATGCTGACATGCCCATTTTCCCCACTTGGCTGCTCATATTTATGGTAAATTTGATATGACATGAAAGTGGTATTAACATCTGAGGGAATATGTCAGCAGATAGGCCAGTCTTATGTCAAGTCCCTTCAATTCTACTCAGTTTAGTTCCTAATAAAGTTTTTTTTTAAGCTGTAACCTGTTTCAGAATGTTTGAGCACTGACATAAGTCTTTCAATTACTGATGCCATTTTTGTCTGCTCCCGTGGTTTAAAAAGTTCCTCCTTGCATCATAATATGCAAAGGTATCATCCAGTTCCACTTTTGTAAGTTTCAAGTTCTAGTCATTGTGTCAGATATGAACTTACCTGACATAACAGAATTATGTGAGGCACAGTAGGTCTACTGAAAAAAATATTTAAAATTAAGTGAGTTCAAGTAATTGGCATTAGAGTTTTTGTCCTGTGCCCCGCCACGAAAACTCAGTGGTGTGCATTTTACAATGTTCACTCTGTAATACCTTGAATTCAAATGAATTCAATGCTACAATGGCAAAAGAATACACACTCTAAAACAATTTACTTCAATATATACTTGAATAAGCAGAACCAATAGTCCAGTGAAGCTATTTAGAGGACAAATATTTGAAAAATCTAGTCAAATAACTGGAACACAGTAATGGTGGCATGTCTCTGCCTAGCTCTGCAAATGATGCATTTCAGTGTTTATGAGTATTCAGCTGGGCGATTTAATAGGAGCAGTCTTTTTTGCAGGGCATGGTGCCCCCTTCCTTTCTCTTTCTTCCTCTTTTACACAAGCGCACAAATTCACACACTTTACTAGCTAGTTGTCCTTGGTGTGTCTCATAAAGACAGGCTGAGCAGGCTAGGATAGTTTCAGGCACTAAAAGCAGCCCGTGAAATCACTTCGCATGTGAAGTCACAACAGATGGCTACTACTGCTATGCCCTCCCTGAATATGACACAGGAAAGGACGCCATGAACATGAGCAGCACACTTTGCAGCTATGCTTCCCTGAATGAGGACATTAAAGCTTGTTAAAGACAAGGTTGCATATTGAAAGTTATATTTAACAGCTGCTTATTGTGCTGTAAAATGAAAAAAAATCAGAATAACTAAAAAAATAAAAATAAAATAAAAAACCCAGTAGGGGGCAGAATTAGTCCAGAAAAAGGAGACGCGGAAAGACAAAGGGATGGGTGAAAACATGTACCTGGCTACATAACAAGGTGTTCTGAAACAAGGCAAGAATGTCACATGTATACTATTACACACTGACATGATTAAAGGACATACAGATGCTATAGATAAAGCTCTTTCAGCTTTTATCTCCATGGTAACTTTATATGTTTCTTTCAGACATTCAAAAGCAGAAAAAAAACAACTTTTTCCTAATCAAGATGTAGAGAGGGGAGAGGCAATGAATCACTGGACTGTCACCTTCTTTGGGACCGTTACTCTCACATTTAGGCACAAAGACAACCTGGAAGCGTTTTAATAAAAATCCTAATTTTACTTTTGTTCTTACATTAACTACTGGTTAAAAACAGCAAATGGTGTTTCCCTATTTGAAAGTCCTTCACAAAACGTAGAGATAACATGTACCTTCAGGCCTACTGGTAGGGGCATTTTGCCCCTACTGAAGTGTAATTATGGCTGTGATAACATTCAAATAGCCTGCTAATTGTTCCTCTGGAGGGCTATGCCAAAAAGAAAAAAAAAAAAGTACTGGATGGAGAAGACAAGAGATGGCTGAAATGACACAACAAACCCACTTCACTTAATTATCTTAAGTGAATTAGCCCAGTCATCGCTGTTCTGTAGATGAATATGCATCTCGCAAATGATGATTGTGAGGACGATGAAAGCACCTTAATGGCCCTGCTTGTTTTCAAGTGCCAGTGCCTTTCAACAGTCTCTACATGGTCAAAGAAGGAGAAGAGCACTTAAACCCTTTGACTAAATAGACAGGCTGGGTACCGATTTTAAGGCAAAACAAAGAAACCACAATTCTACAGCTTCTCTACCTTTTGTACATGCAAAGCTGACTATATAATATCTTCAGATTTCATTAAATGAAAGTTGTGAATCATGCACAGATCTGTAGGATTAATTAAATGTAATAAATGTCAATTTTGATGTTCATAATTCCTAAAGCTATGGTTTAAACTACGTTTCGCTATAGGAGGCAGTTGCCTTCTGATTTTGCTGTTTTTCTACAAACACAGACACATTAGTAGTCAAAACCCATTGTTCCACCCTTGATGAGCTTACACAGTTCTGGCATGTCAATCAAAAAACTGAGAGAGAAAAATACTGAAGCAAAGCAAAAACAGACAAACACAGTGGAATAATTTCTGTGATGGCATATCTTTCCTCTTTCATTCTCATGAGGACTGTGCAAACTCAAAATGAAATAAAGATGAAACTGGGAAAAATGTTTGACAACAGTTTAGAAGTGAGTAGTGAAATGACAGTGGACTTTGCCATATAAAGAAAAAAATACTGTAGTGGATAAGATTAGGTCTTCCTCTTCAAAGGTTGAAGGAAAAAGGTTGTGTTCTTTTAAATGTGAGTGTTGGGTTGAATGTGAGAACTTTTGGGGATAAATGAAAAAAGCAGAGATTTGTGGGCATCCCTTCACTGCTACAAGACCTCAATTATCCATTATTACCTGCATTTGATTACCACCTCTCTTATCTGTCTTCTCTCTTCTCCTCTCAGCTCAGCAGCTCTTAGGGAGCTTAGAGACTGGCATAAGGAGAAGCAAAGAAAAATGAACAGTACTTCTGCTGTGAATACTGCAGTTGTTATTTCCCTTGAAACAACTTCATAGGGATTTTGCTTGTTTGTCTAAATTTTAGGAGTTGATGAAAAATCTACAGGAGACAGAGGCTTTTCTATTTTTCACTTATTAAACATCCCTGTGCCATTTGGTGAGTGCATTTCAAGCTCAAGACTGGCAGCTGGGACAATGAAACAAAGGACATAAGTAATAGGAGAACCTGGACTGGTTCACTTGCTTTAATAAAATGTTTGTCCGCCCAATCCATATCTTCATTACTGCTCTCAAGGTCTCACACACAATACCATCACCATTCTCCCTCCTGCTGGTTTTCCTTCCCTTTTCTCAATATGTTTTGTAGTCATACAATACATCTGTATTTATGTCATCCGTAAAGAAAGTGAAATACACTGTTCTGTTGTGATGGAGATGATCGTTTCAAGTCTGAAGCCAGGGAAATTATATGATTCAAAACCCCAGTTCAGGTTTGTCTGGGAGCAGAGCAAGTCCCAGCAAAAAAGCCACTTGGCCAGGAAGAGCCTAGAATTAAACAGCTAAACACATATACATGATCGGCTGCATTACCAACTGTTCCACAGCTTCCCCCAAAGCACTTTCTTGGGAAATCTCCACCCTGCTGAAGTGTCCGTGAGCCATACTTTACATTCCCATCTTACCGAGGGGGTGCTTTGTTATAGATGAGCAACCCTGTCTCCTAAAAATTATGTTCCTATACAACTGAACTGCAACCACGATTACGTTTTTGTAGCGAAGATAATTGTCATGTTGTGGTGAAATGTATTTTTTGAATGAATGAAGCGCTACATTTATTAACACAAAGAGAGTCACAAGGAGGTGGTTGGGGTGGATGACAGGTGTAAACTGTACAGTCCCGCATGAAGTTGGGTTTAGGCAAGAAAAGTACTGAGGTTAGATTTAGAGAAAGTTGTGTTTTGGTTTAAATTTTAAGGCAGACATTGCTTGAGTGAAGTAGTAGTAATTTTATGTGATGCAGCGAAAAGACAGTTTAGCAAGAATAATCACACCCTCTATGTATGGAGGGATGATCATGCTACATTCTACCTTTCCCTCTGTGTCATTCTTGAAGTTGTGAGCCCCTGTAACCCCCAAAAGACAAGTGTATGTGTAACAGTGTCAGATGACAGTCGTGCTGCCTTGGGGTAAAGTGTCTTCAAGTTCTTTTTGTTTGCAAAATTCTTTTTGTGTGAGAAATATCTTTCAACCAGAGAGGAATATTACACTGCAGCTGCAGATGAACACTGACATGCATGCCCAGAGACACACGTATATGCTCTTTCCACACCCATGTGCGTGCACACACACTCACACACAGACCAAAGGCTGACTTCATAGAGTTGTTTCTGCCTGTTGGGATTCAATTAAAGAAACTTAAATGATACTGGGTTGAGTACTTCACAGCCTAATGGCCTCAGCTTCACACATCTCCTCTTCTTCCCTATTATATTTCATTAATAACACATTGCTTTAAGAGGGGTGGGGGTGGTATAAAGGGAGAGACAGAAAGTGTGTGTGTGTGTGTGTCTGGCAGAAAACGAATGTTGGAGAATAACTAGCTCATAAACAAAAACAAAACACTTGAAGTACAGTAAGCACTTGATTGTTGGTTGCATCATAAGCAACTTCAGCTTCCTTGCGGCAACTGAGGCTGCCATCATTGCAAAAATCCATAGAAAAAATGTGAACACATACTGTGAATACACTCCATAACAAATAGCTCCAGGTATTAGATTGTAAAGTAGACTATTTATCATCTCAGTGACATTGTTAGGGACTTTCACAGTCCACAGCATCTCTTCCTAGCTGGGTTAACCACCAGGTTTCAATAAGGATTCAATAAAAATATTAATCACATTTGTACATCACTATCTGTAAGTTCCATTATTTAAAAGCAGTGAACTGTGATTTCTGTGATTGTGGGACCCTGGAGAAGGTGAGTGTCTCTTCATTTGATGCCAGACTGTCTCTCTATTAGTGAAGGACAAGAGCAGAGAGATGAGATGAAGGCATAAAAGGGAGACAGCTTTATAATAACACTGCTACTTATCTTTCCCATCTCCCTTTCTCCCCTCTTCCTCTTTTTTCAACCTCCCTTGATTCCCCTGGTTACTTTGTAATGAAGTTATCCCACAGCAGTTCTCAACCCAAGCTGTCTTAAGACAGAGGAGGGATGGAGGGAGTAACAGAATCACAGAGAGGAAGAAGTATCAAAGACAACAACCAGAAAAAAGCTGAGGAAGAAGTGAAGCGGGTGTGGGAATAAGAGAGAACATTGTGATGTTGATATGTGACAACGTGTGACAATTTAAAGATGTACTTGAGCTTCCTAAATATAATCACTGTAACATATTCAACAATTCCCATGTGTATCTCTCTGCTCTCAAAATATATCAGGTTTGTTCTGGTGTTACTCCTGTTTTTTTCTTTTATTGGTATTTGTTATTATTTAAGAAGCAATGTTAAATACAATGCATTTGTCTACTCTGTCTACTTTTTGTCATATCAGTGAACAATTTAACAAGTAGTACTGGGTACAGTAAATGAAAGTCACTTTCAGTCACAAACGACTATGAAATGAACATTGTTAATGATATGCAATGCCTGACTTGACTTGACTTGAGTGTTGGCCATAATGTCAATGTACCACCACAGAAAGGGATAAAGGCAAATCAGATGTCTTTTCCTGTGTCAGCTATTGCAGAGATAAGCATGAAGTATGTCAGACACAGATACAGACACAAATAAAGTAATAAAGGAAGTGAAGATTGCTTTGGGTGAGAACATGGGAGACAGGCACTGAGAACTAAGCCACCAACATTTCCTCCACACTCCAAAGTTACACAAAATTTCAAAAGTGCATCATTTTTGAAGAAGAATAAACTGTGATCTTCAGCACATTACAGTAAAGTAAACATATATTGTGATGAAAAAGCAAAAGTGTATTTGTGAGTAGGAAGTGAAAATGGGACTAGACCTCTACACATGAACATGATAGCTGCATCTTTGGTGACAACAGATACCCCTCTCCACCCACACTTGGTGCTAGGAGTTGTAAAGTTTGTTCCTCTTGGCAACTGAGACCTTGTGGCAGTCACGGGCGAACCCTTGCTCCAAGCCAACTGGCATGGCGATTGAATGGTTGGGGTGCTGGCTAACAGACATGTGGCCAAACTCACAGATGGAGTCGACCTCTTAGGATTTGCTAGTGGGGTGACTAGCTTACGGGCATCCATGGTCTTGCTCTAAGAAAGATGCTATCTGGGGACCAATGCTTCTTCTTCCTCTGCTCAAATTTTGCCCGAGTGACTTTAAGTGGGTTCCCAAACACACAGTCAGGACAGACTGACTCATCAAAGTAACTGACTTTGTCTCTATTCAGTGCTGTGCCACCTCTGTGCACCCCGCTTCTGAGGAATGATGCTGCACAGCATATGGAGAATATAATCAGTGGCAAACCTGAACTTGTGCAGAGAAGTCAAGTGACTCTCTGGTGGCATATGCATGTCAAGGTCTGCCATAGCTTGATATATGTACAAGAACTTTGGTTGTGAAAGAAAACTTCTTTTCCACTCGTCTACTGCTCACTTCTACTTTTCTTGCACCTCCTACACCTCATGGGCAAAGTTTTGGCTATCCTTAGATGAGGCACAACCGATTCTGGTGGAAGGTAATTAGAGAGGAAAAAGCTCATATTGCCTATTTTCTTTTTGTCACTTACATTTATTATAATGATGGCTTTGCTTGAAGTAAAGTCCAATTTCAATCTAATGAGGGGTGTCCTGCCATCGTATACCTAGATTCTTCATCTTTTCTGAATTTGTCAGCCCATTTCTTGCATCCTCGTTTTTTCTCAAAGAATGATACTTAAGCGCAAGCACTACAACAAAATATAACATATGACAAACACATGCACACAGTAATGACACATACAAACACTCAACATATAATGTACAAATGCTCATTCAAAAGGGCAAGACAAAAGCTGACAGGCTGCAAGAAAAGCACACACACACTCACACATGCATATAGACATGGTGTGAGCAGTCAGAAGTGATTAAAGTCTCCCCAATTACAGTCTAAAAATCGTGCTTTGCTTTGCCACAAAGCCTTTTTACTGTTATTGCTGAAAAAGCAAGTTCAGCCCCAAGGTGTTTGATTCCCTCTCGCTTTATGCTTGCCTTTAAAACCCAATGGAACAAAGCTGTTGTACAAAACTGTTGTTTTTAAGGTAGCTCTGTGAAACAACGCAATTACTGCTAAAGCAGTTTTGTATTCGACAATAACAACAACACCTTATCTCAACACGAAACTTTAGAAGACAAAATCTAAGCCAGCAGCTCCATTCCATTTCCAAGTTCCTGACAAAACAAGGTCAAATTCTAAGTGAAGCAGAAAGTCAGAAAGTTAAAGTCAAAACTGAAGGAAAGGTGGCCAGAAGAACTCCACATATATGTGCACATGCACAGATGTGCATATACTTACATATCTGTGCAAGTACAAACTGATCAAACCACCTTTGTCCAATGAACAAACCAAAGCACTTCAAGACTGAAAGATTAGGGTGCAGAGGGAATATGTTTGACAGACAGAATCACTGTGGTTCTTTTCTCTTTCTCTCTATGGTAGTTATTTAGAAAGCTCCAAGGCTGTGAAAGCCTCAAGGTTTCTACAATGATGCTACAATGGGTGATGATTGATCAGAATGGCTGCTGTAAATTATGTAATGAGTGTGAGGTGGTGGGATCATGATCATGGTAAAAAGACCAGACAGCGCTTGATTTTCCAGTCTGTGATGTTATCACTTTAAGTCATATCATCAGCTGTAGGAGCAAAATCCATCCCTTCATATCAGAACTGCCAACACTGACATGGATGGGAGAGAGAGAGGCAAAAGAGACGGAGGAAAAGAATGCCAGTTGTACATCTGCATATGCGTGTATAATAGCTAATTATCACACTTATTAATATCTGTCTTGATGGTCAGACACACCAACATGTATCATCCTGTATGTCACTTATTTAACAGCAGCATAAAACATTATGATTTTACAGTACTATCAGTGTGTGTATTTATGGTGTTTATCTTGTCCTATGTTGCTGTGCACACAAGACTTACTGACTATTTAGTGTTTATGTACAAGATTTCATGCACTGCATGTAAAGGTCAGTGTCCGTTAGCAAAAGGAGGTCAGGGAAATGTTGAGGGAATGATTGTATTCATCATTGCCACACTAAATACTGAACAGTGTTACTTTATAATCTTTAGATTTCCTGCTAGTATATGACAGGATGATTTCAAAATATACAACATGTGAACATTTAACATAGTGTACATTATAGTCTCAATGACATTGAGAGTTGAGCCTTTTAAGACCCACATAAGCTCCTAAAAATCCACATCTGTCTCTCAACAGCAATTCCCCTTGTTTTGTGGCTGACCTTCATTGTGACGAATCAACAAAACCAATCTAATGGGGCTGCGCTCACTTTGAGGCTAATTCACATTTCCAGTGGATCAGCACTGTTGTTTGAAATATTCAAACAGCTACATATTAGACATGGCCATGACAGTCAGAGAATTTAATTGTAAGAGTGATTTCTGTTGAATTTAAACAATTGCCATATTGCACAAAGTCTTAAACAATATCCTTTGCCTTCTAGGTCTCGCTATTTAGTGTAATTTTGAATTAATGCCATCTGACAGACAGTGAAAGAAACAAGAACAGATGGAGATGAAACCAGAGTATGGAGAAAGAGTGAGTGAATAAGAGATTAAAACAGATTCTGACTGAATGATAGTGAAATAAAAGCAGACAGAAAAATATAAACCAGCCAAAAATAGAAATTGAGAGTGAATGGGTAGACAGCCAAAGATCAACACAGGGGGTTCTGACGCAAAGATAGAAGGCAAAGGAACATATATGGAGAGTATTAGACACATGAGACCGCGAACGATAAAGACAAAATGCTATGAACATACTGTATGTGAGAAAGCCAAGAGAAAACGAAAGAGGAAGGAAAGAGAGAGGCAATAAATGCATGAGCAAGGCGTCCTCCCTCCCCTGTTGAGTGAGGAGACCAGTGTAAATGAGATCGACTCATTTCCAACACGTAGACACAACCAACCGCCCCCATCTGTCTTTGACAAACACACCCTCACACACACATGAGCACATGCACGAACACAAACACACATGCACCAGCACCAGCAAACAGAGATGAAAGGAATTAATAGATTAGAAGCAGACATCTGAAGAGTCCAGTCTGCTCCCAAGAGGATCAACCATAATTGGTCCAGACAAACAACCAAAGGACAACAATAATAACAAAGCCTCCACGCACACTGAATGCAGCAATTAATAAATCAGAACAGGAATAGCAAATTACATCTATGAACAAATATCGACAGGGCTTTGAACACATCTCCATTATTCACGGCCTATTGTTGTGGTCTGCAGGTTTAAGAGAGATGTTTGTAGCAGCATTTGCATAGCTAAATAAAAGACCATCACACCTGCATGTATGCCAGGCTGCTGTAAGTTTTCATATTTGGTGTACATTTACTGTTGTCAGTCTGTAGTCTGTTAGAAGTGAGTATGGGCAAACAATTCCAGGGTTTAACGTTAATACGATGCTGGAGATCGAATGAAAAACTGTGGGACTTTAATATTGATTTGAACTCTATCTAGGGCTCTTGTTATTCACATCAGACACTGTATGTCAGGGCGGTCATATGTGCCACTGTGTGTATGTGTTTGTGGGTCACCTGTGGTAGATGAAGAGATGGAAGTCCCACTGTGCCACTCTGGATCCAGGGTGGAGGAAACAAATATCTGGCCCATATAATCAATTTAGTCCATCAGCAGTGTTACTGGAGGCGTGACTGAGACCCATGTCCACCAGCACAGTGATCCCTTAAGGTTGGATAGCTCAATCAATCTCTTTAGATGTTCATGAGCACCAAAGTGACTGAATTCAGAAATAGCAAAGAAAATCAGAACATGCTGGTGTGTGTGTCTGTGGTTGCATACATGTGTGTGTATGTGTGTCAATGTGTATGTGAGATTCAAGGTTGGGACAATCAGGTGGGGACAGGGAAAGAGACACTATTGTGCATTTGTAAAAAGCCCAGTGCTGAAGCAATACAAAAAAATTGATAGGCATGTGCACTGGGTGACCATATTTGATAAAAAAGAACTGTCTTGGAGTCTAGTTTCCATTTTTCACAATGCACCCATGACCTAAATCAGCAAACAAAAACTTGGTGCCTCTTTGCAAGAAATGGTGTTGCACTTTGGATTTACCATAGTAACCTTGAAATGTTTAGCTACAAAACCTTAACATTGGCTTAAAATGAGTTAATTTCCTTAATTGATACTATTTACAGTACATACTGTACAGTAGAAATTTAACCAGTGTCATTAGGAACTGTGAGTAAGTGAAAGAAAAATAAAAAAGACAACTAACTACAGAAAAACAAAAGAACAAAACAGAAAGACATAGAGCAAAGTTTAGACAAGCATTTCTGTGTCCACAAAGTCAGTGCTTCATTCATTTGCAATGGAGCTGCTCAAGAATGTGCTTTGATATGACATTACAGATTAGACTCTTCTGTTTTTGTCCTATTTATGTCTTTGTGAAAGAGCTGTTCACATTCAGCTTACTGGAAAATCTTAAGTTGAGGGAACGACTTACCCCTCAGTTATTTGACAGTGACATGGCTAATTCTTCAAAAGAGCTGGACAGTCACATTTATTCAGTAAGCTTAGTCTTGGATCCACATTTCTATTGGAAAATCTGAGTTTCCTATTCACTGCTTATCTTGAAATTCTGCAGCAAGAAGCATTGAGTATTGAAGCTGTTAACACAGTTTACCTGTGATGATTTTACAATGCATGACATTTTCTTGGATTATGGACTACCTCACTGACCACCAGAGGAGCATGATCAGCCAGAGACTGATCAATGTCAAGTGTTTCACAGAGTGCCACAGGAGATCCTTTCTGCCCATGGCCATCAAACTGTACTCCTGCCCCTCTGTATATGATCATAATCATAATCAGCATTTCTGACATATTTATGTTATTATTTTCTATTGCACTACATTCCATCCTGGACTGACACTGACCTGTTTCATCCATCCTGTGTTCTCTGTGTTGTATATTCTGTGTATTTGTGTATTTTTATGTATGGAGTATTAAGTATCTGAGACACTTGCATCAGAGTATATAAGACCATATATAGTAACAATGTTTATGTAGTTTTGACAGTGCAGACTATGCTCCCCTACCTCTAAGCAGCAGTATGGGATTCATCACAGAATCAGCTTTTATTGAGAAATGGGAAACCCAGAATTCACAAGGAGAGAGATTCCATTGACAAATATGGTAGTACAAAAAAAGGCCAGAAAGAAATTCAGTGGCAGAGCAAGAAATAAATCGACACAGTGGTGCATGCCAGGTAGGAGAAAGGTATTACTGGCAGCAGTGTAATTATGAGTGACAGTGAAATCTTGACAGATTATAATGTCCACTTAAATGTCTTAATTCAGTGTGACTTGTAACTGATTAACTTGAATGTGATTATTATTAAGAGCAGCTGGACTCAGGAACCATCAATATTAGAAAGGAAAAAAAATGTATCTATTAATGTATGCAGCTTATTTATTAAAATTCAGCAAGTTGCAGTGGGTTATGTAGCTTATGTTTTATTGTACATCTTCAAAAGTGAGATGTGATAATGTCCCTGGGAGGTAAAGGAGATAACTTGACACTGGTTGGCATAGTAGTGCTGAGAAATCAATAATTTGTGTGGTGTGTTCTAAAAATGTTTGTTTACATTGTTTACAGAAATAGACATTAAGTGATGAATAAATCATCTTTAAATCTGTTTTTAAAAATATATTAAACTCAAGTTTGACAGTGTCATATATTCCATATGTATTACATGTAAAGTGAAATATTTATGAATAACAAATGGAAATAATAACTATTTTGTTGTTTTAATTTGGATTATTACAGTTTACAGCTTATGATTCCAGTATCACAAAATATGAGAATATTGCCTAAGATCAATAAAAAATAGATTTACAATACAGAAATGTCCAATTTTTGAAATGTATGTTAATTTATGCAGCCAGTACACTTGATCAGGGCTCCTTTAGCACAAATAAATTGCTTCAGTGTGGCGTGGCATGGAGATGATCAGTCTGTGGCACTGTTGAAGCATTATTGAAGACCAGGTTGCTTTGATAACAGCCTACAGCATCTGTATTGTTTGGCCGGGTGTTTCTCATCTTCCTTTTGACAATATCCCATAGATTCTCTATGGGGTTCAGGTCAGTCAAGTTGACTGGACAATCAAGCACAGTAATATCATGGTCATCAAACCAGTTAGTGGTAGTTTTGGCACTGTGGGCAAGTGCTAAGCCCTACTGGAAAATGAAATTACCACCTCTGTAAAGCTTTTTAGCAGGCAGAAGCATGAAGTAATTTAAAATCAGGTAGATGGCTGTGGTGACTTTGGACATGATAAAACTGCAGTGGACCAACACCAGCAGATGGCATGGCACCCAAACATCACTGACTGTGGAAACATCACACTGGACATCAAGCAACTTGGTTTCTGCGTCTCTCTACTCTTCCTCCAGACACTGGGACCTTGATTTCAAAATGAAATGCAAAATTTATTTTCATCTGAAAAGAAGACCACTAAGCAACAATCCAATTCTTTTTCTCCTTAGCCCAGAAGGCAGTTCTGATGTAGTCCATAGTTTAGAAGCAGCTTGGTACTAGGAATGCAACAGTTATAGCCCTTTTTCTGAAGACGCTTGTGTGTAGTGGCTCTTGATGCACTGACTCCAGCCTCACTTCAGTCTTTGTGAACCTTTGAAACGCTTGTGAAGTTCTTGCTTCAGCTTTGCTTGACAATCCTCTTAATCCATACCAAAGTTTACTTGCACCGGACATGTGCAGAATGTGCAAAGTTTGGTGAGCCATATTCTGCCCAAACAACTCCTAGAATTAACTACAAATGGTCAAAATGCTCATGAATATTCATCTGGATATTGTTCCTGCTGATGGTGGCAGCAACTGCTAATTCAACAAACAAATAAAACTAAGTTGTCAGACACGGAGGTGGTTGTCCTAAATTCTTTGTTGCATGCAGCCATCTTAGCCTTTTCACCAGCTGGCACGGGAACACTGAGACTCACTACTTGGAATTAGTATTTTCTGTAAGAATCTACAGGTTACTGGGATGTACATAGCTGAAGAAATCACACCCTGTATACATAAAATGCAGCTTACAGGTGTTTCTTTCACTTTCGCAGCTGCTGATGAGTACAGGTGTCAAGTGCAGTTGACAGAAAAATTTTGTTATTAACAAACACATACTAGTATCTTCCTTGGTATTTGGCTGCACTGTGATGCTCCAGAACTGACAGGAACTGTGTGTGAGCAGCGCATGACTTGGTCCTCTACTCTCAGTGAGATGCATTGGAATAATTACAAGCACAAACACAGCTCGCCTGAATGGTTCTTACATTGTGGATATATTATTGGTTTGAAGCTAAATAAAACCTGCGAGAAAGGATGATTATGAAATCTGGCCTTAATTTATTACTTTACCATCTGTGTTGATAATGTCTCCAGTCTCAAAAGTGATCGTAAACATGAGTTTATATACAGGTATACAGATTCTCCTGTCAAGTTTGTTTTGTTTTTTCTTTTAAATAATTTTTTGATATACATTCTTTTTTTTTTTTTACAAATCTCAACTTCTGTGGAAAGTAGTTTACAAAACCTTTAATCCCTGTTTTTTGTATAAGCAGCAATTGTAAATGAGGCCCCAGGAAACTCTCCTTGAACCCTGTGAGAAGAAGATGTTTCCCTAAATGGTAAATGTCATAGTTTTGTGAAATCTCTTAAAATAAAGCTGAAAGTCTACACCTCTATCACATCTTTATCGTTTTATGTCAAATCCATTGTGGTGGTGTATAAAGGCAAAATTATAAAAACTCTGTCACTGTCCAGATACTTCTAGGGCTAACTGTTGTAGTGAGTCAAAGATTTCAGGAATGACTGACATTATCTTTCATTTGGTGACGGGCATGTCAACAAACAATTGTAGAATGGCAGCAAACACATAACTACTGCTAGTTTCATAAAAATAACACATTATTATGTGTTAAGTGCATACTATCACACATATACTGTACATGCGACAACATGTGTAACAAATATATTTGGACTATATAAGATTTGAAATATCTTGGCAGTTGTCTTTTAGCCATTGTGCTGTCAAGGCCATTAATACTATTTGTTGGATGAACATTTTAGTGTTTACTAAGGGAGTCTTTCTCCTGTTTGCACAGTTAAACTAATAACATAACATAACATGTGGCCTTTGTTTTTATTCACTCTAGACTTGATCTGAAGGTCAGGCAGGCTAATCACAGAGACTAACTGAGACAATTTCAGTGATCTGGAAATGTTACTTTGATGCTGTGTGGATATAGGGTTTATAAACTTTGTCATTACAGCTTTGATATTTACTATGATATGTCCAGTCAGTATAATAGTAAATGCAGCCAATGTAATGGAAAAGAGGCGTTAGCTATAAAACCATTGATCCTTTTAACCTTTCCTATCTCTGGCAAATATCACTGATCAAAGGAAAAGTGCTTGTGCTTATGCATTTAAAAAAGAAACAAGTTGAGAAAAATTAATATAGACAGAGCTATTTACTCATTACCCCTCACTGCTAAGAACCTGTCAAACCATTTCACTGTAACTGCCCTTAATGCCTCCTTTTTCCCGTCCACTCCAATCCTCCACCTTTGTTGGTTTACTTGCTCAGTCACCTGTGTCCCCATCCCTCCCACCACTCTGCCCTCTTTACAGTAAGCACTCCTCTAAAATACTAAACAGCCCCTTAAAAGAGCTATGGAAAATTCAATGGTAAAACATGTTGAATACAGTTAATTGGTCATTTTGATATTAAAATGAGAACAGCCTACTTCGCATATGTAAATAGTTACACAAATATCCTAAAAACACAGGAATACATAAACTGCATATTATATAAACTGGAAAACAAGCATACAGCATAAAGCAAACATATCTAACCTTAATATTCATGTAGGCATGAATGTGAGTGTGCATGTTTTTATGTGTATGCGTATGACAGTCCTATGACACACTGGTGACCTGCCCAGGATGGACCCCACCTCTTTTCCAAGAGGTCCAGCACCCTTGCAGGAAGCTCCATCCATACTGACATTTTGTCAACTCCTTTTCCTGTAAAAGAAGTTGAAAGAATGTATGTATGGATAAATACTACTGTAAAATGTACATATGGAACATGTCTCATTACAGGATGATGTTTTAACTGAAATAATAAACATATATCACTGAGATGAGCTCCTGTTGTCCTCACCACTCAGTTGTGTTGTGGTTTCCCATGTACTGTCTCTGTGAGATGACTGTGTTAAAGTGTTGTTGCTGACATTTAAGGTTACAACAAAAACATACAGTATGTAACATCTTGCAACTGTAAATGCATCAGTTTGAAATCCACACCTCTATGACCTCACCTCTATGTGTGTTTTATTTCCTCCTCACTGAGTCCAGACCAAAACATCTGACTGGGGTTGACATTTTGACATAACTGTTGACTGTGGTTCTAATGGCCTAGTTGTATGTGCACAACTTTACTAACAACTATCTGCTCAATCTACTGGATATCTTTGTTGATGATAAGGAAGTAGACAACTGAGTATTGGTATTTGTGTATGTGTGTATTTGTGTAAACATGACTTTGGGTTATTTTAAATTAAACTGAACATCCATTCTCTTACCTCAAGCTCCCTGTGTCCAAAGAGATTAATTTGTTTATTCTTCCCATTACTATTATGTATTTTTAAGGGCTTTTTCTGTTCCAGGATTAACAGCAAATGTGTTTACAGTTAGATTAGCTATCCTGTCACATTTGCTCTGTGTGATTTAGTGGCTTACTCTGTGTGTGTTTGTGTGTGTACTCGTAATGGGCTGTTGCGTGTGTTTGTTCTTGTGAGAGGGGTAAGGTGATTTAGTGGAAGTTGTGCAGAATGCAGACCAGCCACGGAAAGCAGGACTTTGACATTTTTGTAGTGTTGACAGAAAACTATAACCATTTGGTTATTGTCATGTCCCTTGCCACTGCACAGCTTTCAAAAGAACTACGACAAATTAAACACTGGTTATGTTTGGGTCTGCACACATGAAGAGAATGAGCAAAGGAAGGAGTAACACTCCTTCTTTTCCTAGAGGAAGAGTAGGGGGCAGAGCAGAGAGGCTGGCACGATTGAGAGATACCAGCAGTGACCCCAAGTTAATTGGCAATTAGAGAGCTGCTAGCATTATTATTAAAGGCTATAAATAGGATTCTCTCACATGAATGTGTTTTTGTGCCTGTGCCAGGCCTTTTTTCATGACATGTTCATATACGGGAGGTCAGTTTCCAGTTTCTTACATGACCCTGTTTGTTTTCTGTCATCTGTGTATCCAGCTGGCCCGCTTTGACTTTTTCTCTTGTCGTGGCAGCAGCACAGACCTTTAAGTAAACTGCATAAATTTTTCTAGGGTCCTAACACCAAAAAATTATAAAATTACAGTATTTCTTAGTTAAGTCTTATTTAATCTAGATATCAAGATCTCTTTTGCAAAAGAGATCTGAAAATAAATTACAAGTAAACAGTACAGGACATACAAATTAAGAGCATAAAAATACAGTTCACTCAACAACAGTCATCAGATCAAATCAATCATATACTCATGTTGTGTTAAATGTGCTTTATGTGGATGATGTGATTGTTTCACTTAATAATAATATTAGGAACTGGGTTGGCTGGAATACTGTCTTGCCCTATACAGACAAAAGAACATAGGAGAATGCATACAGTGGATTTGTGTGTATATCCATGTGTACGTATTTGAACCTGACATTTTTTCCTGATTGCAGCTGTGCTTTCTTCTACAGTGCTGAGAGAGGGATGATGAAAGAGGAGGGGATAAGGTAGGAAAAGGTAGAGAGAGCAAGGTGCCTCCACTTTGAAATCCATCTTTCCAAGGATGGATTCCCTACTGAGAGCCTCAGGCTTTGTCCTTCTTTCAGTTCTTTTTGTGTGTGCATGTGTATGTATGTCAGGTAGAGAGTCAGTGATTTTAGTCTTGCTATAGGCCTCTGGTGTTGGTCTAGTCTCCTATCAACTTCCCCACTCCCTCTACTCCTCACATACTGTCAGGACAGTCCATGAAAGTCTCAGCACTGTTTTTCAAGAAACGAGCTAGAGGATACAGGTTAGTTTGTGCCAAAAATGGTCAAAGTGCCACCAGTAAAAGCACAGCTGCATCCAATTTTGAAGCATGAAAATGCACAGTGTAGACCTGAATACCTCATTGTACCCACCTTGGCCTTGGCTTTTCGTTCACATTACACACACACACACACACACACACACACACAGTTTTGACAACTGATAATTTTGGTGTTTATTTTATCATTTAATATCTTATAATTTAATGAATTTCTTCTCTGTACACTTGTCTTCTTTCATATACTTGACACTTTCAGGGGCCTTCACTGCAGCTGCTATTGCAATTGGTGAGATGATATCTTTTGAATATACTCATAATATAACAGGTAGTCATTCTCTTCAGCCTCACTAAATCAGCAGCTTTTCATATTCGGTGACTAAATTAAGTCTTAATACTAATGTATTATGTTTAACCATCATACTTATTATTATAAGTATGATATAAGTTACTATTTCAAAAAGAGTTTTTTCAGTGAAGTTTCACAGTACTACATTCTGGTTAATGTAATAGCTGCTGTTGCCAATTACTGCAGCTACTAAAACGTGACAGATAACTGAAATGATTTTCTTCAGTATTTTCCTGTATACTGTAGATTTACTGCCAAATGTATTTATTTTTGAGCCCTGGTATTTGTAGATAAATGTCCCATGTAACATCATGTCCCTTAAAGACAAGTAAGTAAGAAGTGCACTGAAATGAGTCACCATATTTCCACCATAAAAAAGTAATGTCAAAAATTCAAAGACAAATAATGGCTGCAATTTCTGTCTAATTTTGCAGTCAAGTAGGGAATATATGCACCAATATTTTAGCTTTATTTGAGTCCACACTCAAGCAGGTAAATTATTAACACAATTATGAGTAAGACAATCAGCTATGGTAAACTGGATTTTTAGTGTGCTAAGTAACAAGAAGGATGGAAAAAAAAAGGAATTTTGCATTTGTAAAGCCTCAATTGCTGATTGCATTGAGAATGTTGACTTTTATATTTAACTTTAGCTTTATTCATGTCCTCTTTAAAACTATTTCCAGAGTAACCCCTTACATAGAAACAGTTTGTACAGTATAAACATTTGGAAAATATGGAAAAACGGTTGTGGCCTAGAAAGCTTGAGATCCTTTTAAAGTTTGGTTAATAATTAGACAATGAAGATGTCAAATTGTCTGCATCTACCTAAACTATTCTCTACTTTCACTCCCTTTTTTTTCACAGAGTATTTAGTTGCCTGTTTGAGGAGCAGGTGGATGACATCCCAAGCACTTACTCCCAATCATGATCCTCCTCTACTCTCCCACAAACTTTTGTAACCTCACTGATTATACTCCTCTCTCTTCTGTCTCCAGGCAAGGGTTTGTAACAGGTGTCCTCCAGCTAACCTCACCAGAGGCTTGATTGCACTCTACACAGCCTCAAGCTCAAACCCACATCTCTTCTTAGCTGCACTGCAATGTTTCGTGGTTGCTTTGGCTCCCCCAATTCTCCTGCTCTCAAATCTTATTGAGAATCTTCCAGTAGCTTCAATCCTCTGCTCCTATCTCCCAGCACCCGAAAATTGACCACATTCAATACAATGTCAAAACAAAGTGTTACTTTATTGATTTTGCGGGAAATACAGCGAGGTCAGAGCTCAGCAGGACACAGAGCACGAAGGGAGCAAGTTGAAGGGGATTTCACGTCTTTGTAAAGAACACTTGAGTAAAATGGAGCAGAGTTTTAGGGCAGGGCAGTCTAAAACTTTTTATGCTATTGGGTCTAATCTTTTGATGTGTCCAGCAAGTTCAAGTTCAAGTTCTTATATTTAGGCCACAGTCCAGTTCTACATCCTGCACCTCTAGACCTTGCAAGTTTGACCTCACAGGTCCAAAAATCTCACTTTTCTTTTTGAACTACCTTTAACATAACCTTACAATGCCTTTATATTCTTTTACACCTTTGACTCTGGTGATGTACTGTATAAATTATATTGGGCTTATGAAAAACTGTTTTTTTCTGGATTTTTTTTCTTGATGTTTCAAGTGCACATTTGTAACATTTAAATATTACATTAAGACAATGTATTTGTGCGATATCTTACAGTCACTCGTTGTGAAAACACAGTACAGCAGAACACTTGCCAGTAGAAAACATTCTGTTGTGACAAGATTTTCATAACTTAAAATAGTTTTGATTTATCTATTTACTGTAATAATCTCTAATAATTGAATAATATAATAAAATCATATTTTTGTCCTTCCTTCTGTAGGACACACAGTTTGAAACAAATAAAACTGTTGACAATAAAGCATCCAACTTAAATTCTAGCTAAAGTTCAGAAATCACTTGGTTTGATATGGACCCACCAATCCTTCACTAGAGGAAAGCCTGAAGCACAGGCAGCCATATACATTGCCTTCCTTTAGTCTCTTTGAATCTCATGCCTTGCAGAGATGTGCTAAAATGTGGTCTCAGCACTTTTAGTGCTGTAGTTGCTAGGTTTATTTTTGCAAGATGCAGTTTTCCATAGGGTATCAGTTTACAAGAATATTAAATTAAAGCCATGTTAGATCTACATCTAGTGTTCCCAGTGCTAATGCCATACCCACAGTATATTTGTCTGTGGTACATTATATAATTTTTGTATAATGTTACAAATCTGGTACTTTATTCACTTTAAAATGTACATTATGAAGAATTATTTTGGAAAAAGTCGAGTAAGCAACATATCACAAAAAAAGTTGGTCAGACTTTACAGATTGGTAATATTGTGGAAACAGAAATTTAGAAAGCTCAAAAATACAAAATTGACCATTTCTACATAATTCCAGGGTGATATTTCCTAAAACTGAAAGTGGTCATAGACACATGTGAAAATGTTTATCTTACTGATACTTTTTGCATTAACAGACCCACATGTGTTTCCATGGAATTACTGTAGCGCTTTGTGTTTTGTTTGATGGGATATTACTATGAAACCCTATCTTCTGAAAGTGATGTTTCTATGCAACTAAACTGCAACTGTGATCATGTTTTTATAGTGAAAGCAATCATTATGTTGTGATGCAACATACTTGAATGAAGTGCTGCATTTATTGACGAAAAGCGAGTCACAAGGCTGTATACTGCAGGACTGACAAACTGCAGACTCGAGTTTGAGACTTGCTTGTAAAGTTAGGGTTAGCAAAGAAAAGCAAAAACTTTGGCTAGGGTTAGTGAAAGTTTATGCTTTGGTTTAAAATTTAAAACAAATATTGTGTCTAAAATGATAATAATAAATAAAAATTATGTTGACTTTTTCTCTATGAAGCCAGTCCACAATCTTTTCCTGACCTTAACCCAGTGCTGAATGCCTGAACCCAACCATAAAATAACTTTAATGACATTGGAGTCACACAACTGCATGTTGTACTGCAAGAGCTGATATTTTGGTGGACAAAATAATTTGCCTGTTTACATTTAATTGTTAGGTTAAGTATCAACAAATTTGTGACTTATCATTGTGAACATATGGTCATTATGTAAACAGAAAATCAGGTTGCAATTAAGTTCCCCACAAAAAATTTCTGATTTTCTGATATTTTCTGATTGCAGTTTAGTTGTTTAGAAACATAATTGTGGGAGACTGGCTTGTACCATGAAATAAAGTAGAAATGGGTAGTTTTGTATTTTGCAGCGCTGTTTCATTGTTAATACACAGAAACTACTAAACTACTACTAAACTCATCTGTTACTGAAATATTAGCCCCCATTACCTTGTTAATTCAGAATAATTGGCCATCTATTACCCCTTTATCACCAAGCTTTAATGTAAAGTTCAACAATAAATTCTCTGGTTTACCAGAGAGACCACACAGTCTTAATTAGTTGTAGCCAAAAGCCAAGATGATTTATGAGAACAAGATGAAACAAAAAACACTAACTAAAAATTCATCAAATTAATCCTTCACAAATATTTACTTGCTGCTTGATGACTGTGCTCATGATTTCAAGAAAACTGGAGGTGGAGAAAAGAGAAAAAATAAAGTTCTCTGGGGGGAGAGTGGGAAAAGCAGTTAAACATTCAGAAACCTATGACTCAGAGTTTGCAGTGAGGCAGGTATGAACAGGAGAGCAGAGTTGGAGAAGGTTAGTCTCACTAAACCATTATAGGCCCACTATGCTGAACAACCTGGATAGTACATGCAGAGAGAACCTTGGATAAAATAAGTGTCTTTGTTTGTCTTTCCCACCTGCTCAAAGACAGAGTGTTACACACCTTCAGTAATCTTACATCATTTGAACAGCATCGTCAGTCAGACTGGAGAGAAAACAGCAAGACAACAAGGTATTAGCTGAGTATAGAAAGAATGAAGCTTTTTGTTGTTTTTGTCAAGACAACTTGATCTGATTAGGAAACTCATGTCTAGTGTTGCCCAGACACTTGCAACCAAGAGAAATGGTGCTTACACACTCAATGGCCACTTTATTAGGTTCACCTGTACATTCTAATACAATCCAATACAGCAGCTCTGCCATAAATTTTACTTCATGATAACAATTTCTCAGTTTTTGTCTTATGAAACTGACAGAAAGGTGATAATTCAAATTCATGGCAGAGCTGCTCTATTGAGTGCATTAGATTGTGCAGGTGTACCTAATAAAGTGGCCAGTGAGTGTATGTGTCTGTGTGTAAAGGAGGTAGCTGTGAAGAGAGAGACAGAAAATGTGTGAAAGCGAGTGGCTGTAGAGACTCTTGTCAATGTTGCTGAGTGAAAGAAAAAAAAAGAAGCTCTCTGGAGACACATTTAACAAGGGGAAAACAAAGGTCCGGCATCTGTCTCCTCTCTGCCACCTGCAAGCCCAGGTAATCATATACAGTACATATGCAGCCAAACACTGGATAGATACCAAGAACGGTTTGGAGAAGATCCCAGAGTGCTGGAGTCCGGTGCCTTGTTAACATATTTGGCCTTGATAGAGAAACAGAGCAGCTCTTCCCCCTTCTGTATGTGGTCAACATGGAGAGAGACAAAGCAAATCATTCTCAGACAAAGCATAAAGATTGCTCAGTCACAGGGATTTGTTAGATTTTGAGAACAGTGCTGCAGAGGCAAGAAGGGGATGCGATGCCCTAATCTCCTGTTTGTATCCTCATTATATTGGTCAACATGGAGAAACATACAAACTCAACCACTCTGATCAGCACTAAATGTGACAGTGAGGGTGTTATACACAGATGACAGACTAATGCTTTAATGTTAAGTCTGTTGTCAACTTGCACGGCCAGGACAGCAAATGAGACAAATACTTAGTATTTGAGTATTCTTGCAGTAAAAACAGAAAAGATATAAAATAGATTTAAAAGAAAATGAACAGCAACTGAAAATATGATAATAAACAAAATGGTGCCAACATAATTAAAAGTAGAGAATTTATTAAAACTAATTTGAGTAAAAAATGTGTTTTCCCCTGAAAATCCAGTATAGAATTTGGCCTTACTACACAATTTTCCGTAGAAAAGCACTCATAACTAATGGACAAAAACTCAGTTTGTATAAATAACAGCTCCATAAAACAGTTGAATATACAGATAAATAACAGAGGGAAATTCATTAGGTTGGTCAAGTCCCATTAGCCTCCATTAGTCTCCATTTGTCTGTCTTTCTAATGCATTAATTGAACCTTATGAGAGCCATCATCCACTCGCTTTAACATTTTAAATGGTTCTAGCTGCTGTAGGTGCTGAGTGGGTGCGAAAAGTTTGTGATCACATCTTTGCCTTTAAAAATTTGATGGCTGAATCTGCCTTAGTTGGAAATTGTTAATGAATGATGCAAACAACATGGGAATTTTTCATAATTTCTTACCAAAGGCTTGCACTAGAAAAGATATAGCAATTTTTCTACTTGCTTTATGTTTTGAAGTGACAGTCGCCATGTCCCCTCAACAGGGCTCTCTGGGTCCCTAGCCTAGTCTGAGGTGGCTGCCTGTCAGATTGGTTGGCCAGAATATTGAGGAGTGTGGGCCAGTAGCAGAGCAGGGAGGCACAGATAACAGGCTTATCACCAGGTGAGAAACCAGGAGGGCCATGAGTCTGCTTTTTTGACACTGGGTAAATGGGTTGCTTATTTATCAAAATTGTCTGCAACATTGATAGTAGCTTTAATATATTTTCCACTATTGTATATTCTTGGCTTTAAACATTTTAATCTACAAACATGAGCTACATGTAGCTAGTTTTTAAAATGCATCAGAATGGCAATTCTCATAGTTATGGGCATTTAAGGTGTGTAGTAATACGCAATAGATAAGCATTTGTCTTAGTTTTCAAAGAAATAGACTCTTAACATGCACCTAATCCCAACAAAGACCAGTGCCATTAGTGGAAATAGAAAAACAAACACTGTCCTAAAAACTGCTTACATAAACAGAATTGTTTAAGAAGAACTGCATTTATTTATACACTTTAATTTATGGATTAAAGTAAAATAAAGAGTCAAGGGATTAAAATACCACAGCCTAAAATACACTCAGCATCTTCTTTATTTAGTATAGATTCTTGTCTCAAATATGTCCCTCCATACACAAAATACTTTTATCTAAAATACAGTGTGTGTCATGTCAAGAATGTGCATTATTCCAGATCTTATACAGTATTGCAGGAAAACACCATGGGTTTACTCACTTGTTCCTCAAGCACCCCCATGAATATGGTCACACAGATTACAACAAATATGTTTATAATAATAACCTACTCAGAACAAGCTGACAACATGAGAAGTGTTGCTGCGATACAAAAGCAGCCAAGTAGAATAACTTCAATTCGCCAATGTTTGTGGTAATAAAGTTAAATATAATATAACTTTGGAAATTAAATCACATACACACATACAGCACGACCTGGAAACAAATGCCCTGCATTAATAAGCAAAACTGTGGACAGGAGTCTTAACAATTCAAATGCAATATACAATATATACATTTTTTGTCTGCTGCTTGTAGAAGTTGTTCTTTTCTCTCTCTCTCTTTTTCACTCACTGCAATTGGTCGAGGCAGATGGATACTCACCCTGAGCCTGCTCCTGCTAGAGGTTTTTTCCGTTAAAGGGAGTTTTTCTTCTCCACTGTTGCCTAGTGCTTACTCAAGTGGGACTTGGTGGGTTTTCGATATAGCTGGATTGTTATATTCTGTAAGGTCTTAAACCTTACACTATAAAGTGCCTTAAGACTACTTTTGTTGTGATTTAGCGCTATACAAATAAACTGAATTGAACTGAATATATATGATAAAAAATTTGTTTTTGGTGTGGTTTGTTTAGAGACAATCACACTGGTTACACGGTAACAAACTGTAATTTTACTGTGGGTGAATATTCTTTCTAATCCGAGGATCCTGTTATGATTCTTAGGCTTATTGTCTTCCGCACCACAATCTAGTTTCTGGTTTCCAAACTTTCCCTCATCCTGTCAGATAGTTTGTGATTGCTTTTGAAAGTGTAGATAAAGAGGGTGATCTTGTTGCATTCAATCAAGTCTGAGCACAAAGGCAAATAAGTAGGTAAAGTAACTAGTGTGTGAACAGTACATGGCTCCAAATCTATTACAGGCTGCTTCAGAAAATCAGCCCACATAGTATGTGCTGGTGTGTAGTTTTAGTTTGACTTGTTCTCTGGAATCAGAGCTACATCTCCCAAGCGTAACTGTCAGGAGACAAATTCAAAGTGTTAAGATGTGCTGATGTTGAGATTTGAGTTCTCCATAAAAGAATTAAGTGAAAAAGATGGCCCTTGTGATAATATCAATACACAAGATGATTTTGGTCAAAAGTACATTTCCTTGTCGGTATCAGACAGTAACCCTCTCATGTACAATAAAGGTCAGCAACTGTAAAAGTTTAGATAAAAAGGACCAAAGGTATGGCCCATCAGAAAGACATAAAAATAAAACTTGTTACCACACATACAAAAACAACTAAGGTGTTTGATTTTCACTCAAAGCAAGATTTGTAATCGTAGGAATGAATTATTTCAAACCTAAAACCAAAATCTCTCAAGATCTGGCTGCTTTGAAGTCTTCACTTCAATTTGGAGAAGAATATAATTTTCCACAGAACCATCAAACCATATTGTTAACCCCAATTCCAGATAAGTTTGGACTTTTACTTTTACTTTTTTACTAAAATGTAACTAAAATCATATTTACCACCTGAAAAGAATTTTTGATACTAACACTTTATTTGAACAATATTTTGTTCTTCAGATGAAAGACCTAAACTCTTTGAAATCTTGCTCTGAGAAATATTATTTTTGAACTCACTGACAATTCTCTGATGATGTTTGGCACAAACTGATGGACTGTGACTCATCTTTACTTGCAATTCTGAGCCATTGAGCTTCCTTTATATTCAGTCATGATATCCTTACTTGTTACCAAATAACCTGCAAATTTTTGAATCATCCAGAACAGTGTTACTTGAATATTTTATTAACTTTTCTATCTTTATTACTCTGTCCAAACTTTTTTGAGTCTGTTGCAGGCATCAAACTCTAAATTTACTTAAATTATCTAAATTTAATAACTTAACTACAAATGTACTTAGTTATTTGGTTAGATAAATAAAGTAATGACATCTAACAGATATTAGATTTAGTTTTTATTGCATTTCAACTTTTCTGGAAATGGGGTTGCTACATAAACATAATGCAATATTGAATTAAACAAGGCAGGTCTTCACTGTAACTATGACTATTTGATTTAAAATATCTTCAAGACTGGCTAATAGAAGCAAAGCTCCTCCAGACAGCAAATTAGTTTCTGACTGAAGAAAAGGAAGACAGGTTCCACCTTTAAAGCTTATTTTCTTTGTAATAACTGATCACAATTCATTTACTTAATTTTAAGAAACAAGGTACTTGTTAAAGAACAAATGACCCAATCACAGTTTTGGAGATGGACGGCTCCACATATTTATGGAAACTTCATCCATTGAGGGTCTTGATTTAATCTGGAATGGAAAGGCTGTCGAATGAAGACCAACAGGGCAGACAAATAGGGTTTCATCTTTCCTTCCTTCTTTTGACAGGAGTGTAAGACAAATGGAAGACTCTAAGCCAAAAGCAGAGGGTATGATGGACAACAACTTGGGATGATGCATTCTTAAGTTTTCCACAAAACATTTTAATAATTACATTTTTTCCCAAAGGCACACTCAGTACCTGGCATTCAGACAGTTAGTAAGTTGTTGCTGCTACTTTGTGTGATGCAACAGGGTGATTTTGCCCATTGGTGCAATGGTGAAAGTCCGATGGGAGTGACCTGATGAAGACAAACATGTAATTTTAATACACGCCTTCAGCATTAGTCCTTTGTAGTCAGTTTGACTGGGTACAATTCAGAAGTTTGGAAATGTCTTTGCATTCAATGTTTTTTTTGGTTTCTATTATTTTCTTGATCTAAGACTAACACTGAACACATCACAACTAGTAATTAACACATAGAATTATGTAAGCAAAGATGTCAAGCGAAGTATTAGTATAAGTAGTATAGTATAGTAGTATAGTATAGTTTCATATTTTAATTTCCTCCAAGTTACCATTGTTTACCTTGATGAACGTTTTGCACACCATTAGTAATATTTTAACAATCTTCATGAAATCATGACAGGTACAGTACTGACAGTTAATAATATTACAGTAACAGCTTGTGAAATTCTGATAATTATTTATATTGCATGTATGACTTGTCAAGTTAGTTGGTGGAATTCCTTGCCTTTGTAATGCTTTTGAGACCATCTCTTGTGTTGTGCCAGAATAGCGTTGGTATATAGCAAATATGCATATTCACCGTTTAGACACATGACATCATGCATAACTGAAGTTATGATATACTGCAGCCAAATTCCCCCTAGATTCTAGTTACTGTAACACACCTGAATCATCCTAAGGAATAGGTGGTGAGTTTTACAAGTATAGATTATAATGACATTTAGAGAACAGCCTTTGACGATTGATTGCCTCAAGGTATACAGGCAGATATCGCTATATTGTCACTATATCATTGGCCAAATATGGAGATGGCAGAAATCAATGAAAGGAATTTTGACAAGGTAGTAAAGCAGGAGTGGCACAGTAGAACAGAAAAGCAAGAAAACAGCAGACCTTCCCAGTATAAAAAAGGGTGTAAGGGAAAAGACAATACTTGTTGAACTTTTAGCAAAACTTCAGCAAGTGTTTTCTGATATGATTCCCCCATCAGCAGGTTGGCATAATTTTTTAGTAGCTCTCAAAACAAAGCAAAAGTGAAGCCGTATTGTGATGTGACACAGGTGGTTGATTCAGGCACAAGCTTAGTTAGAGAAAAATAGAGGATCTTAACTACAACTACTGCTTAGAAAAAAACAGTCTACTTTCTAGATTTGTCATTTGACTGTCATTCTGTTGTCAGTATAGATCTAACCCCCACAGCATCATACCAATTCCTCTTTTGTGAAGAATAATTGCTACAAGTGCTAAGGCTTTGTCATGTGCAGATGGCCAAACATGACTTTTAGTCTTTGTTGAATGATTCCTTTTCAGTTGACGGATGTTGTCTCCTGTGACGTTAAGTGACTTCAGTCATGTGTCATTGTTTGGCTTTGTTTTGGTACATGCAGCAGCTGTTTTTGGGTACATTTTACAATCATGCATGAGAAGTGTCATATCTTTTTAAAGTATGTTTATTTCCTAAACCATTCTGTCAACTATAAAAAATATCTCTAGCTTTTAAACATATATATATGTTTAAAAGCTAGAGATATTTTTAATATTTTATATATATATATTTTTGTACATTTTTATTTATATATATATATATATATATATCCGTCCATCCATTTTCTTAACTGCTTGTCCTCGTAAAGGTCGCGGGACTGCTGGAGCCTATCCCAGCTGTACATATCTTTGGATGGTGGGAGGAAGCCGGAGTCCTGGTCCTTCTAGCTGTGAGGCAACAGTGCTAGCCACTATGCCACCGTGCCGGGCTGTATGGATGGATATTCAGAGCAATGATGTCCTCTCCACTATAGTCTCTTCCGGATTTGTAAGATTTGTAACTGACACATACTAGATGTATTATTCTTGTCAGTCACTTTATCAGTGCTCAAGTTTTCTCCTTGGTGGCAGTCCTTAGAAAATAGCTGGACCCAAAGTTAACTAAAAGTTCTGTAAATGTGAGTGTATTTCATTAATCTCAAACCTCTTTTGTCTGTCTTTGCTATCATTCCCCTGTCCTTCATGGACTATACATGATGCAATAAGTGGTATATACTGGGTATGTTTTTTTATTTTACAGACCTCTACATGTCTTCACTTGTTTTATCTGAGGTGGAGACATATGTACAGCCAGAAGACCAATGTATAAAAGTTGGAGAGGTTTTCTGTACGTCTTCTTATTTCTGTACAGAGAATAAGGGGAAAGCAGATGAGTGACTTTTTATCATAAACAGTTGGGAGCTATAGAAAGGAGGTGGAAAAGCAAATCACAATCCTAATCCAAGATGATGGACCTGCAATCTTGACTACTGAAACCACACTCTCTTTATCTCTATTTTTCGAAAAAAATCTAAAAGTATACTGCAGAGCTCTCCCACCACTATGCCTGCACTTCACTCTTTTGCAGAATGATAGAAAAGAAGAGTTTAGATGAGTCTCTGGCTGAGTCACAATTGCTTAGAGCCCTGGTACTTGTGATCTGAAAGTTTAATGTTAGCGGCTGCATGTACATAGCTGAGGTCTCCTGGCGCTCCTCAAACTTACCTACAGTATGAGCCTCACATACGTACAGCTTATTAATTTTTAACTTGTGAACCTAGTACATTTTTAAGGTACACTCATGTTACCGGAATAGAGGATGTAAAGGCAGATCTCTACTACAAGCATTTACAGTAAGTATCAGTGACTGTGCTCATATGCAATACATAATACATTTTTAGTGTGTCTGTGCCTTTGTTTGTGCATCTGTGTTCACATGTGTTCATTTACCCAACTATCAAAATATGCACATTCACTCATACCAAGAAAACATCCTTGGATCAACAGGCTTACCATACTTGTCAGACATTTTCACATTTCTCTTTCTCATTCTTCCTCTCTACTTCTCAGTTTCTACTACCTCTTCCTTTAGTTCGTTTCCTATTTTGCTCTGTTCTCATCCCCATCTCTCACTCTTTGGATACACCTGTCCTTGGTGCTCTCTCCTCTGAACATTCCCCTACTTGAAACGGGTAAACATGATTTGCACAATCCCTCACACCACAATAATTTCTGTGAAATGTAAAAACGTGAGGTTGTGAAAACACGTGGTCACCCGAGGCAGAAAATAAAGCATGGTGGACTATGTTGCATCAGGTTATCTCACACTTGAACACTGTGCTACCATTTGGGTGCATTCATATTTCCAGAACAGCCTCTGGCTAAAGGATTCCCATACTGACACAATCTGCTGCTGGTTCCTTTGGTGTCAAACCAGTTCAAATTTTTTCCTTTAATCTTCCCATATAAAAAGTATTTATTTGATCACAGAGAAAAACTTTTTGCAGTGCTGGTCAGAACAGAATGTATTTCAACATCAGATATAAATAAAATGTAAAAGATTAAATAAATAATTCTGATGAATCTGATGATATTCAGTTTTGCTCATAGACTGTATATATTGTATGTAATGAAGTTGGAAAATAAACACTTTAAAACCAGAAGCACTAACTAAATTAACAGCATCAACTTGTGACTACTGCAGATAAATGTTGCAGACACACCATGTCTGACTTTTTCTGCTGTAGGGATGTTCAGTGTTATCTGCTCTCCACAAGAAAATATACCTATATACCTACCACAGACAGTCCTTCTCGGTACCTTTCACATCACCTTTACCAAAAACTAATACTTGAACTTGTATTGTTATCAAGATGTAAAATATGAAGCCACTTCACAGAGAATATATTGGAAAAGCTGCCAGCGCATTCTCTTTAACAGCCTAAAACAGCCTGATTTATTTTCTTAAGTTTTAAAGCACTTTCTTCTAGCTTTTGGAGTTTTTCATTATCACAAGCATTGATAGATCTGCTCTTAAAAACAAATGATAATCCTAATTATTAGTTTTAACCTGTAACTATGAACTATGAATAATCATTTTGAAATTATAGTTTTGTGCTGTTGAAATTGTGAAGTACTGGGTGTATGTTTCTGAAAGCTACTGAGACATATTTCAGACCATTCCAGATTTTTGTCACACCGTCCCATTGACACAGCCTTTAATCATATTTAGTCTTTATCCATGAAACCTTATTTCTGTTGCCCTGAAGCATGATAGTCTATGAGTCTCAACACACGAGCGGTGTGAAAATCAAAAGAGATTTTGCTCTTATCCTGTCTCCTCTTATCCAAGGTGTAAAGAAAGAATAAGTATTTTTTGAGAAAATTCAATATAGCAGAATGCATGAAATCCAACCACAACTAATGGCAGATGGCTTCATGTTGCATATGAAAGTCCTGGAAAAGATCTCTACTCCACAGCAGTGCTACTGGAGAGATACAGTTGTAAGATGTAATAACCTCTAGCTTTTGGGTGGCACACTTAAACGTTTATCAACAAGTTCATTTTAAAACTTTGACATGAATAAAGTTCAGAAATAACTAATTTGAAGGATGTTTCCACATAGCAACATTACATTTACCATGTAAGCCATTTGCATGTGACATGATTGCTGTGAGCGCTGATTGTTTGTTAAAATGACATGTTCAACAATGCAGTATTGTATTGTTATGTCAACACAAAGACTTGGAAGATGTCATGTTGGGTGGAAGGCCTTGCAACACATCGACCAACATTCAAAGGTAAATGTTGGTTTCTTTTAATAACGAAGCCAATTATTCTTCATTTCAATGCATGACCTCTGACCTTAACCAAGTTGTTTTAGCTGCCTAAATTTTCTATAATTCAACTATAGATGTTCTGTCAGTGGTATTGCTGTGGAGAGTTATCTGGTTCTATGAGCTATTTTTGAAAGTCATGATGATCTACTGTGTCATTTAGGTAATGCCACTTGTTGCATAATTAACAAAAACAAATAAAGAAAGAAATACACCTAAAAGTCTAGTTTGACTATTCCAAAAGGTAAAATCCAATGCTGCCATTACATTACTGAAATACATTAAGCAATCACAATATTATTACGAAACTATTTTTCCCCATTATTATTATACGTATGTTTCTATAAGTATATAAGTATAATGTAAAGTGCCAGCATTAAAACGACAACAGTGTATTCACATAGCGATGTCTGTCTGAAGTGTCACAAATGTGTTGGACTCAGTGACTTCATTCCACTTCACTTGGTAGTTATAAACTGAATTGGCCAATATGTTGCCCCAAACCACAAGCTGATATATAATATCATAATTATGGTGATGACACATGGCTATGGCTATTCTGGTCTGCTAATACTTGGTCAGTCAAACTAACTGGACACCCTGTGACTTTTTGCAAGTAAGTATTAATAAAACAGATTCTTCTTGTTGGAGCAAAGCCTTAAAGCCAGTGGAGAGAACCACACAAGTAATTTGAGTGTGATTCTTGATTCCTCTCAGAACATTTTCATATCTCAGCCTGGGCAGCCATTATTAAATGTTAGACTTTCTGTTAATGCTCTAGTGTATACAGTATATTTAAATGAGATGACAGCATGGCTCCTCTCTGGTCTCTCTGTCTTAATTAAGGGTTTGGAATGCTTTTTCTAAAATTATGTGGACATTCTTCAAATAAATAAAGCTTTTTTTATGCAGCGTTGAAACTCATTACCTCCGATATTGTGTGCAATATATACACCCATCAGATGCTACTGACACTTTCGTTTTTATTTAAACTTTCAAGATTAAATTCAACATACAGAACCAACATGAACAGCGTCCATATAACAGTATACAAACTAGGATTTCACCCTGAACCGACAGTACTACTGTCATTTGCTCAGGTATTTTTATTTCCTTCTTACAAATAGGCTTTAGGTAGAAGCTGTGAACTATACAGTAACTGTTAAAGACTAGATAAGCTTGTGGCTCATCTGTGTTGTACAGTTTGTTCCAAGAAGGTTAGGAGAGGACACTTAAAGGGGAGATTAAAATAAATCAGGAAAAGAAGCAGGGGTTAGTGATTAAGCTACTTGATGTACTACAAAGTAGCTGTTTAAAAGTATGCAATCACACCAAAATCTGCCTGGTGTAAATTTACTTGCATGACAAAAGCAGGAGGGGACAGGACATAGTGTGGGCAGGGTTGTAAACATAACTTGAAGGACTTAGCAATGTTAGTGGGCTAACAACAGCTGTCCACAAATTTGTTTATCCTCTATCTTTGTCCTCACCACACCCAAAGAGCATCTCACCTTTTCTGTTTCTATTAATTGGCCTTCAATATTAAAACATGGATATAATCAAACATTATTAATTACACCCTCTATCAAACCAACTGGATCGGTTTGATATTGCAGAGCCTTATGATATTGTGGGACAGAGTTCTGGAGCGAAGAAAATTTTATGATTGGTGTTTGTGATTCCTATTCATGTGAGCAAAAGGGATTGTTAAATATTAAAAATGTCAAGTCAATGTCATGCGTTGTATAAAAAAGTGAACTCAAACAACACCAATTTGTGTGGTATGAATGCAGTATGTGTTGTAGCAGGTCAGGATTTTTGGGAGACCTGGCATTATCTTCCTAATCTGATCAGTGATGACATGTTTAGCCGCATGTCGTCATTTAACCGCTGGTTGTCCAGGTGGTGCCCCGCTAACGTGGGCTACATAGATAATTGGAAAACGTTTTGGAGAAAACCTGGGCTGATTAGAAGAGACGGCATCCATCCCAC
>JAUMHL010000006.1:10874127-10884813 GCA_032362345.1 Sandelia bainsii | reverse complement strand
ATGTAAAGTGCCTTGAGATGACCTTTGTTATGATTTGGCGCTATACAAATAAAGATTAATTGAATTGAATTGAATTATCATTGCCCTTTAGACTCTAAGTCACACACGTATCTGTCTTTTCATGTCTGCTTATTTCAGCTGCGGCAGAGGAAAATACTTCTTAGGCCACAATTTAATACAAAAGAAATTCTGGGGGTGATCAACAGTGTGTTTAACTACGATTAAAAGAGTACAAGGAAAATATGACAGAAAAGGCAACAACGATTTCTAAGATGGTGGCCAACAACTATGAGGTGACCACTGGAAGGAAAACAGAGATTGAGCAATAACAAGGTGTCTACACAGCAAGACAGAGTACCAGATCAGGAAAAGGTTAGAGAGTAAGTGTGAAAGAAAGACAGGTGAAGAGGTAGATAAGTGAGGGGGGGACAGAGAGTGCGACTAAGAGGTTAAGCACACACACTTACACCTGCAGTTAAAGCCTTCACCCTGCCATATTATCCCTGGCCTTACCCCCTCTATGTTCGTGGATGCCAAGAAATCCGATTTGCCAACTTTGGGAAGCTGTGTGTGACAGCCAATTACTGGGGAGAGGACTCCCAGTGGAGTCACCTTCTCACCTCACAGCCCAAACATCTGCCTGTCAGACAGTCAAGAGAGGCAGGTAGACAGAACAGTGGACAGAGGAAGGCAGGCAAGCGAGAGTAATCAAAAACTGATCCAAAGTGCGATGCTATCATTATTATATGTTTGTCATTGGAGTTTTTGGCTGTCATCTCTGATTTTATCTGGAGACAGATAGTTATCAGTCATAAAATTACAATTTGCTTGGAATTGTGCTTTGAGGGCAGAAACAATGATGCTGATGCCAATTTTATTCCACACTAAACTTCTGGTGTCACACAGAAGAAACACAATTCTCATACATTCAATTGACATTCAAGCCAAATAAGATGTTTTTTTGTTTTTTTTATCTGAGAATACTCCCTTATAACCTGCATGGGATGTCTGAATAGATGGCAGTCTATTCAGACTGTTGTGCCAGAAATCCATGTGTTTACATTTACGATTACCTTGGAGATAACTGTGGGACATCATTCAACAAAAAAAAAAACACAAACAGCTTGTGTTAATCTTGTTTAAAGGGCAAAATGCTACACAGCAACAGTTTTACTTTGCAATGATGCAATCTGCTATTAGCATCCATAATAATGTTGTGAAAGATTTTCAGCTGCACTTATTGTGAGTTTTGCTCTTAGAGTTGATATTTGGGACACACGGCTCAGAAGATGCAGTGCGCACAGGGAACTTAAACTTGACCATAGAGGAGATTAGTTTGCAATGACATGTCTCCTCTAATCGACGCTTTGGGTGACTGAGCAAGTTTTGGTTCAGAGCGTTTGTCTTGCCCCTAAGTTTAGTTTAGTTTTGCCACCATTCCCACATTTTGTTTTCAGTGTATTTAAACATGCTATACAGTACAAATGTCATGTTGTGTAAAAAAAGTGAAATCCAATAACAGCAATTTGTGTGGTACAGGACGCAGTATGTCAGGGTCAGGGAAATGTGTGAACATAGTACAATAATCTTAGTGTATAGAAGTTTAATACTGCTGCTCTGTGCCTATGCAGGCTATAAACATCATTGATAATGGAAATTGTGTGTTTTTACCAGAAAAATTTAAAAATTCTGAAGTGATATATTAAATAACTCCCACCACCACCACCACTGAAAAATAATAAAAACAAAACATATAAAGGTTGATTTAAATTCAGAATGATACTGTAACTCTGTCTAGAGTCCATTTTTATAATTGTGCATGTTTGAGTGTGCATGTGTCTCCCAGGCTGGGGGAAACCAAAATGATCAATAGCTAGTAAATTCATTTGAAGCTAATGCCAATGCAAAAGCAAACTAAAGTTTAACTTGGAAAAGGAGATTGCTTGACCCTTTTTTCACTGGCCATACAGTACAGCATCAGTTTTTAATGAATAATCGCTGCAGCTCACTGTCTTCTTGTCCCCAACCTTTTCTCCTCTATTCCCTGATGCTGTTGCACTGTAGCTCACTTTTGTTGAACAGAGAGAACAGTCAATAAGTGAATAGAAAATGAGGAAATTGGAAGGGATAGTGCAATCTGTTCAGCTAACAATGCCTTCGCCACCTGCAACACATTATGACAGGAAGATAAGGAGAAAGGGTGAGAGGAGGAGATATAGGGACGAAGAAAGTCGCACATTCCTCGCCAAGCAGTGAAATTGAAAGGGAAATAATATGAGGCGTGTCAAAATGCAATATCACCCCGTTTACCCTGATGTTCAAGCCCTTCCCTGACTCCAGTGCTTCCCAAGAGAAGCAAAGAATTAAAAAGGGAAAGCAATAGCATAGTGAAAGAGGAAGACATATGAAAGCAGACAGAGAATGGAGAGACGAAAATGAATATGAGGTAGAGAGAGAGGCAGGAAGGTGAGAGAGCAGCTGGTAATAGGGATATAAAGAGTGTAATCTCTGGCTCGAGCAATAACATTTAGCTATGGAACAGTGTGTGGAGGGCACATACACACATTTACAGCAGTGTAGTAAATAGTTCTGACCTGAACGATTTCACAGTCTTTACTGCATGCCAGTGGAGAATGCACACACATGCCTCCCCTTCAATGCAGGCACACATCTACATCCACCCTCAAGCCCTTTCCCTTATAGTTGCACTGCAAACTTGTTAACATAGCTTGAAGGCTTGAGAATAGGTTTGATATGCCAGCAGCAGTCTGGCACACAATAGTCACATTGCTGAAATATTCTGATAGAGGAGACTTATCGCTACTTGCCTAAAATGGTGCACAAATCTAAGCAAACTGTGTGAGGTGAAGTGAGGTTGGGGGAAAAAGTATTCCACCCCTGATAAGGACAAACACACGCCAAGAGCAAAGACATGACTATCTCCTGAGAATTTTTCATTTGTGTAACCACAAACACAGATTTTTTTTGTTCATGGCTTTCTCCCTTGCTCTTTTCCCCCCTGCGTATAGCATTTCGTATTGAGGGACTGTTCGCTAGACATACACAAATGAAATGACACACAGTTACCACAGCTCACTTGTACAAAGAAAAGGACTAGACGCACACAAACACACACACACACACACACACAGAGTCCCCTGGCTGCATTCAGAGACAGTAAAGGTCTTACTGTGGCCTGAGGCACAAGGATTGCTGCTTAATAACTCGCCCGGGGCATCAACCTGACAACACTAGGCTCTAAACACAGACATGCATACACACAAACACACACACAGACTTACAGGCACAAAGTTGCAAGCTGTCTGTGTGTCTGACTGTCACTCTCTTTATGCATCTCTCTCTCTCTCTTATGTCAAGTAGGAGACTTTTCTCAAGAAAAAAGATAATACACGTTCTAAAAAAGACAAGTTCTTGTGCTAATCAAAATGATTAAATATTAAACAACAAGTCCACCTTAAAACAGAATTCATCTTTTTTCAGGGTTTGTGGTCCTGTTTGGCAAGATGTGTACATAACGGTTTCTTAAAGCTAGCATAAAAACGAGGAAGCTTTGGCCAGAAACATATTACTCTCACACATAATCCTTTTACACATCTGGAGCATCAAACTGCCTTGTTTAATCTAAACCTGGAATGATCTTGGAGCATTCACTGATAAAACAATGTATTTGGTTTACTAAAGAAAAATGCAAATAAAATAAAAATGAAGGATACTTGTTTCATTTAAATTACTAATTTTAATGAAACTGGTTGATTTTGCAATAGTCTGTTACAAGGTACTTCACTGACTCATTAGATATTTACCATTTGTTTTGAGGCTGCTTGTCAAATCAGGATTAAATGGTTATTCAGTTATGAATATATGAGTCATGGTTGCAAATGCCAAAGAGAGGCAACTGCATTATCAGAAGAAATTGCACAGAAAACACTCAGACATACACACGCAGGATAGATAATACAGAAAACACACAAGACCATACAAATTAATACAGAAAATATACATCTAAACAGAAACATATTGCACTTCAACAACTCTGTAGAAAAAAACAGAAAGACTATTATGCATGTTGTGTAATTGTATGGATTGAGTATTGAGGTTAAACTGTTGGAGCAGAGCTCTCTACTGTCACTGCAAAGAGATACCAAACAAGCAAAAGAGATGGTAGAAGGGAGGTGAAATGTTTAAAAACAGACACAAAACAACCACAAAGAGCCAAAAAGCCAAATAATATTTCACACTCTAGATTATCACCTTAAACTGCATCTTGAAAGTCTCATTCATATTCTGGGATTGTGATGGACTTTTAGGCACAGGCATGAATTGTTTACCTGCTGGAACTCTTCTCCACCTTTAATGTTCATTCTCTCCCCTATTGTTAAATGTCAAGTTTTTCCTGTGGCCCACTCTCTTTCCCTTCTCTTTACATTATTTAGCTACCATCCTGTAACCAAGCTGGCAGCCTCTTACTCCTGATGTTAGAATCTTCTTACCTCTTGACTTTGTCTTTCTCTTGAGGTGGAACCATAAAACCTTCCATATATCTTGACTTTTCGGGTTTATGCTTTGGCATTGTTTTTTTCCCAGGTCAAACATACTCTGACTCAGATTTCTCCAAGTACTGACTTTTAGCATTTGTACAACGTGCTAAACATTATGTGAAGCTACATCCTCTTATTAGAAAACAGAATATGAATAGATATGAATATGAATAGGTAGACAAATTTAATTTTGATATACTACTTTTGTGGAAAAATGACTGTATATTAACTTGTGCCTAAAAGTAATCATGTCTACATTAATTTTATGATTTTTAATTATAGTTACAAATAATATTATCCATTGGCTCAGTTGTCTTGCATACAAATAGATATGCACGTAATCTAGTCATTACAGCTAAGTATGTGTTTTTTGTGAACAATAATGGCTTTCCAGAAAATTTTCTCAAAAAGTAAATGTATTTTCTATGTCAACAATAAATTGCTGACACTTGTTTAGATGTAAAAATATAAACTTTAAATGACATGGAGATTCTGGAGTATGTCAGTATTCATACTGTACAGTATGTGTTGGCTCACAAGCTCCATGCAGATGTGCATTTGCATATGCACAGCGTGTGTATGTCATGAATGCAAGTCTCCAGTCAAATGAAGCTTGTGCATCAGGTTTCTTAAGAAAATGACTATTGTTGGTCTAAAGTATTTCTGGACATTGTAGCTCTGTTTTGTGTAAAGCTGTCTTCATCCTTTAGGGCATCAACCCTTACTCAAACAAAAAAATACAGACTTACAGAGAAAGATGAAGAAAGAGAGGAAGAGAGACAGAAATGGACCAATTTTCTATTGCACAAAGAATGAGCCATCAAAATGAATTCATCTTCTTAATGGGAGAGACCATCATTCGTATCAGTGTCAAAATACTTCAGTTGAAAATTAGCAGTAAGTAGGTCTCCATCTGCCAGCCTGTTCTGGGGTTGAATTCAATGAACTCCATTAAGCCATGGGACAATTCTTTGCTGATCAGACCAAACCAAATTACAGCAAAAAAGGAAACAATATCAGGAAAATAAAAATATTCCAAAGAAAATGGGAAACACATCTGGTCTTAATGAAAATTTTGACTGACCTTAAAAATTAAGTAATAATCAAGCTTTCGACTTACTTAAAGTGCATCCTAACCTCAAGACCAAGTAAAACAGCTGGTCTGGAAATCCTGCTCTCCTGTGGACCAACACAGGTACTGAAAATAGCTTATTGTAATATAGTTACATATTTTGAGAAAACTGAAAATTATTATCCATAAATTCAAACTCAGATATTATATCTTGTTACTGGGAAATTAATGTTAGCCTAAAGATGAAGCTTATAGTGTATACAATAAGTTCATGCATGGTATAGCAATTAAGGAAAGTTAATGACTATTTACAGTATGCAGTAGTTCAAAGTCATTGAACATTTGTCAGTAATTAATATCTATGCTGTTAGTTGCGTCACCATTAACAGGCCCATTTGAATTTGAATGTAAATGTATGTTAATATACTATACACACTTGATTGAAAAAATCCATACAGGAGGAAAATGGTGTGGAGGAAATTCCTGAGAGAAAGTTTCATGAGGCATTTATTAGACCTTGTGCTCTTGCTATTTAATGCCAAATTTGAGTTACACATGGTGTGCACTCACTGAAAATCCCACGTACTTAAACATGTGCATGCACACACACACATACACATCTACTGTACAGCAGTCTGAACATGAGCCACAAGGGGTTTTTAGAGGGGAGAGATGGAGACAACGAGGGGTGCTTGAAAAGTACAAAAGACTTGCACAGACAATCCCATGATACTTTGAGAAAATCCAAGTCTGCACTAGCTTTCATTTCAGATATAAAGAGACAGAAGAAAAAAGTTGAGCAAACTTTGCTGAAAGCCTAAGGCAAAAGACAAGAAGCTACACTGCATAAGTTACAGCAAGTGAACTTTTCACATGAGGATAGATTGATTGAAATTATATTTCTTTTCTATTTTGCGGTAGAACTAAATCAAATACCACTTTATTTGTACAGTGGATGTGCTTTACAAGTCATGCATGCATTGGTACTTAGCATGTACTTCATGAGTTACTGTGAATATCTCATGAAGGAGCAAGTGTTGTCTAATGATTATACTGAGATTATTGAGGTGATCACATTTAAATCATGCACAATATGATTGATGCTCAGTCTATAAGGCCTTCATCTGTCTCTCTAAAGGAGCAAAAACTATCTCGCCCACATAATATTCACATGTAAAGAAAAATGAATGGAAACTGAAGTGTATGCGGAGGTGTCCAACATAAAAAAATACAATTTTCCCTCATTTTTTTCCTCTTGCTCTATCTGTAAATGACTCAGGATTGTACTAAAACATGATGGATTCCCTGAGTGAAAAATCACCTCTCTATTACAGAAATCCATCTGTCTGAAGTAGCAATGGGCTTTTTCTCAGTCTGGGACTGAAAAATAAGACATTACCAAGGGAAAGGTGGAGTATTTGTACTGGGGCCAACTGGGGTTTTGCACATTCATTCTTTGCTTATATAACTCTTTGCATAGTAAGAGACTGGAGTGGTGAAAGGAGAGGCAGTATGCTAGAGCATGTGTATAACTGGTGAATATAACTGGTGAGCTGTATGTGAGAATATGAACTCTCATCCAGTGTAAATCAAGATAACATCAAAGAACACTTGATTAAAAAATATTCATGGCCTTTGCAGCCAAATTGTACCAAACTAAAACATGAGGTTCAAAAACTCAAAAATTCAAAAACTCAAAAATCGGATGGCAAAGAATGTTCTTATACTGTTTATATGTTTTTATATTTTAATTTTAAGTTTTGTGTTTTGTTTGACACTAATTAAACAAGTTACAATTCACCTGCCTTTCATAGGGAAATTTTATATGGACCAAATGTGAGTTGAGGTGTATTTGAGTCACACTTTGGCCCACAGGTCTAAAGTTGATTAAAGTTGTTATGGCAAAAATATTTTTTCTCATTTACACCCCATCCTCATTTCCATGCTGCAATCTTTGTAGACTATAGTAGAATTAATTAATCTTCAGTGAAGATGTGCTGACAGGAGCTCAGCCTTCCTTTACACTCTAATTGTTCCATTGAGACTGAGATTCAAAATGATACTCATCTTGAAGGGTGTGTAAGTTTGTGTTAGTGGGTTGGTCCCTCTTGACAGTCGTTTGCTTGTCTCATTCTTGCTGTGATCCTCTGTTCCAGTTTGTTACTGTGCATATTCATCAACAAACACTACATGTTGTATGTGTTTATGCAGTACACTCCTCATTATTGTTTTATTATTTGCCTTATAGAGTCCACAGTACCCGGGTGTGTGTCCTGACTGCTGTCAGGTATTTGATAGTTTTGCCTTGAAAAGCTGACATACTGACTTGGTTGAGAGAATGACCATGGGTGCCCGTGTCTAAAGTTATTTGACTGACAGTGACAAAACACTAACATTCCTGTTTGTTTCTGTTATCCAAACATGATATTTGTTCTCACTGTCCACATCTCTTATTTTACCAATGACCTGCTAAGAGTGCCTTTGCTACAGGAAAAGGATTTGGCAGGTTGTGACTCAGAATGGTGATGCACAATCACATAAAAGATAAACTGCAAACACTGAGTTGTTTCTCTACCTCTAGTCACCGATTGGAATATGGGTACTGCCTCTATATGAGGCTTTCTCCTAGACACTAATGTAATTGAGTCAAACCACCTTGAAATAGTATGTTGTCACATTTCTTCTCTGCCCCTGCTATTTGTTTTTGTCTGTCCAGCCTGCTCTTCTGACCCCTCCCAGTTCCCCCATTCTACCAACAGATATCCCTGAACTTTCCTTTCTCAAGCCCACCCTTACAAAAAAGAAGTATACTTTAAGTTCATATTATTAAGTATACTTCAAGTATATTTCTCAAGTATACTTTACCTAGTAAGTATACTTGTGTTAATGTACTTCTAGTATACTTGCAAGTATACTATTTTAATACTTCTTGGGACTAAATTGGCCCACTTTTTAATTTATAAAAGTATACTTTAAGTATGATAAAAATAAACTTTTATATATACTTTTAGTTCACTATGAATGTACTAGTATACTTTCCAGTCTATAAGAATATACCTACAATATACTCTATTTTGGATACCTAGTACAAATACTAAACGTACACTGATACTAATAGTTTACTTCAAGTATACTTTTAACCTAGTTTGATGACAGTAGAGTTGATGACAGTTACTGGAATTTTAGTCACATGTGTACTTTATTTTCACATGAAACACATATTTTTTAAGTTACCAGACAGTTATATCATTGTCACAACTATAAATAACCTTCATTTACAGAAAACTACATCCATAGTTAACTTGCCAAGAGTACTTTCAAGTAGAAAAACAAAGTGATTAAGAGTGAAGGCCTATTGACTGCTCACCCTTCTCACTTACGGTTTTAACTTTTTTATTTTTAAATGAATGATTTCCCATAATTACTCTGTTCAAAAGGTAAAACACATGTTACACAACAATTTGTGACAAATTCTTTTTTTAAAACATCAATTATTTGTTTTATAGTTGTTTATTTCCACAGTTAAATCGCTGAAATGAATGCTGGGTATTTCTTTGTACTTGTTAGTATACTTCAAGTATACTTCAAGTATAGGCTAAATTTACTTATATTTTCTGTATACTTTAAGTACTCTATACTCCAAGTATACTTAAGTATAAGTCCAAATATAGGCCAAATGTACTTATACTTTTCTGTATACTTCTTATTATACTTCAAGTATACTTAAATGTAATTTTGTCTAGTATATCTATAAAAGTACATAAAAAGTAAACTGAAAGTATACTTGCTTATTTTTAGTTTAACAAAAGTATACTAATAGTATACTTGAATATACTTCTTTTTCATATGTTCTGGTGACTGTTTGTGGGGACATGGTCCTCCATCCCTGGGACATAGTTAGGGGTTGAAGATCCAAGGATGAGACTCCTACTGGTTACAAACCCTAGTTTGGTGTGTCACTTGCACCATATGTGTGTAAAGAAAACAAAAGTTTATTTTTAGACTTCAAGTCTATTTTTCTGGATTATATGCATGATCAAGTAATTGTGTATTGGGCTATGAGTGCTTCCAAAACACAGGTGGCCTACACTTTGCAATGGACCCAAGAGCCTCATGTGTAGACACACATGCAGCTGCTATTGCTCTGCTATCGAACACAAAGGGTGTTCTCCTCGAGCCATTATCCAATCCAGTAAGTCCATGGTGGACCATGGTGATTGCAAGCAGCATAGGTGCCTGCTAGTCAAATGTTACTTTCTTTATTAAAATCTATTGTTTCATTTTGCCCTAACACAAATTAGGGTGTGAATGTTTTCATTCATATTTAGTGAGATGGTCAGAACAATTCAGACACCTCACAGGTGATAGGCCATCTCTATGGTTACCTACCACTCCCATCCCTCCACTCTGCGACCCCTTTTCCAAATGCCATGGACAGTAGTCATCTGCAAACTGCCTCAAATTTGTACCATTCGTGGCAATTTAAAATCTACAAACTCAGTTTTTCATTCAGTAATCATTGCTCCTCTCTCCATCAGCTCTGCTGACGCTGGGAAAGCTCTGGTTTCCTGTCCCTCCTGTGCTCACGTTTCCTCTCTGAGGTTCTTTATTCCAGCCCCCTGGCTGCCCGTCCAAAGCTTCTTGTCCTCCTGTGTTCCTGTCTCCAGGGTGCCCTGCTGTGCTCCAGCCCCCTGGCTGCCGACTTGATGTTTCCTGTTTGTTGAGTTTCATGCAACATCGTCCCAGTCATTCTTTGCCTATTTTCCCTGTTTACCTGTTTGGATTTTGAACTGCTTTACCAGGTAAGTGTATTTTAATTCTCTGTCTGAATTCATGGACTTTGGTTTTTATCTCTTCCTTGAGAACTATTACTTGGACTTTGTGAAAGACAGTTTTGCTTATTAAGTCTACATTTGTCCGCCTGTCTGCCTAGTTTGTCTGCACATGGGTCCAATTTGTCTGGTATTTCAACACAACTATGACATACACTACTCACAAAAAGTTAGGGATATTCGGCTTTCGGGTGAAATTTCAGGATGAACCTAAAATGCACTA
>JAUMHL010000006.1:10846011-10871056 GCA_032362345.1 Sandelia bainsii | reverse complement strand
TAGTTTAAATGCTCTAGTTTAATGATTTAAAATGAAATATTGTGGAGTTATTGTATAATTATTGTAATATTAATATCACAAATAATTTTAACCTACAGTAAGTTTACTTGAAATTTAGTGCATTGAACATAAAGTTTTAAGTGGAATTGTTGGGAAATTGATACTATAAATAAAATTAAGTTGAATAAACTTTGCATTTAGTGTATTGAACTTAAAATAAAACTTGAGTGACTACAATTGTTAAGTTAAATTCACTCAAGTTTTCAAAACACATTACTTAATTTTTTTAGGGCAACAAGTTTCCTCAAATTTTTTAAGTAAACTCAACTTATCCGGGCTAACTGTACAAACAGGTGACAATATAGCTTTAAATACCTCAGAATCAAAGATTATTGAAAAACATACCATTTAAGTTTAAAATGTTTGGGCATCCCTCAAAATCAGTAACTGCTGTGTTTGGTATGAAAACTGGTTTTCTTACATACACTACACATACATGCAGTACATAGTACACATACCAAAGTATACCGCCACATATGCACTAAGTTAATACATCTATTATCCTGACATTTTCAACAGTATCCTCTGTGGTATTCCTTTTAGTTTGGAGCTTGATGCTCATTAGCTGAGGTCAGAAAGGTCCTTTTACACTGCTACAAGTCATTCTCATAACCGTTATTGCTGTACCTCACACTCTTCTTGTTGAGACCCTGCTTACTTGTGAACTGTTCATGTGTGAAGAAAGACAACCATATATACTGTATCCATAACTAGACTCTAGAGTTTGTTTTTGTCTGTATGTTTCTCTCATCAAAAGTTATTAGGATTTATTTCTAAGTCAGCAGTAAATCAACTGTAGCACTCTCCATTATTTCTGTGATTTTCTGAACACGGTAATTGTGACTTTATACCTACACTTGACAAATACTTTCAATTTTCTCAAGCACCTTTCTGATTTTAGTAACACTCTTCAAACCTTTATGTGGTTAATGGATTAATTTTGAGAAATTTTGTGTATTAGAATTAGATGACAAAGTTGATACCACAACAATGGCCCAAATGCTAAAAATAGAAAATTAGGCACTGTCCTAGTTTCAGGGTGAACCACGTAAGCACATTTTATGCTTGTGGGCAGATTTAAACATAAGCTACTTTTTTAAACCTGTTTGTGGTCTTTATGCTAAACTAAGCTAACTAACTGACGTCTCTTCACTGGATCATGGATCAAATTGTAATATCATGTTGGAGTGTTTCTGTGCAATCTTTCATCATGCAGGGAACAGTTTCAGTAATTGTGTCAATGACAGTATTTCTGTATTTCTGCAAAAAAACAAGCGAACAAAAAAAAAAAGTATAATGAACACTTGAAATGGGAAAAGGCTATCACAGTATGGTTTCTATAAGGTACAGTCCATTTAATACAATATTAAGCAAGTATAAAAGCAACTCTCAAATGATTAAACAGCTGGGAATGGAACGGGGATGAGAGGGAAGAAAAGAAAAAATCTTTTGACAGCTAACTCATTATCTATGTCGTTATCCTCCAGTAGCCAGCTCTTTTCCCCTCTCTCTCTTTCTGTCCCTCTCTATCTGTCAGTGGAGGGATAAAATCCCTCTCTCCTGAAGGCTTAACAGAGATTATCCCAGTGTCCCAGGGGAGGGTAGAAGGGGTGCTGAGATGCCACATTACAGATGTAGCAAACGTTAAAGTGAATTTAATGGGCCTGAGGTTGAGCAGGAGGGGCAGGAAAAAGGAGAGAAGCCAATAGCAGGTAGGTGGATTCTAGCTCTCTTTCTTTCTCTCTCTCTCTCTTTCTCCCAGCCTTCACCTCTATCTCTCTATTCATGCAGCCTTTCTGTTTATCCCTGCTCTATTACTATGCTCTCAGTTTTTCTCCTTAACCACCAGCCATCTTTCTCTGTTACTGCTCTGTGCTACTTTCTTTTTCTTTACAAACTTGCTCTTTTTCAATAAATCAAGGATATAATCATTGTAATAATAAATACATGTAACTAACCTGGCATAGTTTAAATGGATTAGTTCCTCTTACTGCCGACCCTTCTCCCCACATTACCTATTGTCACCTATACCCTCATTTTATTTCATTATTCACACCAAGAAGAGCACCACTCCAGTACTTCCCTACTCTTCCTGCTGAATATGTAAGAGCTGAAAATGAAAATGACATCCACCCACACCTCTATCTCTCACCTGGTTTCTCTTTGGTGAGCTCCATCCTACCTTCTCTCTTTCTTTTATCTGACACTAATAAGCTGGAAGCTTTTCTGGTTAAAGTAGCCAGGGGGGACACAAGTAATCTGCCCTCTCACATGCCCATTGAATCTCTCTCACACACACACTGTATGCGTACACACATACTGTAAATACAGTGACTGTAATGACAGGCGCAGTATCTCAGCTGTACAATTATCACTGTACCACAGTGTGCAGTTGCAGACAGAGGATTGACATAAAGGATATTTCTTGTTTATTATCACATGAGACTGTGATTGATTAATTGACTAAGAACATTGCAGCAAGTGTTTTTGTTGTCTAAGCCCAATGCAGTGCTTTGCATGCTCACCACCTTTCTCCAACTTTGGGGTGATACATAGGTGTATTTCTTTATCAATTAAAAACTATCTTGCCTGTGAGCATAATTTTGGTGATTTGACACCACGGTGTAAATGGGAAAATAATTGATAGCATATAAATATAATCTCTAGAAGACAGGGTTGAAATCAAAACAAAAGTTATAACAAACTGGAGACACTAAACGCTTCCTGAACACTTGAAAGAGTGTAAAATCACTGACAGGAGGAGCTAAAAAGCAGTATGTATCACGTGATACATACTTAAAGAAGAACTCAGGGATACAGTGCTATGCTATGCAGACCCATTGTAGCCACACAACTGGCTGAAAAACATGCAATTTTCCCCCCCATTTTCTTTTCCACTCAGTCAGAGCCACTTAGGCATGACTACTGAGACACACAACATCTTTAATTGGCTTGTTCCATCTTTATTCAAATTCATATTCTAAATATCATTATGTTGTTTTTCCTCCTCAAACCCATTAAATTTGTGTGTTGAAACAAGCCCCTGAGAATGGCAACGTACCTTATCAAAAACACAGAATGAGGAGGGGAATACTAAAGAGGTCCTATGAGATGGAACAAGCCTGTTCGAAAGGCATCACCAGTGACGATGACTGGATTTCATACAAATTTATATTTTTTCAATTATATATTGATTTTCTTATTTTCAAGTTTCTTTAATGAGACACCTAACTGAAAACTCAAAATGAATCTACACATTAATGATGCATTTAAGGCATAGTTGGCCTCTACAGTTTGTACAATATACTGAAAACACAAGATAGATAACTTGTGACACAACAACAACAAACATATGTAACACTTGATCTATTTTTATTTAACAAAACTGGACTTGATCAATACTGAATGAGGTGTGATGTATCCTCTGCTGCCAGTTTTCACACTGAAAAGACAAACTGTAGAATCTGAAATAGTAATCTATTAGAGAAACAAGTGTTTCTCTATTAATGGCCAGTTCTGTATGTGCTGTGTGACAGTGACCACAGATGGCTCGAGACACCAGAAAACACAAGCAAATACACATTACAAAAACACCCAGTAATAAAATAATCACACACCATGACACTTAAATATATTTGTGCACTTGCTCACATCAGGTGCCCAAAATGATTACATTTGAGGACTGGCTTGGGTAGCTGTACTGTAGCTTACCTTTATCTGGAAGATCCAAGGTTTCAGAGCACCCACCAGAGTTTGAAACAGGAACTGCTCCATCCTGCAACCACGGGGTGTGGGGAAGATGAATAGAGTAAAACTGATAATGGATTCAGGAAATAGGTGGAGGCTGAATTTAATGTAAGACTGCTTTCGGGTAGAGATGGAAGAAGAGTGATCACAGTGTTAGCTCTCTAACACTGTGATCGCTGTCTGCTTCTGCATTCATTCAGTGTGTCTGCAAGCACACAGTAAACTGGCCCAACTCTGTCCTGCCATTTATCTGCATATGGCTTTCTGCTTAGCATTCTGCAACACAGATCTTCTTATGGGACAAATATGGGATGAAGAGAGCCCTAAAACTTCACATGTAGCCACACACTTACTGTGAATTTACCCCTTTCTGTAAGAATTTACTTTAAAATATTTTCCAAATATTAACCACATAATGAGCTAAAGACCATTTAGAAAACCTAACAATCAGTTCAACTCACAGTCTGTGAGCTGCTCATTCCACACCTACAAAGTATCTGCTGTTTGGATTAAGGATGGACATGTTGCTAAGATACCTTGACAGGGTTGTTAAGGCAGGGGACAGGAGATCACTGAGCAGACATAATTCCTGCCACAAATGAGATGCATGGTGAAAGATTATATCAGAGTAGAAATGCCATGCTCTCAGTAATGTCTCCATCAATAACAATAAATCAGAAGGTGTTAATACGGCTGTGTTTTGATAAGCTGAGAAAAAGGATCAGGCAGTCATCCACTTCATGTGTTTCATCTCCTAATAATTGGTTGTTATTTTTGTCACATCTGTCAACAAATCAGGATGTAGAGGAGGGTGATGCTGATGTAAAAGCTTATTTTTGAAAGGAAAAAAAATCAAGCGTCAAGGTGGAAGAGAAATATGAGAAAGCACAATCAAAGGATTGTGTTTAAATGGACTTAGAGGCACAAATATTTTACTCCGCTTTATTGTTAAATAGTTTGTATCTCTCATGTGTAACTGTGTGGGACTTGTTTGACTGTTGAGAACTTTCTTTAAGAGTTAGAAATACATAAATTTCAGATTCATGAGAGACCATGTTGAGGTAATGTTGAAGAAAAGCATGGCATAAGCTCCGTTATGGCAGGTAGGGTACACTTGTGCTGAAAATGCACGACAAACACACACTCTCTCTCTCTCCCACTTTCTCTCTCCTACTACCTTTCACAGGATGACTTGAGGTGAGAGATGCTGTTTCTTAACAAGCTTGGACCAACATACATGTTCACATGTTCTCACAGTTTCACCGAATCTTCGTTTCTTGTTATCTTTTCTTTGTCAAAACACACAATATACACAATACTGCAACAAGAAGGAAATGTTATTTTTTTCCACATGTATGTGTGATATTTCATTCTACATATTTAAAAATATACCTCACCAAAATAGGCAACACAAATCAAAACCATAAAAATGCTCCCAACATGCCCATAAAAACTCCCAATATGCCCATAAATACATGTGCTCAGCACAAAACCTCATTTACTTGCACAAAAGCAGTGAGGGTATTATCATGTAATCTATATCAAAGCAGTGAAATAGAAACTGGTGATAAGTGGTCTGACTTAAATTACCACCACCTATTAATAATCAGCCATGACATGAAGATATTAGGGCTGTGACAAGACCATTTATGTCAAAACCTTTGTCTAACCCCAATTACAAGCCACATTATTGTTCATTTACTTCAATCAAAAGCCTTCTCATATGGGGAGAGTTTTTCTTTTTGGATAGAGAGGAACAGTCTTCAAACCCTATATATTTTTCTTGCATGATAGGGTTGTGTAACATGTCAGGTTTTCTGAAATCACATTTTGTACAGAAATTACATCAGAAACGCTTCCTCCTTCTTTTGGATTCCAGTTATGAAGCTTTAATTCATACACGCCAGGTTCATTATATAGCCTCTTCAGTACGCCACAATGATTTTTATACATTTTAGCTCTTTTTAGAGTTATGAAAGAAAAAAAATATATATAAAGGACAGAATTTGTATTTTTTGTCAAAGTTAAAGCAGATCTGTATAAAGTAATATAAATTGAATTAAAATACAAAAGTGAAAATAAGTGATTATTAAATATTTAACCCCTTTAAAATAACTCACCTAAATCATCACTAGTGCAGCCAATTGATTTAAGAAGTCACAAACGTAGTTAACTAGAGATCATCTGAGCGCAGTAAATGTGTTCTCAAAGATTGTAGTATAAATACACCTGTATTTGGAAGCTCCAGTTACTGGTAAATTAGTATCCTGGCCAAAAACTACACCATGAAGACAAGAGAACACTCTTGGTGAAAAGGGTATTGAACAGCACAAGTTAGTTGATGGATAAAGGGAAATTTCCAAGTCACTGAATAGCTCTTGGAGTAGAGTTAAATACATCATCAGGAAATGGAATGGCCCATGCACATACCTGCCTACAGCAGGGCGTCCACAATTGACCACTGGAAACAGTGAGACAGGCCACCAAGACACCTGTGACCCCTCTGAATGAGTGTGATGATATGTATACATATTACATTACTGGATAATGTATTTATGGAAAACATCACTAACACAGTGGCTGAAAAAGAGGAAGAATTAATTTTTACTTTCTATTGCAATATCTCACACTGGAGCAGCAAAGAGATATGGAGAGACAGAGAGAATGAGGGATCAACACATGACTGCATCATCTTATATAAAGTTTTTCAGCTGTAAAGTCAGTCTGAAATTATCATTTTCACTCTGAACTTATCACCAACTTCTCAGTTGCAATTCAATTGTACTGTTTACATTTTACATTTATGTTTTAAAGTTGATCCCTATGTGAGGAAAAGCTTTGTTAGTTTAATTCATGTACAGATTCAGGGAAAGAACTATTTCGGAGAATTTCATTTGAGAAGTCATCCAACCTTCATTTAATTTTGTCTATTGAGAAATCTATCACTTAGTTTGTAGCAATAAATAAGGAAATGCTGGTTGCTGTTTTAAAAGGAGAAAATACTGATTGTGAACTCATTTCACATTTCTACTGTAAACTGCAAACAAGTGTTCAAAATTGAAAAACACCAAAGAAATTAATTAGTTAAAAAAAAAAAAAATTCATAAGATTATTTTTATTAGATCAGTCAATTAGCAATTAAGTGAAAATTTAAAGTGAAAATTAAGTAAAAATTAAGTGTCAAAAACATCTGTTACCTAGAGACTGTGTGGAACAAAACAGCAGCTGGTGAAGGAGGCTTCACAGACCCATACGCAGCAAGTTGCGATGTGCTGTGTGTTCTCACCCCTGTCAATCATGGCCAACACTAAATTGTTCCCATGTTAAACCTTGTCCACCACAACATTAATGGGAGGTACAATACATACATAAAGAAGATGTTATGATTTGTTAAAACATAAATTACAAATAACATCACTGGATGAATGACAAAGACATCCAATGCTGAAAGACTACCACAGGGATGATTTTTTAATTCTTATGGACACATTAATGTATTTTTTAAATTAGGACACTATTGTATATATAAAGTAAATACTTTAATGAACCAATTTATTGTGTCAGGGAGATGTTTACAATTTTTTCCAAGATCTTCAATCGCAGTGTTCCAAGTTTTTTTTAGTATAAAAGTAGTGTGCTGGAGGCTGCCAGATCTCAATAAGGCTGAACTGCAAATTTTACTGTATTAGTGACTTATAACTTACATGTTGTAAGTTATAGAGTGGTCAAATAAAGAATATTCACTTCAAACTCAACCTGGAAGTTTAGTCTCCATGCCCAGCAGCTGGTTCTGATGCTGCCGTTCCACCTGTCATCTCCCACCACTTTTCTGCTCTCCACCACCCACCAAGATGGAGTCTGATAAAGCTTTCATTGAGTCAATGCAGCAAATCAACTGCATAACTTATATTTAGCAATAAGTTAACTTAGCTTGAGGCTGAAACTCATTGTACTTAGTCTTAAACCCCACTGAAGCACTGTTGGATTATAATGTTCATTCAATCCATTGCACACATTGAAAAATTCTAAATGTATATAGTGTAATAATTCATTTTGGGGCCAATTTTCAGAAAATAATAGAATAGTCAACTGGAATATTTAGAGTAATTATAGAGTATAAAGAGTTCATAAAACTCCAATTAGGTTTTGGAGACTTATTTAAAGCAAACAGGAAGCATCTGACTACAATTTGAAGAGCTTTAGCAAACAGTCTAAATACTTTAATGCGAAATGTCGGATTTAGATTTTTATTAAATTTAAAAGAAAGTATGTTTTCAGTTTTAAAGAGTTACTGACTGTCATTTTTATCAATTCAAAATTAAAACTACAACACATTAAAGTGCGCAAAAAGTAAAAGAGACCGAACACCTCCATAGCAAATGTAGATCTAAAGTCTGTTGATTTTATACTTTGTGTTACATTATTTTCTTGAAAAGAAAGACCATTGTTGTTACAACCCAGGAGGTGCTAGGGTAAGGGAAACAGCATAGCACTGATGCAATCAGGCAGGTCTTATTGTTTTAAAGGCAAGCAATTTACAAGAGCAAATTACAAGAGCACAAAGAATGAAATGAGGCGAACAAAAAAGGGAGAAGCAGTGTGTGGAGCCCAAATCAACCTTAGATTTAGCCATAGGTTTAACTAACTTAGTTATGAAACTCAACAAAGAAAACCTCACTGTCTTCCCTACAGTGGTGGAACCAGGGGGTGGCCAGGGGGGTGGCCGCGGCCACCATTCACAAAGGTTCGGCCACCCCCCTGGCCACCCCACACAACACCCGTTTTTCGAGCCGCACCACTTTTGTTCTTGCAGAAAGAGTTACAACGTAGAAAACGCGTGAAAATAATTTTAACACTCCGTGGACAAAGACTTCAAAAATGCCAGATCATTAGAAGGGTCTTTGGAGACTAATAAAATGCCAGTAGTACAAAGGTAAATGTTTTCAAGTGATGGTGTCGGTTTTTCAAACAATGCTGGTCCGTTAAGTTTTAGAGAAGCTGATCGTTGTCTCCATGACCTGAATGTGAAGCTTAGCTAATTCACAAAGGAGACATGTTTGTTGGGAAATAAAACAAACTGGATGAGCTGTTCTCTTAAATAATCTCACTGTGTTGATTTCTTCTTTTAACAATTAACTTTGTCCTTGTGATAATTCAAACTGCCGTAACAGTATTTGTGTGCTTGGACTGCTGCTTGAAGACTGAGCTGCCTGTGGTACGGGGAGGGGCCGGCGGCAGCCCCCGCTGCTCGTTGAGAAGAGTGAGAACGAGACGTGTTTTCAGGTGAGAGTCTCAAGAAGCCTCCAATAACACCAGAAACTTTGCCAGATTTGTCTTTAGTCGCTTTTTTGAAGAAGAAGCGCTAAAGGGGTCTGAAAACTCCCAAAATAGAGTGACAGTCTCTAAGTTAGCAACACTGACATTTAGCCCAATACGTTTTATTAACCATGAAAAACTCAAATGCTAATATGAAAACTAATACAAGTGGATTAGTTTATAACAATGCAGTGTTTCCCCTAGGTTTACAGCGTTTTTTGGGGGGGGGATTGTGTTTGACGTGCATGCGCCAAACACAATTCTTTCTGGATCACTTTCTGGATTGAAACGTCTCGGCCACCGTACTTTCACTATTTATCTCTCGGCTTTTATGCTTTTTTAGTCATATTTCCCTCTCTCTGTCCACTGGAGTGTACGTATGCATCGAGGCAGAACTCCTCCGACACAGAGAGCCAGAAATGAAGCTGTCATGTAAATAAGATAAATAACAAGAGGCTGTTTAGTTAGTTTAATACAAGAACAACGTACAGACCTGTTCTATAGGAAAGGAAACCTGAAATGACTTCTAGTGTGATCTGGTGCTGTACAGGAAGTAAAATAAAATAAAATTAACTTGACCGCCTTGGGAGGGCAGGTGGTGCCGTTGGGGGGGCGGAGCGCCCCCCTTGTATAATGGTAGGGGAAACACTGCAATGAAATGTGTCACTGGGATTATTTTAACTCCTGTGTCTTTATTGACAGGTGAAAGAGCTGCAGATTCAGGGTGACAGTGATAGTGGAGCAGAACCAGCTGAGCCTAGCTGAGAAGAACCTATACAGTGTGGACCACCAGCTTTATGATGCACATTCATGCCCTTACAAACATGTTGTCTGGATATATTGAGTAAAATACTTTTAAATGACTTGTATTTTTCACAAATATGTAATTAGTGTAAATCTTTTATAAAAATCTTTATAACTAATAAAATACAAAGCTCTAAAGTGTTTCAGAGGTTTTATTGAAGGTTTTGTTAAAAAGGAAGTGCTAATTATAAAAGCAGTTTAGAATGTAACTTGTGTACAACAAGCAGTCAGAAGTAAGTCATGTTTACCCTCTGGGCGCAGGTACAGAGCTATGAGGTGCAAAAGGGCCCGCTGTGGAAAAAAGCTGATCCCCTCAGTTATTAAGTTTCTCAACAGCAGACCACACTGAATGTGATTAAATCTGTGTTATGTGTATATGTGGTGGTAGTGTATGTTAAGTGCATAAGGTGAAGTACTGTGGCAAAATATGTTAAGTGTTGTGTAATTGCTGCTGTGTCGTATACTTGATACTGTTGTTTTGTGTCCATGTTTGTTTCTGTGAAGACTCTAAGTCATCCAGGTCATGTTTATCCCAAAAAAAGTTATTCAGTGGCAACTGTACTTGTTTTAGTTCCTTGAAGACGTTTCACCCTCCATCCCAGAGGGCTTTCTCAATTCTGACTGAGTGGTTGGAGTAGCAGGTTTATAAACCCTGTGAAGTCCTCAAGTACGAATTGAGAAAACCCTCTGGAATGGAATTAATTAATTAATGCTGACAATGATTTTATCACATGTTAACGCAGTTTTATTATTGTGATGATGATGAAAGTCCGTTGCTCACTGGGTCTGAATACACATACAGACAAACCATGGGTCACAGGAGGGGTGGGATGTTGATCAGTACTGGCTTTGGACTGGCGTCGTCGTGCATATCAAACAATGAGCTGCAGCTTTCTGCATCAGAAAAGAACTGGAGGTACGAAACTACCACATATAGAACCACAGTTATTTGTAACCACTGCAAAGTTGAATTTTCCTATCACCGGAGAACTTGATGTATCACTTAAATACAATACACACCGTTGATGCAGCATATCACCCAAACAACAGACACCGACACAAACACTTTCACGTTCATGTGTTTCTTTTAGTGACAGCAGTCAAATTAACAACTGTGTTTAAAAAACGCTTTTCAGGTGGTTGAAGTGACATATTTTGCAACGTGTGCTCACCTGTGTGTGTGTGTGTGCGCGCATCAGAGCGGAACTCCACTGTGCAGTAAACGTGACCATGTAGGGACAGAAATTAGATAAGATCAATACCATGAGGCCGTTTAGCTAGTTTTTTTTTAAAAGAACAAGGTACAGACCTGTGGTTACATACAAGTGGTTCTGGACTCTGAGAACAACTAGTTTTTCTATAATAAACTAGATAAATGTTAATGTCCTGGCAAATAGCTTTGATTTTCTATTTGATTTGATTACATTAATGTTTAAATTGAGATTTACAAGAAATATTTAACTGCTACTGTGTAAAGGGAATACTGCTGTTAAAAACCATCTTATTAGTTTAAAGTGTTTGCAGACTAAATAGCAGTACTTTTAAAATAAAAGTGCACAATAAACTACTTTTGAAATCAATATTAAATTTTGCCCGTGACAATGCGATTAATCCCGATTAAACATTTTAATCCCTGCTCAGCACTAGCATTTTTCTTTTTGTGTTGTTTTTGATATAGCATAAAATCAGGAATGAATCAAGACAGTCTTACTGTCAATTAAAAAATACATGCCACATGCAGTTAAAAATTACTGATACACAAAGGGATGCTTTCCAGTTGGTACGTATTGGACAATAAGCTGTATATGTAGGAGTGTGCATATGCATGGAAGAGAGAGAGAGCAAAATCTCTCAAGACCATTTCTCCCTTTGCTGGATTGCTGAGAGGCATGCTCCAATGGTGAGTGCATATTTGAGATGGAGCACTGGGAGCTTGCTCATAAAGTAAAAAGTATAAAGTGGACTTTTTATGGAATCCCTTCTGATTGGTACGATACTGTAGTGATGACAGAAAAGACATGAGATAGTGTGTTGAGAGACTACACTTTAACTCACAGATGGGTACTGCTAGAAATTACCTTGGGTCCTAAAGCAACAATTATGTATAATCTCTGGCATGTTCTAGGACTCCTGTCTAGCTCTGAGCTCCCTGAATCTTTCAGAGGCTGTGCACCTGTCTTGTGGTTGTCAGATACTGTAGGTAAAAACAACACTGAGTGTGAACGGAGGTGCCAGCTCATTGAAGATTGCTTTCTCTCACTAGAGACACCAGAGTTTGAGTTTTCTGATGTCTGTTTTAAAGCAGTTTGTTGTTGTGATTACTTGTGTTTGAGTCCTATGGAAACTGATGATGAGCCTAAACACAGGGGGTTGAGCAGGCTTACCAAAGAGCAGCCTGACATCACAGTGAACCTCATTCAAAATATTAAACACTCAAAGACGATAGAATAGCACTGTGTGAGCCAGCAATTTTTTAAACTGTTAAGTTTCTATTTGATATGCAAGTAACAATGATAGGTCAACATATACAAATCAGTACACAATCAAATCTTTTAACAAAATGGTAAGAGATTGCAGAGTGTAAACACAAAATTTCTCCATTTAACCTGTCTTTTTCATAAAGCTTCTGCAACCAGTGAAAGTCTAACAGAGTATGTGTTAAAGGCTTTCAAACAGACCCCTTTGAGTTACTGTAAAAGGTAAATGGGAACATGTTTAGCTTCTTAAGTGCTTCACACTCCATCAGCTGCCATCTGGCCCCAGAAAATCTCAAGGACTTGCCTTGTTTCTTGTCAATGGCTTAGTTAAAGCCAGGTCATGATTTAGTTCAACTGTCACTGCAGATTTAATGGGATATTATTCAGGCAGAAAGGCAGGGTCAAGGGCCATAAAAATCGCAAGGCGTTGAAAGCCTCTGTGTGAAAAAGTGGTAACAAGTTTTAAGCTTAAATGAGAAAAAGAAGAAAATGAGAAATATGAGTGCATGTTCACATTTGTGTTTTTCTAAGTTACAGTGAGGTACTCAGATTTTTGTGATGATTTGAGTTGACAGGCATACTCGCTTTATTTGCTAAGCAAGCAGCAGAACATCTAGTCACTTCTGAATTGTTCATCTTTGTGTTTTACAGTGTAGTGCCATTGAATAACCTGGTAGTTTTTTACCTAACATATCCAACACTATACTGTAGCTTTAGCATTCAGATCACTTCATACCCTCTAAGACAAAGGTGCATGTTCGAAAATCGCAAAGAGACTGCTTCAAACAGTCACTTTTAGCTCTGCATGCTTTGAATGTGCAATGAAACCTATTTTGTTCTTGGTGACCTTTGCTCTGTCATTTTCTGTCTGAACTGGGATATAGGTTAGCTGTCCCAAGAATTTTTATCTCAGCAGCTCTCAAGAACTGGTGCACTAATTTATGGTCCTGCAAGACAGACTATGCAGCTGTAGGTGAAAATTAAAGGTCAGATGTGCTGACAAAACTGCACAGTTGACATACAGTATCAAGATTCTGGGATTACACAGCATTCAAACCATAAGCAGTTCTCAACTGAAAGTTACAGTAATGTACACAGCAAGTGCTTTAGTTGCAGTTTTACACTCTCTCTTAAAACTTGCTAAAAAAAATAGAAAAACCCGTGGTGTAGGCAAACAGTGAAACATAAGTTCTTGAAAGGAGAAAAATACAAAGTAATTTAAGTTTTGTGCTGTAAAATGCAAAGAAACTTTATAAATTGAAAAATGTGGAAGAAAAGTTCTAGTAATTAATAAAAAAAAAAAAAAGATCTGTTACCTAGAGACTTGGTATATAACAAAAACAGCACAACTAATAAAGGTGTAGCTAACTGACATAACTTTATGTTCTGATACTGTACTAAGTGGTTATTCTAGCTCAAGAAACTGGAAACTGTTCTTAAGCACAGTATGTAAGTAAATGTACAATTTCTACCACTACAGATCAGACTAGATTTGGCCCTGCTTAAAAAAAATACAGTGATTTATTGCCACCATGTTGGCATTAAAAAAGCTGAGCAGAGTTACACATATTGACAATCCTTTAGGTCTACTGTCTATACAGTAAATGTAAATTTACAGAATGGTATAATCAGAAGGCAATGCTGAGAAAATAACTGCACAACTTGTGTTGCTGTTCATTTGTTTTGAGGTTTTGCTACTAACTCAATTCCTGAAAACAGAATACACAAAAGTAAAAGACTTGCACAGACAAACTAAACGGGTCCCTGTGGCAGTGGTTGGCTGCTTTTTACCATGCACCACTGAGCTCCTAAATCAGTATGCTCATTGACTTTAGAAACTGTATCTCTATTTCAGGCAATTTTACATCTCAGACTATTAGAAATTAGATTTTACTTGGTGGATATGCACCTGGGGTCCATTATATATGTGAAAATGTACTTTGGCACTGGAGGACTAAATACTAACCATTTTTTAAGATTTATGTTAGTTTGTTCAATGAAAATGGATTATACATATAATAGAAAACATTCAAATCAGACATATGATGAAAAAGTTTTTTTTAATACTTAAATGCCCAGTGCTGTTCCTGGGGGCTTGGCCTGTGAGCCAATGTGAATAGTAGAATCAGCAATTGTCATCCTTGTTGTTGGTAAGCTGTTCGCTGGTTGATATCACACCTGCATGATTCTTGCTGTCTGTGGAGTGACTCACTGATGCAGTTTGGATACTAACACAACTTTTAGTGCCTCTTAGTGTTAACGGAACAATACTATGTTTTGCATACAGGTTATTTCTTATATCTGAAACTGTCAGTACAACATACATATATGTTGTTACAGTTTAATTCTTAACCCTCCTGTTATGTTACGGGTCAAATTGACCCGTTTTAAAGTTTAAAAAAAATAAATAAAAAAAAATAGTCAAAAGTATTTTTTCAGTATGAAACTTCTTCTGCTTGGCTTAATAAGGGTAATCAGCATATAAAATGAAAATGGTTCATCTGACATATGCAATATTCAAAGTGTCAAATACTGTTTGTTTACCTATTCCTACTCTACCTATTCTATTGACTGTATCTGTAAGTGCGAGAATGCAGGTGTTGTTATGACTTTTGACGGGAACCTTTTCTGTTCCTGTGGGCAAACTCCACCCACATTGAGTGGGCACTCAGCAGATAAGGAGCAAAACATATAAAGATTTTCTGCAAGGGGCTCCTGCCATCATTAGACTCTGCAGCTACATATGATATACTCTCTGTCAGAGCTTTACAAAATGAGCAGCAGAAGACAACAGGTGACAGTAGTAGAGGCTCTGAAACTCACCTTTGATCAAGACAGTAAAATAGAGGAGGATGTAACTGAAGATATAGACTATCTTGAGGTCAATTCTGAGTCTGATGATTCTGATTATAAACTAAATTAGGAAACTGCTATTCATATTCCTACAAGACATTCACATCAAAAAATGGTGAAATACAGTATAGTTCATCCCCAAATATGTGTCAGGCAAAACTGTCTCCAGGAAACAATAAATACAATAAAGACAGTGCCAGGGCCACTAGGATGGCAGTGACTCGTGTGACATACATCAAGTCAGCTTTTGAGCTGGTCATGCCCAACTCAATACTGACAATCATTCTCAAAATGACTAATCTGGCAGCTATTGGGACACTGTGGGACAAGTGGGTAGAGCAACTTCCACTACTGTATAACCCAGACCCTAATGTCACAGTGGATAAAAGGCTAGTGACATTCAGAGGTTGCTGCTCATTTAGGCAATATATGCCTACCAAACCAGCTAAATACAGCATAAAAATCTGGGCATTTATTTTGTTATTTTTTACATTTCTGGTTCAAAAACAACGCTGAAATAATCTTTACTTTCAATACAAATTCTCATTTGTCTTGATTTTAAGTCAGCAGGTCAATTTGACCCTGAACAGAAGAGGTTACTCCATAAAAAAAAAATTCAAAATGTAAGAAATATTTTTTTAAAATCAATATCATGTAAAAAATATTGTATTTTATATGTATGTCTTTCCAATGTACATTTAAAAAGTTTTAAAATGCATTTCTCATGAAAAACGAGTGGATTATCCACACTGAACCATGATCTGTGAGAGGTAAATAACAACATTGCCCTAAATATTGATTGAAATGGTTAGTAATGGATTTAATAACGAGATACAAACAATGTTTATTGGAATTTTTTGGTTTCTGACACTGAGAGTTAAACATACCCGGGGTCAAATTGACCCAGGAACATCGTGGCTGTTCCTGAGAAACGAACATAACAGGAGGGTTAAGGAGAGTAATGATGCATTTCCACTTGATGCAGCCTATCATATTAGTGTGTCCTGCACTGTTATTGCTTGAAATGTGCACAAAACCAGTTTGTTGTAACTCCAGATTACATGATGGTCGACATGAGTACAGCTTCATATAAACTGATGTGCTTCTACTAGTAGGTGACAAGAGACTGAACAACTTTTTATTTATGCCTTTCGGTCAGTTTATTTTGTATTACTTACAGAGTTTTGTAAGGCAGTTGTAGCAGTCTCATTTAAAATGGGAGTATGTACATCTGGGGAAAGTGAAGCACACAAGCTTTTATTTAGCAACAACATTTTCAGCATTCATAAAGATACACACTTTAGTGCATGGGAACCACCAGGAGATCTGTAGTCATCAGGACGTGGGCTGAGCAGCTTGAGGTGATGTTCACAAGGCTGCATTAATGTAATAGTCATTCAGACAAGGTACAGTATCTGTACCAACAATCTTAAAGATGCAAGCAACTTTTTCAAAACTTAAGGCTGTTATATCATGCAGCAAATGGGCAGATGTTGTATATTCCAGACCTATTCAAACTTATTCTTGCACTTTAGTTTTTCTCTTTAAATCACCAGCAACTCCAAACTAGAGTTTCTGAAATACATAATATGACTTGTCCTGAATTGCTTTTGACAGTGGTGCAAAATATTGTAGCTAAGCTACTTCACCAAGATTGTGGCACTCTGTCTTTGTCTGTCAAAGACACAGACTGTTACAGTTATTGGTCTTTGTTTTAGTAACAACAATTAAAGTTACTGCTGGGTATTCATTGTTAAGATAAGACAATGCTGACTGTTATTAATTTGGAAAACATTTTGGCTACCAAATATTTAATCTGTGACCATGTGGAGAGACCATTAGTTTGTGACTGCAGTCAGCATTTAAATTTAAAGTGCTCCCTGAAACCACCCACACCACCAACCCTGTCCCCTGACCTAGATGCTACAATTGAGCACATAAGTAATTATTAAGGTAACTCAGAATAACAATGTAAATCTCTACTGCAGAGACAACATAACATTCATAGTTATTCATGAGTAATTCAGATAAGAGGGATCAGACCATGGCCCGAGCTATTCTCATTATGCCCTCATTTCAAGGTTTGGGAGCACAAAATTAACCACATGCACCAGCAATATTACTCTATTTGGTCTCAATTTTCTAATTCATGGATGTCCTAAAGCTTGACCAACCATGTGTTTCACTGTCTCCTTGTGCCATTAAATAACATCAACATAACATGACCTTGTTGTTTGGGGAATCAATGAAGTTTGTCATTAAATAAGTGTTGGTATTACATTTTACAAACTGAATTTTGTACACATGAATGTTTTATACATAAATATATGAATCCCTCAAGACAGTGCCTCTTCTAACACAGCAACAAACAGACAAATGTGCTCGCGTCCTACTCACCTCTATGTATTATGAGAAGAGACAGGAGTGTATAATCTTGTATGAATGAATGCTGGTGGGCCAGAAGGGGTTAATAAATATTTAATAGTATATTTAGGCTCTAACCAATATGGCAGCAACAATATTTTGCACACTATGCCCCTGTCAATATTGCTCTTTTTGTGTGTATGTGCGTCAAGAGAAGTGGGTATATTGCAGAGATGTGTGGACATGTGATTTCAGGTGTTTATGCATGTGTGATCATGCATGTGTGTTTAGTGTACCAAACTGGAGTACTAATTATGTGGAAATGTTGCACTTCACATTGAGCATAAGAGGTCTGTGTGATCTTGGATCCTTACACTTCTCCTGAACAACACTTCAGAGGCAAAGATTATATGATAACTATCTTAAATGCAACTGTTATCCACCCTTCCAACCTGTCGTCCTTCCCCTTTAAAGCCCCTGCATTAAATCATATAAATATTATCATCATGTCTCTCCTTCACCTCTGTCATTTCAACAGCCTATTCACTCCGGGCGTGTGTGTGTGTGTGTGTGTGTGTGTATGCGTGTGCGCCAGTGTTTGTAAAACAGCCCTGAATGAATAATATAACTATGCAGGGGTTTAACCCATTCACATTATCATTCCCTGACTGTTGCTAGAGGGTGGAATATTACTGTCACCTTCCACACTCAAGAGAAGGGACAAGAGACAAGAGAAGGGACCGACATAAAAGCAGAGACACAAAGGAGGATCTATCTATCTATCTATCTATCTATCTATCTATCTATCTATCTATCTATCTATCTATCTATCTATCTATCTATCTATACTGCAAGTCAAGCAAACTATCTATCTTCTATCTATAATCTACCTACACACACACATACATAAATATCCTTCATATTTAAATTGATTTAGACATTTATCTGTACTTTATCTTGATTTCTCTTAAATGTGTGCCCCATACCTAAGAAAAACAACCTGGATCCATCTCTGTTATGTAACTGAAATATGCCTGTGTCCCGCCTTCTTTTTTTAAGTAAAATCTTTGAAAAAGTTGTAACCTATATGAACTTGAACCTCTTTGATACATACCAGTCAGTTTTTAGACATAACTATATTACTGAAACTGCTCTACTCTGTGTGTTAGAGCGTGCATGTGCAGTTGTGTGTGTGTTGTATTACATTACATTATTATTGCTTATTTTACATTTTCAGTTCACTTTATTTTCAGTTTTAACATTTTTATGTATTTTTGTAAATGTAACACACATAGTTTCTTTGTAATAAAATTTGCTCTATAAATAAAATATGCCTTGCTTTACTCTTGTGACATGAGGTAAAAATATATCCTGTATGTTTATTATTAATACATATATTTTTTATTAATAATACCTAAACACAACCCAAAAGCCTTCCCAGCTATTACGATTTATTTTAGGTGATAATTACATTAAATACACTATAATCATAGGCTCAGGTAGACATACTTTAGTCTTATTTCTGCCTGTATAAGAGGAGACCATGACGACTGGATCAGTAGAGCAGTTGTCCATGAGCCCCATGATTAGTGGTTAGACTCCTGGTTCCTCCTGGCCACATATTGAAGTGTCCCCTGGACAAGACACTGAACCATAAATTATAAGGTATCACCCAGTGCAGACACACTGTGTGCCCGTTGTGCACATTTATGATACTCACATTTAAATAGATACCCTCTTTTCCACTCAGTATAGCTGGGTCACAGTCAATATAGGTGAGCAGCTGAAATCAATTCTTTATTGATATTATGGTACTGACTGTGGTTGTCAGAGACTGCTTTCTAACCACGGTTTTAGATTTGAACCCTGTTACCAACAGATCTGACTAAGTTACTGAAACCTCTGGCATAATACAGTATGTACATAGATGTGGGAATACAAAGGTCACATTTTACACCCACACTGAAACCATTTTAACAGCAAAGCCACATTTACATAAATTGTTTTGTTGTGTCATTTAAACTAAATAATAATAAAGCTTTTAAAGCATTTTAAGAGTCAGGGTCACCACAACCCCAGGGAATTGGTTTATAATACACGGCTTTAAGAAAATTTGTTCTGAAAAAAAATGTTTTTGAAAAAAAATCTGAGCTGCTTCAAATGTTCTCAGCATTATCAGTTGTTATCATGCCCAAAATTATATTTCATCTTCACCTACCAGTACATTGTGCTTATCACACATTATAAACCTAAAACTAACAAAGTAATTTTTGTGCCTAAACCTGCTAGCTCCATGTTTATTATTGTGATCATGATAACATCCTACTCAGCTAGGAGGTGGATTAGGGCTCTACTAAACCAGAAAATAACTCATAACAGCCATTGAACATTGTGATATCATTCAAAGCTGGTATCTGCTCTCAGTCTACATGAGGTTCTTGGAGATTTTTTATCTAAATGTGATTTGACTTTTATGACTTTATTATTTGTATATGTTGCAGTCTCTCCACATATACAAACTGTTATGCTATAATAATTGCTAAATTTGTTATTTTAATATAAATAAAGAGACACTTTCCAGTTTGTTGTGCGCTGTTTGTTGTTGTACTTATTGGCACTAGGTACTTCCACAAATAATTTTGGGTCTAAGTGGAAAACTAAGATAAGCTTGGTTTCCTCATCAAATTTGAGTAATTTATGACCATTTTAATACAACCCAAACTTTGTGCGCATTTGTCGCCTGTTTGCAATTTTTCCACAAAGCCACCTCTTTTACTTTGAAATATTATTGTTCATCCATGATAAATGTGTATGAAAATGTGTGATCAATTTTTAAGAGCTGCCTGTCTGCTCCTCTCCCTCCCCCTGGCTTGTTTTGTGTTTGGCATGTGATAGAAGGTGCCACATATTTTGTTTTATTTCCTATTCTGTAATACTAAGTTGAAAACGTATGATAAATGCACTATTTAGAGGGGTCATAATGTGCTGTTTATGCTATACTCCATCCTGCTCAAACTCTCAGGTTAACTGTCACTATTGCTAGTTCGAGTGTAGATCGATATGTCAGAACGTGTTTCTTTAACTGTGAAAATATACTTTACTTTCCCAGAAACAACAATGAATACAGTTACAGGCCAGTAACAAACTTTGAGCAATGTTTATCTGTTCACAGCACTTTTTTCAAGTACAAACTAAGGAAATCATCAAGATAAAAAAAGATTAAATTAGAGGAATAATAACAAGAATAATAATAATAATAAATAAATAAAAAGGCAGGACAGAGAAAAGGAACAGGAAATATGTGTATTGTATTTATAATGTCTATAAATAAATCAAAATAGATAAATAAACAGGAGTGGGTGGCGGATTGAGGGGGGGTCTGGCAGTCTGTCCAAATGAACCATTAAGTACTGGCATGGTTGAGAGGGTTAACTATTGAATGGACAATTTTTTTCACAGCCTGCCCCAGTAGGGTTTTCAGCTGGGTTGTTGCTGAACAACAGTGCTGTTCCAACTGTACCTGGGCAGGTGGAGGAATCAGGAGTGGGACAGATACATACCTGAGATATTGTTTTGTATTGGTAATTTTATTACATGGCTCACAAATTACATTAAAATGACAACAGTTGGCCCATGTGTTACTCTGCAATGCAGCACATATAATTTACAGAGCTAAAGCTAAAAAAATGATACAGTGGGACTACAGCTGTGCTCAAAGCAATCCGAGAATAAAATGTATTCCTACACGTAACTCATTTAGAGCTTTGTGTGCATAAGACATAACACAAAGGCACTGCCGTTTCATGTTGTAATAAAATAGTTAGACAACTATTGTGTTTTTATAAATTTGTCTTCTCCATCATCATATTCTGGATCAGATTCCAGGGCCATCATATATGGCTGGATTTCAGAAGCCAACATTTCAGATGAAAAACAATATATTTGTTTGATGTTGTACTGCAACAGTTTATCGAGACAGCACCTAGAGCTGGCGAAAGATAGGGGTAGTGCCGGCAAACTCTGTTTTAGGCATAATTTGGCATGAGCTCAGTACCTGAATCTATTTGTTTTCATATGTGACAATGTGGGGTGGTTTGATTTGTATATATGAAATACTTGTATATATTTAGGCTATTTTGTTCAATTTAGTTAAGAAATTTCACTATATTTTTTAGATTCATGTCATAAGTTAATAGTGGTGATACAGTAGGCAGCCTCCATTTTACACTCTAAAAACACTTTCATAAATCAACAAAGAGAAATAAATTTTATGAACTCAGCGTGCTATCATGTTGTTAAAAGGTGAAGAAAGCCCTGTAACAGAAAGGGAAAAAAAACAAAACAGTATCCTTTCCCCAGTGATGATAAAAAGTTAGAAAAATATAGCTCTGCTCAGTAATATCTAGATTTGATTTATACAGCTGTAAAGCCTGTAAAACAGGATAGTCAGGGAAATACACTCCATGCACAACGAAATCTTTCTCTGTTGAATAAATTTGCAGTGAGCACATACATGTATTTAAGGTAATTTGTGATAATTGCAGTTATTTCATTCTATGGAACCAAATATCAAATACTAAATAATAATAAAAAGCATATCATAAAGCATTATAAAAGCTGGAAACCCCCACTACTCCAGCAAATAAACTGAAGCATCAGTAATGCCTAAAAATGTGCTAGTATGCAATCTCTGTGCATTTGTGTTTGTCTTTGTTGTTATTATTCTGTTACTTAAAGGGTCAATTCATTTAAATCACCAATGCCATATTTTGCTATTAAGAATCTTCAGTTGTCACCACTAAGCAATAGAAGAATAATGGCTGCATTTAATAATTGTCCCAGTCATCTCAGAGAAGCTCTCAGGATGTACACACATGTAACTTGGGATGTGATGAGAACAGATAGTTAGTTTTAGGTCAGTACCAAAATTCTGAAAACATGATAGTACAGTGTAGTAGCTGTCATAGGCACCAGGGAATGTGATTTCTCAGATTGTGATGAGTTCAGTGTAATAACTCTACTAGTATAGTCTGACATTAAGTGCAAAGAGAAGAAGAAGGAAGATGTGGATTTGCAGCAACAGGTCTGCTGCACATCATGAAAAACTAACAAACAATTCACAAAGGTCGTATGGAGATACTATTTAAATCAAATGCCTCAGAACATTTAGAACAACAAGTGGAAACACCTCAAATTTAACAAAGGCAGTCAGTCCGATCTATGCAAAGAATTAAAAAGAAGGTGAGAGAGTTTCAGTTGTTAAATATCTTTAAGTATCAACATTACCATTGAACTGCATCAGTTGTAGCAATGCTCCGCACCCCCATACTAGCGCCAATATGTACTGTCTGGCAGCTGTCCAACCACAATTTACCACAATAACCACAGTTATTATTATTATTATTATTTAGGCTAACAAAGTGATGCTTAAAATTTTAGTAGACTACTGACATGACTGTTCAGCCTGTCAACATATACACTGTAGTGGTGTGTGTGTGTGTATGTGTCTGTGTTAACACACTGTGTGTGCGGCAGGTTCTGTGATTTCCTCTAAGCTATATCTAATAATTAAGATCTCCTAATTGTATTGCCACTCTATCATTATGAGAAAAAGGATGTAGGGCAGGATGAAACAGGCACAAAGCAGACAAACACACACACTGAACCAGCCATGTCTGAAGAGTTTCAGAAGTCCAGTAGTGAAAATATGACAAAAAGAGCAGTAGTAACTTTTTTATAAATTTTTCTCACACATGGCTTTGTCTTCAAAAAACAAGAATGCCTTTTTATCACTGCATCCCACTTGTGTTGCTATAATGGAATTAAAATGTTCATGTTAAAATACACCCATTACATTTTTGCTGTTGTGTCGAAATTGGTGTTGAGAATCTTGGAGAATCTTCAGTGACATTGGTACCAACTGCTAATTATGTCTCTTGATAAATTTCAGTGAAATTTACTGTGCAAAAACGTCCAGTGAATATTCCACTCCAGCAACAGAATCCATCTCTCCAGAATCCATAAACTCATGTAGACTAATGGCAGGGTGTGGCATCAATACCTGACAGCGAGGACACTCCTCACATTCTTTAATCTTTTACACCTGATGTTATCTCCTGCATGTTTTTTTTGTTGTTTGTTGTTGAACCACACTGTAAACCCGAATGCTTGTGCTGCATGACGTGTGTCCGTGTCCGTGTCCTCTCACTCCGCGCGCACAGAGGCAGGACACGGTGTGTTACCATGGTAACGGGAACGCTCCGAAACGTTGTCGAGCCAGTTCAGATTCTGCGCACTGGACCCAGTATGTTACTGTCTGACAGGGAAAATACAGCTTCTGTTGTCTGTCACGAACATACGATGATTGAATGGGTGCTCTGCAGCCTTTAGATAATTTTTTCTCCATTTTTAAGTGGTGGTGTTTGCTGATCTTTATTCACTTGATTAGTTACTTGTTGGATTAATCTTAAACCAACTAATAAATGTCACTGTATTTGTAGCTACACCGGTTCAAAGAAATGGCCATGCATCATTCAGATGTCTTTTGAGTTTTTTAATTCGCACGTCTCTCGCTCTCTCTTTTGTCACCAGACACCGTGAAAACTATGACAAATAAAAGAACATACATCTGTTAAATAACACAATCTCTACATTAAAGACATAAACAACTCTTCATACATAAATAAAATAAAGTACAATTACCGTGTGCGCCTCTTGAACCATGTGTAGAATGTCATTAATTTGGTCTGTGCATCTCTTCTCTGCAGTCACATTGACTCTGACCTTTCTGACCCATAATGCCACAGTGACCCTCACTCAACCTTTGTCAGGTGACAACTCTACCAAAATAAAAGCTCAAGAAAATGCAATAAACTTTCCAACAACAATAAAATGCAAGCTAATATATTGAACACAATTTACATTGTTTTGGTGGCTGCAATAACCCAATTAATCATAAAAATGACATCTTCTTAAATGTGTCTTTTAAGGCTGTTACAGTATTGTCCTTCTGCTCTGTTTTTAAATGTAGGTGTGTACATAGCTCCAGAGGATTACAAACCAGAATCTGCTCAACAGTGTTTTGCCTAAAATATTTGAAAAAATCCATGAGGTAAATAGATTATTAAGCCTGTTGAAAATCAGGTTTGTTCAGCAGACTCAGCAGTCAACAGTCTGTACAATTCAGTTTTTATTGTTGTAGGAAGGACATGACGTTCACCACAGTTCTCCATGCCCTTCCTGTGTATCTGCGTGAGGACAACTCTGGATTTTGCAGAACCTGCACGGTGAGTTTTACTTGAAGAAATAACATTACCACTCTGCAGTTCATGTTTCACACTGTCCCTTGTTCAATTCAATTCAATTCAATTCATCTTTATTTGTATAGCGCCAAATCATAACAAAGATCATCTCAAGGCACTTTA
>JAUMHL010000006.1:10815441-10825504 GCA_032362345.1 Sandelia bainsii | reverse complement strand
CCCCCCCCCCCCCCCCCCCCCCCACTAATAAACTCCTATGTATACCCTTGCAAAAAAGAAGTATATTCTAGTATACTATTAGTATACTTCTTTTAAACTAAAAATAAGCAAGTATAATTTCAGTTTACTTTTTATTTACTTATCAAAGACATACTAGACAAAATTACATTTAAGTATACTTGGAGTATACTGACAAATATACAGAAAAGTCTAAGTACATTTAGCCTATGCTTGTACTTACACTTACACACAAATACCCAGCATGTCAGCATGTCTTTCAGTGGTTGAACTTTGTAAACAAACAACTATGAATTTTTTTTTTTTTTTTTTAAATTTTAAATTAAAAAATTGTCACCAATGGTTGTGTGACATTGCGTTTTGTCATTTGAACAGAGTAAGTATGGCAGGTAATTAATTGTTGTTTTACAAACTTATAAACGCTAGAAAGAAGGGTAAGCAATTGATAGACCTTCCATCTCAAACACTTAGTTTACTTCATAATACTTATTGTAGATCAACTATGTTATATAGTTATCTGCAACTGAAGCACTGTGGTAGTTGTGGTAGTCACAGAACAGCCTGGTGACTTAAGAAATATTCATGTTATATTACCATTTATGGCAACTTGTGTGAGTGAAAATGGGGCCAATGCATGTGCACTTATTTCCACAGAGACTGAGATTTATAAAGTAGAACCATACATGCCTCTTTATAAATTTGACAAAAAGAATATTTCTGTCTTTGTGCATACACACAGTTTTAGTTGTGAACATATCCAGATCCAAAACTGCACCAAACTGCTTAAACCACTGGTTCTGAATGCCAATTGAATTTAAATTAAATGGCTCCACTTGTTTGAAGGTTACATGTTCAATTACCAACACCAATTTAATGAGAGTAGCATCAAACCTTCGTGACATTTATTTCCATCTCTCTTGCAAATTGCTACCATGCATCTTCAAATTGTCTGGTCTGTGTGAAAGAAATTCTGAAAATTTTTTTTGTATAATATGTATGATTTTATCATAATGTTCAGAGAATGGTTCGGAGGCCCTAAAATAATTTACAGAATACATTTAACACTTCTATTGGTTTACACACATACACAAGCTCACTCACTCTATAATAGTTATCTTCATAAAATTCTAGCATAAAATTTTCTTTGCTGTAATCTCTAGGTTAATCACGTACAAAGACTGAGTGTGAATTTACAAAGACACATACACACACATTATGAGGCTTTGATGTAAGCCATTCCCGTAATGATCAGGGCTTTGCTCATCTCATTTCCTTGATTGAAGCTGTACAGCAGCATAAATTATTCATTCTCATGTATATTGCAGAGTTTCGAAACATGTTTTTAGATTTCAGTTTGATCAGTTAATTCAGAACACATGTACACCTTTGCCTAGATGCCAGTCCTAAATGGAATTTTATGATCTTCACCTAGACAGGTGAAGGTCAGATAACAAAGTGCTGTGTGGCATGACTTATAACTAAAATGAAAATGGTGCCGAGACCATTTTTCCATGGCCATTATCCATATTTATTCACTTTAATATTTTTGATACTACACAGTATTTTGTTTCAACATGCTAATTTAAGACATGCTTTAGTACTATATATAAGATTGACTAGACCTCTAGTCTCTTTTATATAGATATATTTAATGTAGTTTTGATTTCTTCTTATGTCTTATCACCTGCACATGGCAGCCTGGAGCCTTTTCACTGAACAAAAACCTTTTAGAGCCACTAAGTATCTGAGAGTGAAGAAACTGCTAAAACTTCCAATGTCACTGGGCTAAGCTCATTCAACCTGAAGCTTAGGGCATTTAGAGACCTGCTAAAATTGCTTTTACAGCAGCACAATTACACAAGGTGACATTCGAAGTTATTATTCATTCACACAAACAAGAAGGCAATTTACCAATTACAGCTCTTTAGGAACAGTATGCCAAGCTTAACTGGGGGAAAAATGTAGAAGGTTCAACCTCTTTGCATCACAGAGGTGGTTCAAGCATTTGGGGGATTAACAACAATTCTTATCTTTTAAAATGTAGTAGTAGTAGTAGTTAATTCTAATATATTCATATGCAATGATTGCTAATCTTGATTCTGCTTTAGTGATGTTATTACAGTCAAATCAAACCTTGTCAAAATGTTATATCTTTATTTTAGTACATCTTCAGTCTGAAAAGGAAGTTAGTGTAGTATACTTTTGGAACCATTAACTTATTTTAACTGTGCCGTTCTTAGATGCATTCTTTATTCATCTAAACTTTCAGCAGCATCTTGTGTCTCCTCAAAATACCACATTATTTTATTGGACTTGATCATCATCAACAGTTGTGCACAAACAAAATTTAAATGAGCCCATCTGTTGCAGGTAGCTCTAATGAAAAGTGAAAACATGTATCAAAGAATAGCAGAGATTGTTGTCAGCAACAGCCTTCACAAAAAGTTCACTTTGTATGTTTCCACATCAATTATACAAAAGGGCACAAGTGTTGCATGCTAAACGTGTCACTGAGTTCACTGCAACAAGGCTTGTTTGTTTGGTTGCCTGGAATGCTGTCAATTAGACAAACAAGATTCATGCTGCTTTTCCACAGGGAAGTGGCGGGTTTCTGTAGAGCTCCTGTATGGTGTTCCTGTATGTGTGTGGTTCTACATGGCTCTGCTCAAGTTGCAGGGGGCAGAGTGGTCATTCTGTCACCACAGATGGACAGGAAAAACCCGGGGGGCATCTGAAAAGCCACAGGCAATGTAGTTTACATACTGTGTGTGTATGTGTGTGTGGCATTTATGTATTCTAGTATTTCATTCTAAGCGTAGCTGACAGAAGCAGTACAACCCCCCTCTCATGCAACAAATGCCATCCCTGTCTGCTTGGGTTTCACTCCAAATCATCAGATCTGTCACACACTAACACACATATATACACAAATATACACATACAAGCCTGAACACATGCACTCTCTCTGTGTCACACACAATATGGCCAAACAGAAACAAATATCTCTGGGACCAGAGAGGCCAGTTTAACATCACCTGATCTAATGTCTTATTTAGTTCCCTGGGTGGCAAGCTGTGCTGCTCTACAGAACTAAAGTGCTGTGAAAAAGTATTTGTCCCCTTTCTGATTTTGTTTGGCATATTTATCACACTTAAATGATTCAGATCATCAAACTAATTTGAATATTACACAAAGATAGCCTGTGTAAAAACAAAATGCAGTTTAAAATGATGATTTCATTTATTAAGAGGAAAAAGCCTAAAAAGAAAAGACTAAATCATGAATGAACTGTGATTAACCACATTTTTGAAAGTTGAGTTCAATTTAACTTGCCACACCTAGGTCTAATTACGTCCAGATCCGTTGAATCAAGAAATAACTTAAACAGAAGCTGTCTGACAAAGTTAAGCATACTAAAAGATCTCACAACGCAAGACATTGCATGGTGGTCTGGGGCTACTTTGGAGCTTCAGGACCTGGATGACCTGTCATAATTGATGGAACCATGAATTGTGCACTGTACAGAAAAATCCTAAAGGAGAATGTCCAGCCATCAGTTTGTGACCTCAACTTCAAGTGCACTTGGGTTATGCTGCACGACAATGAGCTGAAACACACCAGCAGGTCCACCTCTGAATGGCTCAAAAAAACAACAACCCTAATCTGGGATAGGCTCCAGCACCCTTGTGACCCTTACGAGGACACGCGGTAAAGATAATGGATGGATGGATGGAAAATTAGGTTTTGGAGTGGCCTAGTCAAAGCCCAGACAGATCGAGATGCTGTGGCGTGACCTTAAGCAGACCAGTCAATGTGGGTGAATTAAAACAGTTCTGCAAAGAAGAGTGGCCCAAAATTTCTCCACAGTGATGTGAAAGACTCATTGTCACTTATAGCAAAGGCTTGATTGCAGTTGTTGCTGCTAAGGGTGGCACAACCAGTTATTAGGTTTAGGGGGCAAATACATTTTCATATTGGGCTATGAAGGTTTGGACAGCTTTTTTTCCTTAATAAATAAAATCAACATGTCAAAACTGCATTTTGTAGTTACTTGGGTTATTATTGGGTTAACTTGCGTTATCTTTGTGGAATATAAAAATTTGTTTTAATGATCTGTATCACTGAAATGTGACAAATATGCAAAAAAAAAAAGAATCAGGAAGGGGGCAAATACTTTTCCCCAGCACTGTGCATTATCTGAAAAGATAAAAATGTACACAGGAGTACTGTTGTAACAGAAGTGATGGATATTATTGACAAATGCAGGGTGAGAGGCCTCCATGATGCTTATGCTTAACCAAGAGAGCAGATGCAAAACAAACTTATCCACTGTCATATTTAATAATCTATGACCTCTTAAAATATTCAGACTGCAGAAAATAAAACTACAACTTTCCAAATATTTTAATACTTTGGTGTATATACCCTCAACTGTCATTCTGGTTTCGAGTGCAATTTACAGTTACCACAGTTTTTGCCAATTCAGTCCATGTCACCTCTATATAATTCCTTAAATAAAGGTTAGAAATTGTTGGCCAGCTGGCTGTCACAGATGGTAATGAATTAATCAAAATTGCAGACTAACTAGACTGTTCATACACTGCCCATCAGGACACTTTTTTGATTGCAAATAACAAATTATTTGATAATGTCCTGGCATTTAGACATACATAGTAATAAACACAATTGTATTTTTAGAAATGCTCTATGCTATGCCAAGTTTTAAATGTGGGCAGCAAACATGTCAGTATAAAAAAATGATTATGTCAAACATGTCTTAAACATGTATATGTAACTGAGATCAATCAAAATACAAAACACTCACTACTCTCTTTTCAAAATGGGAAGTGATAACTTCTTGAGAGCATAAACTTTCTGAAATGCTTTTTGGCTTTAAAGAACCTCAACTCATACTGTTTTAGAGTACCTACAGGGATGGAACATTTATGTAAGTAACTTTTAAAATACTGCAATATACAGTATGTTTCAGCGTCAACCTTGAAGCACTCTAGACCTCTTTACTTTGTACAATGGCTCACCTTGCTAAAAGGGACACTATTGACATGGAAATTACAGAAGCTCTGAAAAAGGGTTTACCTTCACTGAGAAGACTCATGAATTTTTTCCTTTCCTTCATTTTTTTCTGCTTTGCTTCAAAGCTCCACTAACTGTGGTTAGAATACTGAAATATGATAATGAAATCTTAAGGCACCTGACGAAAACGGACAAAAAAAAACTTTACATGCAGACATAAAACAAATAAACTGAAACTTTCAGGTAAACATATTTTTGCTGCTTATTCAAATAATTTAACATTCATCATAAATACATAAACTGCCAATGTCTGCACAGACGGTGTTGCAATGAATTCCAATCAGAATACAAACATTGCGATGACTATTAAATGAAGAAATAGATATAAAATCTAATCTAAATGACAATTCTTAGTGTACAGAGTGATTAAGACTATTGGCTACAAAATCTCCACATAAAAAAAGTAAGTGTAACAAATTAGGGAAATGAAACTACAAATAATAAATAAATAAATATTCAGAGCCTTAAAAGACATAAAAATGTGTACAGTGTGTTTGTACAATTTGTAAAACTGTTTTTCTCCTGGTGGCCTGACAACCAGTGAGTTAGGTCAAATAATGCTCAGGGCTCCAGTTGCCTCAGGCAGTTGGTGGTTGCCTGGCTTATCTCCATCAATTTATGACAAACATGCAGTATCATTAATATGATCAATGTAGCGCATTCAGTATAGTATAATTCTGTGTAATATTTATCAAATATAGCACATAAAATTCCTTAAACTTGACCTGGATGGAAATTGAAGGGCTGACTTATGAGAATTGCTTTGATGTTAACACTAATCTTAGCAGTGGAGCAATGCTTTCAACTGGCTTGTGCAGTTATATTACACAGTCAGCTTGATGGTTAACATTTTTCTTTTACAAGCTCTTAGGAGATTGGATTACTTCTAAATGTATTACTTAGTAAGGCATTGCAAACATTGGGGTTATAAGCACATACGCAGTATGACGATATCAATGTATAGCATCCACAATAGTATAGAGCTGGGTTACTTAGAGATTTTGTTGAGGAAGACAAAAGGCCATTTCCTGGAGGAAATTATGACCCGAGTTGGCATTGTCAAATTTTTCCCAGAGTAAAACTTCTCTCATCTTATACTAGTACTCAGTGGGTGAACTTGCTCTGACCCAGGCCTGCTGCAGTATTAATGGATAATAACATGCCAGATTTTGTCAAAATTTTCAAGATTGCTTGCTTAATTAAATGTTTTGTGCTTAATTATTACATCATAAGGGAAAACAAAGATTCTTACAGTTGTTTTTTTTAACAATATGCAATTATGTTGTAAGTATATGTAAGTGTAAGTGTATGTAAGTTGTAAATACATATCAGAACATTTCTTTTGAGTTCTGGAGCAAGATGTTGCGAAATCTAATGTGATGTGATGCACTGTACAGTATGTACAGTTGTATGCAAAGATTTGTGCAACCCTGGGCAAATTACATATTGTATTTTCTTGATTTTTTTGTATAAAATAAGAAATACAAACCCTGTAGCAAATAAAAAATTGCCTGTAATTGTTTCAAAAAATGGCATGTATAACAGTTTGAACATCACTGAGCATCACCTAGAAAAAACAAAACAAAAACAAAAACAAGGAGACCTTCATTAACGTATTGAGTTTTAACTAAACCATTAGATCACCAATTAGCATAAAGAATCATCAGCTGATCTAAGAAATAATTGAAAGAAAAACTGAGGCTGGCCTCTGCAGTAGGTCAATCATCCAGACCAGTACACTGTATATATACTGTAATTTGCAAAGGGTGCACCAACATGTTGATACAACTGTACATTTGTTAGTTCATATTTAATGATAGTTAATAACCAATATCAATGAAAATATGCGTGTGTGTGTGTGTGTGTGTGTGTGTGTGTGTCTGTGTGTGTGTGTGTGTCTGTGTGTGTGAAATGTATTCAAAACTTGCTGTGCTCTTTTAGAAATAGAGTTAATTATAGGTTGGTAGGCTGTTTTAAAATCTGTTGGTGGTTGTGGCCTGTGACTGAACAGTATGTGTCAGCAGGATGTCTGATGGATCTGTACTGCAAATCTTCCTCAAATAAGTTTAATTTGTGATGATTGCTACGTCAGTAATGATACACACCAGTGAATGACTGAATAGATGAATTTCTTTTAAAAAGATGAAACACATCTGCATGTGTAATAAAACTGAGTAGACACACATATATTCACATACACACAGATAGATGTGGTTAAGTTTTCAGCTACTTTGTTGGTGATGGGGCGTTTGGTGGAATAAGGATTCCTGCTGATAAAAGTCTTTCTTTTTGGCTTTTATGCTCAATAATAACTCACAATTTCACAAAAGTATGTGATGACCTTATACTATGTCATAATGCTAAGCTTAATGAAGACTTTTAGGGGACAAAGATAAAAATTATGTTCCTGTACGTGTGCACTGCTTTATATGCCCATATAATGGAACATGGATCACAAGTTAAGCATTCAGCTGAGCTAAATGATCAACATGTTAACATGATCACCATGCATTAGTAAGTGTGACAGCAAATTAGGGAAATAAGACTATAAATAATAAATATATTCAGAGCCTTAAAAGACAAAATGTGTACAATGTGTTTGTACAATTTGTAAAACTGTTTCTCCTGGTGGCCTGACAACCAGTGAGTTAGGTCAAATAATGCTCAGGGCTCCAGTTGCCTCAGGCATTTGGCGGTTACCTGGTTTATCTCCATCAATTTATGGCAAACATGCAGTATCATTAATATGATCAATGCAGTGCATCCACTACAGTATAATTCTGTGTAATATTTATCAAATGTAGTAGATAAAATTCGTTAAACTTGACCTGGATGGAAATTAAAGGGCTGACACATGAGGCTTGCTTTAATGTTAACACTAATAATAATAATAATAACTGATACTTTATTGATCCTCTTGGGGAAATTGTTGTTTTAGACAGCTGCTTGACCTGTGTCAGCGCTACTACGGGGTTTCGGTGTCTTGTCCAAGGACACCTTGACATGTAGCTTGCCGGGACTGAGAATCGCACCGCTCACCCTTGGGTTGGAAGACGACTGCTCTACCCACTGAGCGATCATGCCGCCCCTAATCTTAGCAGTGCAGCAATGCTTTCAGCGGGCTAAATGCTAAGGTCAACATATTAACATGATCACCATGACAACGCTAACAGGCTGATGCTAAGTATGTATTTAGGTATTTAGTCATAAACCAAAGCATTAGACAGACTAAAGCTCAGTGGTGTTCTAAAATCAAAAAGCACGTTAAAATTGTAAAATTTATCATAAGGGAAAGATGAATTTCTGTATCAGATGTCATGTTAACTAAATACAAAAACAACTGGGTTTACGAAAATATCTCAACAAATATTATTGAGATATTTTTGCAAACCAAGTTGATGGTCTCATGGTGGTTCTAAAGTCAACGGATTACCAACAACAACAGAATACATTATCTGTGATCACTGAATATTGGTAAAAAAAAAATCAATCTTCCAGTCAAGCCGGTGGATGTTGGTATATTTCACCAGGATAAGTGAAAACATTGACCTGGTGGCACTAGCTTGAATGACAGGATCAAAATCATTAGGAGTCAACCACTGAACATCATGAATATCTGTGCCAATTTTGATAGCAATCCATTCACAGGTTTCACTAAATGTCAGCTTCACAGTTCTGCTAGTTGAAAGTGAGTAGTTCTCTGGCCATGAATGTCAGTACAAAACTTCATGGCGATCATTGTTGTAGCTGTTGAGGTATTTCAATCTTAACCTCAGTTTTGAACTAGTTATACTGAGTACTGCCACCTCCCATGACATTTCTGCAAAAAAGTGAGTTTTCGACTCCCGAACACATCACGAGATCTTTTAAACTATTTATCACTATAAGATGTACTAGTGGACAAATAACCATGTTGTAACTATTTAAAACCTAGTAATTTAAAGTAGTACCTTTAAAAGTAGAATAGATGTTGACTCAGCACCCTTTTGTAAAGTTAGGATTTTAGCTAGAAACTCAAATCATATATAACTATATAATGTATACTGTATCATGAATGTAGAAAAGATGACTTCAGTGCAGGTTACTATAACATATGGACAGCCACGGTGAAGTGTTTTCTTATGAGAAAGCCTTCTCTTTATCTCCTGACTGACAGTGGAGCAGTCCTGCCATCTCTCTACCTTTTTTTTTCCACAGGACCCTGAACAACACAAAAGTCACCAGATCCCCAGAGAGCATTTCTCACAACTTTGCAAACACTGTTTTGATGTGTCTGTTTTTTGATGACGCAGTACGTTTCAGTGATCAAGGGCAGTTCAGAAGAGGACAGAAAAGGTGAGCGGGTAAACACACACACACACACACACACACACATACTTTGAGTTGTTTGCCAGAACACCTGCGTGTTTGAAAAAGCGAGCTACACAAAGCATCTCTCTTTTTTATTCTAGAGCCATGAGGTGAGACACCATTGTTTTCCCCTGGATTCCTCCCCTGTGCATTTTGATTCCTGACAGAGAAGGGATGGGTCTATTGAAGTGCTATACGAGAGAGGCCATTAGATACTGAGCTGGTCATCACTCTACTGTGAAAGGCATTCTACTGATGTGCTGTCCTTCATAAAAGTAAACTTTTGAGAATTATGTATTGCATTTGGGGTCCGCAGGATTAAAATCTTGCGGACCTCCTCTTGCACACTTCTATTCTATTGCAGATTTCATTTCATAAGGATAAAATTCAATTTTTCCCTCATCGACTTAATATAAATTATGTTATATTTTCTTTGTCAATTATTAACAACATTTCTGAAAGTATTCAGACACATTGCAGTGGAAATCCAAATTGTGGTCATGTGGATTCTATTTACTTTAATATACACTACTCACAAAAGTTAGGGATATTCGGCTTTCGGGTGAAATTTCAGGATGAACCTAAAATGCACTATAACCTT
>JAUMHL010000006.1:10765229-10781192 GCA_032362345.1 Sandelia bainsii | reverse complement strand
TTCCCTGTATGAACCCTCATGATTCTCTCCACAATAAAGTGAAACGCGATAGTTTGTCCTTTTACAGCCGGGATCCGACCACAACCCCTGTTTCTCGGTTACTGCGCCCGCAGCATGCGCCCCTCTCCTCCCCCGCCCCCACAGACACACACAAACATGCAGACCTCCAGCTGACAGAGGTCGACAGAGTGACAATGTCCGGCAATAAGTGGAGAAAATATGGACAAATATATGAAAGAGTGGGAGAAAGAGAGAAAGAGAGAGCACATTGAAAGACTTGATCCGACCTCAAAGACATTCTGCAGATTTATCAAATGTGAAATATGAGCTCATCATGCAGATTTAAGACAGCAGATGAACAAACCTGATGGAGAACAGTTATTCAAAGTTTCTATGTTTATCACAAGATCAGCAACACTGGTTACAACTAGATAATAATTTGGTCATGTTGAACACATCTCTGTCTGCTGCAGCTCCATGTTCTACTTGTACTGTACAGTAACAGGTAAATGTACTCTACATCTGTCCTGGACACATGCACTGAGAGAATTTTTTTTTTTATGTTTTATGTTGTCTTGTTTGCACATTCTGTTAATTATTATGAAGTGTAAAATTCTTAAATAAAATTAGGGTTAGGCTTAGATTTAGATGTTACGGTTAGGAATGACTGTGCGCTTGTGTGTCGGGGGGGTGGGGGGTTGTGGTGTATAGGCGGTTGATTACGGGGCGCCAAACCGTAATCTCGCCTAGGGCACCAAAATGGGACAGGCCGGCTTTGGTTTTGGCATTTGGTCACACTTTCTTGCCCCCCAAATGGCTTCAGGGTCATGTCTCATAAAACCTAGTGCTGATAAGAGGTATCGTGAAATGCAAGGCCTGTCTTGGGATTTTGCAGAGCAAAAGTCCTGATAGAGTTGCATTTGTAGAGAGAATGAGCAGTTGTCGTTGTGGTTGGGAGATTTAGCTCAGTGCTGAGACTTTAGCATGCAGGGCTTTTGTATTGTCTGTTTGGTCTTACAGAGGAAATCCCAAAAAATGTAAACACCTCAATAAAATCCTCAGACACAAAGTAATTTATTTGTTTTCAGGCAAATATCAGGTCTTGCAACACAATATCCACCCACAGAATTATTAAAATGTTTATGGCTTTCTTCAAGCACTCTGAGCACTTGGTTAATAACCATGTCATGACTTCTACTGAATTTAACCACGACCACAGACTTTCTCCCAAGCTTTAACCACTCTGCTTGGGTTGCATAAATCTAATTACAGATGAGTCTTGTGTTAAAAAAAGACATTTTGGGGGGGGACGTGGAGAGGTGAGAAAAGAAGCAATGCTATGAAAGTATGATGTCAATTGAAATGAGGCTGATACGCACACAGGTCCAAGTTTAAACAGGCGTGATTTAATGTTTAAGAACCCCTTAGAATTTTATCTATACTCTCAACATTTTTTTCTAAGTCTATTGCACCTTAACAATATTGTCTTTAATGAACATTCAGATTAGCATTTTAAATTTATTTTATTGTCAATTAATTCTTCTATAGGGGAAAAAAATCCCAAGCAAGCTCTATGCGACACTGTAAAGGGAAACAGTTTATGAGACAAATAATGATCTCTGATAAATCTAAATCCAAACATTTCCACAATTGAATGGATGAACCACCAAGTGTAACTGTAAAACCATTTTGAAGGAAATGTAATCACTATATGGATCATTTTCCAATGCAACATTTTCTTGAATGAATAAAACACTACATTTACACAGAGTCACAAGAAACTGGATGGTCACACAATAGACCTGACCTGAGACCAGAGACATTCAACATAGTATTGTAATAATACAATATGTGCTTTAGAGTTGGAGGGAACAGAACAGCTTTCAACGTACTTTTACGGGGTGACTGTGACTCAGCTGGAAGGGCAGCTGTCTACAAATCCCAAGATTGGTGGTTTGACTCCCGGTTCCCCCGATTCCTGGCTACATGTCGACATGTCCCTGGGCAAGAAACTGAACTCCGAACCTTGGCACCTTAAGAGGGCTTGCTGTCCACAAGTATTCCCCGAAGGGGATTAATAAAGTATCAATTATTATTATTAATATTATATTATATATTTTCAAGTGGGCACCTAAGATTGTCACAGTTAAGGTTTGGAATAAAGGAGGACTGAAATGCAGACGTGCTAGCAGGCAGGGTCAAGAGGTTACAAGCAGGTTGGCAACTAAAGGCAACAACGATCCATAGAGCACGAAGAACTCATCCATCTGACAACTCACCAGGGAAAAGAGGCTGGGCTTTATTCAAGGGAGTTACGGAAGGAAGTGGAAGCAGGTGTGTAGGTAGGCAAAGAAGGTCTGTTGATTCGGAAAGAGAAACACATGACCAGGTGGATCTTTGAGAATCCACTTGGCTGGGAAAAAGAGAAAAGTCCTGGGGCATCTGGCGCACAGATGTAGACTGGCAGGTAACAGGGACAGAGTGGCCAAAATAAACAGGGATGAGTTAGGAATTGTGACATAAATCACATCTTTCAGTCAGCTGATGTGATGACACCTGAAGAAGGCTCACATGCATTTTCTTAGATCTCAGTTTTATACTGTACGTTATTTTAAGATCAGACGTAATTAAATCAACGTTTTGAATGTGAGAAGTGAGGTTGAAGCTTATGATTTTACATAAAAGTGATAAAAGTGTGTTTGTTTTGTTTTCCCCTTTTTTATGGTGACTACACTACCTGCTGGCACTGGATTAGTTTATCTTTAGTTCTCTCCTCTAAAGCAACTTTAGACACTTTCATCTAACAGATGAAGTACAGCCAGCATCACAATTTGTTTCCAGTGTTTGGATAACATACAATGACTATCAAAATATTTAATTACCATTTTCCCAGAAATTGACACTAAATAGCTGATACTGAGGAAGTGAAAATATGTTGTTAGAATTTTAGCCAATTTGTTTTTGTATCAAGTAGATAAAGTACACTATATTTTACACTATGATTATGTTACATGAGGTGCATATATTGACTATTCCAGGTATAGGTAAAGCACATCCTAGGTGCCCACTTTGTGCTGTGCCTGATCACACAGACCCTAACAACATTTTTGTCTCACGAGGAAAGGCTTTTTCAGGATTTTTAGAATCTATGACACTGTCAGACACCCAAAAATCCCAGTTATCACTCTTATCAACTGTGATGAGGTAGCTGTCAGTTTATCCCAAAGGAGCTAACTTTGGAACAATATCTGTGATTTAGGTTAGCCATCACTCTCTCTCTTTGTCCTGCGCTGAGTCTCTCTCCCACTCTCTCTCTTTCACACACTCACACAAACACACACCCATCTGAGAACTGTGGCCCATGGGGATATTTTTCTTTTGGCTGAGGGATCAGAAGGATGCGGAGCTGTGAATGCTTCAGTCCTGCTCTCATCTGGTGTGCGCTCTCGCTCACACTGTGTTGGGAATTAATGACTTCTCTGTGGCCCATCAACAGCGCGAAACACGTGGGGAGAAAACATAAGCAATAGAGTGTAGTGGGAGCAGCAAGGGGAGTAGAAAATAACAGATAAACCTGGAACCGTACATTGAATTTCTTGGCTATGCACAGTACTGCGGCAGAAGAGGAGGTAAAGGATAATACTAATAGGTGACTAGAGAGCAATAGGAATGAAGAGAAAAGAACAATAAGTTAGTGCTGAGTCAGATTGGTGATATTGCAGGAAGAGGTAATTTCATTTTGGCTTCCCACCAGAGACCAGAGAGAAGAAAGTGAGGTTTAACACTTTAACTCTTTTTTTTCACCTTCTCACATTCAAGTTGAGACCTACTGTATGCCCTAATTCATTTAATATTTTTCTCATTTACACAGTTACACTGTAAGGGATTGTGTTTAAAGAACCCAGAAATGTAGTCAGACATGCCAGGAGAGTTCAGAGGTTTATTTAAGAAAAGCAAATAACATTATATAAACATATATTACAGAACAGAGAGGAGCTAGATTAGGTGTGGCAAACAGCAAAGCAGGATGGACAACCACCAGGTGAGGGGATTCACAAGATGGCCAAGGCAGAGTGCAGGTGAATACAAAATGGCGGATCAGGTGGAGTGAGCTGAGACTAACAGACGGGAAAAAACTGCAGCACTTGGCACAAACACTCTCAGTCACAGACAACAGGGTACAGGGGAGAAGAGAAGTATATGTCCAAAGCCTCTTCAGCCAAAACACAGTGACAACCAAAATCCAAATCCAAAAACTGAATCCAATCTAAGGTCCAGAATCCAATATAAATCCTCCAGAAAGGGAAAAGGTAAGCAGAGTCAGAATTCCCCAGAGTGAGAGAGACAAACGTCCAGAGCAGAGAAGGGACCAGAGGCCATAATCAAGAGTCAGGCACAGATCCAAAAAAACAGAAGAACAGAATCAGACTTACAGTACTGGTGAAAAGGTTCAGGCAGAGGCAGGTCAAAACATGCAGAGGCCCAAAACCGGGTCAGGTAATCAGAATAGAGAGTGGTTTCTAAAGAGAGCAGGAAGTCAAAAGCCGGATAACATACATTATGCATCATGTATATAGAAACCTAAAGAAAAAATGGTGAATGAAGATATAAAAGGAATAAAAAGGTGATGAAAATGGTTGGAAGGAACAGATGGGATAGGACCAAGAAGTCTAAGAAATTCCTTTTGTCAATTATGTAGCCTTTGATAACAAATAACATCTCTGAGGACTATAACTCATTAAGCAATAAGCAATTTATATGCACAATAAAATATTAATCATCGCACAATTAAATTGCATTCACTGGCATACTTTAAATAATATTAGCATTATGATATCCTCCATTTCATCCCTGGCCCCTGTGAAGCAACTGATTCACCAACACCCAATATAGCAAGCTGCAGGGACAAAAGCAATGTTATTTTTTTAAAGGTAATACAGTCTAGGTTTAGTCAGAGAAGGACGTGAAAAAGAAGAGAGGACTGAATTTTCTCAGGTTTTATACAGTGCAAAACCTCTTTGATCAAGCTTTAGTGTGTAAAGGGAATGTCTCCAAAGTGTTCTTTTTGACAAACCAACATAGTCTGTTTCATCTCTCAGGCAATGTGAACGTCTACACCTACACTTTCCTCCACAGCCCAACAAAGCTAGAAATCAGACTGGACTATTCTCAGAGAGATGATTTATGTCTACTACCAATGTTCAGTGTAAATCTGTGAGGTTTGAAGTGAACAGGAAGGCATGAAGGTTGGGGTTTTAAATTATCACATTGTTACAGGGCATATAACTATAAAGACAGTCCGTTTGTTTTTTGTCCTGTATGAATGTTTCTTTACTCTTCCCAATTCATTTTGGCTCAAAATCCCAATTCAATATTAGTAAGCTGACAGCACTTTGATACAAAAGATACTGACAGCGAGTAGCTCCTCCAAATTACAAGGCCTAGAATACATTTATTTTTTAACTTCAGAACTCCACAGACCTATATAAATCAGCTCACCTGTTCCTCATACCTTATCAACCATAACTGTCCCTGCTCCTTTTTTACAATCGCATTATCTCACATATCTCACTTTTTAGAGTTAAGCCTTATCTTTGACTGTTTACCTACAACTTTCTTAAACTAAAATGCATCCATTCATAAGCCTTTTTCTTTCATTTTAGCCTGTGCTACTTCATACAACTCATTTCAGTCCTTTTGTAACATACTGTTAGTTGTATAGATTCTAAGGATGCTCCAATGCTGCTTTGGTGAGAGAATATAGCAAAGGTTTCTGCTCACAAAGCTGCTACTAACAGAGCTCTTGCTAATTAGTGAACCCACTGCAGGAGCACAGGCTGCAGTGGGTTTACATGAGTCAGATGAGTAGGCTACAGAATAACAAAGGTTGTACCAGCACTACCAGCTATTCTAACATGTTAGTTTTACAAGTCCTATTTTTGCTAACTAATGTTTGGATGAATGAATAAATGCATGGACTCAGTTATCCAGTTCACAGTCTTTATAAAGTCAAACTAAACATGGATTTCCCACATTTTATCATATTATCAGCTTTGACATATCAGTTTGTTCTTTTAACTGTTAGACACTCCCCTGCATGATACAGCTATCTTAAACAGCTCTAACATGGTAAAATTATGCAGCTACAATGCACAGAGGAAGCCAGATTGAACAAGTTCATTCACAATGCTTGGTGTCATTGCAGTGTTGTTTCAGTTCTAATATATCTGGCAAGTGATAATGAATGTAGCTAAGACACACAACAACAGAAGTGTAGATTGGTGAGCATGGAAGATGTGGGATACTTATTGGATTTAGTCTGTTAAAACTGATATTTATTTGCAAATAAACTGAAACTGTGACAAAAACACACTGAATTTTTAGTTCTGAATATCTGGTTAATTAGTTAGTAGTATACTGTACAGAAAGATTGGTTACACACATGTTAGCAAACAAACCATCCATAATTAAGTTAGACTGTGAAAACAAAAACTCACAGTAAGGAAGCAGATTTCTATTATTAATTCAAGGCTTTATCAGGAAGCAAGGACACAGTACAGGACACAATAATAAGAGAATGACAAAGACAAAATACAACTATACATCAAAGGCAACAATGGAATTAAATATCAAAAAGACATGAAAGACGACAATATGAAAATATTATGAATGTGTGTTTTGGTTGATAATGATAAACTAACAGAAATTACAGAAATTATGGATAAATGATATCCACAAAACTTACACTTACAATCTGCGTTACAGTTGCAGAATGAGACAGTTTTCATTGAGCAGCAACCATTTTCATAGCTGCTGGCATTTAGGATAATGAGCACTGAAAGATCATTTGTAGTCAAAACTGATGTTGGGCACTGTCACAGACACTGGTTCATGTAATTTTGAATTGGGAATGTGAGGCTTTCCCACATCACAGAAGACGGAGTAAGGTGCCTGAAGATGCCTAAAGGTTTGTTCAGCTTAATCTATGACCTTTATATTTAATCACAAGTGAACTTCCTAAATCTACACATTTCAATAACACAATAAGCTCAATATGTTGGCGCATTTATGAGAAACTAAAGTTTGCATATTGTAAAATCTTCATATTACCTAACCAGCAAGCAAAATTTTGTGTATACTCTCAAATTATTGACTAAAACAATAAAAAGTTTCCCTATGTACAGTATTCAGATCCACAATTGAAGTGAAGGGACATTAAGCTGTAAGAGAACAGTCTCACACCCAGCTATTTTAATGTAACCTAGAAAGAAGCGATTCATTAATATTGTAATTAGCCCACAGAGAAAGCACATTTGACCTTAACTTGACAAAACAACCTTGACTTAAACCAGACTACAGTGTAAATGGAGTTGGAGAACTGTAATAAAACTTAATCAGTAAAGTCCAAAATTGGGAAGAACCTAACTCGCAATATTCTTCAACTTGACTGAGTTGAATCCAAAAACAAATAGCCAGAAACAACAATAATTAAACACATGTTGCAAATCCTTTGAGACCCAAGAACTGCAAACCACTATATCCAATATCTTTCCTGGGCTGTGGTCTCCTTTAGGTGAGGTGAGTCAATATTTTCTGTTCATCTTCTCACTAGAGGGATGACTTGCTCACCTTTTGAGATTTAATGGCACAAACACTCATGGCCAGTGAGGCTGTTGTATTCAGTAGGGATAGCCTTCATCTTTACCTAAGTCCTTTCCTCCATTTGCTGCCACTGACAAAGCTGTAGGTTGTAGTTGTCACATTTTTTTCCCCAGTAAAGCCAGCAATATCTTCAAAGTGACAGTGAGTTTCTCCGGAAATAGACGAGGTAGATGAAGATGTTACTGTATTTGATTTGACCACATGGTATTTTTTAAAAATGAGACAAAAAAAAAAGATTACTCTTCTATGCACATCGGGGATATTTAGAAATTGGGACAGATTAACATTAATGGTTATTTAAAGCGACGGTTGCCGTTATTGTGGAAAAGACAGATGGAAATTATAATTACAATACATGGGATTATGCAATGAATGCAATTAATTAGGCAATTAATTATGCAATCAGTTAACTGTAATATACAGTACATGCATCATTATGTTTTACTAATGATGAATGAATAACAATAATGGGAAATTTTGATGGCTAAACAAGCAGTGACAAAATATTAAATGTATTTATTAATGATAGACTACACTGGCAACAACGAGGCAATGTAAATGCACCCTTGAAGGAAAGTAATATTTGAAAGTGAAGTGCTGAAAGGTTTTACTAAGCAATCACTTCACTGTCAGCAAACAGTTACATTACTGCTGCTTTTGTTGAAGAACATGAGTTCTGGAGCACAGCAGGACATAGATTGGCAGTGTATTCACTCTAATAAGGTGATAACACCCCCACAGAAAAGCACTAGCATCTTTAAGTGACATCTCATGCTGTGCATTTTAGCACTTACTGGTCTGAAGAAAGGTCATTGGATTGGTTTTGGATAAACCCATCTCTCTCAGCAGTCCATGTAGGCAGTCAGGTTGGCGTGGACCAGCTGGCTGTAGTTTATGTATGAACTGAGACTGGCTAAACTGCAATCCCAAAAAATAGCAACAGAGTAGCTTTAATGCATTAGCAAGCAGAATAGAGAGTAGATTAAAATTAGTAAATAGTGGCTTACAAATGTACAGTATGTTGGCATTAACAGCTGTACTGGTTGGTAGAGAAATCCAACACAGAGGTAGGAGTGCTGTGAGGACATCTGGCAGCATTTTGAAGTCCAATTTCTGATTGATCCAAAAATGAATGAAGAATAATTCTGTTGTAACAAATGATCACTTTGCAAATAATACAGAATACAGAATAAAAGACATAAAAACACACATATTCCCATATTCTTTCTTTCTACTAATCACATATGCAATATGACATAATGTCTGTCAAAGGTTTTCTTTTACGATTTAGTTTGTTAGTTGGGTTTCTGGTAAACTGAAATGAATTGTCAGCTACTCCTTGGGGATCTTGCTCATTTTAAGTTTTCGAAATTTAAACTGATCTCAACAGAACATATTTCTGCTTTGTTTTGAAAATTATGTTTGCTGTGATGCATTTTTAGTGTTATTGTGTCCGGGTAATGTGTTATTTAAAAAGTTTTTTTCCCCAAAATGTTTATGTCTATACTTTAAATGCTTTCAAATCCCCCATCCGTCCCAGGTTATCTATCCACATTTGGATTCTGACTTTCCAAGACCACCCCATTACTCTATTATGCTTTTCTTTCTTCCTGAATTGTTGGAATTCATTATGTTCACACACATCTGCTGCATTGCTGCTGCTCATACTGTACTCTATAGACTGGGCATACTAATAACTAACCAATACAACACCACACAAAGGCTAAATATTCATACTGCACCTTAGGCACACAAGAAATTGTGTTGAGACTGCCACACTTGCATCTTGGATTGTCTTCTTTATTTCATCCTTACAGTGTACTGTCTGTATTATGTTTCCTGTTTCCCATGTACTGTCCTTGAGAACTACCGAGTACGAACAAAAGCATATTCATGCATGTGTTAGCATACTTGTCCAATCAAGCTGATTCTGATTCTGATTTTGATTCTGATCTAGTCAATCAAGAACCTCACATTTTAATAGATGCTCTTCTTTAAAGCTTTGGTTTCTTTCAATTTCCACAAGATTATTTGACAGTTAGTCAAAGAAATGAAGAAGCTGTCACACAATCACATCTTAAAACTGAAACTGCATAATTCTGTTATCAAAGCAAAGTTGTGTGTCACAGTGACAATGAGGTAAGAGCACTTGTCAGCAGCTTAAGATGCGGTGACTTGATATTTCAATTGGCCTCTTTTTATCATGGTGAGACACAATTTTGCTGTGATAAATTACAGCTATATGTAATTATTTCTAAAGTAAAAAAGGTAGCTACCATTGAATTATATGGCTTCCTTCTGCAACAGCTGATGACACCCTATATTGCAGTTGCTGCTGCTGCTGGTAAATAGGCTGTATTTTGTACACAGTCTGGCTAATTCCTGAATTTTAATACAAGATATCTGAATATTAATGAGAAATATTATGTTAACCTTAACATTTAATTCCATCACCAATGTACAAAATAACAATGGAAATAAATTAAATAGGCCAACATAATAGCACATCTGGTGGCCTAAAATACAAGCCCTTAGGTACTATTCAGTTTTTAAAAAATGTATGTATTCACTTTGTGTATCTCAAAAGCAAAGGCAGTCAAGAAGGATCGCTCCCACCATTTTTCTCAGACAAGCATTCGGTGTTTATCATCTGTTGAAGATCAGTGTCATATCAGTCACCTAATGTGCAATATGCACTTCCTGACACAAGAAGTTTTTCCTGACACAGCTACTGTCACCTGGTCCACACCTCGTACTACCCACACAACTGTTCTGCATCTAACAATTAGCAGTAGTACTTAGTCATAAAGTCATTTACTAACACACTCTGTTTTATTGTTCACCTAAACTACCTGACAGTCTTTTTGTCTTAAGTTGTTGTCCTCCTAGCCTGTTTGGTGTTGGAACCTCTTACACTTAACTTGGTTATTTGCATTCTGGGTTTCTTAAGCAGATTAACAGTTAAAGTAATGACAGTGTGGCATACCACAATGTGACCCTCATCAAGAGATCTACAGTATGCTGTACTGTGGTAGTCACTGCTGAAATAATTGCCCACTAATTTCCAAGACACAAAAGGAGAAAACCAAAGACAATATCTCAGAAAAAAAGTCAAGAACTAATTATTAATGCACAAAAACTGGTTTCCTAGCAATGACATTTTAAGGTTTGAACACAGATTAGGCAAGCAAGATGTCCAGGATTTACTGGACATTAAACTTTGGAATAAACGTAACAACAATAAGGATTAGTTTTCTACCACACCACTGCACGAGGAGCATAATGTCACTCAAAGGATACAGACAGGTACAAGTGGAGCAGAACATCTGGATCACTAGTAGCCAAGTTTTCCAGCTGCCTCTAGCAGTAATAAAAACATGCACACATACACAAGCATCTGTGTATCTGTAAAAGCTACAAATTTAATTGCTCTTCACATATAATTTCCTCTGGCAGTGTATGAAGGTGACATTAGGGAATGAGAGGTAATTTAGACAAGATTTTACATTTAGCCAAGAATTTAGCAGCTTGTACATCTAGCTTTGCCCCACAAGCTGAAAAATCAAAATGTGCCTGTAGATTTTGTCCTTTACTATGAGATGTAGGGATAGATGAGTTGCCAAATTACCCATTTTCCTATACTTACCTCTGTAGCCGTAAGGTCAAATGAATTAAAACTAGAAAATGGTAGAAAAGTGCTGAGAGTGAGGTTTGGAAAATTGTATCTACTAATTAGTTACATACACCTCCAGGCTTTTAACTGTGTGAGCATTTGTATGCAAGTGTGTATCCATATGTGACCAAGTTTGAGTTCCAGATTTCTCTGGAAGAGAAAGTTTCAGACATCTTTACCCATTTTTTAATCTGTTTTAATGTTGTTTAAAAGTAATTACTTTGCAACTTTTAGAAAACAAGTCTTCAAATAAAGTTCATTCTTATCTAGAAAAGATGTGGAAAAGGTGTACTTGTCAAATAAAACTAATTCCAATTCATTTTCTTTAAAGAGGAAAGATTTGCTATGTTTCCTTTTCCCCATGTTACAACTTCTTTTATGTGAAAAGCTGATAAATTCTCACTTTTGGCCTTTTATTTTCCTCTTCCTCTTTTCTAAATGTCAGTGCCGCCAGATCACTGTGCCGTCGTTCCACTGCTGAACACTCAAACGGAATTGAGGGGAGCCAAGAGGAACCGGAACAATTTGGCCTGATAGCACACCCTCTGCTCAACATTGCTAAGCGACCACCGTGAACTCAATTTCGTGAGCCTTCCCTTACCTAGAGGCTAGAGCTATGAGTGAGAGAGACTGCGTGTGTGTGTGTGCGGAAAGCCCACTTCTCTAGTGAATCATCCCAAAATCTGTGCAAGTTCTGGTCTGTTGGGTTTCGGCCTACACTTGTGCTCAGTGTATGTTCAGGTGTGTATAGTACTTGTGGGCATGTTTGCGAGCACATGGTATTTGTGTGGTTCTGCATGAGTGAGAGGTCTCTGGCCCAACTAGATACTTCAGCTGGGGATGGTCACACTCACATTACATATGAATGACAAATGATGGAGCATCTTACTCTGTATGTGTGTGTGTGTGTGTGTGTGTGTGTGTGTGTGTGTGTGGTTGCCTGTCTCTTATGTAAAAACATAGGACTCAAAGAGTTAAATATTCTATGATATTAATGACTATATTTATCAGAGAAATAACTTTAAATAACAGTTTGAATTAAATATACAATTGATCAGTGAGACTCCATAATTGCTTGAGAATTCTCCACATCTACCTGGTAAAATGTCTCCTCTTTTTTTCCCCCATGAATAATCCATCAAGAGCTATTTTTATTAATTTCTTTCATATAAATACAATGACTATTCATCACATTACATTCAGGATTTCCTCTTTTAACTGGCTAAATCATTTTCTTCTGCCATCTTCAGTGTGGTTGAAAATTTGAAACATCGGGAGCCTGTTTTTAGTATTTGATGTTAGCTTTACTCCCACTGTTTTGGCATTGCTGGCACTGCCTAGCTGAATATGGCAATCAGACATTGAAATGTACTTAAATGGACTGGCTAATAATTTTTTCTTCACTGCCAAGAATTGGTGTATTCAGCTCTGGCTACTTCCCTTCAGACCACTGCTGGATCTGACAGAATTAGATGATGTATTGTGTCCAAGCACATAGACAGACTAAAAAATCACAAATAAAAGGACAGACAGAGGCGAAAACAAGCATACAGGCTAGACTAGACTCCAGTGTTGTCTCATAGGCACATCAGGCTTTGCCCTTCAATGTTAATTCTGAGTAAACAAATGAAATTATTCATTTGATTACAGAAAAGAAATAAAGATGATGCAAAAGGTACCACCCATTTAGATGTTCAGTAATAACAATTTATTACTAAACTGGACAACAAATGTATCATGCATTGTGTTATGCTACATTAGACAAATTACTTAATAGCTGGTTGAACTGATTTGCTCCCGTTAAATACGAAATAATGACCTGATAGTGTTTCTATCAAGTCTACGTCCATATTCCGAACATATTCAACAACTAATTGAATTGAAATAAATAGTCGGGGCAATAAAGTCTTTACAAACCAGTGAGACACGTATTGCTGCATTCGGAAACTCTGCATTTTGACCAGTCTCCTCTCCTATATCTAAATAAATAAATAAATAATCTAAATAAATGTGATAGCACTCGTGTTGTAGAGACCCCTGCTGTAGTCCTACTTGTACAACCGGGTTTTCCGTCTTCACACAAGACTTTCCAGTGACCATAGAAACCGAAAGAATGCTGGATGGGATGTGCACATATTTCACAGATGCTTTGCAAAGGGGCATGGGGCCCTTTAGCTTATTTGCATTTAAAGCTACAGACACCAGAAAAGGTAATCTTGGAGACGGGTCATTTACACCTACTTTCAGACATTGCAGAAAACGTGATTTGACTTTTATTTCTTCTGGAAAATGCTGAAACAAATTGAGGAGACACTTAAGACTTAAATTTGTCAAAAAGGGTATAATATGGGCACTTTAAATGAGCATTTCTCCTTTAATATCCCAGAGAATACTGCATGAAAATCTAAATAATTTAGACAAATTAGTGGAGAATGAGCAGAGATGTCTGAATGTATGGGTGTGAAATTAACTTTTGGATAACTAGAATGCAGCTTATTTGATGGTATATTAATGAACTAACTGAATTAATGTTTCTTAATTGATGATCTATTAAGTACAAATTGATTACATAAAACAGTAGTGACTTGATCATTTGTTAATGGAGAGCAACAGAATCAATGACACATCTAACATGAATTCAATGGTTAAATTATCATAGGTCATGCATTAGATAAACATCACATAAGCATATGAACTGTACAGATATTTCACCCAAACACAAAAATGTCAATGTGTACATCTTACTAGGAAAGCTCAGAGCCAGGTTATTTAAATTAATTGTAAATGTTTGTCCAAAATGTGCAGTTCCTCTAATAGTTGTTTAGATGTTTCAGTTTAGACCAAAATTGCCATCCTTAGAACAATGCCACATGCATTTCTAAAGTTATTTATTTTAACAGCTCTAGGATCAGTAGTAGCTGCGAAAGATGGTACTGACTGTGTTTAGGTAACTCCCACAACTCAAAAGACAGGGCTTGGGAATGGCTACTATGTTTTATGTAAGCCTTTTTATAAAGACATAAACCCCAGGTTTGGTGGTTCGACTCCCGGTTCCCGGCTTATTTACATATTTATCAATTATGTAGAAACATTATATCTCATGTGCAGTTTTGTTTGTGTCCAACTATTTTTGTGGATATACTTTGTGGATAAATCCAAGTCCAATATTCTATCCCTTTTAGTCTGTTTTTGGTCTCCACCACCTCCTGAGGGAAATATCAGCTTTTTAGCTGATAAATTCTCCACTATGGTCACCAGGCTTTCATGTAGTCCTAGCAGACTTCCATACAAATATGAATCCAAATCTCAGCAATGTGAGAAACGTGTTTCACTATACCGGTCAAATAAAGTTTCAAATGTTTACTGTGGCCAAAATTTGTTTAGGCGTTTGATGTCGGCAGTTTGGAGACTCAATAAAACAAAAGTCATACCAAATGTTAACTCTGGCAATAACTTCACGGAAACCATAATATAGCAGGATATTACAGCATTTCATTACATGCAAGGCATAGGCTGTCAGCACATTTGTTGGTTTTCAAAACAAAATAGCTACAGTTTATGTACTTAACATAAAATACAAGATTGTTCAGCTGTTTTAAGTCTCCTCCTGCAGATGGATGTAATTAACTGATGAAAAATTAGAACTGGAAAAAAAGACAAACTAATAATTTAAATTTTTGCAGTGCATGGGGCAGATACCCAGGCTACTGGTTCACAAATAATACAGATTAGTGCAAGGTGTCTTGATTTGTTGGACACGTTTAGAACTTAGCAGTTCCTATACCTGCGTCACAATAAACACCTTCCAATAGTTTGCTGATAGTACGTTATTATTATATTAAACTAATGTACTGAAGTTCAAGCAAAATATGACAAGGTTGATACCAAGTAGTTTGCTGACTAGCAGGTTTAACATCTTACATCATGATAAAAAAAATTATTGCAGCATGCAAAACTATGTCAACAGTATCTTCAACAGCTTTGAAGAAGCATAGTACAATAGTGACAATAGTAAGAACAATAGTGTCAGTAGGGCTTATAAAATAATACACTGTCTATTCTAACATTTCAAAGTACGAATATGTGTGAACAGCTTGGCAGGCTAGATTAACTTAAAGTCAACCAACTCATGCAGCTAAAATTGCGTGTATTGTGTAAGACCCATGTTGTGGAAATGTATCTATAATGAAGAACAATGAAACAGCAAATTTGTCTTTGAGTTTTATTCCTTGCAAGGAAGGAGGGTCTGACACAGAGCAACAACATTCTGTATGAAAGACTCAAACCGCATTAATAAATGCTTCCCTTTTATACACTTAGATAAACATCCTGTCTACACTGCCAGACAGTTTCAGTTCAGCTCTTGTTAACCACAAGGCTGGTTTGAACCCATCTTGTAGGTGACAGACCTGCTATAATTGTAAAGGCCTAAGTATGAACTTTCAAAAAGTGCAAAAAGGGAAGTTTCCCCATTAACAGGTATATTTAGCATTTCTAAGTAAGGGCCATATGTTGACAGTGTACAGTCGTGTACACATTTCAAGGCATTGGATATACACTACTCACAAAAAGTTAGGGATATTTGGCTTTCGGGGGAAATTTATGGAAAACGTAAAAAGTTCACACTA
>JAUMHL010000006.1:10723631-10765129 GCA_032362345.1 Sandelia bainsii | reverse complement strand
TCGATTCATGGATCAAACACCTGTTGTGAATTTTGCCATTAAGCTCCTTGTTAGAGAACAGCAAGTTGTGTAAAAAGCACTGAAACATTGAACAGTTGGACACGTGCATTCAAAAGTTTAGGGAAGGTCACATTAAGTTCACCTGTAAAGGTTATAGTGCATTTTAGGTTCATCCTGCAATTTCACCCTAAAGCCAAATATTCCTAACTTTTTGTGAGTAGTTTATGTAAGTAGTATAATACATGAGATAAAACTATAATATATAATAATTCTATTACGCCCACCTGCCTGCTACAAACAAACACGCCAAAAATGACCGCTTTGAATCACAAACAAAAAACAATGCAAACAATAACAGCTGGTAAAATAAATGTCTTTCAACCTCTTCCAACTCAGAAAACATAAAAGTTCTGACTTCATCTTGTCAACCAAAATTAATAGAAACATACTATGCATGCCCAGTTAGCCTTCTTCTTCTTTGGGGTAGTCAAGCAGCTGGTTGCAAGGAACATCTCATGTCTATTTAACTTGACTTAAATGGTTTGTGATTAATGAACAACTTATATTTTTGTTTAGATAAAGTATGGGTCAATGTGAAACCTGTACACAAACTACCACACACACTCACACACACACAGACACACACACACACACACACACTGTCAAACATGGTCATCATTCAGACCTTACAAGAAAACAAGCAACAACAGAACAGAACACTGGGCTTCATTCATCAATTTCTTCCTACGTTTTTTTCTTAAATGTATTTTTGAGAAAAGTCCTACATTGGATTCATGACATGTTCTTAAACCACAGATCTGCAGTGGATGTATACAGTGATGGTGGTTGGACAACTGAGTGGGACTGATTCTGATGGCGTCACCTAATAAACTAGCTAGCCACTATAGCTTAACCTGAGGAGATACAATACAGATTGAAAGTTGGGCTGCATGGCCATGTATCTGCTCTTTGCTTGGGTGAGGATAATATTCAAGGATGTTTTAAAGGTACACTAGGTTGGAGACTGGTCATTTTCTGATATAACTGGTAACTACTAGTAGAACTAGTGAAGCTAGATAAGTTGGGGTAATTATTATATTATTATTAGCTTCATAAAATACCAATTACACTCAACCATTTACTTTTGTCCTTTTCACATACTGTCATTCTCTCTTGGTTTCAATGCAGACTAAATGTGCAAATCAATATAGTTCTCTGTGTTACATTAACAGTGTACAAGTACAGTTGTGCTTATATCAGGTATAGAAGTCTGCATGAGAGGGCATTGTGGTGTACTTTATTTATGATCATGTAACTAAATGTGTGAATAAATAAGATTAATGGCCTTAATGGCCTGTCATACTAATGTTGTAGTAACACATATAAACCATTATTATAATGACTAATTTCCACCAGCAACCACTGATTTTTCTTTCATAGCCACCAGAAAAGAGCATAAACTGAGTTGATAACCAGGAAAACACTGAGAGCAAAAGGTAAAGTATTCACAAACACATTAGCACACAGCATTGTAGCCACCAACAGTAAATGTGCTGTTACTGAATATGCCTGGATATGAACTTGGCCTTAGTTACCAAGCAACACAAGATATTTTTTATTTCCTTTCTCAATGTCATGTATCTTCTACAAATCAATCAGGGTTACTTATAAAAATACATATTTACTTTAGTATAGGCACATATTAAGGGTTAAGTTGTGAGAAGAATATTATCCAGACAATCTTTACACCTCTGAATGGATGTGGAATGCTGCCATTCTCATTAACAAGAGGGCAGTTCATACTGTCTTTGTATTCAGAGTTTGGTCTAGGAACACTTTCCGAGTGAGTGGTACTGAAACAATTGGTGTGCCACTCTAATCTCAACACTGCTGCTGAGCTTTGGATCTGGTTGTATTTGGCGGACATTCTCCTCTTGTGGTATGGCAGCCTGCAAAGGCTCTGGTCTCTGTAGCACTTCATGGCTGCCAAAATCTGAGAAAGGTCATTTACTGTATACTGCAGACTCAGTTGGAGAAAAACACTCAGGTGTCATACAATAATGAGGATACACATTCTAAATATCTGGATAGTAGCTAATATTAGATATAAGTTATGACACCCTGCACAGACAAACTGAAGATTGACTGTAATGTTCCACTTTTGCCATGTTTGTATAATGACTACTATAGTACAATGGCTAATATGCTAACAGACATTCTATGCTGAACTTCACATGTCTGAATAAACACTGCTAAAAGCAATATTATCACACATAATATGATAATGCTTGGCTGTTCTTAAATAGCTGTTTGAAATTAGTAATTTTTATGCTTATAATCTGTTTCAAATCTCTGTTATGTACCAGATGATATTTTTAGCTTGAAGCAGGAAGTCCAAAGCAGGCAGCAGGAAAGTGGAAAATGGATGGCAGGAGAGCACTGCAGAAAAGAGAGTGCTCCAAACCCACCAAATCCTGGCAACAACACCCACGCACTTCCAGATGTCACACCACAAACTTCTAAACTGTATGTTATTAACAGATGCCATGCATCCAAGAAAAGTCTGAAGGAGACATAATGTGTAATATCTTACCAGTCTTACCAATATCAGTTGCATCTCCATATTGTACAACACTCTTCAGTTTACTGTGCTGGTTAATTGGTTTCTAAGATTAAAATGTAAATCTGATTTCATGATTAATCTGTAAACAAATAAATCTTTATGATGAGCATGTTTTATAAGCAGATGCACTGGTAAGTTTGTTTGTTTGCATAATTCCTTTTAGAATACAACTACATGAAGGTAAATGATTAAGTATAAAAGATTAGGTGATTTTTGTTGTGCCCCGCCTTGTTCTGTCCAAATCAAAGTGCAGTTTGGCAACATGTGTCAGCCTGCATTAGGTGGACTAGTGAACAATGGTCTCAGCCATCTCAGGAGCAGGTGGTGGTACTCGAAACTCTGAGAGGAGGGTATGCATTAGTAGCACTGTGTGTGTGTATGTGCGTGTGTGTGAGCGACTGGTCTATCTGCCATCTGGAGCACCCAGACAATCCCAGGTGAGGCGGAAACTTGAATGTGCCGCTACTACCAGTCCACTGACTTTCCTCTCTCTTGGATCCAAAGACATTTTAGAGAAGACACGGTGGCTCCTTTCTATGCCTCTAGTGATGGCACACACCACTTCTGAGAGTGTGAAATGAGCCATTACAAGGTGTGCTGCACCCCCTCTTAGAGTGGATTGACCCAAAATGAGATCAGCAGACCAAGTCAAGTTTATTTATAGAACGTCTTCCACAAACAGATTAAAATGTTTTACCGAAAAACAATGGACACCATAGTGTGTGGGGAGTATATACATGTATTAGACCCTGCATTTGTATAATGGAACGAGATGGGTATGGTATTTTCTGAATGTATCAGTTTGCAGAAGAGGGAAATGAATTACTCTATACAGCTGAGAGTTAATGCAGGTACTGAGTAGTACTGAAAAACTTCAGGTCACTTTCAGTAATCAGTACACATTTGAGTCACACTAATATTTCTTCAATGAACTGAAAAGGTGAAATGAAAATGATGGTATGACAAACAGTATTTGACGTGTATGTTTTCTTTGGTAGAGGACATTCCCTGCTTGGAAGCTTTACTTGTGTGCTTGAAATGATATTGTTATTAGAATAGGCAACGTCAAATAAGCAAAGCTAATTTTATAAATAATGCATATGGTGTTTTCAAAAGCAATCTTACAATAAAGCTAAAGATGCTGCCTAAGAGAGAGAGACCCCATGATTTTGCCACTGAAGTATGTCATGAAAGATAGAATATAATACAGTATGTGATTGCGAAGTACATTTTATTACATAAAACATTTGATATATCCTTAATTAGCTTAGATTTTCAATAACACAAGTCACACTATGCCAGTATTTTATAATCAGCACCTTATTAATTCTTACCTTTGCATAAAGCCTGTGATTACAGAGCTTCTGATGTCACTCTTACAATACCTGATTTGTCTTACAATAATCTTTTATATACATATGGTTATATGTAGGCTTTGTTACTGTATGTTAAATTTTACAAAGGATGACTTGCTCCTCATAGTGTGTGTTTTTTTGTAGCCCCTTCTCTCTGATCGCACAACCATTCCAACCAATTTGTCAACGTTTTTAACAGAAACAAATGATATCGTACCTGATAGATTTTTATGATTAATAATTCTAATTCACTTCTGTGATTGTTTCTAGACATATAGTACATTCATGGATTGTACATTCCTGTTTCATCAGTCCAGTGCATTGTGGAACCTGCTCTTTCTCTCTCTATTTCAGTCCTAACAATCTTTTCTAAAGGCCTGTACCCTCCGTCCCCTACACCTATACACCGCCTTGTCTCATCACGTCTCACCTCACATCTCCACTCTTGTGATTGTCGCCTGCAAGACAATCTTCAAAGCTCAGGCAGTTGTTAACGTAAAGGGTGACCCACTGATTTTGACTTTGCTTCCTATGATTTTAATTTGGGAGTGCATGTACATGAATAGTATTAAACTTTCTACTGATTCTCTATGTTGAAATATCTCTCTACTTCTAGCAAAACCTCCTCCAGATTATGTCATCTGGATGGTATTTTCAGAGACAGAGAGCTATTTTAATATGTGCAAAGCAGAAAAAAAAAAGTTAAACACCACACTTCCCAAAGTAGAACCACATAAAGTAAGTTCAAAATCAGTGAATTTCACATCAAATCAAATTGTTCAGATACATATAAATAATATAAATTATTTACATAGGCCAATATCAGAAATCAGAACTTTTCCTCGAGGGTCTTTAAAATCTGTACATCAGATTAACTGCTCTGTCCCTCAAATTAGATAAGGAAAAAAAATCCTCACCAAAAAGCCTTATAATAGAAAGAAATTGAAGAAATGGACGACAGATCCCTCTTCCAGGACACTTAGACCTGCAATGGATTAAAGTTAGCCTTTAATACTTCACAGCCCTCTAACCTAGATCATCACTGGGTTAGAGAGCAGCAAGCAATGAAACGTATGTTACCTACTATATAGCTTGTGTGGAAAGATAGCTCACTCCAAGGAGCAGGTCTGCATGCTCTTTCTGTTTTGAATTCTGAGCCCATACATGTACACTGCAAAAAATGATCAGATTGTGTCTCCACTCATGCAATAATGAAGTCTGTTTGAGACTTTCTTATGAGTATTCAATTTCACACCACATTTCATGCTCTGAGATCAAGAATCAAGTCAAATAGCATTTTGCAACCTTCCACAATTTACACATCTTTGCTGCACAACTCACTGCTGCAGAGATTCCAGATTTAATAATTAAACTCATGTATTTGTAATCCACAGAATCTATATTTTTATTTGAGTACAGAGACATAATTGTCCTTTTCAGCATCCCACCTTTCCACTGGTTTATTTTATGTGAATTTCTGTCTATAAATATGTACTTCTATGTTATGCATTGTGTTATTGTTTTATTTTGTAAATAAAATAAGATAAAATTAAACTAAACATTGTCTTTTATTGAGAGGACTCAATCCACTATGTTCTAAAATTGCCAATTTTAGGAATTAGGAATTTTAGGATTTTTTCCGGTATATGTGTCACTACATTTTAGACTCAATATAGTCTAAAAACTCGATGAAATTAGTATTTTTTGCAGTGTGTCTCATTCGCTGACCCCCCTTCTTCTCCACGTCTTAGTCTTCGATCTTCGTGATTGGTTCACCTCTCATGTCCGTCAAAACTGTGTGGGCGGGACTCAAACAATCCACTCGTGTTCCCTGCACGGTGGACTGTACGCCGCAGCAGAAGGAGGGCAGACCGTACTACAGCAACGGCAGCATCTACACTACCACGGGAGGACGACTGCTCTCAGTCTCTGAGGTTGACTGCTGTTGTTCACAGTTCTGTAAACTGAGCCAGTACCTTACCGCTGGTGCATCCCCGAAAATATACAGAACATTGTATTGTAACAGCGAGAACATTATCGTTTTAAGTAGCAACACAGTCTGTGGGTCGGGAAGTCGCTTAACCTAACACCTTTCTAGGGACGCGCAAAAGACGCACTCTCAAGTCCACCTGGATAGCTGACGAAGCCGTCCGGTCCGGTTCGAGGTCCATTGGGGAGAGACGGTCAGGAGAAATTAGCGCGGAAGACAAGAGAAAGACACAGAGAAGACAGGATGAAGCTCAAGAGTAATTTGATTTTCAGCCTCTACACTATTTATGGGATTCTTTTGAAAGGTGAGCCTGGGACGAGTGGTGCGTACGTGAGCTTGTGTTTGTGCGTGTGCGTAATTATGTGTGTATACACGCATGTTGCTGGCCAGCAGCAGGGCAGGATGATGAAGGGGCAGAACACGCGGTCATACGCGGGTCGAGGCAGAGGCAGGGGTTTCTCATTTTCGTGCACATTCTCGCTCACATTAATTGTGCCTGCGCAAGTGTGTACGTGCGTTGAATGTGCGTGTGTGTCTCTGCTAATGTGCGTGATGAGATGAGAGAGCGTGCCCTGTGACATTAGGGAGATCTTGGACATTAATGTTCAGGAAAGAGGGGAATCGTATTTGCGTAATTGTGTGCTCTGGACACGACCCGAGCACGTCTGTGAAGTCGTACATAAACACACATGCAGATTGGTGCGTCTCATGTGACTATGGTCTCGGGTTATGCCGCTAAGAAGACACACCTCACCAAACAACCAGCACCGCGGCTGGGTTTGACTTGCAGCACTTGGATGAGTCACTGGAAACATTTTACGCACCGAGCTGTTGGGTGCTGCTGATTACGGCAATATTAAAAGATTACACACACATGCACAACATTTTCGCTCGAGTATTTTTTCTTCTTTTCTTTTGCGGTTTTGACTCGTGTTTCTCATGTGCAGGTGTGGTGGCTGTGGACAGCGCGCACAGTAAATTCCGCTATGTCGTGTGAGACTGAAATACGACTGTTGTCAATAACCTCAAAGGAGTTGTGGGGACAGTAGTACAGGTCTTATCAGAATGATAAGAGTTGTCTATAAAATTCTCAAAAGTTATTTTTCCTTTATGATTGCAGTTAATGTTATGATAGGTTTCCCCCTCAGATTAAGCCTCATAAAGCAGATACTCGCTACAACACTCTACAAGTAATTTATGTGCAAAGAGTCCAGCTCAGAAGGTGGAAATCAATTTGGCTGAATTTCACTATGTGTGGATATTATTTTGATCTCGAGAATTTCTAATAATTATACGATACACAGCTCGCAGTGATGTTTATGTGACGAAGGACCAGACTGTAAACACCATGGTAGTTTGGGGGTCAAGGTCACAGTGAATTGGGCGTCTGTAAGACAGTTCAGGGTTTATTATAGGCGTACATGTAGATAGAAGTAGAATATGTTAATACTCTAAAATAACAATTGAACATAAAAATATTTTTGGCAACAACTTTTTCAAGATTTGTTTCTATTTACATCTCTAGTCTACAGTATAAATGTATAACTAACAGTAGATGATACATACAATGCAGTGTATGGAAAGAGCTTATGAATTACGAGGCTACAATAGTTTGATAGATGTATGTTCTAGTATAGTTTTTAGTACCCCAAGTTATAATCTGACTGTCATTAAAAACGTGTTCATATCAAGATCCAAGTGTAAGAATAATATTGCCCTTCATACAGAACATACGTGAGCACGGTTTTGAACTGTGTGCAATAATTTTTCTTTAACGATTGTTCTCTTTTTAACAAAACTGACACAAAGTCACCTGAGTACAACCCTGTATTCAAGTTTAAGCGAGAATTTTTTTCTGGACTAGTACATTCATACTGTACTGTATATAACAGTGACAACAGGGTGGCTGATTTACACTAAAAACACTTCCTCAGTCTTACAGCAGGGCCACATATGCCACATTGAGTTTCAGTTTTATATTTTAAAGTCCGCTTTATTCTTCTCAAATCATATCAAGTTGCATTTAAGACACTGGATAACACATTTATTAAAGAATGAAAGACAAAAGCATAATCTTGACTTTAGCTGCTGTTTCAAACAGGAGTAAATGAGAAATCCCAAATGAGACATCATTTGTATTTGATTCCCTTGATCATTTGCTGTTGCTTCTTTGAAGTGTTTGTGTGTGTGTGTGTGTATACATGTGTGAGAGTGACAGCAGCCTTTCCTTAATAATCAGACATGATTAAGGCCATTCTTGACTGGTATGTAATGAGGTATCTGAGAGTATCTTAGGTGTATCTGACAGCTCGCACATTGACTGACGTTTCAGAGCCTTTCTCATCCTCTTTATTCTGTTAAGGGCAGCGGCTCATTATGTGTGTGTGTTTGTATATATTCCTGCAAATATGTGCCCTGTTTGTAAAGCTTAGGCGTGAAGAGGCAAACACATAAGCATGCCGGTAACAGCAGGGCTCATTTCATGTGTGGCTCTTCACCACACACACTCACATCAGTCTCTTTCTCTCGCTTCCTCTCTCTCCCTAACCCTGAAGAGGATAATGCTAGGCTGCTTGATTTCAACAGTCATCTCTCGGTGCAAGACCTATTATTGTATAGGTTCCACACAGCAGGCAGGTCAGCCTCCTCCTGAATGAAGTCTGTCTTGCTGAAGCCGTATCTGTGCGCTCTGTAAATGACAGCTGTTTCAGCCCCTCTGTCCTGATGCCAGCTGGCGTCAGAGATTCAGAGACACTCAATCTCCATCACTGACTAGACCTGCACAGTATATAGTGCAAATGTGAAGTGCTGATGGAGGTTGTTGTTTACTAACAGGCTGAGTTGTTAACATATTATCCAGTGTGTATCGTGTGCCCATGCTGAAGCCAGAGAAAACAGCCTGTTATGCAAATGGGTCTCTTACGTAAGAGCTTGGGGCTGAGCAGCATGGGAAGGGAGATAGAGGCGGAGAGTGACAGAGAAAAAGGGAGATGTTATAGAATATAGAGTTGATGTAAGAGTAATGTGGGAGGAGAGGTATGGAGGAGGAATGTGCAGACTCAACTAAAGTGTGTGATATGTGCACTGGTTGTTGTTTGCTGTTTGGATGCCTGTTTATCTCAGCTGCTCTGTCTGTTTCCTGTCACTCTGCCTGCCTGGTAGTCCGTCTGTTTTGAACTCTGATCTTGCTAGCCTAAATACAAACCCCTGCTGAGGAATGTGTTTATCCCCACAGTGAGTCTAAGCTGCTAAAGGCTGACCCTCCATCCCTCTGTACTTCTGTCCATTCCTCCCTCGCCTTATCCTCCCATCCTGGTGTGGAGCTTTGTACCACAGCAGCGTGGGAAAGCTTCTGATAACAAGCGGCCTGTGTGTGTTTGCAGAGCTACTGCTCACTTGCACTTTTCCTCCCACTTATGTGTTGGTGATGTGAGGTGCTCTGTACCTTATACCAATGCCATGAATCTTCAGTGCTGACAATCCTCAGTAGAGCATCACTGGCTCAATGTGCATCGCACTCAGACACACACACGCACATACACACACCAGAATCTAGTGTGGGTTCATTGCTTCTCTGCCAAGGGATTTCCCATGATCAAAGCCAGTCTTTTGTTAGTCCAGGTGTTAAAAAGTTAAAACAGAAAGGAGGAGGCGGCTGGAGGGGAATGTGGTAGGATTCAGAGCTTACAAGCTCTTCATGGCAGAGTAGGAATGTGCCTCTCTAGAATTGCTCCAGAAACACAATGATCATGCTGTTTCAGCTCTTTCTCTTATCAGTAAACTAGTGCATTTGTGCCTGTTTGTGGTTGGCAATTTACAGCCATGACAAATTCAATAAGACGCTCTCACAGTGTGTTTAGATTTATGGATAGAATGAAGCTGAAAGAAGAAGGAAGCCAGTCATCCTTTAGCTTTAATACACATACAGTTGCAGATGGCAACAGGAGATTCACAGGTGGCAAAAACGCACCTAACAAGACAAGACTTTTATGACCTTGCAGAATAGGATGCGCCCACACTGAATGACGCAGCACACACTGCAGTGCCAGCCAGACCAGGCATCATTGTTCTACTATACCATCAAGTGATGCTAGATATAGGAAGACGAAGATTTTACCAGACAAAATCAAAACATGAAACACAGAAGAAAGACACTAGATACAAAAACACCTCACAAAACATCTGCCGAAATGCTCAGTGTTTACAATACTGCATGTGCTGTTTGCTAAATATCCCCGAAAGCCACAGATTCAGTGAGAGGGAAAATTCAGTCTGCTGCGATGTCTGAACACACTGATGTAAAGATTGTGTCTCCTGAGAATTTGCCTTACAATATGCCAGCAGCTGAGATTTCATATATAACTCCTAGGTTTCCATCTCACCTCATTGTGTGGGCACACACACATCACCTGAACTTTAAAGCAAGCATTCAGTTTACTGAATTCTTTAATATTAGGCTTTACTGATTCTGGCAAGTATCTCCTGAAAATAGAATGAATACTCTACAGTTACTGGCTGTCTGATCCACTGATCACAGGTGGTTGTGTAACTCACTGCTAATTTCAAGCATACATTCAAGAACACGTCACATTTCTGAGATAGTAGTTTAATTCTAATAAATAGTATAATATAGTGTTGGGAATTTACAAATAGAATCATGCATAAGTGATGCTGTGAGCTAACAGTCTCCTGGTTACAAATCTAGAGCAACCATGTTTCTAATCTACAAATAAACATTTTATACAAAATCAATGTAAAATAAATGTAGATTTTTATTTTTGCATCAAACACTGTGTTTTTTTTATTCTTTGGCAAAGTGTAATTTAAAACTAGCTGTAAGCAAGAGAAGAGAGATCAAATGCAGCCTCCCATGGAGATCGTTGAGAATACAAGCCCCCAGGTGAATTTGGCTGCAGCAGCAGCAGACAGCAGGTTTGCACCCTAAATAGACCTCCCAGTAGGTAAGAGAAATATGCAAGCTCAGCTAACATATCAGCTGATGGGGCTTTTCTTCAAAGTTAATACAACTGTTTTTGTGTCAGGATATCATGCTGTGACCGGTAGCAGGAAAGATTGCTTGATTGATAATGTGCATTTAATGATATAAAACATATGTAATAAGACACAGTGAAGAATACCAGGGCTCCAGACTGCGTTTTCCCACTAGTAGCACTGATGCTTTCTTAACTCTATTACTGATAAATGCTTTTGTAATAAATAGACAATTTAAAGAAATATCAATGTGCTGTTTTCCTTTAATGGCAAAAGCATGTTTACAGTTTGCGGTCGAGTCAGTAAACATAGTTTTCCTAGCAAATGTTCTTTATCCTGAGAGCAGTACAGTGTTCCTAAACTTAGGGAATCTTAGGATTTCCACCTTGGTCAGTGTATCTGTTGTGTCTTGATTGACAAGCAAACCGCTTTGGCTTCTTTTGTTTGTGTTAAGACTTAAGCGATTAGATATAATCTAAATTAAACACAAGTACATGTATTGGGAAAGACACAGACTGTGATTGTGTTCTTAAATATGGGTGCCATTTGTCTGTGTGTATGCATGTACATGTGCATGTATATGTGATGTCTGTATTAGCATTGAATTCTAAAGGATTAGCGAGTGACTAATCTGAAGCTTCAGTCTTTGACAAGCCATGTGTCACTAATCTCACACTCTGGAATAAAGAGACACAAACATAATCACTTTTTGGATTAAAAATCTTCATGTTGTAATTTTTCACTCAAAACAGGAAAAGGCAAAAGGTTCAAACTGAAGAAAAAAAGACAATAAAAATGAAAAATAATTACATTATTTTCTACACTTCTTTCTCTCAAATATAAGTACTGTACTTGGAAATAAGCACATAAATAAGCACATAAATAAGAAATGTCTATTAACATAGACTTTAAGTTAAACATATGTGCTCTGAGGTTCACATATAGTTCCCTCTTTTAACAGCCCTTAGCCTTGATAATATTCTCTTTATGTTATGTGCCCTTTCACATGACAGCTCCTTTTCATACAATTCCCCAAGTGGCAGAGTCTGGAGAGCTGGTAGTTCATGTTACAGTAATCATTTTCTTATATCATACCATATCTTAACAGAGATAAAGATATGGACAGCCGTGACTCTCCCTCTCACTCTGCCTACTCCCTCAACTCTATTGCACCAACTCTGATATTGTTTGGGGACTCTGTGTCTGTTCTTTCCAGAAATGAGCCAAAGCAAAGTAGCCCCATATTTTGTGCAGAAGCGTCCACCGCTGTATCCGTATGTACATGTAACTAAAAACATACACACTCACGCAAATACACATGCACATTTGTGCACACAAAAACCCAGCAGTGTAAAGAAGACAGAGCAGTGAGAAAACAGCAGACAAATCTTTTGTTTTCACAGACTATATTTGCTCTGGTAATATGGACTAAAATGGGAAAAAGGCTAGAAATTGCAACATTTTTGACTTTATTGTTTCAGTTTTTATGGGCCAGATAACTTTTTCTGTCCACATAAACACATATTTTAGTTGTCAAAACAGTGTTGACAGGGAGGGAAACATGTTCAAAAAAAGAGCAAATCCAGAATGGGGAAGTAAAAGAAAGACACAATTGATATTTCCAGGCCATTAGATTTTCGGTAGATATACAAAGAAATCTCCTCTCCTCTCCTCTCGCCAAAGGTCTATTAAAGGCAAAGTCCGATCAGTTCACTGACAGGAAATGAACAAATTTCCAGAGAAAACCCCACAGGTACACTGTCACTATTCATGTTTTTCCAAATTACTGCTACTACATCATAGAGTAAACCAGAAAATTTGTTGTATCCCTCCTTAATGTCAGTGTTCATGTCCTCTACATATTGGTTTCACATTCAGATCCCTCCTTGCTTCAAAAAGCTTCTAGTTTCACTATTTCTGCATAAGATGTTCTGTGTATATACCTGATTTTAATGCTTATTTGATATCATGCAAAACATTGTTTTAGTGCTTAACTGCCTAACATGCATTTATACAATAACAATATGGAATTATGGTATGATACTAATTGAAAAGCAGGATTTACTGCATCCACAAGTACACATGCACCAGCATTATGGTCTCAAAGGATGCCTAGAAGTAGCTAAAGCTAATTGAAATATAATTCCCCAAAGACACATGTTCATTTTAATCGACTTTCTGTGTGAGCCTGTGTTTGTGTGCACTTGTGTGTGTATTTTTGTATTCATATTATTGCCAGAAGTCACTTTCTAGTCCCTTGTCTAATCATCAGCTTGAGGGTCCCCCCACATCTTAATTCGGTCTTTGAAAGCTATTAGACACTCTTTTGCACGAGCACATAAACACATCTGATGTAGTGAAATTATGCAGTAAGAATCCACTGATGTTGTCTCAAATTGAACCGGTCCTTCCACTGTGGTTAGTGCACATCACAAATCAAAGCAGGCTTTACCACTATGTTGTTTCGGTTCTTATTTCTCAAACAAGTGGTAATATACAGAACAATAAGGCTTTAGATGGGAACAAATGGAGGTTTGTGGAATATCTTTAGAAAACTGTGTGTGTGTGTGTGTGTGTGTGTGTGTGTGTGTGTGTGTGTGTGTGTGTGCAGGGGTTCTGCATGTGAAAGTCGAGGGAATACATTATATTTAAAGGCTGTAATTAAATGATTGCTTTTGAGAACTGCTGGTGTGAAATTTCATCCTGATGAAAAGGTTTCACACCATGAATTCATACACCTGTTAAGAGGAATACACATGCACATGCACACATTGGGTTACTTTCCGGCACTGAGTGTGTTTACTTGTATGTTCAAGGTATGTTTACAGTACTGTTATCTATATTTTTATACCAGCATGGATACTGTTTATGAATATTCCAAAGTCCTATATTGGTTCTAAGTTTGGAGTCTGGCCTCTCTTTATGTAGAGATTGCTCCAGGCCTGTTGTAGAGGGGAGGGAAGATGGAGTCAAGTGAGACAATTTATAACAGTTAAAAACCAAATGAACTGAGACCCTTGGCTTGGGTGAGCGAGCGGCAGCATTCATAATGTGCCTTAGGGATTTCTTCTCCACACGCGTTTTGCTGGGCACTGTGTGTGTGTGTGTGTGTGTCTGTGTCTGTCCGTGCCCAAACTAGCAAACACATAGCATAGAGAAATACACAGCCCTCTCCACCATCTGTCTCTGTTTGCCACATTGCAAATCCATTATATGCTTCACAACATTATTCCCCCCACCGTAAGTGGCACACACCCCTAAGCTTACTTCCACTATCCTACTCAGTGGAACGGTGACAATTTGCTACCGCATACACATCTTTGTTAAAGATGCTGTGGCACGTTTCCAGCTGGATTTTAATACATATTTTCACGCTCCATTTGAATTTTTTGTAAGTTGGTGTTTAGCATTGATGCTTTGAGATTTTACAAGCCCATTTACTTGTACAGCTGCGTCAAGTGGGAATTTGTGGGATATTTTCAACTGGTCCCTGTTGAACTCACATTGGACTTTAATAATCCTGCCTCCTCCAGATTTATTAATTTTTACATTTTGGCAGACAGATTTAACCCTTGCACATGCACACTGCATGAATCTGTCCAAGGTTTGGCTCAGTAGTTTTATAGCTAACTCATCTTCAGTTCCAATCAAAAAGCTTCCCAGTCCTGAACCTCCTGCTGAGGAAACAAAGAAGTTATTATGTTTTTAAATCGTCTCCAATTATGGGTAATTTCACTGCCTATCTTAAAGCTATTTGCTTTTCTCTCACTTTGCTCTGGTTGGGTAGAGCAAGCACTGTGTTTTGCAAAACAACAAGCAGACAAGTTAGACATACAGCAGATGCATTCTTCTGGAAAGCAGAATGGTCTCCTCTCTTTGCTCTGCCTCTCTGTCTCTTCTCATATCTTATTATTAGAAAAGGGAAACACAGTTAACTAAATTTCTCCTTTATCTTCCTCATTAGTGTTTGTCTCACAGCGCACTCAATTACTCAGTCCATCATTCTCCTATACCCACAAGTCAAAAGCTTTCACTGGCTGAAATGAATGTATACTCACTTGTAGTTAGAATCCTGTAAGACTACAAAATGTGCATTAATTTGCTTAACATAAACATTTTGAAACCGTGATATGGGGTTTTGCAGCATTGCTTGTGTCCTTTGCAACAATTCAGCCTTGTCAGTTGAAAGCCTGGTGTTACATTGGTGTTTTCATTTTTATGCTTACATAACTTTTACTTCCTCATCATAGCCTTACTGCTATGGCATTTTATTATTTAAAACCTGGGATGTGAACTTAGCACAGCTGGATTACTTTTGATGGACTAAATTTCACTTCTAACCTGGATTGTATGTTCTGGCTTTTGGCAGCAGTCATTTATTTTTGGATTGTATGACATTTCAGTTTTAACAGCTTTTTTCAGTAAAGAATTTGTCATAATTTTGTGATAATATTGTTATTGCTCCTAGCCACTTCATATCTAAATAAGATTAGTAAAAGACTATCTTTGCAGAAACTGACCTACTTGAAGTGTACAAAACAAAGGTCAAATAATAAAAATTATGACTCAAGACATTTGTTTCTGAAAAAAGCTTTTTGTACTGCACGTAAATCTGTTTATGTAGTTGAATTATCTGCCTTTTTAATATTTTGCATCTGTAAACTTTGCTTTCTTGCAGATTCCTATTCAAATGCATGTAATGCCTACAAACGACTAGTAGTTTGCCAACATGCTAATGCCCTTGTGTGTGTATCCAGTTAAAATGGATACACAGACCAAGATGGTGGTGTGTGAACAATGCATAGTTCTTATGTGTGCTGTTCATTGACTACAGTTCAGCATTCAACTCAGTCAGGCAACTCATGCAGTAAACTAAAGACCCTGGACATTGATACATAATTTTGCAATTGAATACTGGACTTCTTGACTAACAGACCCCAGCATGTAAGGTTAGACAACCTGACCTCTACAACACTCACATTAAACACCTGCGTCCCACAGGGCTGTGTACTCAACCCCTTCCTGTACTCCCTTTTCACTTATGATTGCATGGCTGTACTCAATAACTCTACTAACTCCAACATCATTATTAAATTTCCTGACGACACCATAGTAATCAGACTCATTAAAAACAACTATGAATCAGCCTACAGGGAGGAGGTCAACAACCTGACATCTTGGTGTTCTGATAACAACCTGGTCCTTAATTCACCAAAACTAAGGAGATTATTGTGGAAGGAAGGGGATGCGGACACACCCATCCATATTAATGGCATAGTTATGGAGTGCGTCTCCAGCTTTAAGTTTCTGGGGGTCCACACCTCTGAAGATCTCTGTTGGACCATGAATACCTCCAAGCTACCCAAGAAGACAACTCAGTGCCTCTTCTGCTTGAGAAGGCTTAAGAAAATCAAACTTTCCCCTGAGATTCTGCTGAACTTCTGCCAATGCACTATTGAGTCTATCCTGACCAACTGTATCACAGTTTGGTACGGGAATTGCTCCATCTTCGGCATAAAGACACTGCAGAGAGTGGTGAAAACGAATGCATTATTAGCAGACTACTCCCCTCCAAAGAGTCTGTCCAGAGGAACAGGTGCCTACGCAGAGCTCATAACATCATCAGGGACACCTTTCAGCCTGCCCACAAACTGTTTGCCCTCCTCCCTTGAGGGAGGTATATTAGGAACCTCAGAACCAACTGTTTCTATGCACTCTATATTACTTTTTTCTAAATAATAATATACTGTACATATCTAAGTCATTATTTTACATATATACATATATCTGTATATAACTGCTTTTGCACTTCTGGTTAGATGCCAAACTGCATTTCAATCAAAATCTAATCTAATCTAATCTAAATGGACCAGCTAATGCTAATCTCTATTTATCCTCTGAGAAGCACCCTCAGAGTGACACTATCAGGCTACTCTGTAGTTATGTTGAATAGTGGTGGAGAGGGCACAAGAAAATTGTAAATGGAGACATTGGCATAGCAAATATTAAATCATAATCGCTGACGCACACAAATCCTCACACCAGTGGTCACCTTTCAATGCTTGCTTCTCTGCACTTACATACACCCACACATGCACACGCACGCGCACACACACAGAGCTGCCAACATGAGCTATTATTGAAGAGATAGACCCAAAATCTCCAGGCATAGTGGTCATAATGAGACAGTGTTAACCACAGTCGCACTGAGCTGGTAAATTGTAGCCCTCTCTCCAGGACTAAGCACTGATCCTAAGCCCTTGTCGTAATACACTGGTCACCCTAATCCTGACCTTATTAAAAGTGAGCCTCTAACCAAAAAGGAGCCATATCTTTAGACCGTAGTAGATCCTCAATACAGCTGGTCCTAGTGGAGCCTGATTGAGAAGAGGTGACCTTCACAGTCCTTAATCCTGGATCCACCTTTTACCCACATACAGTAAGCATAATGATCACAGAGCTTAGGTCACTTTAGAGTTACATTTGACATAATTTATTTAGAAAGATTTGATTTAATTTTAAGAAAACTGCAGTGTATAAACAGTGAAGAATCCAGAAATAGTAAATTTGGATATATCTGAGCTTTTTGGTTGGACATGGAGCATTTCAATATTCATGTACTGTTGAAGTGTGATGTGCTACAGAGAGTATTTCTCCGTATCATATTGCCTATGGCAACAAGAAATAATTTTCCCAAAATATGAAATAGCAAGAAATGTTCTATCAGCAATAAACATACCCAATTTAAATATAATGGCTTATAATCTTTCTGAAAATATATAATGATGACAATGTTTAGCTTATCTGAGATCCTTAATAAAAAGATTTCATACAGTATGTTTTCCTAATTTTGAGACCTGGATGTCCTACACAATACAGTGCTTCTTGTAAGTAAAATGGAAATTAGCAAAAGATAATAGTGAAACTAATTAAGTGCAATATTACCCTGTTCTCTCATTAACACATGGTTCTGTCATGCTGTTGGACTGTTGGGTTTATTATGTTTGCACAGAGATAATGCTGCTTTTACACTCTAGGTCTATCACCCATAGCAATGAAATGAATGACACTCCAGTTTAAAATAAACAAACTACTGAAATGATTGACATGGTGCATTGCACTGACGGACTGTATGTTGCACAGTTTGCAACATATTGTAGATATTATATAATCTCTTACAGAAGACTAAGGCAAGAAATAGACTATTACAGAATGTACTTTTGAAGCAACCAAGAAGACATTTATTTGCTAAACAGTTTCAAATTAGGCCAGTAAACTATACCGAACATAAATGTTGCTTAGACTGCTAGCAGTGCTTTCAGCCTTTCCCAGCTTGATGAGCAAACTTAATAGCATAATCCTTGAAGTCTCAGCAGTTCTCTTGATTTCCTGTGGGTACTTGTCATTCAAAGGAGACCACCTTTGATAGAAGTGATAACAGGAATGCGAAATGTACGAGGAAACAAAGACAGCTAAAAATGCGCCAGGGGAAGGTGATGGGTTGTTTTGAGATATTATGTTAGTGTATGTTGTACTTGCAGTTTGACTGAGATCCTGAGTGACATATTGCTGGCCACTGCTGTGCCAATGCTCTCCTAAAGCTTCACTGTGATAAGATGAGATGAGACAGAGATGAAGGTAACATCAAAACATCAAACACTGTAACATCAAAACATTGTACACTATGTAGGGAGGGATGTGGGGGTAGGATGGATGGGGCAGGATAGAGGAATCCTTATGTTATATGTGCTCCTCAACCATGTACAGAAAAGACGTTGGAACAGACGCAGATTAGCCCAAGTACATAGAAAACAGTGCAAAGAAATAACAGAAAAAAGAAAAAGAACAAGCATGAGATTTAGGAAATTAACCTTACTGTTAAAATGTTTTGCTAATTTTGGATGATGCACAATAGTACACACATACTAAAGCATATCATAAAAAGCTTTTTATAAAAACTTTTCCATTTCTTTTTATTGAATTGGCCTCCAGATACAAATGCAAATGTCTCCTGTCAAAAATACTGTCTTTATCTACATTTCTTCAGTGTGAAAAGGAAGCTGGGTTTTCATTCCTACTTGTCTCTCACCTCTTTGCTTCATGTTTGTCTATCTTTCTCTCTATGTGTCTCCCTCAACTCTCTCACTTCTTCCTATCTGGATGTTTGATTTTTCTCTTACCCCAACACCTCACTCTCCAGCATCACCCAGGGCTTTCATCTTGGCAGGGTGCTTCCTTTATGAGAATACTCCAATTGGCAGACAAGCGCCCTTGTCAGACACCATTCATCGCACTTGCATAGATATGAAAAGTGTTTTAACAAGCACCACTGAGTTTTGTGGTGCAGTGGAAACTGCATACCAATGGCAATGCAGATTCTGTGACCAAATTAAAGAGGCAGTGAAGTTTGGAGACAGTTATGTTTATATCCTTGTCAGACATTACAGTTTCACTGCAGCAGCCCCAAGGTAGGGAGTGAGTAGAGTTTGCATTTCTTTGCTGATATCCATGGAGAATTTGGATCTAGTTAAGTGAACTATATACTGTATTTTTTAATTTGATTTTCTTGCATTTAATTTGGTGAAATATACAATATCTGTGCTTAATTTGTCTGTCACAACAATGACCTGTATATGATATTCAGATAATAAGTTACATACTGTATAAAACTGTCATATTCTGATTTTCCTTCTTTGAAATCTGGACAGATTGTTGTCTGGAAACTGTTTCAGGCTACAGCAAAAGAGCAAGGCAGTAGTAATTTTTCCATCAAATGAATGACAGAATCTTGTCTGAAGTCACTTCAGGAGGATTTAGGCTTTTTCTGATTGTTGCATAGCTACTGCAGAGGCAGTTCTGCAGTTGTTGGAGTTAGAATAAGAAAATGCGGAAAGAGGTGTTTGGCCTGAGAGAAATAAAGAAAGGAAATATACTAAAACAAATCAGAGGGTGAGTAAATAAAAACATTCATATTCAGCCCTTTAGCAATGTTTTAGTTATGTACCAAATACAAGTGTAAAACAGTGTATGTAAAACAACCTCATTTTTAATTTATGTGAAGCTAGCACAGGGGGTAACATGGTGGTGAAATTTTCCTCCCAGCTTGCCCAGTCAACCTGTTCTTCCACCTGGTCCTTTTCTTTTTGTTGTTACAAATCCTAATATTATCCCTTTTGTTCCAGATTCCAAGTAAGTTCATAATGACAGCGAACAAACATGCAATTAAGGGAACCTGTGAGGCTCTAAACAGTACTTTTAAAGCTAGATCAACATATTTGCAGAGAACATTTCTCTAGATAGCAACATGAATTTATCATTACTGCTCTTATTTTGCCTATTTCACTTTTGAGTAGTTATGTTCACAACAAGTCTTCAAAACGTCACTTTCATTAACAAAATGAAAAATGTCATTTGTCCAGTTCTACTTTGGCTGTTTGTCCTGGTCAAAATATGTGAATGGAGTTTGGCAAACTGTCCTTTAACTTTATCTTGTGTAGTCTCCTACAGCAGAGAAAGTACATAGCTTAAAATGAGATGATGTCATCATTACTGAGTGTTGTACATCCACCGTACAATGACCTAAGCCACAAGAATACTGTCTCTGAAAATATATAAAGTGCCTGCTTTATAGAGCATGACATATAATTTCCTCTCTTCAGAACGATACGTACAGTGCTGTGATTCCATCAGAATGCACCCAGGCTGTTCTGATGAAACTGTTACACTCGCCAGCTATGTTCTTTCTATTTCATTCTCTGCGTCCTTTACACTCTCTTTCTCTCTGTCTACCTCTAAATGAAGTGAGGCTTCAGCTTTATCTTCGTGCATAGTAATTCAGCAGCATAAAGGTTATGTGCATTCAAATGACAGTTTCGTGTATATACAACCTCTGTCAGACAGCTCACATCAGTTCTGACCTAAGCATTGCTGTGTGTTGTATTGTATGATTTAAAATTCCTCTAATAGAGTCAAGACCATGATCTGACATTATCTTCCAATCATAATCTAAGATCACAAGGTTACTACAGGATGGTTAAGACAGTTTTCAAGTTTTCTGTTCTAGCCATTTGGATCACTTTGCAAAGGGAAATTAAATGAAATAACTTTATATCCCAGAGTGAATTCATAGCTATTGTAAGCACTAATCGTTTCTGTTTAGCTTAATATTGACCTGTAGTTGAATCCAGATGTAAGTGCTGGCGTGGGTTTGTAACAGCATTACAATACTGACATAGCAGCAAGATGAGAGATTAAGAGTAGGCATGGAGAAGTCTAATTGTCTGAACTGGTACACCAAAAGGCAACTGACGGTGGGAAAAATCAATGTATATAGTGTTTCTGATTGAACTTTGGCTGACCTCTGATTTTGTTCTGCACTGAAAATCTATCCATAGATATCATGTATCAAATTCCAATAAAATATCTAATTTAATTTAAAATACCAAAATCTGTGGTTGTTGCAATTCTGTTAGACACGGAGGAACAAAATAAAACATGAAAAAACATAATATGATTAGGACTGGCTGTACAGGCTGTCTGTAGGACCTAGTATAGAGTCATTATTAAATCACAGTTATACGTATGTATTCTAGATAGATGTTCTTGTACAGTTCGTTTTTGAACAGTGCAAATAATAAATAGCAAACAAAACCAGCTCGTTAACACACACACACACACACACACAGCTGAACGTTAACGACAACATTTGTATACCAGGTTTTGGTAACTTAGTCCATAACCTGTCCCTAATCATCTGACTCAAATGGAAAATATCTCCTTACATGAATTTTGGCATGTTTGTTGCTGCACCATCCCACATGTTGTTGTTAGTGTTCGTCTTCTTTTAGCATTTAGCATCATACTACACTTGCTGAGCTTGTCAGTGCCCTAAAAACCACATTCTATGACAGCCAGTGAGGTGCTACTGTACAGAGTACAGAGTTTGCTTTTCTTGCTCCCATGAATTTAACTTACATGATGTGCTAGTAAGAACAAAAGTTTGATTTAAGCAAAAAAGAGGTCTCACTATATTACACTTTTAATTGTTTGAAGATGAAAACGATACCGTTAATTTAACACAGAGGCACTTGTGAGTGTGAGAGTGGGTTATTGTGTGCCTTGTTGGACTCCATGCTACAGGTGACGCAGACACATTTAACATAATGAGACTGCATAAAACTTTAACGATGGACTGATGCATGTATTGCTACTGAACAGCTGCAAGGAATCAAACATCCTTCTCACCTGTCTGCCTGTGGGTGTGTGTGTGTATATGTGTGTTTGCTTTCTTTCACTCTGTCTCCTGCAGTGGTAACATGACTTGTTTACAGTGTCTGTAACAACAACTAAATTAAATCACATTTCCCATCAGTCAGTGGGCTAATTGAGGATAGCTCCTCCATTAGTTGCCTGCTCACATCTTCTTTGTAGGGAGCCAGACCGATCAATGCTCAGCCAGAGTTGGATACTTGGGTGCGTACGCATGCACACCCTTACACACACACACACACACACACACAAACACAAGCACACATGTATACATAGTTCAAAGTACAGTTTATGACTTGCAGGTGCAATAGTTTTGCATCATTATCTTTGTTCCATTCTGAAAATATATGTTTTTTCATTTTAGCCAAGCTTTTTTTATGTGTAAATGTTTTGCAGACAATCCAAGCAGAACAATACTTTCACTGCTGAATCAGACAGAGAAAGAAGGTGATACAATCAAGTATAATGCTGCTCTAAATGTACAGTATGAATTAGAGAGTGAGAGAGTTAAGCTTCTCTTCCACCATCTTTTGTGGTATAAGAAGGAATCTGGCTATTCCCACAGTCTTGGCAAATCCTGCCTTCTCAAATCCTCTTCTCAGTATATCTGTTGTCCTGCCAACGGTGAGTGAAAGCACAGAAGTGCATTATGGGCTGGTCATGCATGAGTAATTAGGGGCCCCTCTGAATCTGTGTGTATTTTCTCTACTTTTCTGCCCCATAGAAACACAGTTATTATGCAGTGATCCTAAGTGGCCCTCCACTCTTTAGTTATTGCACATGCACACACACTTCTACACACAAACATAGGCACAAAACACACCTTAGCATTCATTAAAAACTAGCTTCTGCCATTCACTGTAATGAATACATCCACATCATCCTTCAGTACCTTGCCTCCCAACCGAATTTCCACACATAATCAATCTTTAGCATTGAGGCATTAAAAGTAAAACTCGGTAAGTTTGATTTCATATGAGAACAGGTTGTTGTGAGCTTATTTTACTGTGAACAAACCAAGCCAAGGCAAACCTGACTCTTTTAGTGAGAATCAAAATGTGAAAACTTTCCACACACCAAAAAGAGATCATTTTGCTGTTGGACAAGACAGCAGTTCGGATTCAGTGTTGTGAGGATTATGCTGATACATTAGTCCAATCTGTGTTGATTTAGCAAAGCAGGAGATGAACAGCCCATATGTCAGATTGTCATTTGGATTGGTTTAAGTTTGTATCATGTTTGATTTGGCCCACTGTGTTTTGGCAAAGTTTTGAAAAGCTGAGCTATGTCTAGTGTTGAAGACATTGCACATGTCAGTGCAGACAACTGTTACCTAATTCAGTCATATATATGTAGTTTTATAACTCTGCATTAATATGTACTGTATGTTTAGTGGAATATTTATACATAATGTGCTACAGTTAGACGTGGTTAACTTTTTGTATGTCAGTACTTGATAAACATATATTTAATTTTAGTGTTAGTGTAGAAATATTTCAGAAACCTGTCAGTAAACCATCAGATGTTGGTTTGAAAAAATCTGGAAAAAAAAATGAAATAAGTCAAATCATAAGTTCAAGATAGGCATTTGAATGTTTCTGCATATTGTTCTATTGGCAACAACAGAAAACAGATTATCTTCAAAGCCATTTCTGTTTAGTCTATTTCTTCTCTCCTACTTCTCCCATCTCCTTAACAGTAACATGTTGCAGATGTGCGTTGTTGTCATAGGAGAGTTAGGTTGGACTCTTAAGGTGGGGACGCATCTGAGGACTAGTTAAGACTTTCAAAGACTAGACAGTTTTCCACTTTCCGCCAACCGTCACAGATTTCTTGTCTTATTCTCGTGTGTTCTTGTGTCAAAACAAACATGGACGCCAACTGGCAGCATCAGTTGCTGATGTCAGCTGTAAATATCAAATGTGTTTAAAAAAATCTTAATGATAAGAACTGGTTCTTAAGACTAAAGACTGTAATCTTTACCTTCCACACACTTCATAATTTTCTCGGCTGACTACAGAGTGGTTATTAGTTTCTCTTCAGGTATATAGGAAATAAATAATATATAATATTACAGAGCACAGTGCTATACATACAGTTAGGCCCGGAAGTATCTGGACGGTGATTTTTTATGATTGTGCCTTTTAGGGATTGTAGCCTTTCAGCTTTATTTTAACAGGTTTCACTAAGTATGGCATTCACCATTTAGGAATTAAAGCCATTTTAAGCAGAGTACCTCCATTTTCAGGGGCAATAGAATTTGGACAATTGACTGACAAGAAGTCAATTGACGAGGTGTGGTCCATTCCCTTGTTACTTCAAGACACATGTAGCAGATAAAAGGTCTGGAGCTGATATCAGGAGCTGAGTTTTTAGGCATTTGGCAGCTGTTTGACTGGAGCTACCAATATAAAGTCCATGGAAATTTCAATACACGTGAAGGAGGCCATCATTAGGCTGAAAAAACAACATATATCTATGAGAGAGATAGCATAAACCTTAGGTGTGACCATACCAAGAGTTGGGTACATTCCTAAAAATAAAAAAGCACTGATAAGCTCAACATCAGCAAAAGGCCCAGAAGACCACAGAAGACAACTAAAGTGGATGATCGCAGAATCCTTTTTGTTGGTGAAGGAAAAAAGCCATCACAGCATCAACAGAAGTCAAGAATACTCTGAAGAAGGTAGGCATATCATTGTCAAACAATTCACAATCTGGAGACGCCTTCATGAATGTAAATACAGAGGGTTTACAATAAGGTGCAAACCACTGGTACCATTCAAGAACAAGATTAGACTTGGCCAGAAAAACTTTTTAAAAGCCTCACATGTTCTGGAATTAGATTCACAGCAGATGAAACCAAGATTAACTGGTACCAGAATGAGGAGAAGAAAAAAGTATGGTGAAGGAAAGGAACAGCCCGCGATCTAAAGCATATCACATAATGTGTCAAACATGGCAGAGGCAGTGCTATGGCATGGGCGTGTATAAACAGGTGTTGATGATGTGACTCCTGACAGAAGTAGCAAGATGGATTCTGAGGCATATAGGGCTGTAATCTGCTTACATTCAGCCAAATGCTACAAAACTGATAGGACACACCTTCACAGTGCAGATGGATAATGACCTTAAACATACCGCGAAAGCAACTCAAGACTTTTTAAAGGCAAAGAAATAGAATATTCTTCAATGCACAAGTCAGTCACCTGATCTTAGCTCAACAGAGCAGCTTTTCAGTTGGTGAAGAAAAAAACTGTCAGAAATACGCATAAACAAGCATAAACTGAAGGTGGCTGCAATGAAGAGCTGGCAAAGCATCTCTAGGAAAGAAGCTCAGAATTTGATGATGTCCACGTGCTCCAGACTTCATGCAGTCATTGAATGCAAAGGATTTTCATCCTAGTATTAAAAATCATGGTTATATTTACAATTGTGTCAATTTGTCCAAATATTATTGAGCCCCTTAAAATTGCTGTAAATTTGCTTAAAATGGCTGTAATTCCTAAATGGTAAATAGTTTTACCAAGCCATAGTTTTGTGAAGTCTCTTACAATAAAGATGTAAATCTTTATTTGTTCTTCTAGCAACCTAACCTAACCTAAATCACATCTTCATTGCTATTTTTTGTTGTATTAAGGCAAAATTATAAAAACTCTTTCAGCCATGTCATTGTCTCAGGCACATACAGGTCAGATATCATCTCTGTGGATTTTTCACACACACAGATACACACCTTTAACCAAGGTCACGTGGAACTCATTCAGCATGCTGAGGCGTATTTGTTGATGTTGTGTCGGTGTCGTTCTCTCGTTCCCTCCTTCTCCCTGTTCTCACGGTTTGTTTTGTGGGGGTGGGGGTATTGCGCACATTTATGTGTATGTGTGTGTGTGTGTAAGTACTCAGACATGCTGTCATTTTCCTTGGCTACAGGCACAGTTGTGGTTCTGGTATTGTTTGGCTTTCTTTTAGTCACATTCTATTTTTGTTGTGCCTCAAATACAGCGTGACTTTTAGCCTATGGCACAGTATAGTGCAAAGTAACAGAATGCCAGCACACAGGATTTGTGTTATATCTTTGTTTTTGTTTTTTGATACGTCTGTGTCTCTAATCAGTGAAAACCCACTGCTGCACAAAATGTACAAAAAATGATTCAGTACATGCAGAAATCTAATGGATTTAACTTTCTCTGTCTCTGAATGTGTTGCCTCTGGGTGTGTTCATGTTTGTTTATGTGTCCTGATGATTTGAAAACTGCTAATGAATGGTTAAATAAGGCCCAGTAGTGACAGAGACAGAAGCTTTGAGGTCCTAGATTTTCTGTTTTTCTCAGAGTGATAGCATGAAGCCAGCCAGAGTCAAAATAGCTCTGCAGGGTCAGCTTTGGCCCCCTGACAGGCTGACGAAGCAAGCGCTATTACATGATCAGAGACTGTGTTCCCCTGACGCCACTCTGGCTGAAGGGCCTCAACTCCCTCCTGGATGCCGGCCCAGAGGTGTGTGTTTGTGTGCATGTATGTTTCTTCATGTTTGACTTAACGTTCAGTTGCTTTTTGAAGTGTTTATATTCCACAAAGACCCTTACACTCTACATACTGATAATTCAGTAAATTAAATGATACCAAGCACCATGACACATCCAGACCTATCCTAAATGTGTGTTACAGAGAAGTGGGTAGAGCAGGCACATCAGAGCGTGTGGGAACCACAGGGTGTTGTGCTGTATCTAGTACTGTAGCCCAGGAGCTAGATTTATACCTACAGAGCCATTTCAAACAGACATGGCAAATTTGTTTGCATGCTGAGAAGCTGAGAGAAACAATGAATTCAGACCGTCAAATACTCCGTTTCTGTCACCACCACTCATTATTTGACCATTTGCCAACTGTTTCCTATCAGAAAATATGAAGGCATACAAATACCCAGCCACAAAGATGAACACTCACAAACGTACAGATTGCTGCTGTCGGTTAGCTCCATAGAAAACAGCATGGTAGGTTAGCTGTTACTTTCATAGTGCTCCTTTATAATTCTCTGAAGCATTTTTTAGCTTTTATTATTACATTGATATTAACATAAACATATACTGTTGCAAGTTCACTGGTTCTAAAAATGTTTACAATTTTGAAGGTGCTGATGTGACTCTGAATACAGCTCACAACAACCCTGTTTGACCCTGGTCATGGAGGGATACTGAACCAGATTTCTGCAAACCCTGGGGATGTAACTAGAGGTGCAGTGATTTGTTATTTTGTAATTTGCTTGGTTTAGAATCTCTGCAATCCTTATGTTTTAAACAAAACATTCAGTTCATCACACAATCTATTGTTTGAGGTTTCAAAAGCTAAAACGGTTTATACTCAATTATGTCTGGTTTTTCAAACTATAATTTCTATGGGGTGTGGAAAACCAAATGAGGCCAGAAGTCAGTAATGTTTCCTTTTTTTATTTACCAAAACCTTTTGCAACTCCTTATTTTATACTCCCTTTCTGTCTTTGTTTTGTTTTCACCCACTCTGTGTCTGTGCGGTTGGAAAACATGAGTTGCATACGGTAGACAGACAGCTCCAGATTTCATTAGAAAACCATCCACAATAACACTGCATAATGCCATCTCCAGACCCATTGTGCTGGATTGCATCTTTGTGTATATGTGTTCTCTGTCTCCATTACTGTGTTGCCGTGCATTTATTAAGAACTAGTAAATATCTACTTTCTAAAGTAAGACTGGATTTTTGAAATATTGAAGTCTAAATATATAGTGTGATGTTTGATGCCATCTGCCTATATATCCAAGTGTCCCTGGCCTAACACTGAACCCTGAATTGCTTATGATGACAAAGTGAGTGTGTGATCAATAGTGGTGGAAGAAGTACAAAAGTAAAAGTAGCAGAGTAGAAATATAATGAAGTGCCTGCATTCAAAATGTTACTGAAGTAAAATTACTAGCATTAGCTCAAAAAGTATTTTAAGTACCAAAAGTAAAAGTAGTCTTTATTCAAAATGTGTCATTTCGCACCAATGAATGACATTATTAGGTTATACTTATTGGGGCATTCATGTGTTCAGCATTGTAATGTTGCAGTTGTTAATGATAGATCTTATCTTTAATATACCTGTTTAGAAGATTATGATTTGAATCTTAATAATTAGAATTTGAATGACTATATGTACTGCTGCGTAGCCTGTGAATTTCACACCAGGGATCAATAAAGTCTTATGATTATACTGTATTTGGATTGTTTAAATCGATATTGTTGAGTAAAGGTACAAAATGTAGTGAACTCAAAGTTGCAAATAGACAAATTGGAAACTCCTCAAAACTGTACTATGCAGTACTTAAATAAATGTACTTATTTACCACTTAGTCCACCACTGGTAATCAGTGAGTGCATGTGTGGCAGAGAGGCAAAATTTAAAGTGCTTAGCATAAAAGGGCTGTTTAAATGCAGTCTGTTTACCATCTAAAAATGTGAGAAATATAACCATAAAATATTGAACCAGTGATGATGAGGATGAACCAGTGTTCATGCTTGTTTTATAAAAGTTAAGTCACCATAATACTTTGTGTGTGTGTATATTTATTGTGCATGCTCATGCTTTAGAGTGTCATTAATCAAGTGAAGTATTATTGTTTTCAGCATCTCGCCCAAGTCTGCACATTACCATTTTAATGACATTACTCTCCTATTAATCTGCTTACCACACAGCCACTGGTGCAACTTATAAAACTATCAAAGAAGTACTTTGATAAAAAAGAAAATGAAAAAAACAAGGCCATAAAAAGAAAGGGAACAGTAATTAAAAAGCCAGTCTAATGAAAGAAAACTCATAAACAAGAAATAGGGGTAAAAGAATGGAAAAAGTGCATATGCTGCAGTCTTGAATAAGACATGCGGAAAATAAATGGATGTTCTATAAAGTACATCAACACTGAGTGTGGCAATACAAAGTCATACTCAATGCCTCCAGCTATACCCACAATAATTGTAACATTGTGCATTCCTCAGAGACTAATCAGATAACTAAATTAAAGCTGCCATCAACATCTCACAGTCTAGATTTAGGAGCTTAGGAAACTGTTTCCAAAGTCAGTTTAAATGATTAAAACCCAGCTGTATTTTCTATGATTCCTTCAGCATCTAAGAATAAAGTTGAAGATTTTTTTTACCAAATGATGAGCTGATTAACCTTGGTTTCCAGGGCTAATGAATCTGTGAAATTCATTTACATGGGGTGTACAGGCAGGGCTTAAGGGCATCTACAGTGATGAAGGGCAAGCAAGGCCCTTGGGTTGAATGTGGCCACTGCACCTCTTAAAGCTGGGCCCTTCACCTCAATTTTCAACACATATACATTTTGTGCAAATTGAAAATGAAAATCAACAATTACCTTTACAATCACTTCACAAGCACATCCTTTTACATGTGTGCATGCAATCGAATTTATAGCCACAGGGCTTCAGTCTAGCCAACTAGAAATGGATTGAACAGGTGTTACAAGAAGGGACTGCATAAAGGCTGCCAAGGGGTAAATGCCAGTCACCCACTCTCAAACAAAGGTGTGTGTTTGTGTGTGTGTACATGTCAATGGACGTGTGTGTGTAGAATACAAAGATAGCTGGCTGAGTGTTTCCCAACCTGTAACACATAGCTTAAAGACACAAAGGCAGTCTGAGTTTTGTTGTTTCTCTATGGGAAACATAATGTGGGGTTTGAAAACCAAACTTAAGCAATTGCAGGTTGGATAAAATGTTTAAAAAGAAACGTATCTGACAGAGTATGGTGAAACACACATGTATAAGCTTTTAGATGAGGGTGGATTTTGTGGTATGTATTTATTATTATTATATCCAGTATGATAATCATTTTATTTTTGAAGTGTTTGAATGTTTTTGAAAGTCAGTACTGTATGGTACTGTTGTTGAAACAGCTCATGTTCACTGTCATAAAATATAAAAATATCACATTAACATTATCAAACTTGTCTTTGCAGTCACCAGTGTGTTAAATTCTTATCTGCAGCCAAACTGCCAATGCTGATCTGGTTTTTAAATATGATTACCAAGCTCTGGTCAAGAGTTTTTATGTTGACGTATTTTTATGCATGTCATTTGCATATTATTCCAGTGCTGGAGCCTATCCCAGCTTTCAATGGCGAGAGGCGGGGTACACTCTAGACAGGTCACCAGTCTATCACAGGGCTGACATATAGAGACAGACAACCATACACACTCAATTTAGAGTCACCAGTTAACCTAAGATGCATGTCTTTGGACAGTGGGAGGAAGCCAGAATACCCGGAAAAAACCCACACGGACACGGAGAATATGCAAACTCCACCCAAAAAGGTCCTTCTTGCTACGAGGTGACAGTGCTAATCACTACACTACCATACTGCCCGTATTCCAAATTATTATGTATTAATACTACATTCCTGGATTAAGATAGTAAAGGAACAGCCAGGCATCATGGAGAAAAGCCTTAGTCCTACTGTAACCAAGTATCACTGCCTTAATGACCCAACAGCAAGCATTGGTTTTCACAGCTTGGTTGTCAGTGAAATGGTGGAACAATGGTGAAAGTAAAGTGCTTATGTTATCATACTATACTACCTACCTTATAGACCATTTTTATGATAAGGAAATTTAAGGAAAACCAGTTCAGACATTTGTTATTTATACGAGCCAATACTTATTGGGTCTGTTCAGAATCAAATACTGTATCTATCTTCTAATGTATCAGCCTAATGTCTAAAATGTCAATCGAACATTTTGTGCCAAAATGTCATCAAATATACTTTATCCTATCCACAGTTAACACCCAATCATATCATTAGATTTATCTCAATATTGATAGTGTCAAGTCAGGTCAAATCTAACTTAGTGTAGATTTTAGTGTAGACATGATCATTTAATGCAACTTTTGCCAAAAGAGAAGCATAATGTAGGAAGATGTTCTGTCAGGTAATGGCAGTGAAACCGAAAAGATGTGGGAGTGAAAAAATAGAGAAAGACTGTATGAATGCCTGAAATAAGTCCAGATAACCTTGGGGAGAAATATCATACTTTATAGAGATGTCAGGTTATTACAAAAAAGTGCAGGTTCCCGTTTGTGTTGGCATATATAATCAGATAAACAGATAGAAATGGCAGGACCTGCGTCTTGTAGCTTTTGAATCCGAGAAGTCAGACGTGCAGCCTCTCAGGCTGTAAAGCTCATTCATCCAGTCAACTCTTCTCTCCCTCTGAGTCACTTGTTTTCTCCTTCTCTCATTCTATATAACCCCTCGTTCACTCTCGTCTCTTTATTTTCTCAGCAAATTTGTGCAAGTGTCAGTTTTGATATATGTATAGATGTTCTGACTGAAAGAGGATTCTCGAAAGTGACATCCCAGCAGCCCAAATGTGCTGTCCAAGAAAAGGTCTTATTGGCTTATCGTATGCTGAGAAGACCCATTCACATAATCCTTAAGCAGCTAGAATCCAGAACATCCATCCCCTGTCAGCCTTTGTTCTGTTGAGGAAAACGGCTAGTGTTTGTGTGTTTGCCTGAAAGCATGGCACATACATATAAACGGTGCTGACTACCCATCCATATTTTCATATACCATTGTTAGTCACAAACTTCTCTATCTGACTGTGCTGCAAATGTGTGTGCCCATATGTCAGGAAAAGAATAGTAGGGCTTTGTAACACAGAAATATGTGTTTATTTAGAAGGCAGAGCGGAAGAGAACTTTAACACACTTCTCTGTCATTCTATTGTAAAATTAACCAAAGGATGACTGAGCCTTTTGTTGTCAGTAATCCAAGTACAAGATTTTCATTTTAAGCTAAGTGGCTGTGATAGACACAAGAGCAGCCTACTACCACTGACATTTTGTGCCTGTTGGATCACAGGACCATGGTTGCCATGGGATGTCCATGTAGTCAAGGGGCAAACTTCACATAGTATCCCAGATCAAGTTGTGAACCCTTCATTGGGAATTAGTGTTGTACATCGAAGCTGACCAGCATTGTTGTAGTCAGGCTAAGTGTGTACAATTAGTTTTTTTTGTGTGTGTCTTTGTGTGTGGGAGTGAGGTGTGGGGGGGGGGGGGTTTGTTCCCCTGGCAACCTGACCAGGGTCAGCATGTCACGCTGCTTCACTGGGTGAGTGTGCCGCCATATGCAAATGAGGCCTGTGCCAGCCTTCAAACATTAGCATTACTGAGCATTTGCATAATATCAACTTTTGCCGGTGGAAAAATAGGGCACGAGAGAGAGAGAGAGAGAGGCAGCAAGAATTTAGGTTTAAAAAGAAAGTGTGAAATTGTTTACAAAAAAGAGTAGGAGTATCAGACTTGGCTTTGACTTTTTTCCTGATGTGCTATCAGATAAACAATCATTCATACAATACAAAATGTGTCTACTGTATGTGGTCTCTAGCAGGGTGGAGAGTGGAAAGTGCTCTTTGTGTTGAGTCATACTAACTATGTCATGATGGATATGATGTGCAAAAATAGCAAACCACTTTATGTTTTCAATTTCAGGTACATAAATATGCCAGTGTTGAAGAAATTAAATCATGCAATATGTCTTTCATTTTGAGTGTGTGTTTGTGTGTGCAGTGTATAACACAGAATTCTCCAATCAGCCATCCGCAAACCAAGCCATTCTCCAGAGATCAAAGAGCCTACCTCTAACTAGCTTGCGGTTCAGATGTTGAGATTCCAGCATGCATCTCTCTCTTTATCTGTGGATTGCACTCTCTCTGTCTCTGATGCTCTATCAATTTCTCTCTCTGTATATGTTGCACTATTGCAGCCTGTTTTTATCCCTGCTGCTGTGTGTAGCAAATAAACAAACCACATTTTCTTCATTTGCTCATTAGTTCCCCTTTATCTGTACATTTATGAGTTTTCTGATTCTGAGTTGTAGTAAACAGAAAAGAAAAAACTTTTTTTTTTTTTCTAGAAATCACATTTGCTGCATCATAGTGCTAGGTAATTTACAAAATCTGATGGGACAATCAAAGGACGCCAATTATGATTCTCATTTCATACTGTCATATACATGATACTGCACTATACAAAATAACTGTAGAAGGATGAATGAAAGAGTCAAAGAAATGAATGAAGAACAAGCGTGGATGGGAGACATGGGAATTTTCATGCTTTTAAAATTTCTTCTTGCCTCATTTGAATGTGTGTGTGTGAGAGTGGAAACCCGTTAGGCACACATACAGACAGGTGACAAATTAAAAAGCTTGAAAGCTTGACTCCTACATTGAGGTGATCTGCTGGCTCTGATACGCTGTGGGGGGTATTTTGCTACCTTGGTTTTAGGTTTCACTTGTTTCTTTGGAAGACTCATTGCAAATCAATATTATTAAAGCCCTTCATGTTACCTGCAGTTAAAAGCTCTTCCCTTAAAGTGACACAGGGAGGAACCTGCAACAAGCAACAACCACCTTTTCATTACACCTTTTCCCACTTCTCACCTCACATTTAATTGTCTTCCGTCCTTGCTTTCCTCATCTTATTCTGTTTTCCTCCCTTTCTCCCTGTTTTATTTTCATGTTGAGCAACTGCTTGCTGTAAAAGTTTATGCAACATCCCCCGTTACACGCATGCATTGGTTCTTGCGCACTACACAGATCTTGAAAGCACACAGTCACATAGTAAAACAGACTGACAACTAAAGTATAATAACAGTTCACAGACAACAAGAAGAAGCGATGACATGTTTTTTCTTTGACTCACACAAACCATCATTGTGTTTTTAACTAACATGAGAGAAATGAAACACTGAAGTTTATTGTGTATTTGTTCTCTGATGCATGTTGTGGTCTAGTGTTCTGTCTAGTGTACATATTTTTCATTGTTCTGTGGCATAGCTTTGACACTTGGTCAGATATTTGATTAGCTGGAAACAAATGATCATGTTGAAGAAGTTTCGTAATATCTCTTGAAAAACGGTTAATGCACTCTGCTTCTGCAGCTTCTATCTATTTTTACTTTCTCCCTTCATTGTCTGAAACAGTAAGGAAGCACTCTTTATTAGGCACATTTTATGCCTGCAAAGAAACTATGTATATAATTCCAACCCATCTTTCTATACAACATAACTGCAAATGTGATCAGGTAGCAAAAATAATCATATTATGTAAAGTGACTGCTACTTTTTTCTTTATTAAACTAGCCCACAATCTCTCTCTGACATTAACCAAGTGCTGTGAGTGCCTGAACACAACCATAAATTTTTTTTTAGGAATGATGTAGTCACAAAACTGAATGTTTTGGCAGACAAGAAAACAGGAAGCTGTAGATTGGAATTTTTGACAGAAAAAATCTATTGTCAATGTAAGTTTAATTGTTTTGTTTCCAATTGATGTATTGGTGACTTGCCATTTACATTCATAGTGAACATATACGTATTATGTTTATAGAAAACTTTATCTAGTTGCAATTACATTCCCCATCAAAAACAGCAGTTTAGTTGTATACTTACATAATTTTTAGGAGACTGGGTTATTGGGCATCCTATCTTCTTGGGCAGTAGCTTGAAAATGGTGTGAGCATTTTGTTTGGGGCGCAATAGAAGTTTTTTTTTAATGGGGAAACAGAAAGAGGTTAGATTTTAATCAGTTAGTAAAACTGAATTGGGTAATAAAAGACAAGAAGAACTGATTAAAGATATCTATGAAAAAGACACACGTCCTGTCGACACAATATAAATAAACTCTGGCAGTAAACTTAAACCCAAAGTTTTTAAAAAATATTTCCCTAGTGTTATCAGTGATTTTTGTTTTGTTTGTTTGTTGTGGTGCTCCAATTTCCCTGGTGGGAACTTAAAGTATACCAATAAATACATTGTTAAACCTGTGTTTACACCCCACAAACACAAAGCGAGATGCTAGTTTTTCTTTTTTTTTTAGGAAATGGCATATGATGTTTCTCCTCTGCCTTCTTTTTCTGTTTGGATTTTTGTTTTCCAATTAATGCATATTTATTTTATTATTTTACTGTGTAGTGGTTTAAGAGAACTTTGTTGTTTTTCTGCATTTGGATAGTTTTTATATTCAGATCAGTAATTGTGTATGGAATACATTATAACTCAGGGCCTTCTCGCACAACAATGTTGCATGATTCACTATTGCAATATTTGCTTAATTTTCACATTGTACATTTTTGGGCTTAATTAAAAACTAAAGAAAATGTGATTTTGCAATGTATATACAAATTCAGTGATAACAGGTAAACGTGACCATATTGCTTTCTCATATTGTTAGTAGAACACAAGTAACTAGCTAGAGTAACTCTTCTTCCAGATAAGTTTCACTGTCAGATCTAAAGCTAAACTTTAAGATCACACAGGCCATCAGGTTGCACAAAGATCACTTCCTGTGAAAGTCCCGGCTAATACTGAGATATTCTTAATGCAAATGTGGTTCAAAGAGCAACTTAATACTGTATGATCGTGTATGTGTTAGTGTGCACACTGTACTGTACTGTACTAGAGAATCCTTTAATCCCATATGGCATACCACATATTGTGACAAGTGCTGTCCCCGCCCACAGCTTTGATTTTGTGAGTGAAAAGATAATGATTTCACCTTTCACTTGAAATTCATTATCAGAGGGAGAGAAAGACAGGTAAATGACAGGTAATTGCTTTTCAGAGTCAACACCACTCTTCCTCCAATATACTTGAGCAAGTGGGGAGATGTGAGGAATAGGAAAAGAAAAGGTGAGAGAAGTGAGACAGAGACAAAGTGGGAGGAATGAGAAGGAAAGGCTAATTTCCATAATGAAAAGGTAATAATTTGTGGGGTTAGTGTTAGTTTCAGTCTAGTGTCTACGGTGTGTCAGCTCCTTCCTTGAGGTCATTGTGTGGTACCAGCCATGCATACTAATTCATTAACAAAACCTCGCCCGCATGGCCTGCCCCTTCTCAAGAATGTCAGTTTCACCTTCCCTCTTTCCTCTCATCTTTCCAATCCCATCAACTCCCACTTCCTTCTCAACCCATCCTCCACGCTCAGCTGCTTCACCTCCTTTTCTTTTCCCACATTTCTTTATTTTTTTCTTGCTCTATCGAAGGGACCCATATGGTAAGAAGGAATATACAAATGAATTATAGCCACTCATGGAAACCCACAAATGCAATGATATACCATTTCATTCAGTGCCCTCTCAATTGTTTGTTCTATTCTTATATTGTAACATCAGTATAAGCCTCGCCTTTTTTTTCCCTCACAAACACCCAATCCCCTCCACACAGTCATATGAATGATTTAGGAGCATGCACATTGACTATCTGCCACCTGCCTTGGGCTCTACTCAGGCCTACCTAGTGGCTGCTGGCCCTGCATGTTAATGTCTACTGGATAGGGACTTGCATGTTAACATGGAGTGGGACACTAGGCTAGCTGACAGAGTGACAAGAAGTGTGTGCACCTCCACTGCTGGTTAAAGGGCTAAAATAGGATATCAAGGAAGCTCTGCTTTTAAGTCATTTTCACTTGTGGCATTGCATGTGTTCAGCTGAATTAACCAGCAAATTCAAATCTTACTATCCCATTAAATGAATGTTAATGGCTAAATGATGTAATAATAAGTTGGAGTTACAGTAAATCCCAAATCCTTAAACTGTGAAGGATCTGTTACAGAACTGATGCAGATTGATACAGAAATGTCAAGTGAAAGCAAAACATAGAAGCTATTCTAGTCAAAGGCAGAGGGGATTTGTTGTTTTTTTCACTGCAGTAGCCCTTTTTTAACAAATGCTTTCAGGAAGCACTGGCAATGGATGGCTGGCTGCTGTTGCTATGTGACTAATGGAAACACATTTGAAGTGCATTTCCCTTTTGCTAGCTAAAAGTTTGACTGGTTTTCTACTCACAGCCGTGTGAGCCCCAATCACATGCTAAGCTCTCAGTTCTGTTGAATGTGCAGCAGCACAGTGTTGTTTCTACTGTAAATAGCAAGGATAAGTTATTTGCATTGGGTCACACACAGCAACAGTGAATCATAGAACAAGAAAAGAACATACATGGGGTGAAGAGGTGTAGTTGTGTGTATACTGTGCATTTTACACTGTTATGGCCTGTGCATACTTACACATACACACACACTACAAAACATGATGGCAATGCTCGACAGAAAGCGACAGTAAGACTTTTTCACATGAAACAGTATGTGCACCTGTGTCACTGTTTCAACAGTGTAAAGAGTGTTGAAAGAAATGTTACATGCCTTTGATGCAATCATTTCATCTACATGTGCATCAGTGTATACATTTTTGGGCTGCATGCCCACACAGACTTGGGTGGTGACAGATTTACTTGACGGATACAGTAGCGGACAGACTGAGAAACTATGAATTGGCATTTAAAATGAAGATGAAATTATTCAAGTATGTTAAATAATGACATTCATCATGAAGCTGGCCTTGGTGGCTCACACACTGGTGCAGTGGTGACAAAGGTTAGACATCATGTACACAGGTTGTATACATTACAGCTTCAGTAAGTAAAGAATACAGAAGAAAAGAGTGCTTTACACTGAATTTTAAATCTGCATAGGATGCTTTTTATTATACTTAATTGTGAGTTTAGCTACTACTGGGTTTATACTGAGAGCATTTAAATCTCATTTAATCTTTTATCACATTCTTACTAGCATGTTTTTTTTTTGTTTCCTATGTAAATATCATTTTGTATCTGAGTTGTTGGTTTGTATCTTTTTTGTTGGTTTCCACATCCAGTCAGTGCGTGGAGAGCTGGTGTCTGAGCTTAGACAGTAAACAAAGGTAATTGAAATTCATTGTATGTGTATGGTCACTTTCTTCCCATTAATTTTTGTTTCCAACTCACTTGCTTTTCTAAATAGACTTCATTCTTTTTCAATATAAAAACATGTGCTTGAAGAATATTAATGTCTGTCTTGCAGCCTATTTTAAGAGGTTGAATACATCACAGACTTTTCCTGCATTTTTATTAGCATTGTTATTAATCTACTAGAGGTCATTTTAAAGAGATTGATGGATTTGTATCAGAATCTTTCTCAGTGATAAATGTGTATTTGATAATCACACATACCCTCTGTATATGTCTGAGCTAAGTAAATAGATGGCAACTAACCTAACCAAATGTTGCTTTACAAGAAATATTAAATTTGAAAAATGAAATGCAAGAATTATACAATTTCAAGACTTGCTTTGTTTGGGTTTAAGTGCAAACCTGTTCCATTATTTAAGGTACTGCTGTTTGATTTATGCATGTATGTGTTCTCTAGGTGAGATTGTGGTCTGTGCATAACTGTGTAACAGGATTAACCCAGCTGGGTTTCATATCTCTTTCCACTATCTCCAACTGGCAATGCAGAGTGTGTCAGGCTGAGGAGGCTGTCAGTGGGTGGGCGACATATTCTCCACAACTAGAGGGGGATTTTATAGAGTCTGGCAAGCGCTACAAATAGGACACAGGCAGGCAGCTCCCCTTCCTCTATCCACCTCCTGCCGCCGTCTGGGCTTGTCACTACTAAAAGGGGAACAAAGGCGAGAGCAGCTAAGGGATTTGATTGTTCGTGTTTGGATAAGAAACATGTTGTTAGTATGGTGCTTGCATTTTTAACAGGTTGTTCTGTAACATCCTCAACATGGGTTTATGCTAAAGGTGTGCAGGAAGTTGAATGACTCACCACAATGTACACTTCCACATTTCCTCCACTCTAGATTATCATTTCCTGAATATCCTTAGTTGCTAATGTGAGTGATGGCACTGAGAAGGTCCCTTAAAACAGACATGACTGCATGACAGGCACAGACGCAAATGCATCAACACTTTGTCTCTCTGAAATAAATCTGATCTCTACAATGGTGCTTGACAACACAGTGAGAGCACAGCTGATGGGACAATACCAAACTGTGAGGCACTACATCTGTAACACACTTTGACTGTTTCAAAACATCAACAAAGCTGATTTTTGTATGCTGTAGGGTTTAATATAAATTTGATACAAACAAGCATACATGCTAAAGAAAAATGTTTGTTTATTGATCAAAATTTAAATAGTGAATCTGTTTTCAAGCAATTTAAGTGTTAACATCAGTCTTCAGCTTCTTAAATGTGAGATGTGAAATGTGCTCTGTTGGTCAGAAAAATATGTTACTTTGTTTTCTGGGAAATTGCTACATATGCTATGATCTTACAATGTACCACAAACTATTGGTGCAGAAACAGAACAAAATTCCAAATACACACCCTCAGATGCAGTCATGTGCACAAACACTTGCAGACAGTTCAAGTCTTGTTGATTGTGCTCATTATGCTTATATTTTGCAAGGTTCTTAACCTTGCTATGTAAAGTGCCTTGAGATGATCTTTGTTATGATTTGGCGCTATACAAATAAAGATGAATTGAATTAGCACTCATAATCCTGGTTCCTGTCACCAACTGAAGCAGTAATTGTTTGGGGGTTTTTTTACGTCTGAGACTGTTGATAAGGAAGATTTCATGAAAGTGGAAGCTTGTGCCACTTTCAGAAGCTCGGACCTCTCAGTTAACACAGGCATCTATTCACCCTCTGAAAGCAATTTGTAAAATGCTGTGGCATGGAAGGGCAGTGTCTTGCTTACTTTGTTTTGCTTAAGTGGACAACATTACTTGCTCACAAGAATGCACATATAAGAGAGAGTGACTGAGAGAGAATGAAAGAAAGGCAGGGAGAATGATTTCCAGTGTTTTCTTGTTGGGCACTGAGGCATGTAGAAATATTCTACTTGTAACAATAAGTGGAAGAGACAGCAGTTGTCTGAATGTACCTCCTCTCCTCTCCTCTCCTCTCCTCTCCTCTCCAGCTTTGTTGTTTGCACAATTAAGTCTGCAAGGAAAAACTTTGGTTAGCCATAGTGGTCGGTTCACAAGCTAGTAGCACAAAATGAGGATGCATAGCAGGAATGTCATAGTTGGACTGCATATCCCTAAATTTTCTGTCTTAGATTTTAACCATGGCCAAAGTAAATACTCACAATCACTCTTATCCTTTCTCAGCTTAGTGATCATACAGAGATCTCACCTCTGAAATACATTTACAAGCCTTCCTCCACTCACAGAATATGTCTTGCTGGTTCGGTACCAAGTGCAGTTCATGAGCTGACTGTGTAATGAGCTACTGTCTTAGTAAATCACACGCTAAATTCACAGACTGTGGTTACAAATATTTTTTTTCGTATCCCTCAAACTCTGCAATATTTAGTCGCAGCAAGAGCTGCTCTGCTGGTTGTCAGCTTCCTCCAGCTAGCATAGTGTTGGTGACAGTGTCCTTTCTGAGTTTACAAACTGAGTTTAGCAAACACACATGCATTAATGATTCCTTTGACAATTTGAATCTCAGTGCATGTAGCCATGCTGCAGTCACTGTAGTGTGCTAGGCTAAAGCTACAAATGCATGGCTCTCAGCAGTGTCGAAGCAGAGTAAGTGACTGTTGTTGGACATGGGGATTTCAAAAGCCAGCATGTTGTATCCAGTGGTGGATGTGTACAAAACTCAGTGGCTACAAGCTATAAACAGAACTAAACAACTAAATACCCTTGAACACAGTATATTTAATTGTATAATGCACACAATTAACTGTGTTACACTAAATTATAAATGCAATATAGCAGTATAAAATGATTATCTGCATACAGTATTTCAATATCTATAAATAAAGATGGTGTTTCTTCCTCAATTTTTCATGCAGTTCTGATCATGTAGATCATCAACCTACTGATCTTCTGTTAAACTGTTAAAATATGTAAGGACATTGCATTGAATGTTGATGTGGGTCTGTGGATCTGTGGATGTGTTGGGCAATCACTCTGCCAGTTGGTGGACAGACAGACTAGTGTGTAGGGCACTCTGGGGAGAGCAGACACTTTGCCTCCCTTGGGTCAGTGATGAGGGACAGAGGACACCACAGGGGGGCAGCTGACACCTGGGTCACTCTGAGACAGTCTGGACCTCATCTGGCCTCTTTGTTTCACTCAACTCTATACAGTCTCCCTGGACATTTTGCAAGAGGCCTTTCTACATTGTTACAGTGCTTTGATAAAGTATTTGAGATGCTGTAGCATGACCTTAAAAAGGTCGTTCATCCTCGAAAAACCCTCCAATGTGGATGAATTAAAACAATTGGTAACACTTTACAATAAGGGTACATTAATTAACATTACTTAATGCATTAATAAGCATGAACTAACAGGTAAGTAAGGTTAACTAATGCATCTACTAATCATTTAC
>JAUMHL010000006.1:10703054-10723531 GCA_032362345.1 Sandelia bainsii | reverse complement strand
GTTATGTAATGCTTGTTCTGTACTCTTAGGCATTTACAAAGTGTTACTTAAGGGAAACGTGTTCACACTTTACAATACGGGTCCCAAAGAGCCTTAATAAATGTTATTTACAGTTAAGTATGGCTTATTATGCACTACTGGGCATTTACAAAGTGTTACTTAAGGGAAACGTGTTTACACTTTACAATATGGGTCACAAAGAGCTTTAATAAATGTTATTTACAGTTAAGTATGGCTTATTATGCACTACTGGGCATTTTTAAAGTGTTACTTAAGGGAAATGTGTTCACATTTTACAATAAGGTTCACAAAGAGCCTTAATAAATGTTATTTACAGTTAAGTAAGGCTTATATATATATATATATATATATATATATGTTTTATCTTCATAAAATATGCCCTGAGAACAAAACAGAAAACAGTTCTGTCTGTAATAATCCTCAGTAGTGTTGAACTTGCAAGATGCTGATGGCATGTTATCACAATAAATATTTAGCTTTTTTTAGCCATGAGTCACACATTGCTACCTCAAGCCTCTGTTCTTGTGTTAAGAAGGAATGAAACATTGATGCTAAAAGGAGTGCAGCCTTGACTGGAGCAGATGTGACATGTTTGGCAAATGACCTACTTCTATCCCTATTATGAATTAAAATTGTATGATGGCGACTGGGGGCGACTAATGAATGATACATGGTGGGGGTGGGGCCAAGTGTGTGGAGAGGGAAAACAAAAGTTACATGGAAATAAATGTGTTTTTTGTTTGTTTGTTTTTTGCCTGTGTCTGTGTGTGTGTGAGTATGCTGTGTGTATGTGGATTAATGTGTAAATATCACACATTAGTTCATGTAACGTAAAAAGATTGCATTAATCCTAGACAATAAGCACAAAAACAAATGGTAATGCTGACCCACACACCACCCACCAAGTTTGAGTACTAATGGCTCTTTAATTGGTTGAGTGTTTGCAGGGAGGTAGCTGTAGACAGATGTTATCTGGCCCTGCTCTCCGTAGGAGGTGAGAGTGGGGCTCTAATGGTCTGTCCATATGGAACAAGGAGTGGACCCTCGTGGTGGAGATGCAGCCTGCTGATCTGGGCCCTTTAGCTACTTAGCCGCTGAATTAGTTGGCGTGGGAAGAAAGTTGACTGAAGAAAGATTAATTTCCACATTTTGAACCAGGCCCTATTGTGTGAACGTCAGCAAAGTGCATGTCCGCTGCTTGTGGTAACAGAGCTCTTGCCCTTATGGACAAACACTGGGTTTGAGTGGGATGCTGTTTCTGATAAATGGACAATGGCTTCTCTCAAGAAAAGTTGTATGTCTGTCTTGCCCCCCACCTTCGTTTCTCTTTCTTAGTGACTCCTTCTTTCCCTCATCCTCTCTCTTTGTCTTCCTCCTCTCTCTCCATCTCACTGGCTCCCTCTGGCTCAGTGAGGCACAACTGTGTGTCGTGAGAGATCATATCCTCTTGACCTTGCTCCAGGAGTTCTGATATATTTCATCTCTCATCGATTTTCTATCCTCTGCCATTTTTTTTATCGCCCACTCCCTCCCTTCCATTGCCATCTTTCTTCCTCTCCACAAAATCATTTTCATCTCTCATCCCATACAAACATACTAACAGAATTTCTATTAGTGTGAAAAAGAAGGAGAAAAGCAAGAAAGTAAGGGGATGGGACAAGATTGCATTTTCCATCAGAGTGAATTCTAAGAACACGTCCACAAACAAATAGAAAAATACAGGTATGCTAGAGAAGTAAAGATGAGAAAGAGGTGGAAAGGAAAATCAATACACTCATGTGCACGCCTATGTGCACACACAAACACATAAACATACACACACAATAAGGTGAGTGTTTTATGGATGGACCCTACTTACCAAGCAGCCATTTACCTCTATACAATAAGAGCAGCACTTCACTCTGAGGTCTCTAAACACTTGGGTGTCAGTGCCGATGAAAGGAAAGAAAAGACACAAAACAACTTCTTTCACCAAGTGACTTTTTGACCTTGATGCCCCTGCTAATGTATTTAGACTAACACAGTCTGTCCCATTAGCTTCCATGCTGTCAGAGGCCACAGGGTCACCCACCGCATGGTGTAGCGGTCAGGATTCAGGGTTATTGCTACGCAGGCGGCATAGGCATCGTGTTTACTGTCCATGGAGGTGACTTGGCTCACGACCTGCTGCCCTGCTGCATCTGGGTCCTCCCCATGGATTGGCTCTGTCGTTTTGTGCATCCGACCAGCTGTCACTAAGATCTTTTCATCAGCTCTCATTGGTGCTCTTTGTTGCTTGTTAGGGTTGAGCAGTGAGAGTAAACATAGGATGAAAGATGACAAAACAAGAGACATGTCTCTGAGGAATACAGTGGCCAGACAATTCACTGACAGCCTCCTGGTCTTCCACAGAGCAGTACCTTTCCCTGGTCATAAACATTAATGAGTCAACATTTTTGATGGAGGATGGCACAAACTAAGCAGCAACAACAGACTCTCTATTGATTTGTCGGCTCGATTCAACACAGGGTTATGTAATATCGTCCTCCATCTTCCTTGCCATTACATCTAATTATTCTCTTAATTTAGCCATCAACAAAATTTGGCATCTGTGCATGCACATGCAAGTGCTTATGTAATCAAATGAATTCATGCACTGCCAGATATATTTATTATTAGAGAGCTAGAGATTTGGACTGGTATCCGTTTCAATAATGTTTTCATTGAGCAAAAATAAAAATTAGGTGCTTACATAATCCTTTGTGTCATTGTTTTCTAACAACAATGTTTTTTTGTTTTTTGATTTGCATTCATTTTGTTCTTGTTTGTGCTTTTGTTTTATTGTTCTTTAGTTTTTTTATTCAAGGAGACAGTGGATTAGTTCAGGGTCAGTCCATGATGCTTTTTTGAGCTGTCACCATCTATGTTTATGCCCAAACATAAACAGCCAGGTCAATCTCCTCTTCTATGTTTTAATGTCTTTTTTGCTATCTAACTGCCTCTCTCACACAGTATGTGTGTGTGCATGCTCTGTCTTTGTGTCCCTTCAGCAGGACTGTCTTGTCTGCTAAAAAGAGAAAGGTTAGTGGCACTGGCACTTTGCAGCCTTCTTGCCTAATTGGCATTTGCAAAGAGACACAGTTAAACAAACAAAATAAGAATTCAATAAAGAGCAGAACACATCAGGCCCTCTGTTTCTATTGATTACATATTGGACTAGAACAAAGCATATTCAGTTATGTGCAAAATAAATTTTAGGAACAAGCCTCTGGTCAGAGTATCTGTCCACTCCTCTGAGAAATATTTTGCACGCAATACAAGTAACTTGATTTTGTATCATTGTCTTTGGCTTCTTACTGCACCTCTTTAATGGTCCTACTGTTTATTGTAATTCAGACTTGTTGACTTTGTTTAATTTCCACTGTGTTGTGAAACAAATTGACATAAATTCTGTTTTCAATGAGGAGTGAAAGAAGCTGTCGATGTAATGATGATCTATCCTGCATTCAGTCAGCCCAAATCGGTAAGCTACGAATCCTTATTTAAATAAGAAGAGACGACAGAGAAGAGCATAATGTTTTTTTCTTTCTTTTAAGATAAGGAAGAGGGAATGTTTTGACTGCAGGCTAGATCCTAGTGACAGGAAAAAGACGTTAGAGACAGCATATTGAGGTATCAGGTTTAGGCACAGGAACATCTGACGGTATTTCAATAGTTTTGCAAGAAGAAATAAGAAATGTTGACACAGTCAAAAAGATCAGTATTTCTACATTATGGCCTGTTTCTTGGACAGGTCCAATAAGGACTGTTCTCAGTTTATGTCTACATTCATTTTGCTCTACTTGATGGCAAGGCAGTCTATAATGTTCGTTCTGGAAGCCGACTATATGTGTTCATTAGACCAGTTAGAGAAAAATGAGAATGTCCGTGGATGTTGTAGATGTCACAGGCACTGGCTAACAGGCTGACACTTTGACCTGCAGACATACCTGCTTCTAAAATATGATTTAGTCCTTTCCTAATGTAAGACATCAAGTAGATCCAGGCTGTTTTAATGATATATGTGTTTGTATTAGGATCTATTAGAAAACAAAATAAGTTATTCATGTGCACCTAGATTTTAGCAGCATATTTCAGTTATTTGATTTTAGCATGTTAAACAGCTGCCACAGTATTTAAATAATGATCTTGTCTTAAACCAGGTTTTGTAAGCAAACATAACTAGATTAATGACTTCAGTAATACTCGGTGAGTTACACAGTTATGATGGCTTGGCTGTGTTGTAACCACATTTTCTGAGGGAATTAAATGGAGAAAAAAGAATTAAACTTGTTTTTACAAAATATGTGTAATTGGTTTTGGTTTTGTGGTTTTAATGAGGTCTTACCTCAACTCAGCTTTGTGTTATTAGCAGGCTTTTCTATCAGGATGTGTCGTTCACCACAGAGTCCAAAAGTCATTCAGAAATATTTCTTTAAACTAGACAATAGAAGGCAGACTGTCCTTGTTTGCCACAATAAGATGAGGTGGCTTCTTGGTTTAATTGGTAGTTTGAGCAGATTTTATTAGTTTGAGCAATGACCTATCCTCCTGTGTTGTTGCTGCACAAAACTGTGAGAATAACAAATGCCCAAGTAAATTGACCTCCAGTTATTGAGATTAATATTAGCACAATATCTAGTTTAGAGTAGAAAAAATTGTTTTGTTGTAATTTTTATATCGTACAGTGTCACTGTCTTATAGTTTCCAAACATTTTCATTAATAAAGCTTAGAATTAATTAATCACATGGTGAAGTGAGTCTGTATATCAGAATACAATAGTTTTCATTATAGGTATTTTTGGAAAACCTATTATCCAGCTATATTCTGAATACCTAAAATATTATTTGTTCTGCACTCTAACACATAACACTGAAATCTTCAGCATTTCCAAAATGTCAACACCCAGTCCTTGCCATGTTTTACCACTTTGTAATAAAAGTTGCAATGGAAATTCCTTTTCATGGATCACTTTGTCTGTATCTGGTCTGTGGCCTTACCTAACCCTGTCCATGCCATCACAGATAGTGGAGGACATGGTGTGAAGCTTGACCTCTTGTGTATTTTCATGGTTGACTGGCAAAAACCTGAGTCTACCTGTCCCTCTGGAGTAGAAGAGGATTGTAGAGTGCAGGCCATGACAATCTATTCCCTGTGTGCTCATGGTTGGCCCCCCATGGCCAGCCAGTTCCGCAGCTGACATTTACACACAACTCACTCAGTTTTCAGAAAGAGGGAAGACTGAAAAGGGTGAACAGATATGTGAAATATCTTACATCATAAATTACTTGCCCCGTAATAGCACACGCAGAGTTCTCTACTGGAAAACATTCAATGTGATTGTGTGATGTTATGCTGTTTTCATAAGAATACAAGGCATGTGAGGAATATTGTTGATTTACCAAGTCATTAAACATTAGTTTTTCATTTCTAGACTTTGTTGTTACGGAGAACACACTGATGAACCAGATTTAGTTACATTGCACTCTCTGTTCTTTTTTAATAAGTGAAGCTGGGAACCAGTAGAGAATTAACTTGTGGAGTTTTTGCTTATGGATAATTTTCTTGATTTATGTGTAAAGTGCATTAAGCACTATGTAATAAATGATCTGGAAACATAAATGTGTTAATATTTGTGTGTGTGGTTTTGTCACACTATCTGTTTACAGGCATTGTTGAAATCACAGGACACAGTACTACTTTTAAATAATATTTCACACTAAGTGCATGAAAAATGTGATTTTTTACACACGCTACAGTATGTGCAGTGTAATTCTTTTTGACCTTTCTCTTTCCCATTTTCTCTTTCTCTTGTAGGTGAGTACAAGCATTCTGACATCCTGGATGTTTGTCAAATGGCTGTGAGAAGCACTGGGTTGATCAGCACAGTATGGACTTTATCTTGTTTTTCATTCAGTCTTGTCTCCACTTCTTAGATTGACTTGGTAAATTTAGTACAATTCTTGAGGGTATCTACACTTAACTTCCATGAGTAGTGGCTGATTATATGTATATGTACAATAGATAATCATTAGCCATATGTACTGTGTACTGGCATAGCTCAAGATTTAGTGTGCTGTCCATGGTGCTGAAAAGAAAAATCTATTGCTGCCAATACATTTGTACTCGTTTGTGTAATAGGCCTATTGTATGTGCAAAAATCTGCAGGAACATGTGCCATGTATTGGCATGTGTGTGTAGCTCCATTATCTTTGCGTCTGAACAGTTTTCCCGTCCCATGCATCATCCACCCCCGTCTGTCTCCATGTCAGGCCTGATAACAGCTCCTATTGCCCACAGAGATGACTAATCAATAACACACAACCATGGGAACAACAGCTTGCTGTCTGCACACACACACACTCTCTCTCTCTCTCTCTCACAAACACACACACAAGGCGGAAATATTGGCTCACTGTCTGCAAACAATGCATTGACTGCTGTGGGCTGACAAAGAGTGTGTTGTTTTCTGATTTCAGGATATCTGGAAAACTCACACTTCCTCAGCAGCCCCTACCACCACACCTTCATATAAAAAAAACATAAATGAATGAATGCACACGCACACACAAACCAATCTGCCGATAGATGCACCATCAGTCATGCTTTATCAGGCTGACAGTTTCAATGTGCACTGCTGAGGATGTTTCTTTTTACAAAGAATCTCCAGTTTCTTTCTCCTTGCATCACACTCACCATTTGTTCTGTTGCCTTCTTATCTATTCATGTTCTTTTCTTTAATACCCTCCTAGTACGAAGCCTGTCGACTTCTGTGGAAGCTAAATCAGCGCCTCAGCTGAGTGGGAGTGCTTACTGATTTCACCGGAATCAATGCCTCTCACCTTCAATCAGTATGTCAGTCAGCCTCTGTGGAATAACAGAGGATAAATGACAATAAATGCATAAAAAGCCTTAGTAGGTTCTGACAAACCACTTTACCTTCTTCCCCTTTCTTTTTTAGTCTCTTTTCTTCTACCTCTCTGTGAGGTGTAATTCCCATAGACACACTGGCCTGTATAAAAGCTTGTCTCCTGTCCTGATTCCCCCCTGAGGTGCCATTCTGACCCAATAACTCCTTCATTCCTCTCATGCTTCATCCACTCCTCTTTCTGCTTCCTTCCCTCCCTCCTATCCTCCTCTCACTCTCTCTGTTGCTTCCTTTCTCTCCCTCCGGTGGCCAGAATGCTGTAATTGAGTTTTTTATTCAAGTCAATTAAAAGTGCAGGCCAGCCAGAGACAAAACAAGTCTGCATAGTCGCTTTTTTCCTCAGGCTCACTTGTTATTTATGTAGTCCACTCTTTATATCTCAGTAGCTAAGGAAGTATGGGGTGTGTACTTTCATTTCATATGTGTCATTAAACTGTTTTGACATTGTTTACAATGTAATTTATCTTTCCCTATGACGCCTCCCCTTCCCCCAAAAGAAATCCTATTTAAATGGTAATTCAAACTTCCATTAAGTTAGGGCCTTTGTGAATGCCATACAGAAGTTGCTCTATTCCTCCCTTCTCCCTCAGCACCCATCTGAGGCTTGATTGTTTACTCCCAAAAAGCCAAATCAAACTGAAACACCGGCTATGTTGTCTTCACTTGATAATTCTATCCTATTCTCATTTAGCATCATGTTTAGCCACCGAAGTGATGAATGATAGTACTAAGTTCGTACGGATCATCTGGAATCATAGAGCATCATGATTATCTGTCATCTGCTGATGCATAATAACTTTGTGATCAGGAGGAAGAGCTCACCAAGGTTTGAATGATTCGGTCCACTTCAGACTCAGAGTCGGGTACAAATTGATATGCGAATGTTGATACAAACAGTTTGACTTATCGCAACTTAAATGTTTTCACTTTCCGACTTACTCAATTGCAATTCAGTTTTTGTAGTGTAGAGATAGTGAAAGTGAAGGTGATGCTTTTCGTATGCAAATGAGAAATGAAATGTGAGATGTGCAGTATTCATTAAAGAAAAGCAGAGAGAGAGAGATTTATGATGGCTGTGGGGCTAATTTTCTTTAAATGCCTTAATCAGCAAACCATTTGGTAAGCACAACTCTGAAATGGAATTTGGCTTCATCACACAAACATATGCATACACACACACACACACACACATATTCTGCTTAAGTATATTTCTGTTATAGAGATAAGTACGTTGCTGGATTGAATTGGAAGGTTAATATATTCTGATTTCCAGGCCAATTGTCTGTCAGTTTCTGATTCAAGAGCAGTTTTTGCTACACAAGTTACCCACCTGAGAATCTAAATTAGTGTACTCCTCATTTTTTAAGCCATTTTAGTTTGCATATTATTCATTAAAGTCCATGTACTTGTGATAGCCCATTATATCATGTTGAAATTTGAGTAGACATGTCTTTTTTAAAGTTAAGGACACTTAAAGAGAGGATACAGAATAAAATATTCTTTTGAAACTTCTTTAGTCCCCTTGATGATTCAAGCCCTCACACCATCATTCCCAAACCAATGACCTTCTCTGGCTTTGTAGTGTGCTCGTTGCATTCCTGTCACCAACAACTGACCTTGGGTAATTACAGTGGAAGGGCCACGGATCACGGTGTTGAAGACACTGTTAAAGAATAGTAACATGATGGATGTAAGACAGCTGTGATCACATTGTTGAGCATGAGTGGAGAATTGTGTCAGGTGCTATATATATATATATTTTTTTTTATATAAAAATGTTTTATATTTTCTAACACTTATGTGTCATTTCTGCCTTTTTTGTCATTATCAGTATCAGTATTAATACAGGTCTAATATTTGCAGTGACATTGCACTAGTAATCACATATATTACTACTAAATGAAGTTATTGTATTTAACGTATTTAACATTAGCAATTAACAATTTTGATATATATATATATATATATATATATATATATATACACACATGTGTTTGTGTGTCTCACTTAACAGTATGGTTGTGTGGGAAAGTAAATACCAATTGCCAATGAACAATGTGGTAGAAAAATCAAAAGAGCATTGAATGACGCAATGAAGGAAACACTAAGCTGCCAACCTTGGTGCTGTGAATAATTGAAAGAAGATAACCGATGTTACCTACAGAGGAGGATGTGTTTATTTAATCAATAACCTGTATCGATACTTAGTTTAAACAATTCAACTCTAAGCGATGGGGTTAATAATATGTGGTTTAGCCTTAACAGAATAGGTGTGGGTGGCTGTGAGCTAATAAAACAGACTTCTCACATACAAACTGACTAGTCTCTTTTGTCACACGTTTTTCTCCCTCAGTCAAATTATTCACCCCTCTTTTATACATGCTTGATGAGTTGGCATCTTCGTGTTCACATCTTGAAACGATTGTAAAACCACTGCATTAGATTGTTTGACAGTTGCAAGCAGAGCAGTGTTGATTCTGTTCACGAGGGCAGCTGGTCAGATGGAAATCATTTTCTATATCTGGAAGATCAGAGACTGTAATAAAAGTGTCTGTGAATAAGACTCCAAACCCTATCCCTTCTTACTGTCACACACAGTGGCACTCCACTGTTCAGTTCAGGTAGCTGGTTTCTGATGATGTATAGTTTCATCTTCTCATTGGTAATCATTTGTAAGATGGTGCATCATTGTCTTCAACATCCAAATGAGGTTTCTAATTGGAAGCTCAGTGCAGGTTATGGCACAAAAGATTGTTACATTACATCATGTTTACTGGTAAATACCACTGCACTCATTTTAATTGCTCTGGATGAGAACAGCGCTAAAATAACTAAAATGTAAATTGAGGCATTCTTGCCTCTGGTAAACAAAACCAACTTTTATGAGGAATGTTGACAGCATGCGTAATTTCAGATTAGTAGGAATAACAATTTCTGATGAGATGTCCTAACCTATCAGACCAATGACACATCAATGATACAAATGAGGCAAATAAAGGTATACTACACAATTTTCAGATGATTAGAAAGGAATAGGCAGAGACATATTATCTGTCTATCTCCAAACATAGTCTTTGTTTCTGGACTGTTAAATGAGTTCAGAGAACAAATGCTTGCTGATTCAGCTTATACCACAACTGAGAATAACTTGCAGAATAAGAAGACCATATTAATCCTTGTGCTCAGAATCTCCACTGTTTTAGATCTGCTTCTTCTAATGTGACATATCAATAACTGGTAACTGTTCATTTTAAAGTTAAAATAAAGGTAATGCTGAGAGGATTGGCATTTAGAGGCCAAGTCAAAACCCTGTTGATGTCAAATCTACATATTATTTATCATCTTTTAATCCATTTATCTGCCTTAAATGAACACAAGTGAATCACTATAAGTGGTTGACATTTTAGAGTTCCCACTATATAACATAATTTAGCATGTCAAAAGTTTTACTTGCTCCCTGAATGTTGTCTGCAAGGCTTCTATGGGATCATAGGGGTATGGTAGGGTGTCAGATACATTACATGGTGTGTGAACTCTGTATTTTAATAATTAGATCAATCTCTCCATCCATCTATCTGCATTATATGAGAGTTCGCTCTTCCTAGTTCACCCACATTTCCTCTTTACTGTAAAATTTCTCAGTTTCCATGGTTACTGAAGACTGTAAGAGGCAGGTAGGGGTTGAATATACAATTTGAGTCTCTTTACTATTTGGACTCACCATTTAACAGTGCCAGTCTTAAAGTCCTTAACTGTATTGTACTCCATTGAAATAATCTTAAGTGGTCTAGGTACTGCTATAAGTGGGATGCTTCGCTAATGCATTTTCATTTTCACAACATGAACACAGCCAGTTCTTGTGTAACTTTCATTTGCACTCTCTTTGCCCTGCTTTTTGTTCAGCCTGGTTGTATTGTGTCATAAGAAAAGGTTTCTCGTACAAGTACTGCAGCAATATATCAGATTAGCGTGGCCACTTTGTGTTTACAGGGCATTCACAGCCTGTCAGTGCAACAACTACTGCAAACAATAGACAGGATTTGCATGAATGCTCAGGATAGTGTTGTACCTAGATCAAAAGGTACACAGTCTCTGAGGTTTCTCTTTTTCTTTCTTTTTTTTCAAGGTATTGTGCTGCAAGACAGATGCATTCATGACATATTTCAATGAGAATTTTTCACTTAAAAAGTAGACTTGAAAACAAAGGTTTTCTCACTGATCAAAAGCAGTACAGTACAATACAGTACTTTATTACAGTACTACTACTAAGTATCCCACTTATCATATTCTACTATTTTGTAGTGTTATGTTATTTTATTTTGTTTTGCTTTAATATAAGCTTGATGTTGCCTTTGTTTCCACTAACACACTCCTCTCCCGACTTTCTCTGATTCTATAACAGCTTTAAGGAAAAGCTGTTGAATCTGTCAGTATGGTGAAAATGAGGACTTACAATGAGAAGAGTTAAAAAGAAAAAGTTGAAAGTGACATAATGTCACACCCTCTTCCCTTGCCTTTTCAAACTATTCTATTGTTATTTCTTAGACCAGTTATTTATGGAGCTAGATGTGGGCCATATGTTTTTTTCAATTTGAAAGACAAACAAAAGGCAAAAAATTCAGATCTTAATTTTTCTGTTTCACATCTTTTCTGCAGTTTTAACTCTTTTCTTCAGGTACACGTCTTATTTGTTCCAAGTACAGATCGTATTTTTTCGGTTTCAGATTTTTGCCACTCTTCTGTCGCAGAGGACAGGGTAAACAGGTCTGGACCATGTTGCCTTCCCACATTTCCTGAATGCAATGCAATGCAAAAGAAATAAAATGTAAATAAATTGTTTATTTAAATACATGAATTATTTGAACCTGTATTTGAATTGAAAAAACTTTTATACTTAACTGTACTATACTATACTATACTATACTATAGTACTCTTATCCTTTATGCTAACTATTTATAGTTTTTTTTTTTCAGGTTTCTCGACCACTACAGTAACTTCCCATTTAAAATGTGTATTTTTTGTTTACAATTTTGTCTTTCAAATTGACAAAACATATGGCCCCTCTCTGGCTCCATACTAATCTTCACTTATTATCACTTCTCCCACAGCTATCGTTATTATCAGATGGAAGTCATGGAGTCTGAACCTTTAGCAGAGATATCCTTGTATGTTTGTGCTGATGCATCAATATGTGTGATACTGACATTTCTTAATCAGACACATAATGTAAAAAAAAAACTAAACTGTTGAACATTTATCACTTGTTACTGTGAACATTTATTTTGTAATAAGCATCTTGGCAAAGTCATTAATATTAGCAACTAAACTGTATTTTTGCAAAAGACTGTAATTAGCAATGTGACAATGTCTTCCTTAATATGGTGTGGCTAACATTTCTCTTTTTGGGAGGTCCTCACTTTCTCAGAAACTCTTTTTCTTCTCACATCTTGAATTCAAAGTGGTGTTTTGACTCATATCTTCTTATTTATTTCATGCATGTTTATTCCACCTTGATGCCTGCTTTAAATGCGCACCGCTGTTTCTTTGTTTTGTATCTTTTTATAATGAATTGGATATTCAATATAAATTAACTTACCAGGCCATCTTCAGTGAATTTTTGTTCATAGGGCACTTTTTAGCAACACCAAATGGACTTATGGACTCTCAGTTGATGGCATAAAAAACAGGCATGTCAAGCTGAGATGCAAGCAAGGCATTTACAATTGGATTATAAGCAAGGAAAACACAGTTTTTAAATGAATAATTCACTGTACCATCTCTGTAAAATCCTTTCATGCCCTTCACAAATACACATACACGCATTCCCAGTTTTCAAATCCAAGCACAGTGAGTCTTGGCACAGTACAGGGTAGTACAGATACAAACCACATACCTTTGTCAACTCACCTCAGCAGGATGTAATGATATTGATGACAGGAAGTCATCATGGAGGACATGTATCACAGCAGGAAACATCTTAGGTGAAACACGTCCCCTCTCTCCTCATCAATTCTTTAGCAACCTGCTGTCACCTTACTCTTCTTGGTATAGCAACATATCTCCTACCCTTGCTCTTTTTGCATTTTCTCTCTCTCTTTGTCACCAACTCACACACAAAGACGTACACATTGTATAGTGACAAACAAATTCTCACCTGTGCTCTTGGTGATGTTAGCAAAGATGCCCTATATTATCATTAGAATTTTAAGTGGACAGCAGGGGCCAGAAGAAGACAAAAAGTGTCTGATATAGGACAACAGTGTATGGCAAAGTTAAGAATAAGCAAAATTGAGAAAAGGATGTGCCTCTGCAATTACTGCATCTGGAAAAAGCATGGTGATGAAGGTAACTTGTATTAATGTTTATGTATAAAAATGTTGGAGAAAGAATGAAATTGTTTAGTACTGTGGTAGCATGACCTACAGGATCTACAGTATGACTCAGGGATGAAAGGTTGCTTAGCATCTCTAAAAAACAACAAGGCTCAGCATCTTGAAATGGGATGTTTACTGGTAGTTTGATCTATATTTAGATACCTGGGTGAGAAAAAATGCACATTAATGCAGGGAGTACTGTCGGCACTCACAACACGCACTGTAATGCAAATGTGATCATGTCTGCCAGATCACCTCCGGATGAAGTTTGGCTTAAATTGTAATTGGATGGCAGCCAAAGTCATCCAGGTGCAAATGCAGTCTGTAAGTAGTGCTCACATGGTTGACGTTATGAAACACACAAATAACTTTTCACACAGCCTTACTGAAGAAGTACCATCTCCATGCACATGTCATTGCTTCTTCTGCTCATTAATCTGTACCTGTAAAGGTTGGGAACACTTGCAGAAAAAAACAACCTGTTGTGGCATGTGATGCATCCTAAGAAAGAGTCATTAAAGAAGATGTTTTTCACTCATTTAACCTGAAAAGTAAATACACCTGCACCTGCCATATGTTTTTATCGAAGGTGCTACCTCCCCACCTGCTCCACCGCTTTGCTTAGTTCACATGAAAAATGGCATAAAATAGTATACTTATAAAACCTGTGTATAAATGGAAAAGGTATGATGGATTTTTTTCATCTGAGTAGAATCTGCATTCATGTAAAATTTATTATGAGTATTTTGTTTATGTTTTCTGTACATAGATGTTGAATAAGCACCTTCAAGGCAGGAAATGCAGGTCGTCTAAGTACATCTCAGTACAAATTGTTTTTTTGTTCTTTATATTTGACCTAATTATTGTTTTTTATTATCTCTTACTTCTTTGACATGTAAACATTCCATAAAATTTCTCTCTGTCTCACTATGTGTCTGTGTCTCCTGCTGAGCTGAAGAGAGTCTAGCTGTTCAGCTGAATCTAATAGTAAATTAGCAGCTCTACAGCCTGGCAGGTGCCTCATTAGAAATATATTAGAGCAGTTATCAGTAACCCAACACTCCCTGTTTAGATGTCTATAGCTGTGTCTGTTTGTGTGCGTGCGTGTGTGTGTGTGTGTGTGAGAGAGAGAAAGACAGACAAGTGGAGAGAAAGAGTAGTTTGTGTGTTTGTGTGTTAGTGGTTTAATTTGAGCTGAATTAATTCAGCAGTGATTTAATACAGAAAGCAAATGTGCTGATTTTCAGACCTCAGATTTATTTTTGGTATGAAGTGCCTCTCAGGCAGCTGTGTGCATGAGTTTAGGTTTGAAGTGTCCCGAAACAAATGTTTTAAACAAACTGGGACTTCAACTTAACTGCAAATGTCAACCTGAAAGCAGATCTATTTTAAACTGTTTTTGTGTGAATTCTAAACTACTTTTATAATTTATTATAAAACACAAATAATTATCTTGGTCATTTACCGCAAAAGTCAAAAAGAATTTAGAATGTACTGATACTGAAGTACTGTCAGATTGCCTTTCACATTAGCAGCCTGAAAATAGTTGTAGGCAATCACTGAATAGAGATTATTTGTGTTGTGTGTGTGGCCGTTCATTCGTTCGTCGAATCTGAAGCCATGTAGGATATTTTTGAAGAGGCCAGGGAAGAAGATACTTCTCCCATAGGTATGTTACTGCAAAAAAGTCGGGGTTATATCTTTTTTTTTTGGTTGCAAGCAAACTTCTTACTCATAGATACTGAATCAGAAGGATTTCTCCTCCAGTATTGATTATTTCCACACATTTTGTGTAAATGGGAACTGACTGATTGAGTCATTCAGGTGAAAATCTTTTAGTGCTCCAGAGTATCCAAGGCACCACAGATGGTGTTTTTTTCTGTTTACTTCCCAGCTAATTTCAGATTCTAACACCTTCTAGTTTGTTATATAAGCATATGAATCTTGTGTTGTATGCCTTTAAACATACTTAACAAAGAAAACAACAGTATGCCATTCTATAGGCAGTAAGCTCTGCTGTTTTTGGAAACCATGAATTGAAAGCTGTAATGAGGATGCATAAAGGGCTGTTTCACAATGCATGAGAGAGTAAGTGGTGTTGTGCACTCTTTGGTGGGTTTTAACCTTAATCCAACCCATGAATGTGACATTCAAGGTCTCGTCAGCTCAGCATGACCCCAAAATTCAGATGATTTATCAGTGTGTGAATTCCTGTTTTCCTCTGCACAGCACTTACAGATAGTAATAAGATGCAAATCCCAAAGGCACTGAAAACTATTGTTTAAAACCTCTAAATACAACCCAAACCATAAGCCAATAAATAAATTCCACCCACATGGGGAAAATAAACGTGTTGCTGTATAAATATATCTACCATTTTAACATTGTTCTCCTCTCAAATCGTTTAGAATATGCTGGAAGCAAATATAAATAAATCCATTTTAGTGCAACCACTAAAGAATGAGTGAGAGATAACATTTTTTTAATAGCTGCATGTCAATTCTCCAAAGCATCTTTGTATAGCTTGAAACGGGTGCTTTTCAGTATGTGGAATTTTACAAGTACTGTCGATGGAATTGAATATAGCCAAAAACACTTGCTTTACTGTCCCATATTCCTTTTTTTACTTCAAACAGGATTTCAGTTCTTTTGCAGTGTTTATGTGTCATGGCAAAAGGGATGAGGCTTTTGTGGTGAGGAGCAGAGAAACACTCAGTGAACTACAAAGTGTGGAAATTGACAGAGTTTAGTCTTTGGCTGCTGACAGAGTTAATTGGAGTCGAGCCGAGGTTTTCAGGCTGCTTCCACAGACACTGAGGTCTAAATTAACCAAGACTTTCAGACACGGTGCAACATACTGCATATGTGCACATGGCTAAACATACACTATGTGGGTGTGTGCAGACAAAGAAGCACAAACATGCTCATGGAAACAGTACTATTTGGCAGTTAAGGAAATTTTATTTAAACTGGAAATGTGCAAAAAAAATGAAAATATGGGAGAAAGATTTTACAGTGTGATGTAGTGTAGACACTGATGTGAGTTCCTTTTCAGTAATACATAGACAATGTACAGTACATGTTGCATGCATGTTGATAATAAATTGCAGACATTTGACACTGAATGTAAATTTTGTGACTGTGTACACAATCATTTTATCAGTTTACTCACAAACAAGGAAATGTGAGCAATGAGGTAATCTGACATTTAATGTAACAGGGTGTTAGATGTCTCTAGGGGTAAGTGGGATCTTATGAGCTACGCTATTGCTGTATATTGACATTGTTAAATATTGGTTGTTTGAACAAACTGTAATAGTGCCCTGTAATTATATTTTGTGAGTCTTTGTCATGAATGTGTCACTCCAAGTCAAAAATTTTATGTAGCGTAATGAATAGGGGGTGGATGGATGGATGGATGGATGGCTTCTTGAATTATTACCAAACACAATCAACATTTAACATATATTTACAATGTTTCCGACATATTTTGATTCTGGTGGTGGTGGCTGGGGTGGGCATACTGTTTTACTGTACCATAGATCTGTATATGGCATATTAACACATCAACAGTTCAAGGACTTTGAAACACCTTATTTTCAGCTATTTGCGATAAACACTACAGGTCCTGATTCAGAACTAACAGTTGATCTTGATTTATTGACATGATATGAACATTTTAACTGGGACTGGCACTAACATCAGCATGTTTCATTTGGCCGTCATCACTGAATTAGCATTAGTTAGCAACAGCTGATCTGATCTGTTGTTTGACATTTTAACCAGCAACAGCAAAGATCAGCACTGAACAATCAGCAAAACGTGAAGCTGCTCCATCCATACTTTCTGCACACAACCCATAATTTGTCACATTCACACAATAAATTGGATTCACCAGCTGAAGTCTGATTCACCAGAAAACTGATTTGACATTTTTTACAATAGTTACAGGAGACCATCACAGCCAATGTTGAAACCCCTTGGTCATCATCAGCAGCTGGCATACAGATTACTCAATTAATCCTCACTCATGCTGCTTTTAGTTTTCAATGCCAGCCTAAGCTGAGTCTTTAGGACATAGGACCATGATTTAATAAGACCTTAAATAGCGAGTTCTAAATTTTGTGCACAATTCTAAGAATTGCGTGTTTCGTTTGTGGGAGTTTTGTGGGTGATCTAATTAAAGAAATAGCATTGACAAAAGGTTGAACATGGTGGAGGCAGCTGTATTTAAATGAGGATTTTGCATGTTTCACTGGTGTCAGTCATGGAGGGTGTAGAGAATGACCAATGTGAACACAGGAGGAAGTTTGATCCAGAGGAATTAAAGCTGTTAGCGGGGAAAGCTAATAATCACTTTAATGAGCTAAAGGAACAAAATCTCAGTATTACAGGAAGAAGCGTTTTATAGAAAGATCGCTCCTTTAACTCTCGAGAAACCAGCAACAGAAAGTCACATTTGGCCTCATTCAGCGCGTCCTGGGTGCACAGAAACCATCCGGGACATCACATCGGGGGTATAATGCGTGCGCGCACCCACATGTACACATCCTTTCTTGCATAAAGTGAATTAAACATGTGGCTTACTTTTATAGGAGCTGCAGACAAATCCTCGTAAAAATAATATCCTTCAATTCAGTTGTGTGTTGGTTTTCGGGTTAAGTTTGTATCAATGAATAACTAAACCAAATAGGTTTTATGGAGCATTGCACATCTATGGCCCAAAAGTGAGTGTGTTAGAGTAAAGAATTAATTCTCGCATTTTGCTGTGGATGCAGCAGATGTTAGGGCATGATGATACTCAGCCTGCGTCGGAGTGAACACAGTAGCTCTTTTGGGGGTATGGTCTGCGAATGCCCCCCCAGCACGCCATAGCCCATAGCTTGAATAGGATTATTTTAATTTAACAATGGATCGAATCTGGCCTTCTGTAGTTAGCTCTCATCTTCACACAGAGTAGCCAAACTACACAAATCAGCAACAACATTAAAACCGACATGGGCACTGACCATGTCTGTGGCTACAAAAGCCCATACCCAACACTCTGATGCACTGTATGTGAGACTGTCGATCATATTCATCATTACATTTTTCAACAGTTTGTGAGCCTGCGCTTCCATGACTCTTTCATCAGGTTAGCAATTGTTCTTCCTCAGGACAGTGTTGATAAATACTGATCACTGCAAACCATTAACACCCCACAAGACCTGATGTTTTGGAGATTCTATGACCCAGTCCTAAATCCATCACAATTTGACTGTTGTCAAAGTTGCTCAGATCCTTATGATTTGTCCTTTTTCCAGCTTTCAACACAACAAATTCAAGAACTAACTGTTAATTTACTTCTTAATATATATCACCCTTTGACAGGTGCTTTTGTAATGAGATATTAATGTTATTCACTTTACCTGCCAGTGGTTGTAATGTTGTGGCTCATATGTTGTTTGTCTGCTACTACACTGCCTAGCAAAAAAAAAAAAAACACAAACAAAAACAACAGTCACCACTTTTCACTAAGCCAATAGGTAAGAGCCTTCCATTAAACCAGAATACAATAATGACCACTGCAGCTGCCCAGAACATTTCTGAAATGTTTTGTTTTTAATATCTTTTTAGAACAGTAGAATTCACATCACAGCTCAGATACTGTAGATACAAACACAAATGCCAAATAATTCCAACAGAGATTTTACCAATAATAGTTTTTCCTTTTACACCTCCAACCGACAGATACTGTCCTCCCACAAAATATAGCTAAAATAACAGAGTACAATTGTTATGCTAAACCCAGTAGTGTATATGGCAAACCATACTGGCTTCATTCTGTCAGACTTCACAGTTTTGTATTGTTGGAGTTCTTATAAAACACAATAGCACTGCATCAACTTTTCCACTGTCCAAGTCAGTGCAGCTTACTAAATTTAATCAGGGCAACAGCACCAGGTTGTTACAGTACAATGAATACACAGTTAATATATACTTGGTGTAGACTACATTGTCATTTAGTTATTTTAATGTACTGAAAATATCAAAAGGGAACATTTGATTTAAAGCTACACTTTTTGCACAGCTTGGAAATGTAGAAGTAACAAAAACATTGGGAGAAAGAGAAAAGGTATATGCACGATAAAGATCCCTGGCCAGACCCACACCACTGGACATGTATGATGTGGCACCCCAGATCGATGTGCGAGCAACAGGAAAAGTTATTCTTCTAACAAGTCATGTTGGAGTGTGTATAGCACTGTGTCTTGACACTGCCACCTCATCAGTCCTTTTATTTCCACTCTGCCTTTAACAGCTTTTATACACGTGGGAAGAAGGGGTGAGAAAAATAGAATGATGATGCCAGCCCACAATTTAACAGATTCATTGTCATCTGTTAAGATTCATTTCATTTGAAGTAGAGTGTGCAGTAGAAGACTGACAGTTCTTAACTTCCCCCTATTTCACCCACTTTTTATACATTTGACTGGACAGCTACACCGGTCTTTGAAATATCATTGGTCTTTACTTCTGTTTTATTACATTAATTAGTGTCTTCAATCAAACTGTTATCCACAGTGTATTACCCAAACCAGTGTCCAAGCAGACCTGGTAAATTACAAAACAGGTGCAAAGCCCTGAAATTGAGTTGTCCTTGTGATAACACATGAGCAGTTATAATGACAATACAAAGAGCAGAATTTGGTAATAGTTTTTCTTTCTGTTTCTCATTTATCATTTACTTATGTTCTCCCTCTGCCTTTATGCTGTAAGTCATAATGATCTGAGGGGGTTTACAATCACTCACAAGGCCACTGTGCTGTTTTGTACTGTACAACCAGTTATTTAACAGGGCAAACATGGAGCACCTGAGTCTAAATGTGTTCTATTAAGATTTATAATTATGCATCTGATGCAAAATCCTACTTTTCATACTTGATATTTATGGATCTTTATCGTGATCCATCAGCAGAGATTCTGACTCTGGCTGCTCTACTTTTAGTACTGTGTCACATGTGATAAACAACGTGAAGTGAGACATTAGAGCTTGGTACACTTGAACACGTGCATCCACACACACTCTCACACACACACACACACACACACACACACACACACACACACACACACACACACACACACACACAC
>JAUMHL010000006.1:10683482-10694921 GCA_032362345.1 Sandelia bainsii | reverse complement strand
CAGGGTGTACCCCGCCTCTCGCCCGATGACAGCTGGGATAGGCTCCAGCACCCCCCATGACCCTTACGAGGACAAGCAGTTAGGAAAATGGATGGATGGATGAGAAATGATACTGAACTAACCTTTAAAAAGATACTATCTACCAAATAATATAAAAATATCCAGGCTGAGGAGTAGCAGATCTGAGGGGGAGTTTACATGTGAGGAGGAAAACTAGATCAAAAGTAAGGTAAGGGGAAAGAAAACATTGACTAACATACACATAGATACACACATGAATGCAAATATAGTATGTATGCAAATGCACACAGACACACCCCCAGGGGAGGCGATCAGCTTTTTCTCCAGGCTCAGTGTGAACTAGAGCGTTAGGTAACCATGACGATAGCATACATAATTATAGGAGTTGACATGAAGGGACAAAAAATGTGAAGGAAAAATGATGATACAAATTATACCATAAATTCTTTACCTCAACTTCAGAGATTTAGGCCTTGGTTTAAAACAAACCTGCTTCAGAGGTATATTTTTTCTTGTTTTATATTTTATAATATTGAAGTAATACATCTCTACATTTTTTTCTGCTAATGTTTGACTAAGCTGTTTGCACACTTCCTCCACTTTAAAAGGCAGCTTTGATTCAGCATAAACATTTCCACAGCATCAATTATATTATGGCTTTAAATCTTAATCTTAAAAACACCAAATTCAAGAAAGTAAAAATAGAAGCAATGTGAATACCTGTGTTTATTATTCTTACATTTATTGTGATGTGAGCCTTGTAACTGCTCATATTTCACTGTTATGGAAACTCAAAGAGTTGAGGTTCTCCATGTTTACAAATCTACACATGCTTTAAAAAGGTCAAACAGCATCCCAGCCCCCCATAACTCTGTCCATAAAACAATATTTCAGCCTGCATAAGTCAGCACCTGGGTGGGCTGGCCTTTACAATTCCCTAGTATTCAGTTTCTGGGTCTACTGCACAGTTTCAGGTATTAAAGTGAAGCACATTTACCACACATTTCCTCTGTCGTAACCTGAGTTATGAGTGAAGCATATTGTCTGAAGGAGAGAAGGAGAAGGAGAAAGGAAAGCTTGTCTAGGGAACAGTGACCTACATGGCAATATACAGTAAAATGCCTTTCAGACTGCATCCATCCCTGCTTATTACGTCACTGGCTTCCCCAGAAGGGATAGGAAGGTGGAGACAAACTGAATTGCAACCTTCGGCTTTGTCCTTCACAAAACAATAGCTCTAATAATCTTGCTTTCCCCCTGAGGTCAGTGGTAACAAACACACTTTGTCGTGCTGACACAAATTCATGTATTTGCATACAAAAATGGTTCAAAGAGACAACACATTAAAGAAAACTGGCTTCAGAGCAGAAGAAATAGACTAAAATTCACAGTTCAGTCATTGGTAGGTGCTATTTAGATGCATTGTTCTCACTGCTATTCTCATCTACAATGTCCTCCTTCCCCTCTTCTCCACTCATTTACATTGTCTTGTATGTGTATATGATGGATGGGCTGCTCTATCATAGGAGTAATTCTAATGTATGCTTGTCTGTATGCACTGGCTCCAGCCCTTGCAAATTGAATTTGTCAGAAGCTTTTTTTCTGCTTTAGCTTTATGATTCACCCTCTCACCTTTTTCACTCTATATTTAAACATGTGCAACTGAGCTCGTTTTACCTAATCTAGAAACATTTTTGTTATCCTCCGCCCCCATAGGGGCGTGTGGCTCTATATGTGGACCTATTATACATATCATTCCATATTCAAATGACCTTGTATTGACCCAGTTTGTGTGAGCCATATGTAGAGAGAGAGAGAAGACTGTGTGCTATATTCACAGCCTTTTCTTATTTATATATACTTTTCATTCTTTAACTTCCATGCTCCTATGCTCTTTGTTTTTCTCATTTTCAAACCCCATTTATTATATCATGATATCTAGTTATAAAATCTTGGTGGTTTTACAAGACTGCTGCAGAACACTTACCCCTACCGAGCACCAATTTAAAAAAATAGGCTCTTTTTCTTTCTCCCTGTTCCCTCCCTGACTATGTCTGTGTGACTCCCATACTAAATACATACTGGAGACACTGTCCACTGTTAACTGGTAGTTGACAGTTGGGCAGAGACACATCTTAACCCACTTTCTTACTCTCTACTTCCTCCTCTGATCTCTTTTTATCTTTTTTCACTCTAACTCCCAGTGTCCTCAACAACCTCACAAACTGTTATCTGACCTGTGATGAATACACTAAATCATTCGCACAATTAATTTTGACTACGTGTTTCCTCATCTGTGTGTGCATGCACAGGAACAGGGCACACTCGTGTGCCTGCTTTGGCCAGCATGCATGTGTGATCACACATGCACCTGATGTATTTACACTTTGTTTGTCTCTCTCAGCCATCAATATGCTGCTGAGGTGAAAGCTGGGTGTAATGATCCTGCCATGACTGGCCAGCTGGCTGTTGCCTATCTGCTTGTTTGGATGGTAACACATTAACACTTGGGGAACAACAAGTGGTTCCTCTCTCCTGTCTGCTGTTGTGTAGGAGCAGTGTAGCTGAACATGGTTGTAACCAAACCATAAAAAAACTACATTTTTACACCTTTTGGATCTTTTTATGGGTCATTTACACAAACCACAGGTGGTTTGGTTCTTGGTATCTACAGTATCTCTTTATCACCCTCTCTCAATCAATCTGTCTGTTTCTATTTGTCTTTCCTGCACCAATTACATTACCTCTTGCCCGAGTTTATACCCATTCCCTATTGCCACTTTGCCCTCCCTCTTTACCACTACTTCATCTCCTCCTTCACATTCACTTTAATCCCATCAACACATTATTTCCAGCTGTTCTGTGGCTCCAGCGTGTTTTCTCACCTCTTCCCCACATTTCTCTGCAGTTACTGTACCATACAACCTTCCCTCATAATTGTTGAGCCTATCATTAAGAACCATTAGGAACGAGTTGAAAATTTGATATATATGATGAAGTGAGCAAATGAGAGATGAGAATGAAGAGAGAAAATGAACTAGAATATGAAAAAAAATCTAAATATGTTATGGCTGATGTAAAGAATAACTAGAAAGGTGCATGTAATGTAAAAAAGTGCCAAATGTAAAGGTGACTTTTCAGATTAACGACAATAAATTAGACAACTGATTAGAATAGGAATAACGATGATGCACATGTTATTGTTAATCATGGTAAGGAGCAGTATGCAAAATAATGGTGAGATACGGTACACATTTCTGTGCAATAATATCCTGTTTTGTGTGTGTGGGTGTAGCTATCAATCCCCACTGTATATGCATCTTATGTTTTAACATGTAATGCACTTTCAAACACTTGACTGCCCAACTGTTGGAATTGTCTCTGGCAGCTCTGATTTTATTCATTAGCAATGCTGTTGAACTGCACTAGAGATGCAGGATGGACAAAAATAAATAAATAAATGGATGTGTACAATTGTACAATATCTATTATGTACTACATCTGTAGTGTATGTCAGGTTACATATACCAGTGAATCAGTGTGTCCGTGGAAGAGAGAGCGTGGTAGAGAGATCTGTCAAAATGACACTTAAAGGCTCCTACACTCGTGAGCTGCTCAGCCAATGTAGAGCAGAAGTCCCTTAGCTCATGCGTGGTACTCATACATCTATTTTCATTTTTCTGCTCACTGTCAGTGTTGCCTGACTAACATGTGATCAATATAGTCAGACATCCATGTAATTAAGATAGATTTGATTTCTCTAAAAAATGAAACTAGTGACGTGCAGCAGGGGGATTGTGACATGTTTAGTGGGATGGCAGGTCTGTCTTTATTAGACAGTGTGTTCTTGTATTCAGTGTTTTCTCCTATATCCAAAGTCTATTGACTAGCATTATTCATGCTGTATCTACTAAACCTTTATGTGATGTAGTTACTGTGTATTTGTTCTACATATTAGGAAAGAAGTCAAGGTAACAAAGTGATCGTCTCTTGATGTAGTTGTCCTCTCTGTCTATCAGATATCACGCATCCCAGTCTGTGTGTGTATGTGCATGTGCCTAGCATCTTATGCAATTATACTGCTAGGGGGCATTAATAGAATTGCAATCTGCAGTCTGTATGATGAGCCCATTTGCAAAAACAGATAAACACCATTCTTAAAAAAATATACTTAACTGTTGGAAATATTCTCAATACAGAGAACATTCTAAAGCTGAAATCAATTTTATACCTAAAATGTTAATGCCCCATTGAAAATGTGTTGAAAGTTCATGTCTTACAGCAGAAAGCGATAAACACCCGTGTTGGTCTTGCACAGAAGCAGATAAATTTATTCAGCAATTTTGGGGTCATGTGACACAGGGTGGCAATGACTGAAAGTGATAATCAGTATAATTTTAGCTTAAAGTCATCTTCTGGATAAATAATTAAGACAAAACAGAAGAGCCTGTGATGTTTTTGCCTACAGGGTGTAAATACAATAGAAATCTGACACATGTAGTGTAGCAACAAAAGTACATTGCAGTGTTGAGGGAAAAGTATCCTTCAAATCGATAAAGATAAACTGAGTGTTTTATTCTACAACAGATAAATGCAGAAGTATTAAATATTGACAACTAAGTAACACAGCATATTAAATGGCATACACTAATATTACATTTTTCCAGTGTGTTGAAATTCGCACTTCACAGGCACATGTTCAGTTTGTCTTTAGCTGAGGTCTCTGATAATACTGGCACCTCCATGATGGATTCCATTGTTTATGTTGCAAATTCCAGCACTTTACCTGCTTGTTTTGTGTCACATGTTTTATATCTATACTGTAATTTGAAGAAATTATAAGAGATATCATATATAGGCAGAGACATATTGCATTGCTTGACTCCAAAACATAAGTTATGGAGTTATGTGGAGTCTTTTTGCAAAAAAAGAAATGACAAAATTATTTGCTTTTATCAGAAAAAACAAGCTTTAAATAAAAAAAAAAACTTATATTTAAAGTTTAATTTTGTATATTACCTGTATTTTTATGTATTACCTGTGAGTTGTTTTTACTTAATGAAAACATCCCATCACCAGTTTACAGTGAGGTTTATTCTCAATAAATCAAACATCAAACACGCACTGCAATTTCTTGGAAAACCTGCCCAGATTCTGTCACTGGCTGAACTGTAGAAAAATGTAGAATTTAGTAAATCCTTATTCCATAGTCATGTTTAGATAACAGAGAAGGTGGAGACCTGCTTTTCTGTTTGGATTACAGCAGTTTACCTCACACGGCTGAAACACATGTATCACCCTATGCAATGCCCATTATTATCGGGACCATATGTGGGTTAGTAGGGCCCTAGTCAACCTTATAGTTTGCTCAGTAGGTCATTTTCGTGCCCTGGACCTTTGCTGCCTTGGTTACAATAATAAACACAGAGCGCACTGGCACCAGGCACAGAAATTACTTAGTAAAGCTTGTGAAAGATTTGGACTTGGATTAAAACAACAACTTACAACAATGATTGTTGCTCCTGTCACAGTTGCTATAGAGACCTCATAATTATAACACTGCATCAGTAATGTGCACCTTCTGGCTTATAGGTGATGTTTGCCCTTTCTGAAGCATAATTATGAGCGTGATAGTAGCTGATAACTGCTACTTAACAGTGGTAACATTTGAAATGGCTACCTGGTTATGTCAACAACAACCTAGATAAAGTATAAAGACACAGGCAGGTTCACAAGGTCTTATTTGGACATCAACTACTTGTAAAAAGCTGCACGTAGAAAGTCCTTCCTGACTAATTACCTTATATTAGGTCAAGTTTCCCAGCTCTTGGATGAGAGTGTGAGTAGGGTGAGATACCCCTCAAACAAGTATAAAAGCTCAGTTTCTGTTTCAGTCTTAAATGCAGACATTTTTAGAAAGTTGTTCAATGTTTCAGATGTGGGGTTACTCCAGATGGTTCCAGGAGGGCTGTTCCACAGACCCAGTGACACAGCAGCATGATTCCCCTTATGTATCATTTTAGATTGCTGAAGAGCTAAAGGCTTTACTGTAGGTCAAATGACCTCAGGTGTTTGGGAGAAACCTGTTTTATGACACAGTCGTCTCATTAAGTGCAATAAAAACTAAGCGTTAAATAACTTTTTTGCACTAGAAGCCAGTGAAGGAAGGCCGGCAGCATTTTGAACAAGCTGCAGACATGACTCAGAGGCTGAATTATATCAACACATACAGTAAAGACTTTCAGTAGCACAGGTGAGAGGAAATACTGATGTTAATAACGCTGCTTATGAGTCAGTAATGAATACAACCAATCATCCTTACAGCAAAAACCTAGAAGATAAGGCCCATGTTGAATATAACCAGAATTAAAGCTTCATCATATTTAGGATGTAAATGTACCATTAAAATGAATTTATAAACCTCAACATGAGTGTGATATGAAGTGGAAGCATAGTCTGAGCTGAGGGTGGGAGGGAGTTTTACATTTTCTGCAGCAATTCACCTCCACAAAGCCAAACTGTTTTTGTTGTGCTGAGTTTGATAGTACAACAAAAAATGCAACATTTCCTGTGCTGACAAGCAAACATCACTGAATAACTCAAGCAAAGCATTTGCCAATCAACACACAGTAGCGCCAGTAAAAACATGCAGATTACTTCCTGTGTTTGAGTGGACTCCAGCAGGCACTTTTGATGCTGTGCTAGCATCGTGTGCGTTTATCCAGTGAAAAACAAGCCACACTTGTTTAGTTTATAAGAAGTGCAAATCACATTTCATATGTCAATCACAAGCATCCAGTGAAAACAGTGTTCAGTCAGTGTTCAAATCTATTTTTCAAAGTATGTTGATTAGCACTGCAGTACGTGAATTATCATAACGCCTGAGACCTTCTGACCATGAACAGGCTCATGCAATTATAGAATTTCATATTTTTGTAAATGTAATAATTCTATCATGCTTTTTCTTTCATTTTAAGACAATCAAAAATGGCTTGATATAATGTAGTTTAATGCCACATAGCCATTATGTTTTTTGCCTGTTTTCTTTTAAACAAATACTGATTAGTGGAGTTTGTATAGGGTGTAATGGCAGATTTAACACGTCATCTTCTTTATTTGTGGTAATATTGTGGAAATATATGTACACAAAACTGGCGTTAAAATGTTATGTCTATGTCTGGGCAGATGTACAGTATGCATGTTTAGCTTAGTTTGTGAAGACAGTGAAAACAGTCAGAGTGGCAAAGACAGGTGTGTCTATTGTCCGTACAGTGAGGGGTCAATCTTTCCATATGAATATTCATGGAAGCAGAAAGTGAAGCCCTGCTTTAAGGATCATTCCACAGAAAATCACTACTTTCACTACGAAGCTCATTTGTCCTCATTCAAATTGAGATACGACTCTCTCATACTTTCCCCCCTCTCAATACATATTACTGAGAATTATGAACATTTTTCAGTTGTGGGCTGTAAAATAGGAGAAACACATACAATATATTCCTTCATTGCTTCAGGGATTGTCTCCGGAAGCAATCTATATATCTTTATTATGTCATTTGTCAAGTGTCACTGGTTGTTTTATTGCCCTGTGGGCTACATTAGTTCCTCATAACATAGCAGTAGAATTGTGTTGCATATTTAAAGATTTCCCATGTCTCTGTTAAGCTGTTGTTTCTGAAGAACTGGAAATTTAGCAGGAGAAAGGTGGAAAAGGCAAAATAGGTTATGGATTAGGGTTGCAGAAATTCAAAATGCCCATTATGATGATGGGAGGGTGAGGAGAGCCGAGCAGAGGCGACATGCCAGCCATGCTGCCAGACAGTGAAGGTTCACCTCAGCGCCCTGCTAAGAGGGTGTTGGGCACGGGTAGAGAAGCTTGCTGTTCCCCTGTCTGACTCTGTCACAGCCTCCCTATGGGAGTCTGCCATGTGTCAGCAACCTTAATTACTACACCTCATCTCCTCAAAGATTAATGATGCCTTCGTTCTCTCTGTATTTATCATCTTATCTGCTAATGTAGATATACAGCAGTGTGTGTGTGTCGCTATTTATGAATATATATGTACTGTTTATGTGTGCATGTGTGCAGCAGCCACAGTGATATACTTATCCTGCTTCTTTTTTTTTTCTTGTTTGTTTTGTTGGATGTTTTTGTGTAAGACTTTTGGCATACTTGCTAAAATCAAGTGAAATGCCTTGAAAATGGAGCATGCTGTTAAACTCATTTGTTTTCATAATTACCTGCTGTGCACAAAGCTCTTAGTGTTGAGACCCTGCCTGGTGAGTTTTTGTTTTGGCTTTTGTGTGAATGATTTCAGTTTTATTATTACTGGTCTTATTAATTTGTACAGATGGACACGTGTATTTATGTGTGAATTCTGTCTCTTTGTTGATTGGAATGACTGAAGCTGTCTTTGCATCATTGAGAATAGTTTAGTAGTACTAAAGCTCAGCTAGAAATAATGATGTATCTCATTAATGTGGTCCAGATATTCACAGTGTAGCAGCTCAAACTGGAACAGACTTAAAGACATCATGTTTGGAGCATGAACAGAACAAAACATGATGTATTAGGTCAAGAGGATCTTTCTCTCTTATCATTTCCTCTTTGCTTTATACAATATTTATGTTGCAGCTTCTTTTCTCTCTGATCCACACACAATGACCTGACAGCCAGATCATTCCTTTGGTTCAAATGCCAATAAACTACAGCCTAATTGGAGGACACTGCCATACAATGTAACTCTTCATTTTAATAGGGATCAAGAGTCAGGCTTTCTTCAGGTGGTTACCTTTGTATGCCTGTCTGCATTAGTGGCATGTCAGTAAATCCATTCAAGTAATTGCTCTAGTGATATGTAATAATTTAAATCATTGTTCAGATTTGAATTGCTGCAAAAATTAGCCCTGATTATCATACAGAACTGTAATTTTATCCTTGAATCCCCATTCTCTTAAGTCAGCAAGTGTTCCTTCCTCTGATTGATGTCACAAATATAAACAAAATGTGAAAATAGCTGGGCAAGATGCTGCCAGCCAAATCACAGTTATTAATATCAATTTATTCCCAACCTCTCCTCTTTCCTACAGTTTCTGCATAATCAAGCTGTCATCAGGAAGAAATATAGAGATAGGGAGGATGGGGGTAGAGGAGTAAAGCGAAAAAAAGAAATAAACATAGTTGAAACCTCGGGGAAAATGTATTTCTTTTCAATATGCTCTGCACAGTAAGTGAGTGTGACACTGCATGGAGTCTGTCAGGAGTTTGAAAAGTATTTGTGCTGAGTGTGTGTGTGTGCAGGGAGAAACACTCATTAAGATTGCCTAACAATGAGTTTCACAGATGTGTGTACATAATGATTACAGGCACATATTTGAATGGATAGTTTAAATAGACATTTAAATTTGATAATATTGAGAAAAGTTTCAAATTCATCTGGGAGAGAACATTTAAATGTCCCTGCTGTTAAAGACAACAGTGGTGTATTGTGGTTTTTAATAATTCCTATTATCTCTGATTATCTAAAGCACTAACTGAGAAGGATCAGTGTGTTAATTGACTGAAGAGTCGTTAATTTACATGATAATGTGGCGGGAAAAAAATACAACCCTGTGTGACAGATGACAGATGATGATAGGCAACTTAATTGCTGGATAATTAATGGAAGTGGCAGCATTTTGTGGGATGTTGGAGTTAGATGAAATTCCTAATACTGAAGTATTAGAATTTGTGCTTTGGCTCAAAGTATGATTTTTAACCATTTGTCCAGGCTGTTTTGATCTTGATATGAACTGTACAGTGACAGCCCTGTATGTACAGCACCAATCACAGTGGTCCCAAGCTTGTACTTCAGTATCATTAATAGTTTCTCAATTATCATTTTACTCTATAGCTATATTCTCAATGCTGATAAATTAATTTGTAAAAATGTGGTGGCAGACAGCATGCTGATTTCAAAGGGTGACTATTCATCAGTAATCTTTAGAATCTATAATAATAATCTCTACAGGATTTTGAGAATACTACACACATAAACAGAGCAAATACAGGTCAGGGATGTACTTACATGTTACATACATCCACAAGATAATATGAGAACTACATACTGTGTACCAAGGTTATGATAGTTCTGCGTTTCCAAATTTATTTTAATTTTAATGACATTTTAGGATTTGATTTGAATTTCGGTTGGTCTGTAGTACCACCAGTGGTTTCATTTGTTTTAGTTTAGTTTATATTTCATGGACTAATTTACATTTTAGTTTAGGATAAAAGTTGTCAAGAACCAGTGTGGCAAAATAACCTTATAATAATCTAATAATTAAGTTAATGTTACAATGCTAAACTTCACTAATGTATACAATACCTTTGTTTCAGAGTGGCAGAAACAGTTGAATAAAACACATGATTGCATATTTAAACATTTTACTTCAGACCAAGTTATGCACAGGAATTAACACTATGACAGGTTTTCTTCATCAACCCAGTATGGTTAAGTAAAAACTTTAACAACAGACAGCGCTGCACTGTATTTTCACAGGAAAGTTTCACTAGAGCTTCAAATAGTGAGTCCGCTGCTTGCTGTACTTAAGACATTCACCTCGCTGCTCTTTCTCTCTGTTGCTTTTTTCCGTCAACAACATGTGCTCCCTTCAATGTTAACTGAATACAAACTTATATACAGTATGTGGCCGTCTAGAATGAGACAATGTGTAGAATGATAACAACAATTATTTTTTGTCTTTTCTTATTTTATTTTATTTTTTTGCAGCCATTTATAATAATAATGATAATAATTATATACTTTGTTGTTCCTCATGGGGAAATTGTTGTTGGACAGCTGTCAGACAGTACCTGTCGGTGCTACTGTGGGGTTTCAGTGTCTTGTCCAAGGACACCTCGACATGTTGCCTGGCAGGACCAGGAATCAAACCACTGACCCTGGGGTTTATAGACAACTGCTCTACCCAGTAAGCTACTACCGATATTTAAATTGTTCATTTTCTTCTGATAAACTTTATTATTTCAGTTTACAAAAATGTTTCAAAACTTTTTGTTTGTTTTCATTTTAGTATACAGCAATAACTGTGTTGTGTAAAAAAAGTAATTCGCCAGGCTCATATGTCGAAGTTGTTCATCTTCTGCAACTGGGGTCCATAGCATATGTTCATCTGAGCCTTTTTATTAAACAAGAAAATAGAAGTTTGTAAGTAAATGATTATTAATTATTAACTATTAAGTTAATAAGAGAAACGTGTTAAAGTAGAATTTCTGTCTGATGAGTGTGGAAAATATAACTCAGGTAAGTTTTAAGTATTCAAAGTGCCAATAAGGCAATAAGGGTCCTGTCACTCCTCTCTCTATACGGGGGGAGGAGGTAGAGGTTGTGTCTGAGTATAAGTACTTGGGCGTGTACT
>JAUMHL010000006.1:10664671-10680757 GCA_032362345.1 Sandelia bainsii | reverse complement strand
AGTGTGAACTTTTTACATTTTCCCTAAATTTCACCCGAAAGCCAAATATCCCTAACTTTTTGTGAGTAGTGTATATTCATACACCCACACGCAGAGCTTATATTACGTGCATTGTCTATGTACATATGCTATTAATATACATGTTTGTGATAAACCCACATTATGTCCACAAGATCTCTGACTTCTTTTCCCGATCTACTTTCCACTAATTTATCAGTACAGTAGGGCTACGCAGATGCAGTACCGCGCTCTACTTGTTATGTGCAGCACACAAAAACAGACACATGTCCAAGTGCATGTATGCCTCAGTAGAGTCATTAGTGGTAAACAGGTGATCATTACTAGTGGACACATTTTTGGACTATAATTAAATGTTGGTCCTGCTGAGAGGACACAGCATGGCACACACCACTTGATGAATGAGATACATGGCTCTAGTGCTCTTCATAATAATTTATTTGCTCAGCTTTTTTCTTACATTTATTGTGTTGAAAATAAGACGTATGCTATGGATGCTATAGATAAAAATTCTATGGTCTTGTCAGCTTCTCTTTGTATCATAATTGAAACTAAAAATGCGTGCTATGAGTGAGTTTACTGGGAATTTAACCCTAAATAGTGTTTGTGCTTTTGGATCATTTTACGGTTAACTTATAGCCTTTTGACTATTGCGTTTTTAGCAGCTGAAAATTTATATTAAAACTTTTTCCAGACAGCTGAAAGATAAATGAATAAAATTTAGACATAAGAAATTTACAGACAAAAGGTTTAAAGAACTAAGAGAGAGTTAGAGATAAAGAGAGACAGAAAGGAAGTTTATTAGGCACACTGTTATAGACTATCTTGCTGTTGTTTCCAAGGGAACAGCTATGCTGTGTGTAGAGGTTGCTGTAACCCTTGAATTCTCAGGCATTACGTTTGGCTATGGGCTGAAATTGGCTGGGATATATCAGGATAACATCTAATCTCTTCAATTAGATCCACCAGGGGCATCCCATCTGTGTGTGTATGTGTGTGTGTATTAGCTTGCATGCTTTTGTGTGCGTGTGTGTGTGTGTGACAATCTGCAATAGGAGAAAGACTGTTTTTTTCTACACACATAGGATGCCTATCATGGCAATATGTATCTTCAAGTAATTGCAGTATATTACAGAGCACAAAAAATAATCCATGTTCTGAGGTGGTGGAAAATGTGGTCTATTCAGCATGTAGGCTTTTAATGTCCTTTTCTCAGACTCTTCAATAGCCATCTAAGCGCATACTCAATAGTATTTAAGTTAATGTACATAATGTATAATTATTTATACTCAGCACCCCTCAAAGTGCTGCACTTCAGCAGAGATTTAGTTATATTCTCCTCTGTCCTCTTTCACATCTGTTCTCGAGGCATAAAAAATTTCCTGTTATCTTTTGTGCAGCATAATTCTCTCTTTTGCACTCACTTCATCTTTCTATGTCCAGCTTTTTCTGTCTCCTGCATCCTTTTCTTGCAGCACTTATTACTGTGTATTAAGCAAGGGTGTCTTAACTACTGTGTAACTGTTATGTTAACAGTTAATATAACAACCAAACTGCAGAGCATAAAAGGGTATAAATCTACAAATCAATACATACTTTGCTCAAATTGTCAGCTTTTTTAACTCTAAGGAGGATTCTGTGGCTTGTCTGTCAGTGTGCAGTGCCTATAAAACCTATTCACCTCCCCCATAAGTTTCACACACTGCAAAAATTTCTTCACCAGTCAAAGCTTTAGGAGAGAGTGGCAAAGAAAAAAAGGTCATATTAAAGTTCAGCTATAATTTTACAGAAGGTATGTGAGATACTCTAAAGTCAACTAGAACATGGTCTGACGATACCAAAATATAGCTTTTTGGTTACTCAGTTTTTGAGTGACTCTTAATCATGGAATTAACTGTACTCTGTCTTATTCAATGACTTGGAATTTTTCTTGCATCAATCCCTTGGGCTTTTTAATAACCTTTATGAGGAGTTGCTTGGAGTTTTATTTTATCTTCAGTGTGTGTGGTTTTTGGCTAGGATGTCAACACAGGTTTCACCAGTAAACCTGGATCTTCCAGATACAGGTGTATTTATACTAAAACACATTTACTGCATTCAGGTGATTTGCATTTAACTAACGGTGTGATTTCTTAAACCATCAAGCTGCACCATTGATGAATAAAGGTGAATAATGAAAACCAAGTCGTAACGAGGTGGCTGGAGAGGGTGGCAGGCATATAAGCACAGGACACCACACATTCAAATTCAACTCCAGAGTCTTGTGTGTGGTTAAGTTTAGGTTAGAAAAGCACTGTGGTTAAGGCTAGAGAAAGACTGGGAGTAAATAAACATGTTGTGTGCAAAGTGAGTGTTGTAATTTTTCTGTATTAGGCCACATCACAATCTTTCTCTAACCTTAACCACGTGCTGTGAGTACACAAACACAACCATTAAAAGTTTAATAAAACTGTAATCACACAAACTGAATGTTGTGCTGCAAGATAGGATATTTTATTTATTGACATGTTCAGTATCAACATATTTGCGACTTGCCATTTATGTTAATTATCAACATATCCACATTATGTTAATAGAAAACATAACTAGGTTGCTATTATTATGTTTTTGAGTTTGAATAACATGCGTTCAGTTTCATAGAAATGTAATTTATAGGAGACAAGGTTGTTTCTAACTCAGGAAACACTGGAAAAATATTTGCTCTGAAACCCACGGCGTACATTGTTTTGACCAAAAATGGCATGTTCAAGTAAAAATTAATATGATCACAGATCATCACATAGATAAGAGAAACAAAAGAAATCATGGATAAGGGTGAAGAGTTTAGAAGTTGGACAAAATGATGGGCTGGTTCAAGAGAAATTGAGACTAGAGACGTGAGAATGTCCAATTTAACAGGGGTAGTTCCACTTCACACAGGTGTTGTCTTCTAACAGGCTCTACAGGCTTGCCCAGTCACTAATGCAGTACAGCAGACACTGTTCAGCTAATCAGAAAGGATTAGCTGTGTACCAGACATAAAAGTGGCATTCATACGTTAACCCATAATTCTTTTTCTTTTTTTTTACAACTGAAAGGGCTAAGACCAGCAGCCTCAGAATGGACAGGCAACAGATTCTCATTTTGTTTATTTGGTCTGCCTGAAAGAGGAGCACAGAGACTTTGATGTTGAAAACAACAGCGAATCCATGAACTGGGCTTTGAAAAGTTCTTTCTGACTTAAAAACACACTATGGTGCCCATACCCTTTTCTTCAAATTGTGAAATACTGAACAGTCATTCAACTTAAAACATCGTGACCACAACCTCTAGTGCATTAGTATATCACCTAGCAATCCAACCGCATTGATCACTCCCATTAGTAGTGCAATAGCCTGTTGCAGGTGGACTTTCCCACTGCATGTCCATAAGCCATGTTCAAGGAGACATTTATTGCTGGGCCTTACTTTGGTGAAGAGAAGGTTATGTGACTGGGCGCTCTGTTGGTATACCTACCGTCATCCAGGTCATGGTTATCTCAAAAAACGGTTTTCAATGGCAACTGGACTTGTTTTAGTCCCTTGACTACGTTTCACCCTTCCATTCCAGAGGGCTTTTTCAAGTCTGACTTGAAAAAGCCCTCTGAAAGCCCACTGAAAACCGTTTTTTGAGATAACCATGACCTGGATGACTGAGAATCTTCACAGATATATATGCTCTAAAATGTTTAAAATGCCTCTCAAACAGTGAAAGTGTGTCATTTCATCAGCTATCTGAAGTATGTCATCAGTGGTGAACAGTGGTGACACCCATATCCAGCTGTTTGTGAATAATACTCTTAATTCATTAGTTGTCCTTCTCTTTGTCTCTGATGTTGATGAGGATTCATTATTTTTCCATAAAGCAGAGTCCATATGAAATAACTTCCAAGGAAATGTTTCATTTGATTTATTGGATATTCATAATTATTTTAGCATTCATGTGGTTTAAAAAGCCTCCTTTTACTTTTACTTTCTTTATCATTTGGTTAAAAAATACATATAGAGTGGCTGCTTTTCATAAGGCAAACCTCAGCGATATATTACTCTCCACAAGGCAGAACCAGTGATCTTGTTAAAATGTTGTAGGTATTTTTTTTAATAATCTAATGTCTATGTTATTGAAAAAATAATGCATCATGAGGGAATGTATGTGATGGAAATGTCCAATTCTATCCCTGCAGAAACGTGAATTGGTTTGGCTTTCTCATATTTTAAACTCACATTTGATTGAAGGGAATTTTATAGTTAAAGTAAAATGACATCACTACAATGGATTTTAGTGACATACATTAAACTATTATGCTGTTTTCTCTGTGTGCCTGTAAACCTTTCATATCTGTTCATGCTTAAACGTCCTTTCATGAGGACATCATTGTGTAACTGATAATCAACGTCAGCATTTCCAAAAATTACTTCTGTCAGTTTGCAGGGAACATTTCCTTGACTTAAGCGTGTCAATTACTGTGTTGATTGGAAAATTTAAAAGTTCCCAAATCGAAATCATGGCAACAAAATAAACATTGGCAGCAAGGCGTGAGAAGAAATTTGTCAGCATCTGTCAGAGATACTTAAAAATTCAGGTATTAAAAAACAGCACATGGAGGAAAATCCTAGATAATTAGCAAACTGAATTCCCTTGCCAGAGGATTTTTCTTTAAATAAATGACCAGCATTACAAAACGACAGACTAAGCTGTCCATATTACCTATTTAAGCAGTCTATCTGGTGCAACAGTCATTAGTTGTTTGAGCAAGACAGAGCTTCTACCTAAGCAAGGGATACGTTAATCTGACAGTATTCTGCATACCATCAGTTGCATTTACATGCTTTTCTGCAATAACAAAATTGTATAATCTGACTAGAGATACTTCACCATTATAAAATAAAGTATAAGACCATAATGTATGGTCACCACAAACAAGGAAAGCAAACAAGGTCATTCACCTCTTTCTCAACTCAGACACCACAACATGTCATAACAGATCAGCCTCACTAGGATTTATCTTAGAAAATTTTATGTTTTTTAAATATGTATTTGTAATGAGACACAAATCCTGAACTACCAGTGAGAGAAAAATATTGCCAGTGCTGCGTTATACATCCCTCCTAGGAATTGTCCCTCTTTCCTGTAAAGCTATGTGACCTTTAAGTGTGGGCTAATCTCAGTTTGCCCGTCTGGCAGCTGGGCCTTAATCCACTGACTCTCTTTATTCTTTATTCAATCTCTTTATTCAATACTTTAAGAGCCACACTAATCTTTCTCCAACAAATGTTACATACCATGCCTACTCTCTTACTTCACTTTCTCTCTGAACATTCAGGCACACATGCAAACATTTTTTTCATTTTGTTCTCTCCAAATAGACTTTTTCCTACAGTCCTTTTATCATATTCTACGGCCTAAGAGTCAAGATTACCCTGTCTTTGTACCATCAGTACAATAACACACAATAATAAAGCATGTTTCTGTTATGAGACGTACAGGAACAAATAAGGAAAAAAAACTTTTTCTCTTTTTTTCTCCTGCAAAGCATGCATATGCTTTTTTTTTAAATATGAGGTTATGAAATGCAAGTAAATGAAACAAAAATAAAATGAACAGCAAGTGTGGCAGCGATAAGTAAGCAGGCTTTTGGAACAGCATGCTGTAGCACGCAGATGCTCACAAACGGGGAGAGTTAGGATGAGGTCAGGAGGAGTGTTGGCTCAGCGAGTCTGTTGTATTGATACTGTAGAAAGAATAACTGTTCTATGCCTGTGTGTGTGTGTGTGTTGGGAGAGCAGGTGGGTGAGCGGATTGTTCTTGAGTGTTGGGCTGTAAAACAGCTGTCTGAAACAGTGACTCTGGCGAAGATAGATGAGATGGCTACACAAGGTGCTGTCCACTAGCTAGTGTACACCCTGCCTAAAGCAAGAAAATACAAACACACACACACACACAGACATAAAATATACAGCCATCATGTCAATTTCTGTATGTCCTTCACTATTTTACATGCAGCAAAAATGCCACACATCTTAGACGGTTGCTCTGAAGCTCCACTCTGTCGCTGTATTGCTGAACTGGCAAGTAAAAAGAATGGTTGCTCTGAGATTAGCTAAATCTGAAAATCCTAATGCCACGCTTGTCTGTGCCAGCTCACACAGGACCAGACCTCGCTGACATAAACACTGTGTGTTTACGCAGCCACACACATACGCACACATATACTGTATATCTGTACACACTGTGGTAGCCTTACGTGCTGCATTTCCTGACAGATAACATATTCATTGGATTTCTCTTCTTTCCTTTGTCAACTATGGTGTCATCCAGTGGCCATCAGTCAGTTACTGAGAATTTGCATACACACAGACATGCATGGACAGGGATCAGTCAGACCCACTAGTGGCATACTAGCTTGTACCTCAGATTTATGTTATTTTATGACGAGTGAAAGAATGAGGACTTGTGGGCGTATCTTATTTATCTCCACCACTTTAGGGTTTTCTTTTATTTATTTTTTTTGGTGGGGATGTTGAAATGTTGGTAGACACATAAAAGGAGGCAGAGACAGAGAGAGCAAAAGTGAAAAGAAGGCCAGGGGTACTCACAGACATAGTCTTCCTCAGTCACTCCCACGCACACAGAAACACACAGAAAGAGAAGAAAACTGTCGCTTGTCACTGCCAGTCAGTTAGTCACAGAGGCGTGGACAGCTACCTTGTACACAGTACGTTTATATACAGTGAGGACAAGGACAGAGAGGCATAGAAAGGGTGGACGGGGCAGAGAGACAGCAGGTTAAAGAGCAAAACACATGGCAGAAATGAAAACAATACCATCAGGAACAAAATGTAGAGAAAAACAAGATCTTTCAGCACATCGTTGGTCAGCTTCTCTGACCTATAGTAGGAGGATTGTTAAAATGCCATTTTTAGACATGCTGTTTCTTAGGGCCTTGGGTTTTGTTTATCATTCAGTTCTAAGGGTCATTACTGTAGATAATGCTAAGAAATGCATTTTATATGACATGTTTAGTTGGTTTTCACTGACTGAGACATAACCCTGGGATGTCTTTGTTGCTTCTGGTCCATACCATTCAATTAACTGGCTGATGTGTCAGGAATAGGTAAAATTGCTTTAGCTCACAGAAAAATCAGCAAAGCCAAATCAAAACACATACCTCTCTATCAAGGCCATTATGATAATCACCCTATACTAGCCTATAAATGCTTTTTGAGCTTGCATTCTGTTTTAATTCAGTTTGTGTGTTGAAAAAAGAGTTTTACTAGGAATTTCATGAAAAGCTGTGCAAGAGATCATTACCAACATCGCAGGTTTACTCAAAGAATTGCTTATTTTAATGTGTCATGTACTGTAAACAACACCAAAACTGTGGAAGAAGCTGAAAGGGTAGCTGAAGAATAACAATATATACAATACAAGCTTGAAAGATAGTAGTAGACACAGTGATGTATGAAAAAGAATACATATTTTTCAGACATGAAGAATACCTTTGGACAAGCAAAAGAAAGAAAGGCCTTACAATCTGATGAAAGTAGACAAGTAATGTATATCAACAGTTGTCCACTCTGTAAATGTGTTAATGATTCTCTTGCCTGCTCCTTAGAGTGTTTATACTGTTTAAAATCATGATGAAATAACTTGTTTTTATCCTCTCTGCTGCCATATTGTTTTTCTGCTGTGTTAAATCTCTACTGCCTGTGAACCTGTTAGCTCCCTTGTATTGTTGCCATCCTCCACCTCTCTTATATTCACCAGCTGATGTGAGGCAAGGCTGCCTTGTAGTGCCTTCTGTCTATTTACTCCCATTCATAGGATTCACTTGAGAGGCCACAGCTCAAATAAATTCACAGCCACTGCGCAGTAGGGACCTCTCTCTCCTTTCCCAGCTTGCTTGCTCATTCTCTTTCCACATATCCCTCCACCCCCCTTGTATTCTTTCTCTGCATCTTTTCCTGTCTTCATTTCAGTTTTTTTCCTCATCTTTCTGTCTCCTTAACTTAGTGTTGTTCTGTCCATCGCACCATGGCTTTTCTGTTTCTCTTTTTCAAATTGATGTAGCCACACTTTGGTTTAACACAAGAGCAATCACCCGGCACCATGGGAAACAGTGGTGCTGAAAGGCAGGATCTGCTGAGTTGTTGTAGTTAACAATAATCCCAAACATGATGTATAAAGTATAAAAATCAGGGTTACAGAGTTACAAAGGTTAACATAGGAAAACCCATTCAGTATATTAAAAATTAAACATAATCAGGACACAGAAGTACAGATAAAGGCCCAGCAAAAATACAGTACATAATAAAATTAGAATGGTGAAAAGATAGAATGGTGAAAAATTCAATGGCAATTGAAGTAAAAGAAACAGTGATAATTAAAAAAAAAACATTTTAAGTGACTTAAAAGATGTCACTGATTGTGCAAGTGTGCAAGAAAAGCTCAACTATATGCAAATAGGCTGTAAAGGAGAACAGTCACAGCCAGGCGAGAGCCAATCAGATTATTCGGTTCCAACGGAAACCAAAGCAGAAAGTCAGTTTACTCCCAATATGAGTACATTTTAAACAAAACAGGATGATGGTGATGCTGCATAGTCTCTGTAGTAACTCAGCATTACTGTTCAGAGCCAATCCAGAATAAGAATGGCTAATGTTGTTTGGTCTTTTAAGATTTCTTAAGAGTCCAGAGACAGCATTTTGTAATGTGCAACTGTAAGATTATTTTTTTTCTTAACCCTGAATACTTTAAATTACAATAATCAAGTGATGATATACTCTTCACCTTAAAGGAAAGACCTGATTTTTGAAATGCAGTTGGAGGAAGCATGATTGGACGTTTATGACTTGTTAGTCTCAGTGTCCAAATAAACACCTAGGATTCTGGCTGCTGGTTTAAGATTTATAAACAGGGTTTCCACACTGTTCTTTGAGAAGACATGGATATTGGATGGCCAAAACTACACAAGACATCAGCTGATGTAGCATGCCTTTTTCAAAGTTTTTTGATGTAACATAAATCTTACTGTTGCCTGCATAACAATGACAATAAATATTTTGTTTTACAGATAATATGTCATTGTGAATCATTTATTGTAAATAGAGAAGATGAGCCAAGGATGGTGCCTTGGGGAACACCATAGGTCAGAGGGGACAATAAATAGTATGCGTCATCAGTGATTACTGAATACGTTCTGTTTGACGGTCTAGGGTGGAGAGAGTCAAAGGCGGGACTGCTTAGGTGAAGACATTTTACAAGGTGACAAAATTGCATGACCAGTTTCATTAACTGCTGAGCTACTTCAAAACAAAATCAAAATTACACAATCAGAGTGCCTTGGTAGCCAAATGGTTAGGGCACATGCCACATAACTGCAGTGTCTGAGGTTTGAGTCAGGCTCTGGACCTTTTCTGCATGTCACACCCCTATCTCTTCTCTCAAGTTTGCTGTCTCCTCTGCACTTCCGCTATCAAATAAAAGCCTAAAATTACAGTAAAAGAATACACAATTCCCAGCATCAGCTGTCATTGAGAGAGCATTGGTTACTTTCATTAAGGCTGTGTTGGTGCTATGAATTCAAAACCTGACTGTTATTCATAAAGGGTCATTTTGATAAAATTACTTTTTCTAATTTTTTTGGTAAAATCAGGAGAGTAAATTGTTGGGTTCTTAAGAAATGTGGTAGACTACTGCTTACTTTAGGTAGGAAGAAAAACAGCCAGTAGAGAGAGCAAGTCAGACAGTTGTAAAGAAAGTGGGACCAACAGTGTCAACAACCTCTTCAAGTGGGCAAAATATGTGAAAGAAGCAAAGCTGCTGCCTTTAAATTGCTTAAAGAAACAGCATTTAACAGTGAAACACTCATAGCATTTCAGCCATTTTTCAGTTATCCCTATCAAATGTGTCTAACTGAACAGAATGCCTCCAATATAGACCTACATGGAGGAATGGAGCTGCTGCTCTGCTAACATGCTGCTCTCACTATACCTTCTATGTGATATGTTGTTTAGGATCATAATGTAGAAAGTGGTCACCACTTGGGTTGTGCTGTGTGAATCTGTTTGTGTGGTAGTGGTATAGATCTGTGGTAGAGTTGTACAGTATATGTTGGCTGGGGATACAGAAAGGTAAACCTACTGCAGAATCCATGTCCTCCAAGGAGAATTTATCCCTCTGGTGATGCACACAGGTGTTTTTAAGGCACATTTGGCACATGAACACATATATGTGCACATATACTTACGAACATGCACACGTGCACACACATAGACACCTGACCTTGTGTTTTACCTTTCCAGAAGGAGCATGAATAAAACAGGACTACAGAGACTCAGTAAGAAGCAGAGAGACACAGGGTGTACTGGCAGATCTCTGCAGCAGTGGTAGTGTGTTTGTGCCACAATCTCCATGTCTGGACTTACAGGATTAGCACTCTCTTGGATGCTGTCTGCTCTGAGAATACATACTGTTTCACTAACCTGTCTGAACAAACATGCACACACATGTATAGACACCTATTTGCACACACATATGCAGTTGGCAGTTAAATTTTTTTTAACTCAGGAAATTGTGACAGAAATCCTCTTTGAACCATGAAAACTGTGTCTTTTTGAAGGGATGTGCATTTATAAATTATCTTTATGACATATTTAGCAGTTAAGTCATAATTAGATTAGTGTTTAATACCTGTGAGTTAAATGATATACAGTATAATAAATAAAACAGAATTAAAGCAGATGTGTCAGAGGTTTTCTGTAAATAGCAACAGACTGTATTTGTAGATAAATAAAAAATATTTTCAGTGCCATTCCTCCATTATTGACACCAATAGTAGACTAAAACTGTGTGTCTGTGTTTGTGTCTGTCTAGTTCTCTTTTAGCTGATCTCAGAATCAATATTTCAAAATCTCTAGGGTTTCTTTGCCCTGCTAGTGAAGCAGTTATGAATTCTGAAGACTCAGCTGACTGAACCTCTGACCCTTAAAAGTGCCCACTGAAAAGAAATGAATACTGCCACTGTGTTATTTCAGTCTCTGTAAACAAATGGAATGGGGAATGTGATAAAATTCAATGCCTTTCAATGCTTTTAATATTTGATTCTCCTGAATGACCTCAATTCTCAGAAGGTCTAAAAGAAGAGTCTCATTTCAAAATGAGATCCACTATTTGGAGTGACACTTATTCTGAAAGCACGACTGATGGCCAAAAGTAAAAATAAACCGTCAGACTGTTCATAGTCCTTGAAGAAACACTTTTACATGTTGATATTCAAGTTCAATTCAATTCAACTTCAAAAACCCTGCTACCAAGCAAAATTGAGTATTAAGAATAAAATTAGATAGTATCTATTTTTCATTGATGTTAAGACTTTGTAATAATTATGGACACTTTGGGGTCACATTTCCCAAAAGCACTGAAAATCCATTTTACACTTTCTTAGGTTTAAGAGATGTTTGCCAGAGTAACATGATCCAACATCAGAATCAAGCCTGCTATAGAGCGGGTAAGAGAAACCTGGTAATATACAATCAATTCTAAGATTGTTGTAAGTTACAATACTTTCATCATATTTAATCTAGATAAGGTTATATGAATGATCACCTTAGACGTAGGAATCTTTGGGGGAAATCAGATCATGCCATTCTGAAAGTCTAGTTATATCAGTGCACATTTACACCATTACACTAGTGTCCCCACAGATTTGAGCTCTTCAATATATATTTTGAAGAAAACAAGCTTTTAAAGAATTTATGAAAACTATTTACAGAATCAAACTGTCAGTGCATTTATATTAGTTAATACTGTACCTTGTTTTCTCTAGGCTATTCACTTGTACCGTTAAAAAGTCATAAAAATGTGCCTATATCTATTGTGTATTTATGCATGAGTGTGTGTGTGTATGTCTTTGCTCACAAGTGCTAGTGTACTGCTAGTTTGCCAGATAAGAGGAGCAGTGGGAAGCCTATGAAAGCTTAATGTGCAGCTTCATATTTAAAAGGAAGTGCATTAGGGGCTCTGTGCCCCCATCAGTCCTCTCACAGCATCCCTCTTTTGCCTGCAGCCCTGCTAAAATCCCTCTCAAAACCAGCGACCCCAGCTCACTCCACCTCTGTCGCAGCAAAGGCAGTCACGAATGAATGAGTGTGCATTTAGCTGGAAATTTTCTCTCAATAGCTCAGTTCAAGTTAGCAAATGCAGCACAAGTGAGCCAATATGTTGCTAACAGTGAACAGCAGAATTGGCAGAGAGTCATGTTTTTGTTTGAATTTTATATGATATAACTTTAGAATTTGGACTGAAAACCTCACATTAAATGAAATAAAATAATAAAATTACTGAATTGGATATGAACATGTACAGTTCTTTGCAGAAAGTGACTATAATTAACTTTTGCAGAACAGTTAGTACTGTGGGCACAAGTGGCACGTACAGGTCAATAATAAATACTAAAATGTGATGTACAGGTAGAAAAAGGGTCAGAGTCAGTGTCCTTTATACAGCAATATCAAGATAAAGTTTGCTAACTTTGGATCCATAATCACAAAGTGCCATTCGATGGACACGTAATGTCTGAGTCCCTTCTCTTTCTTTAGTGAGAGCTCTATATGGCCTTCACAGCACCTCTCATAGATCATTTTTATCTATGTACAGTACATTATGGTCCATAAAAGTGTTTTTCGTCTTGCAAGTGCAGTGTTGACCTGAGTTGTTACCTTTATCAGTGCTGTACAGATTTAGATTAAGTTATTTAAAGTCTTCTTAAGGGTCACTGATAAAATTCTTAAAGGGCAACAGCGTTGCAAGAATTTTGTATGTTAAAACCCAAAGCGATACATTGTTTCACAGAAAGCAGTAGACAGCATAACACATTTATTCATTAGTGTTTTCTACAGCAGGGTCCCATGGATAGCAAGAGTCAGCCATAACTTTTTTGCTATACAGGATGACAAAATAGCCCCATCTCATGTTGTGATCCATTTTCCCTGTTGTTCTGCTGTTCATTTTGGGTATTGTTGTTGTTTTGATAAAAGCCCAGTCGGGGTAACAGCAGGATTCCAAAGCCTGTTTGATGTGACTATGTTCCCTGTCGTTTGGCTCTTTTTGTTGTCCATTCAGTGTGGTAAGATCTGGATTATTCTAGTTTTTGTTCCAGTGGAGGGTGCAAGACAGAAAGGTTTTTTGTATTTGTAGGTTTCTGGTACAGCTTGATTTGCCTTGTTCTTTTAGGACGGCTGCAGAGTTCAGAAAGGTCAGTATGTTGTTCTACGTCTCCATTTTTTTAAATGTGAGATGAGGGCATGCTGGTACCTGGTTTAACCCAATAGCTCATCATAACAAAGCATAAATGGAGTAATATCTGTTTTGTTAAATATGAAGACAGCAACATCTTCTCAATCAGTGTTGGTAGACAGCCCCTAAATGCAGAATGTAGTACACTGTAGAAAAGCAAACCCCTCCAGCTGTATATGGAACTACAAACAGGTTTGAGAATCATAATGTACACATACTGTATTATTCTGGGGTCAGTTGTTACATCCCTTGTTGGCAAGAATCTTTATCATGGCATTTCCTTAACAGGTTAGTGTCATTCACAACCTGGAGGGTTATTACTGTACTTCTTTATGCTCACATTCTTCCAGTTGTGATCTCTCAATTCATCTGTATGCTTAATGTTTAATAATAACACATTGTTCATCACTCTATTTTCCATCTCAGCACTTATCTTTCTTTTATTGTACATTAAGGTGAGGAAGGAAGAAAATTTGCATTTAAATGTCAATTAAGCAAAATATTCTGTACTTTTTCTTCTTTATTTAACCAAAGTTTTGTCTGCAAAGCTTTGAATCATTGTTTACCTGGTGAATAAGACCAAAAATGTCAATTTGCTTTTTCTCATCTCTGTCTCAGATGCACAGTACTAGCACTTCCCTCGTACTGCATCGTAGTCTCCCAATTACTCCGAGTCATTGTGGTTCAGTGCAGAACAAAGGCTAATTTGAGGCATGTCACTAGCTAATTTGTGACATGTGGCAAGCTCTTTGAAATCATATCACACATAGACTGTGGGTGTCATGAATGAATCAAGCTGGGAGGAAACAGCTCTCCACTTTGATCTCATTAGCAGCTTTTGTTCCACTTTGCTTCCTGTTGCACATTTGGAGCTGGACTCTGTTGATCAGCTCTATAAAAGAGGTCATTTAAGAGGAGAGGATGCTAAGCCCCTGACTACTCTCTGATTTTCTATGCTAGTAATAAGTATCTTAACAGTTCCCACATATTGATTAGAAGCATTATTTACCTCAACTGAAAAGAAAACCAAGCAAACAAGCTGAAACAGGCTTTTGTCCCTGTATTATAAGTGTGTTTTATCACAACCTTCGATTAATGTAATAAATGCCAAATAGTATTGTGGGAAGTATAGTAGCTAAATAATCAAAATTCCCTAACACGCATCACAGCATGAAACATGAAAGTTACAGTTACAGTTACATGAAAGAGCTCGGCATGCTACAGCACATTGGTATAAACAGGTCAATTTCTGAAAGCTTGCAGAATTTCAGTAGCATAGTTTTACATTCTATTTATTCCCCACAATCATAACATAGAGCAAAACATAACACATGTCTTGATTAATGGACCACTTTAGTGACTCTCCAACAAATGTGAAAAACATTGTGGGTCGCTCTGAAGTACTCTGCACTTCGCAAGCATTTCTAATCAGCTCTCAACTACATACTTGCTGTGTAATTTTGGCCCACATGTTATCGTTCTTGTGTTGAGCGTTGGTGGCTTGCAGTAAATGTCTTTAGCCAGATGAGACAAGGTTTTGTTCTTCCTTCTCGCACAGCTGAAAAGGCTCTGTAATTAGTTGCCACAGTGTGTCTGGGCAGGGGAAAAGCACAAAGGCCGCGGTACCTCGGCGTGACCATATAAAAGAAAAATATTTTCTTTGTGGCCTCTCAAGTCATATAAAAAGACAACCCTTGCTCCTAAATATTATGTTTCTTTGCAACTAAACTGCAAATGCAATTAAGTTTTGTAGCAAACATAATCACGTTATGAATGTGTAGATTTTTTTTATGTTATGTAGTGCTACATTTATCAAGGGAGATCAAGTTCCAAGTAGGTGATTGGGGTGGCTGGATGGCATATGATGTGCAGGAATGACATACCACAAGCCAGAGTTTGAGTTCCATGTTGGGTTTAAGCAAGAAAAGCACTTTGGTTAGGGTTTGAGAAAGACTGCGGGTTTCGTTTGATAAAGATATTGAGAGTGAAGTGACTGCTACTGTACATTTTTCTGTATTAACCAAGCCCACAATCTTTCCCTGAACTTAACCAAGTGGTGTGAGTGCCTGAACCTAACCATAAAAATTGTAATTAATCGTCACAAAACTAAATGTTGTACTGCAAGATCAGATATTTAGGCAGAACCGAAAACTGTCCGATATTTTGCCGCTTTCTGGGTATATTGAATTGATTTGTTACCTAAGTATTTGTGACTTGCTATTTACATTAATAATGAACATATCTTCATTATGTTTATTGACAACATAATCCAGTTGCAATTATGTTCCCCACAATAACGTATTTGTGATTGCAATTCAGTTGTGTAGAAACATAATACAGGAGACTGTGTTAAAAGAGTTACTGAGCAGTCTCTTTTGGTTTCTGTAAATTTTTAAGGCCTATCAGTTTAGTTTGAGACAGAGAAATTGTTTGAAAATGCAAAAATAATGTGCAGAAAATGTACATATTGTAACAATCATTCATCAAACACAGCAAATTCTTATCTTAAAATAGGTGTACACTCCTGCAAATTGTTTAGTTCAATCATTGTTTGTAATAAGTCTTACATGTATGTCTGCAGAGATAGTGGATCTAGTCACTTCAAGGAGTTGTATATATCTATCTATCTATATATATCTATATCTATAGATATAGATATAGATATATACATATATACATATACACTATTCACAAAAAGTTAGGGATATTTGGCTTTCGGGTGAAATTTCAGGATGAACCTAAAATGCACTATAA
>JAUMHL010000006.1:10611659-10656695 GCA_032362345.1 Sandelia bainsii | reverse complement strand
CATGCTTCTACTTAAATGCCCTACTTTCATGATGTAATATCACTGTAGTGTGAACTTTTTACGTTTTCCATAAATTTTTAGTGAGTAGTGTATATATAACAATAAAAATTCCTAATTTTCTGTTAGTGAATTAATCATAGGAGCTGGTTATTCTCAGATAGGTGGTGAAGGTGGGTGATTCCTTTATGCTGCCATGTTGGAAAGTGGATAGAGGGATTATGCCAGATTGGGGTGTATTTACATGGTGTTAGTGTTGATTTGGTGATCCTGTGAGCTTTCCACCAGGCTGTTAGAGTCAAAGACATAGTAATATTCTTGAAATAGTTCTTTTTTTTGCTTGATTGTGGTATGAAAGTAAACCCTGTGACTGAAATAGTTCCTGTGCTGCAGAATTACAGGAATGTTCACATAGTTGGAGTATGGTTGATTTGTTTCACTTTGTTGTGTAGTTTTAGATTATGGAAAATTAATTAATAATGTTAAATATTTTGTGAACTATAGGGGTCCTGTAGGCATAACAATATGGAATCTGTTTGAAAACTGATTTTATGTTGTCAATTTGTGTCCTTAATTCTTAAGTTAAATAGTCTATGAACACTGTCTGAGGGGTTCCTTAGGGGTTTTCCTCCTGAGGTGAGGGTTTTTGATGAATCCTGTACAGTCTTGGTGGATTACAATTGGGGTGACTGTCTCTATTCTGGTGGCAAGTGCTTAAGCAATAATTATTAAATCTGTGTTGATAAGTAAGAGGGTTTTTTGTTGGGTTTTAGTAGCGTCATCACAGCTGTATTCATATGTGCAGGTATTGGTGAGGTAACCCAATAGGATAATGTTGTTGTTGTGTCTTGATGGTTAGAGGAGAAAGTCTCACTCTAAAACCTTCAGAAAGGAAAATCTCTGCACTGAGCAGCGTTAATTGCTTGTAAAATAGCTTCCTTGGTTTATAGTGGTATCACTAAAGTGTAAAAATAAACAAAAACAACAAATTCATCCCACTTACAAATGCACAAATACCTCTAACTAAGCAAGTTTTAGGTCAAAATGTTATTTTACTCCATCAGAATGTTTGTGTGTGAAAGTAAAATCTAGTCCACTTTTGATGTTGGATGTTGATTTACAAGTTCTGACAGCTATTAAACATGCCTCAGGTTCAAAGTAATGTTTCAGCCAAGGGTGCTTCAGTCACGTCCCCACCCCTGCGGTTCGCCCTGCAGAGGGTCCCTAATGAGAGCAGTTTTTTCCTTGGGGCAGTGTGTCTGTGTGTCAGCTCCTCTTCCTCACTGAGGAACTAGACAGGCAGACATGCAGTAGAAATACACACTGCTACTACGTTAAGATTACAACGGTATGAGATTTTTACGGTATGATAACCACCTCAAAAAAATATCATGGTTTCACTGTATTAAGATATCCTTCTACTACCACTATTATTTTTAAATATCATTTGGAATAGTTACTAGGAGAAAGTAATCACATCCTTTACTAAGTATAAGTACTAGTAAAAGTCCTGCATTGAAAATGTTAAGTAAAAGTATAATATAAAAGTATCATCACAATGTACCTAAAGATTTTAAAGTACTTAATACAGAAAAATACTATTACACTGTATATTATTAGATTATTATTAATTATGCAATAATGTGCTATTACTGTTGTAGCTGGAGTCGATGCTTTTGAACTACAGTATTTTGTATCCAAATAATTATTATTTTCATTTCAAATTAATTTGCTGATTATTATCTCTAACAAACTGATTGTTTGGTTTGTAAAACATAGTGAGAAATTCCTTCACAAGTTCTCTAAACGATTGCTATAATAGCTGCCAATTTACCGATGCTGTCTATATGATGCATTCGCACACACAGTCACTTACTTCGGCCAGAATGTGGGAAATTGTTTTAGTAGCGCATTTTATTGTTGACATTAAACATTCACATGTTATTCGTTGTTGATTAAAGTTAAAATAGGATGCATACTGGGCGAAAATGTTATACGTGTGTCCTTTTTTGCCAACTAGATATCCATTCTCTAGAACCTAAGATTTTATTTTAGGAAATCCCAAGTATTCCCACACTGATGATTTTTATTTCTTTTTCAGGGCTAGAAACTGTTGATATCAGCCTAGTTTCTCTGACATATCCTCTGCTGCTCCATGTGTGCATGTGGTGCTTAACGCCGAGTCTGCACGCACTAATTCAGTTCCTTTTTTTTTTTATAATGTCTAACTTTTTTTCACTAGTAGAGCCTTGTAAACAGCCAATAGTCACTTCTTTCAGCTGACTGTGACAACTGCTGTATTGACTGTTCCTACCACATTCATGTGCGGCACACTATTTTTCAAACAGACCAACACCTACAACAAATGCTACAGCAAAATACCACCTTATACTTCGACACTGGTAGTGAGTCCTGCTGCAACACAGTGTGATCTTACAATAACGTGGAACGTTGTGATCCCTTCGGGAAACCGGCTGTGGCCACTCAGCTTTTCAATTGTCCTGTGAGACTCAAGGACATTACATTATCTGCTAAGTTGTGTTATTTCGCACCAGAGGATATAGGACTAATGTACACTGCCAAGAAGGTCGCTGGTGGAAGCTCTTTAGCAGCACAGACAGAATTACTTTCTAGTAAGACTTAACAAGATGTATACAGAAAGATTTGTTTGTTAATTGGCTTCACCTGTAGCGAAAGTGTCAGCCCAACCACATTTTCAGAAAATTAATTTCTTTTTTTTTTATTTTTTTTTTTATTATACTAATATTATAATTCATTTTCATCAACAAACATGTGTATCCACATTTGCACTGTGCCCGTGCCTGCGTAGGTGACATCATACACAGCAACCCCTCACTAAACCCTCTTATTCTTCCTCTGGGGGCACAGCTTAGTGTAAACAAAGGGAGAGAGAGTGAAGAAAGGGAGAGGCGAAGTGGATTATCATCCCTCTCCTCTTGAATCCAGGGGAGATCAGCGAGTCATTTACACAACATAATTCATTTAAGATGTATTATTCCCCCAAAACTAATGGACTTAAACACAACAGCCATTGCCAGATTATGACACACTCCAGTCAGTTAAAGCAACCCGTCGAGTTTGCACTGTCACTGCAGTTTGGTGTCCCAGCATTTAAGCTTTTCACTTTGCCAACCTGAGAAGTGCGATGTGTGTCCTTCTCTACTTCTTTCTCTCTTCCTTCTCACTGGCATCCAGTCCTAAACTTAATTTAATGTCATTCTAATGAGAGACAGCTAGAACTTCTATACTGTGCACTTCTGTGTACACTTTCCCCTAAAGAGCCAGCTCCCTTACTAGGTATATTTGCTTTTACCTTGGTGACTAATTTGTTGCAAATAAAGAGACACACAATGACACAGCACGCATCTTAACCCAGCATTGATTTGTGATAGCAGATATAGCATTGTCATCTTTAAAAACAGCAGCATTACTGCATTAGGCATTATTATAAACATTGTTACACTGCTGCAGTCGTCTTTTCATTTTGCTAAACATAGAATTTCATTACTCTTGAAATGTTGGGTGAACAATAATCCATACTCATTTCTTCTCTCATTTCCTCTCCCTGCTGGCCTGACTGTTACCTGACCACTGTTGTTTCATCAACAGGTAAGTGCACAATTTCCTGTTCTCTGACACAAGTCTGTTATCTGGCTTGGTTCCACTACCACTTGAACACATCCATTTGTCCCCCACTTGATCAAAGCATTTTTTTTCCTGACAGGTACCCACACATGTGTGACGCTTCATATATTACATTCAGTCCTCAGGAGTGAAAATTGTGACCATAATGATATTTTCCTCACTGGATAGCAAAGAAAATGGATATGTGATAGAAAACATCCTATTTTACTCTAAAAACAAACTTTTTGACATCCATTTTTACACTGACAATGTTGACAAAATAAAATTTTAGAAACAAAATAATTAGCTGCCAGACTTTGGCATTGCCTGCTGAGCCTATTATAGATCAAGCAGACCAAGCTATATGGTAGCAGAAATGACCTGACATTTCCCCATAGCACCGCATATGTTGAGCATTCTATAAGTTGAGAAACTTTCCTTAACTTGCCTATCAGAAGAGAATATCTTTTAACCCCCTCTTCTGTAAGAGCTTTTGCAACTGATTCATTTGATAAAATTGGTAGATATGAATTTGAGATGAGAAAGGTTTTGTTAATAAACCTTGTGTAGTTCATATGTATCATCTGTCCTTGGAAATGAGCATGAGAACAATTCACAGTTAAATATTTCTGATAGTAATAAAAAACAAGCTTGTTAAAACAAGCTATTAAAATTTTAAGTGTCTTTTTTCTAATACTATGCAACATGTCTCAAAGGAAAAGCAGAAGCTCTGAGCAGCAGAAACACAAGCATCTGTTTAACTGTGGCATCTTGAAAGAGGTTTTCTGTGGAGACAGGGCCTTAGTTAGTTAGAAGTTAGAGGTTAGTGGGAAGCTTTCAGGGGTTAAGCCACTGATGGTGGCTGCAGTAAATATCTATAATGGCTAATAATAAACAGAGAACATATAAGGTCCCTGCCATTGTCAGCAGAAAGCTCAGTACTACATCACATCTAATGGCATCCCAAATGGACAATGTCTGCCACTGTCTCTACGAACACAAGGCAGGAACAGCCACTACTTTTTACTTTATCTCTGTAACTACCCAAGGCCTGGAGAAATACATCTTGTGGTACCTCATAAGATCTTACCATCCACCACCGTAAAGTTCAGTCCAATGAAAAGATCTAGTATTAGTCTGTGCTGCCAGCTTAACTAGCTTGAAGTAGTGTTAGAGAGGACCAGCATGTAAAGAGCTAAGCAGTAAAACCTCCTTCGGCTCTTGAGCATTTACTCACCTGCACTTAACTCACTTCTGTAGACATTGATTCAAATCAGTATACAGTATGTACAAGTCTACATAACATTTATGGAGAACAAAAATCAAAAATAGCTCACATTACCAAATTCTAATGTTCTTAGAACTTGACTTCTTTGTAAACTGGTATCTCACAGAGAATACTGAACATCTAAAGAAGAATACATCTCAAAGAGTGTACCTGTACACAAAGTCTAAAATGCTTAGTGCACCACAACCACCCCTCAAAATGTATATATAGAAAATGCTATAAATGTAAATATTACACTTCTAAAGCCATACAAGCATTTTGAATGATTCCAGGACTGTACAGTATTAATATTGTCCAACCATTTTATTGAATTACAGATTTTCTGTATTCAAAACAAAATATTATTTGTACTGTGGTCTAAATTGATAATGAGGGAAATATAGTTGTTAGTTGCTGATATTGGCAGTGGTTGCAATTATTAAATGTGTCAAAGACCTGTGATTCAACATAGAAAAAAAGATGTTGAAACAGAATTGATGAATATGTACATGAGCAATGACTACTGTATTTTGAACAATAAGTAATGCACAGTATTTAAATTGCATGTATGTAGAGCAAATACAGATCATGTTTTTGTTTGGTGGATTGACTGTTTAAGAATAGAGAGGCTCAGAAAAAAAAAACGTGCTGTTGCATTGCATCAGCAGTGGTACTGCTATTGCGCTTCTAAGTCATTTGCACATATATGCATATATATATATATCATATATATCATTTGGAATAGGCAGAATATGCTGCAAAAACAATGACTGTAAAACTTTCTGTTTAATAGAGTGATCCTGATTAACCATTCATATAAAACAGCAATGTGACAAGTGCCAGATTTTTTGATGTTCTGTTTCATTATTGACATTGTCACATTTAGAGAATAGCATATTGAATGTATATAGTGTGGTTAGCACACAGTAGACACTGTTTAATTCAGCATCTAACCATCAGCTGCTAGCACCGGGTCCCTCATTACCCGTCAGCCCATTTGCCAGCTGCCTCATCATTACCCATCTCCCCTGGCAGCCCCTGTCACTCAAAATGCCAGGGAAGAAGCTGGAAAGTCAATTAATGTGTGTTGTATGCAAGCATGTCTGTCTGCCCATCTGTGTGTGTTTAAGAGAGAGATACAGCAAGAGAGCAGGTATGTGTGGAGTAAATAGCGTCTGGGTTAGTGGTAGTTATTTAATACTGTAGGTGAATCATTTCTATCCTTTGAGCCATTTTCTCAAAATATACTGTGGTCCATAGTTAATGACCAATACAAAGTGCACGGGAACAGTGATGCTTCCATGCATTGACATTGCCATTGCATGTCTTCCACAACATCGGGTCCTCTACCAAAGGCCTGGGAGTTTGAGGGTTGTGCACAGAATCTTAGCTGTCCTAGCAATGAATACTTCTGAATGAATACTGGACAGAGAGCTCTGATGTTTTTTGGGACCTGTTGGAACCACTCCCCCAGCTTAGGAGTCACAATTCAGAGTGTTCTTACCACCACTTTCACGTTCCACATCCTGTCTAGTTTCTCTTACAAGCCCTGATACTTCTTCAGCTTCTCATACTTCTCCCTCCTGATCTTACTGTCATATGGAACTGCTACAGTCAGGTTCATCAGGGCATAAATACATTCTGTTGCAATGCAGAACAAATAGGTTTTATAAATAGGTAATTTTTTCCTGTTTATTCTAGTTAATGACAACTGAAATTATTAATTGTGTCGAGATTTTCTTGTCGTGCTCTTTGTCTGATAATATTTATTACTGCTGGCTGTGAACCATATTGCCCCTTTGGGAATAATAAAGTTTCCTTGAACCTTGGGTCTTCACATCAGCAGCCTCAATGTCCTCCTTTGGCCAGCTTCGATTTACTCCTCCCAGGCTCTTCAGGACCTGTGACATCATTTGATGGTACTTTGGTGTTGCTGGACTGCCTTCTCACCAAACAGTCTTGTTACTGGGCAGTAGTAGTAGTTTGGTGGATGGTGCTGTTCATACACTGCTGTTAGGTCGATAGTTGCTATCCAATATCATTGGTTGGTTGCACATTCAGTTGTTCTTGATCTGTCATGTGCAGTACCCGTGTGTGTCCAGTGACTCCTATGGGTTTGTACTGAGTAAACTGGTTTAGCACAAAGTCTGTGTATTTATTTTGTAGCCTCTTGGTTTTGTTTGTGGAAGAGTTCAACAAATGCACTGTAATCCCATTGCATCAGTATGTGTAATGATGCTTAGCTTTAGTGCAGCCTTTGGTTAGCTGTAGAGACTCAGAGTTCTGACAGGGAAAGCCTTCACACTGCCTAGAAGCAGTTTTGGTTGAACTTCTGGAAAGAATAACCCTTTCATCTTTAGTGCACATCTTTTTTGGTGTCCTTTCTATAATCACACTGAACTTTTATTTTGATAGATTGATCTGGATATATTCATGGTAGCATCAGTATTAATCTGTATCTGGACATTTATGCCACTATGTTTAAACTTGCACTATCAGGTTATCAAGTGAGTAAGTTTGGCTTAGCAGAAGATGTTTTTACTTCTTTGTTTGTATTTAAGTAGATATTATTGTATTTTCATACATTTTGTCAGTAAAGAGATAGAAACTAGGGTACAGTACACTTAAACCACACACATTTCATAACCAGATGTTTTTGCCAATTGGCTCCATGTGTAAGTAGCCGGTGTTCAAATTTCAAATTCAGTGGGAGGTGTAGCTTGAATTTTTCAGGTCTAATGTGTCGAGCTAGGATGAAGAGCGTGTGGGTAGTCGAGTGTTTACATCATCTGAAAATGTCAAAACGGATGATACCAAACTAGACGCAAATGAACAGATGATGAGAAGTGTAGGGGGTGAGAAAGGAAGGCGGGAAGAGAGAAAGAGAAAGTTTTCTCAATGCCAGATGGAAGAGCAGTTGGCAGCTCTCTCATTACGGTGGGGATGGATTTTCCTCTATGGCACCAACACACACACATACAATCACACAAACAAACACACATATACACATGCAGAGCTACCTCCTGTCACTTCACACCACCTGCCCAGCACCTGGTCATCAAAGCAAGACCAAGGTGGGCTCTTATCTTTTGAGGAGAATGAAGAAATTAGAGCAAAGGAGGGAGGAGTGGAAAGGCACTAATGACATATGCTTTCACCTTTGGTTGTTTCAAGTCTATACTGATGCTGCATTCTTTCCTTGTTAATCGTCAATTTACCTGAATCAGCACACTGTATCACTCCTGCTATATAACATCTCTGTCTTCTGCAGTGCTGTGTGTGTGTCACGTCCTCACCATCAAGGCAAGCAGAGCCTGTCGGGTCTGCGATAAATTAAATGTGACACAGATGGGTGGAGTAGCTTCCCCCTTTGATCCAAGTGGTGCAACAGAAGGACAGACCCTGACCAACACATGTCAGACAAAACTGTTGGGCACCACCAAAGATAGCTTTATGGTCCCATTGGATGTGAGCCAGGTGGTGAAACCATACAGAGAGTTGGACACACATGTGCACATTCACAGAAATTGAACCATGGACAGAAACACAGCTGGAAATATAGAAGTCTCACAGATTCTATGGTGTGAACAGAAGTGTGTGATAAACCGGTGATAGTGATACAATACATCATTGTCTTGAGAGCTACTTACACCCTAAGTTTTGAATAAATTATGGTTGCAAATGTGAACTTCTGTCTCCTAGTCTGTCAAGTCAGATCTCATCACTAGGGGTAGCTGGAAGGTGACCGTCTGAGATAGAGCTGAACAATGTGCTCCAATCACAATGCACTCAGCCTCATTGTCTGGCAGATATGTCACTCAAACAAGAGCAGACAGCAGCATTAAGTTGCTAAGCATCCAGAATTATCTGATGTACAACATCATAGTTAACGCGATTACTAATGATATGTTTTTTTTTATATTTGGAAAGACACTTGGCAAGTGTCAAATTGTCCTAAACTGTCTATAAATTAATTTACTGTTGTCCTCAACATTATCTAGTTATTTTTGTGATCCCTGATTCATGCTGCTTTTTTTTTCATTTATGTTTTGCTAAGACAGAATGTCAGAAACTACATTTTACAATTCAATGCAATTGACAAAAGTAGTTTGTTTAATTCAAATGCGTTCAATTAAAAGCATAGTTCTTTGTGGTATTGTGTCCAGCTTCTGTATGCAGAGTTAACACCAATGGGTGGTTATGGGGAAAAACCTTGGGTGGTCCTAAGGAAAAGGTCTTTGGGCAGGTGAGGTGTTATTTCACTAAATACATCAATGCAAAGGAACACTGTCAGAGGGCCCAGAATCTGTTACACCTGCTGTTAATATTAAATACTGTTAATTAAATTCATGTTGATAATTGCACCCATGTTGTGAATTAATTCACTCTTGCATTTATTAACACTGTGATATTATGTAAACTTGTTATCCAAACAGACAACAAAGTTTATCTATGAACTAGGCTAAATCAGTCTATTGATATTGAAATGGTAGTTTTGATTGTAATGTAATGCATGTATAATGCATGTGTCCTAATGGCACACTCAGGGCTGTTTCAATGCTATATCCTTGAAATATAATAGTTACTATGAGATATAATACCATGGCTGCTTCTAAATTGGGTAGAGGCTGAAAGAATATCATTTTGCTCCCACCCTAATGTCTTTGGATATAATAGCCTATTAGATTCCTTCTTTATAGCACGAGTACTGCAGTACTTACACCAAACTGTCTCCAACCAGCCTAGGCTATTCAGGCTTGGAAACCTAATGAGAACAATGACCTTGTGTTCCATTTGGATGGGTGGATAGTCTGTCTTTCTCTGCTCCTCCACCCACCATATCCCCCAACACCGCCACCCCTACACTCTGTGGACATCCATCTTTACGGTTTTCCTCCTTTCTTCATTCATTTTATTCTTTTTTATTTCCCCCGTCATGTTTAGTCATCCTTTGAACATTTTTCTGTCTTTCTCATTCTCTCTATCTCTGTCTCTCTCTCTCTCCTTGTGGTGTATTCCACTGGGCTCTACACAGGCATCCTAAATACAATTACAGTCCACAGCTGAATGGAGAGGAAGGGTCCTCAGGGATCCCTAGAAACAGGAAATGGTCAGGAGGGTTGGACTGAGGAGGGAATGGCAAATCCCTAATTGAATTGGCTGAACCTTGGCAACAAGCCCCCGGGCGACTCTTACTGTGGAATCAGTGGAATCAAACAATGTGGCTCAAACCGCGAGAGATTTTCATCCACACTAGCAAACATACACACAGACACACACACAAATTGCCACAAATGCATCTCATTTTCTCTTTCCCTAGTGTTAGATTTCTCTCTATTCTCTGTATTCTCCCATACCCCTTCTTTTATAGTTTGCACAATACTTGATATTGGACGCAAGTGATAGCCTGCAATAATAATTCATCTTAAGATTCTTTTTGAGTCTCCATAGCCCTGCATGTTATTCTAAACCACTGAAGTAACAGGGAATACGATCGATAATTGTTCTATGTGTCAGTGATGATGACCTCCAACCCAGAGTTTATGGGTTACACTTGATTGCTGAGGAGCTACATACATACATTTCAGTGTGCATGCACGCACGCATACACACACACACACACATACACACACACACACACACACACAGTGAGAGAAAGACGGACATAAACAGGTCATAGCAGGGGAATAGGAAAATCAATCTGCAACAACACTAAATCTTTTAATCCACAATATAGGTGGGTAGGCTGGAGAAAGGGCCGGTCAGCATGAGTATATGCACATAAACACTGAAAATGTCTTGTGGCGAGAATATAAAATTGACTTTAAAGAAAATCTCAGTTGTTTTATTTTGTATTTACTGCTAGAGTCCTGTGGGCACTGTAACCTCAGAAACTGGAGGCATTTCATCTTTGCTCTCTGTCACACATAAATTACTAGAATGAATTGCATTCCATAATTTGGAAAATATTTTAAATATATTGCTGGTATAAAAAAATCTCAAAAAGATATAAAGCTGTACCGTGGTCAAAAGAGGTGCATAAAAACAACCTGATTGATATGTTTATTTATTGTATCATATGTTCTTTTTCTCCATTTTTGTCAGGTCTGCATCCTCTGCCTCCTGCTCTCCTAAGCCTTTATTCTCAGATGCAGTTGCCTCTGTTGCTCTAATGCTTGTGTGAATAGTAGTAGTATGCCACATACCCTTACTGATAATTGGAACAAAATGAGGAATCGATACAGAGGTCACATACATACACACAAACATAAATAAGCACATTTCCACACAAACACACACTGCTGCAATTGTATACACACAGTGGACCAGAGAACTGGAATCAATACAACTCAGAGGCAGAATTTTCCTCAAAATGTATGCTCAAGACAATCTGGCACTGAACATTTTGTGCAACAGATTAAAAAAAAGACTAAGCTGTTTACAGTTAGCTAGTGTGCTTATTCTTTTACACATTTGTTTTTGTAGCAGATTTGTACAGTCTCATGTCAGCCACACTTCTCAAAAGCATAAAGTCTATTATCTCAGTCAAAGCACAAACCAATGCAGCTTACACAAACTACACCAATCAGAAAACACAAACTAAATACTGAAAGCTGTTTTTCTTCTTTGTATTGACATGACTTTGTAGAGTCACCTAATATCAATATCTGTGTTCTAATAGGGTTGTGACAAAATGTGTTCCTTCTAATTAATCCCAAACATCTGGATGACAAAGCCTAGTGCTTACCTGATATTTTTTATCAACGCCTCCCTTTATGTGCAGTAGAACAGCATAATTTTACAACATTTGACCACAATTTGGCATTACACAACAAAGAACATTGTTTTTTAACAACAGCATTCTCACTCAGACAGAAATGGGTTCAGGGATCACAGGACTGTCTCTCCATGTGTAAATATCTGTCTGGATGTGTGTGTGTGTGTGTGTGCGCGCATTTGGCATGCATGGATGCACATGCATGCGTGTATTCCCCTAACTAAATGTCTTGTGTTTTACTGAGTTTCTCCTAGGGGAGGAAAGAGCAGCCAAGTGAGACTAACAGGCAAGTCTAAGTGGAAGTGTGCTGATGGTTCTAAGTGGAAGCGTGCTGATGTAGGATGTTACTACATCCCATTTAAACAAGAAAGATATTTGATCATGGCCTCCAGTTGTCCTTCTTTCAAGACAATAGCGCTATAAATGTTACTGCAGACCGTCAGTGTTTGTTTCTCCACAGGTAGCCTATTTATCTGTTCAGTTGTGGAGAAACACAAGAGTTCTGATGGTTTTTGTTGTCTCTGAAATATGTGAATACCACAAAATCTACAGAAAATACACAACATGAAAACTAAACTAAACATGAAAACTAATGTCTTTACCTGAGTGCTTCTTATCTTAATGACCTTTCACTTTTTAGTTATCATCTCCATTTCCCATATTTTCAGGTGTTTTTTGCCATAGTTTACAATGCACTTTTTCAGTGTCAATGTATGAAATTTTACTTGTATTTTAGACAACAAAGAGCTTCTGCTGGATACAGTGTGCTTTCTAAATATAAAATTATTACTGTTAGTAACTAGTGTTTGGTTAGACCTCCAATCAACTGTTTTGGGTCAGTAAGCAAAGTCAAACTGAACCATATGCAACTTAGTTATCTGGATATTTCAATTGGGTGTCAGTTTGTTGGACTCAACCAACCTCACATAGGGGGAGAGTAGAAGAGAAAGAAAAACAGCAAACAAAACTGTGTGATTGATTTTTAATTAAGTTGACTTTTTTCAACTTAATACTCTTACTCTTAATACTCTTTTTAGGGGAAATAATACCTCATTAATTAACAGATAAATCAAATTGTCAACTGCTAGTGTAATGTAACTTGCATTACTTACTATATATTTCATCTTCATCAGTACACAGTTTAAAATATAAAGCCAGAGCAGAAGCCAGCTGAGAACTGAAAGTTTCATGTTTTAAAGTATCAAAACTCAAAACTCTAACAATCTTAATTATGTAATTTGAGAGATTGAAAGTTTTCTTTAAGTTGATGTGACAACAGGAGCTTCACAGTGTCATTAACGCATACATCAATCTTTCTTAGATATCCCTCAGATCAAATTTAATTTAAATCTGAGACTAGTGCCGAAAGTGACAGAAATAAAATATTCTACAGTGCCAAGAAAACTAAATTGCTGTTTCCTGTTGGTAAAATTATCTTTCCAGAAATGTATTTGTTGTGTTCATTTTATTGTTTAGCTATTTAATTAAGGTAATCTACTTGCAAACAATTAAAGATTTTTAACTGTACTATATACTGCAAGACATATATAATGCCCTGCTTGTTCATCAGTGAACCATCTTCAAAAATAAAATCACTTTTGTGCATCAATCTGTATTGAAAACATGGTGACAGTGATCTCATTATCATTTCAAAAGGCACACTATCCTTCCTTTGAATTGTATGTTGTCACACACTGCATCTATGCTTGATTTGTGAAAGCAGGACCATTACTGTATCTACTAAATATTCTCAATCTGCCTCCAGCATTTCACATTTTTCACCTTGTAAAAAAATATCAAAAATTTTTTACAGCTCATTTAGTCAGACATTAATCATTTACGTCGTTTGATTTGCCCTTTTTTCCTTGGTATTATAAAGTCATTTGGCTATGTACGAGACATTTTAGGGAAGTGCAGGAAAATGTCAACAAAAATAAGACATTTAACTACATTAAACACATGATTTCCTGGCTATTTCCCTGTTTCCTTTGTCTAAATCATCAGTTTACATTCACATTGAGGCAGACCAAGTGCACCTCTTTCAGATCAGAAAATGTTCTACGCACACCCGGGTTCTGTGGTTTTTCATTCAACTGCAGCAAACATGGCTCATAAGAAATGGTAGATAATGGTCTAGTAGTAATAGCTCTAAAAGCATGTTTGAACTGAGAGTGCATTTGTTTTGTGGACTTGACGTTTTTCCTTTTTATATCTGTTTTTTTAACAATTGTCTGCCCTCGCACATTGTCAAAGCCTACAATATTGTGCTTGTGTTAAAGAGATTCACAGCAGCTGTGTGTGCATGTGTGAAGAAGAACACAAAGAATATGTGAGTGAATGTTTAATAATATTTGTGTATATACATAGAAATATATATTTGTGCCAGGTCTACATAATTGAAACAACTTCCATTAATTGTAACAGCACAGACATGGAAAGGATGTCAAACGTATCTGCACGATGTCTGCACACCTTGATCATTTGTCACACAACACGTGCTTTGCACACATACAGTAAGTCGTCATCATGCTAATGAAGCTTCATAATAACAACAATAAGAAAAATGATAATAATGTGAACTAACAAATTGAACCTTGATTAACTTTTCTGAACTTAAATGGCTTTTTGTGTCTTGAATTAATGGGATAAGAAAAAATAAAGGAGGATCAGTGTTTAACACATACCGTATAGAGATCAGCGACAATATTAAATTCACCTGGTGGTTTTAATGTTGAAGGAAGCTGATTTCTTGCCTTCAGCAGGAAGAGCATGAATGTCTAATGATGACCAGCACCTGGGTGGATAGTGTCCCTATTGTGTATCAGTGAAGTTGTAGAAGGCTGCCAAAAGTTGTTTAGCAGTATAAAAAATTTGTAGAGGCTTGATACACTGAATTTCTTTTTGCCGGTAAAAAAATGTAACTCAGTTTGTTAAAGCTGAGCTTCAGGTGGAGGCCAAATATATCAGCTAATGTCAGCTTGATAAACCAAAACCTCAACCAGAGTGTTCTGAAAACTGAGAATTTAGTGCTGTTGGAATAGCAATGGATGAAGTTAGTGGAGAGATCACTAAAATCATACATCACCTCACAATTGCTTCAATAAAGCTTTGAGCAAAGAAAAACAGTTTATTTAACATTTTTATTGTTGATCATCAAAATGTTCAGAATTGGATTATGACTATATGTATACATCATCTGTCAGATGATTTAACCATAATAAAATTAGACTCGACATTGGTTTTACTCAGCATGGCGCAGCACGGTGGTGTAGTGGTTAGCACTGTCACCACACAGCAAGAAGGACATGGGTTCAAATTTATGGGTTGGCCAGGTGCCTATCTGTGTGGCGTTGTGTGGGTTTTCTCCGGTTACTCCGGTTTCCTCCCACCATGTATAGGACATGTATGTTAGGTGACTCTAAATTGTATGTGAGTGTGAATGGTTGTCTCTATATGTCAGCCCTGCTGTAGAGTGGGTGTTCCCTACCTCTCGCCCAATGACAGCTAGTATAGGCTCCAGTACTCCTGTGACCCTTATGAGGACAAGCGGTTATGATAATAGATGGATGGGTGGTTTTAATCAAAATGTAAAAAACCCACTCACAGTTTTAATCACACCATTAATATTGTTCTGATGTATGGTGTTGAAATTGATAATTTATTAGTTTTTCCTCAAAACTCTCTGTTGTCTGACTTTTTTTTTAATATGTGGATTTACTATATTGGAATCATTAAGGAAAAGAATACATTTCAGTAGCTGTTTATCTGAAAATGCAGTTACCAAATTTATGGAAATATTGTTTTTATTAGAGAAAAAAACTGATCAGATGGACTCATGTACAACTGTTTTAGATTAGTTTGTAAGTCTTACTTAGACTGTTTCTTTCCCATGGATCATGCAGAGTTAATTTCAATTATTAATTCATCTAAAGTATCTACATGTCTCTTAGAGCCCATCCAACTACACTGCTCCAAGATGTTTAACCTTCGCTCAGCATGCTCATATTAGATCATATAAATCTATCTTTACTAACAGGCTATGTAGCACAGGCTTTTAAGGTAGCTGTGGTCAAACCTTTACTCAAAAAACTACTCTTGACTGAGGGGTTTTAACCAATTATAGACCAATATCCAAAAAGTCGTTGCAAAGCAATTATTTGACAACTTGTGCTGGAACAATCTTTATGAAGATTTACAGTCAGGATTTAGAGTACGTCATAGTACAGAAACAGCATTGATGGCAGTCACCAAAAATCTACATTTGGTTCAGACAGTGGATGATGCGTTTCATCACTCACACAAGTGACTTCCTCAGTTTCGGCTGACTGCAGGTTTCCCCAACCTTATAAACAGTAGCTTTGCATAATGACCGAAACTAGCATCATTGACTAACAATGGGCCGTGTGATCAATGACATGCAAATTGTCCATTGATCAATGGCCATTCACAGAGATTGAATGACTGCAATCACAGCATTGGAAGATAGTGAAAGATGTACCCTTAGGCCTTGTTGGATGGTTGTTCCTTTTTCGCGTAAATGGCCTCCTTGAATCTCTGCTCAAACTAGCGTTCCTCCCTGTCCAGGATGTGCAAATCTTCATCACTGGAAGAGTGAAAGATGTAAATAGACTGCAGAGTCCTGGCCTCACAAGGTAGCTCTTCTGCGTTGTGTTGTTAGCCAGTGGTTGTTTGGTTTCCCACTTAACTGCATAAACTATATTACTCTGTTTGTGCCAGCGGACCCGATCCTTGGATCCATGGGGTTGACGAGCCACAGAGACACAGTATTTTGAGAAAATGCATCTCAGCTGTTCCAATACTACTGACACATAAGGGATCACCAAAGGTTTCCCATTGGGCAGTGGTTGTCCTTCCGCTCTCCTGGGTTGCTTAGAGCATTTTTTAGGTGCCTTCCCTGCTTTGACAAAAGTCCAGTTGGGATAACCACATTTACCCGACGAAGCGTTTCAACCTTACAAGAAAGAAGTCCAGTTGCCATGACCCAACTTCCAGACAACTTCACCTGGATGACTGAGAATCTTCACAGACACATTTACTCAGGGCCTTTTTTTGATATGATGTTCTTCAGCTTCCCTAGCCGCTGTGTCTGTGGGGATGGTGTTCACTCTGTGTCACTGAGGATGTCACTTAGATGAGTGATGAAATGCATCTCCCACTGAAAAAAACACTTTGTCCAGATGGACAGAATCAACTTTCTGGGTTTACATTTTATTACACAGACTGGAACATGTCATTGGGATTAAAGGAACAGCACTAGGTTGGTTTAAATCTTATCTAGCTAGTCTCAAATTTGTTCATGTTAAGTATAAGTCTTCAAAGCACACAAAAGTTAGTTATGGCGTTCCACAGGGCTCTGTGCTTGGACCAATTCTTTTTACTTTATATGTGAGCCTCTTAAGCAATATTATTAGGAAATGCTACAAATTTCAATTGCTACGCAGATCACACCCAGCTATATTTATCCATGAAACCAGATGAAAGAAATCAATTAGTCAAACCTCAAGCAAAACATAAAGGCCTGGATGTCCTGTAATTTTCTACTCCTCAATTCAGAAAAGACAGAGGTTATTCTGTTTGGGCCTATAAACCTCAGAGACATGTTATCTACTCATATTGCTACCCTAAATGACATAGCATTGGCCTCAAGTACTACATAAAAAATCTCTAGAACTGCCTTCTCCCACCTGAGGAATATAGATTTAAAATCTTTCTCCTCACACATAAAGCACTTAATGATCAAGCTCCATCATATCTAAAAGACCTCATAGTACCAGATTATCCCAGCAGAACATTTTGTGCTCTACTTGTGGTTTCTAGAGTTTCCAAATGTAGAATGGGAGGCAGCTCCTTTAGCTATCAAGGCTTTCTCCTGTGGAACCACCAGAGGTAGACACCCTACCTATTTTTAGAACTAGGTTCAAAACGTTCCTTTTTGATAAAGCTTATATTTAGAGCTGGCTCAGGTGGCTCCATATCTTAGTTATGCTGCTATAGTCTTCTGGGGGACCTCCGTTGATACACTGACCTCCTCTCTTCTCCTCTCCTCTCCTCTCCTCTCCTCTCCTGCCATCATTAACTTTGTGTCTTCAGATGACTATTGTTGTGATTTGGTGCTATATAAACAAACTGAATTGAATTAAATAGTTATTCAGCTGAGCGGTAATACATACTCTACTGAAAATGTGAGCAACTAATTTCCCAGCATATGGGGTTGTGCTTTTGTCCATCTGAAAAAGCTACCGAAGAGCTTATCTGGATTTTCTGAACTAAATAAGTGCAGGTTCTACACAGCCCTGTAGTGAATTGTGCTGATGAGATAGATGATTCTTTTTTGATAATGCAAAAAGGATTTGTGGGAGGTGTGTGAAATTTTGCAAGTAAGCTGTGAAGCTTCCTAGTTGAATTCTCTCTGCAATCTAGCTGAAATATAACTTTTATTATATTCTGCAAACAGTGGTAAAGTTTGACAGCCTTACACCTGACTGAGCAATTTGAATGTGCCTCTTGATGACAAAGGTGCTTTAGCGATAGCCACCTCATTTCTATAAGTGCTGATTTGCCATAGTTGACAGGTGTGATTGTAGCAACTGAATACTTGCTTCACGGGATGAAAAAATATTCATTCATTAAATCTCAGTGGATTGCTCCTCTTGAGCTTTATGTATGCAGTGGCCTTTTTCCTGAGTGACCAGCTGACAATCACTGGTTACCACCCATCTATGAGAGCATGGCTATGTGTCAGGTAACTGACATTTGAATGGCCTCCTCACTCACTGTGTGGTGTCAACACCTTTGTCTAGCCCTGACAGAAAGTCAGCTCTGATGGATATGACATTGCAGTTCCTTGACATTATTGCTCCCATTGAGAGGTCCGTAGGAGTCCACATGTACAGGATACAGGATGTCTCTGCTTCTCTGTTTCACACACATATTCAAGCACACAAAGTGAGCATAAAGGCATGAAGTCAAATGGCGTAATCCTTCAATGATCCATCAAGTGTTTGAGGAGCCATTGTGTCCTGACCATTAACTAGGCGAGGAGAGCATCTTTGAGATGGTAATGCTGCTGCTCTCATTTAGCACATAGCCAAGACAAAATGCCAACTGCTAATCAGCCATATGTGTGTGTGTGTGTGTGTGTGTGTGTGTGTGTGTGTGTGTGTGTGTGTGAGTGTGAGAGAGAGAGAAAGAGAGAGACCATTAAGGGTTTTCAGAAATTCACATAGACATAGTCTCCCTCATTATTTGTGTGGATAACCCATCCAGCCAATAATTGGGTTTTTGCTGGAAATCTTATGGAATGCAGTGGATGCTCAGAATTTACTGTATATAAACCTTCTGTGAACAATAGCAACCATTTGACAAGAAGTGGAGCACAATTAGTAGGTGACATCAAATGTGGCAAGTTCTAGCCAAAGCTGCAACAGCAAAGAAATGGTGGTTTGTATTAACACAGTTTTCGTCATTAACCAAAAGCAGTGTTTTGCTTTTCTAAACCTGGTATTTTATCATGGTGTTAAAATGAATGGAACAATTTTACATTTTTACATTATCTTGTTTTACCACTTCATGAAATTAAAAGCTTAATTTGTTAAAACGTAAGTAGATTTGTTCTGTATTACTTTATTAGGTCAATGGCAGTACATTGAATGAGATTTACACAGTACCACAGTCTACTAAAAATACAGACCCTACCACTCTTGTTCTACTCTTAACAGCTGTTTGTGTGTGGGAGATTTCCATCTCTTAGATAGTTTGTTGCATAATGATTGTAATTCACTGTAATATTATTTTAATACATGGTACTACAAATCATCTGCACTACATTTAAGTTTCTGGACCTCCTGATTTAGAAATTACATTCTTCCTACACAGCCAAAAGAGTAGCCAGAATACATTTGTGAAACTGAATGCACTACCTGTTCTCCATGTATTCGCGAATCAGTGAATTGAGGAAAAGGAGAAAAGCCACAGCAAGATGTGCATGCCCACACATATGTACAGCATGGTGCATTGGAATGTTTGGGCTCATTGTGTGCTGCACTGTGATGTTGGGGGCGGACATTTAACAGATGGCGACAGCTACATCCCAGGATAGTAATGTTCAATTATCTGTATCCAATTTACACCTTGGGTGAGAAAGACAGGGCAAGAGAGAAGTGACAAAGTGATACCCGAATGCTAGAATAGTCAAGAACTGTAGAGGATATAACAGTGACAGGAGTGTGTAGTTTTTTACTTCTTTAATGTCATAAGATGGGTATATGCATTCTTCTGTGAAGTCTGAATCGCAGTTTACTGTGTCCACCTTCCTCTCTTCCCCTGCCTCTTGTTCTTACACTGCTCCCATTGGGCTTGTGCCTGTGGATAGCTATAATTGGAGCATGTTGAGGTCAACTTTAATTTGGTGGTGAAAAAAGCAAACAAGTCACCATTTTATTTATTTATTTAGTTCAATTGTAACACTCAGAAGAAATTAGTTCCAGTTCAATTTGTTTGAAATGACCCAGATGAGGTCAAATTTGTCTTTGGTAATTGAACACAGTTTTTCCTTTCTTCTGTAAATATACGCTGAGGCATGAAAAGTAATGGGTGAAGCAAGGTGTGGCAGTAACTGGATATGATTTTTTATGATTTTTATTTATGAATTTTACTATTTTATTTATGATTATCTGCCTTGTAAATATTTATTGTTCAGGAAAATGAATGGAATATTTGTTTGTATCACAGAAGATCAATGTTTCATTTGTCATATCTGTTAATAATGTAAATTAGCTAGTTGGGTGGTTGAAAACAAATGCAGGTAATTTACAAGCAAATTCTTATTACAAGGGCAACCTGACAGGACTCTTGCCAGGCCACCTTGGCATGAGGCAAGCACACCCACACAATCACACAAAATATAAAGGACAAACAGATGGACAGCATTGAATGGGATGGGGATGAGGATGAAGAAAAGAAAACATTACAAAGCACTGACTAAGATCAGTAATATAAACCATTGGCCAATGGAAGAGATGCAATTGAACAAGCAAATATGTTGAAGGTATAAACAATTACATAAATTTAGCTGCGTGACAGAAGCATTTCCTGCTTTCAGGTGGAATGCATCATAATATACACTTAATAGTGTGCTGTACAGAAATGTGTGCAATTCAGGTATTGAAGGGAGTAAACAGATATGTTTAAGGCTCACAGCTGCTCTCCTATACATTAGGCCAAAAAGGCTGAAGATTAAATGATTATAGACGCTAAAAAGCAGGAGCAGGAGGCATCAGAGTCGAGGATCCTCAAAAGAGGTCTGGCTGACCTGGTTGGCTTAATTCCGTCACAATACCTGCGTGTTGGAGAACTGCTTTATTACAAACTCCAATGCACCTTTCTCCCAGTTGTGTTTGTTGGTATCCTTTGTGGAATTTTGCTATGACTTTTCTTGTGAATTTAAATCACCCACACACACTTGCTTGAGTCTCAAGAACCACCATGTGAATAATGCACTATTGAAGTGCAATGAATGCTTTATTTAAGTATACAAGCCGCACACAAACACAGAAGGTCAGTAACTTTCTTCTACCTATGCTATCCTCCCCTTTTCTTTATTACTCCACTCTTCTACTAGTCCACCCAGATAGATAGAACAGCACACGGTGTAGTGTTGATTGTTTCAGGGAACAAACAAACAAAAAAGCTGCAGATGTAGAGATAAAAGGAAGGAAAATGCAGGACAAAAGAGTGAAAAAAAGTGTAGTAGAGGACTTAAAAGTAAGGTGAACCCATGCATGTTCAGAGCCCTTTCCTCTTTCTCTTACCCTTTATAGGTTCTTATCAAGTGAGATGGTGCCCACTGAGACAGGCTGCCACTGATGGCTTAGAGGTTGCCTAATGACATCATTACAAAAGACCCCCTGCACTGCAGCACTCAACACACACACAAATACACACACACACACACACAAACACAAACATGCAGCTTTCATTTGAGCTGCACAGCTCCTCAAGTCCCTAGCTTTCAGTCCCGCCTGTCAGAGGTCTATTCTCTTTTCGACCTACTGGAAAGCCACAGAAACACAATGCTGTACATAGAAAAGGATTTAAAGGTGATGGTTTAAAAATATGAGGTAACAGCCTTGTGATGACCAAAGCTCTAACAATCACAGGGAGCTTGCACTGTTTGATGCCAAACGGTTTCGTGAGGTTAAGGCACAATGGTCAATTCCCTACAGAGACACAGTGAACACTTTGCCAATTTACTATCATTCTAGCCTTTGTAACGCTGCACAGCACAAACATGCCTTTGTTCACTGACCTTTGAATAATTCAGCTCAAGCAAAATGCTATGACACATTTTTGATCAAAGTCTCCTCATCAAGGGGGGGAGACATTTTCCAGACGGTGTGTTGCCTTCCAATGAGGATAAAAGCTTCCGTCCTCAACAGGATCTTCGACTAATAGTAAGGATAAAGCCACAAAATAGAAAATCCCTCAGAAATACACAACAATCAATGAATTAAACAGTGCACCTGATGCTGAATAATGCACTGCTGCCACATAACTCCTTATCCTGTAGGGATTTGACCTCTGCACGTGGTTAAAAATGAAGCTTGTGTTATCTGAAAGTTTTCCTTGGAAATCTACAGTCCCTTCAACCTGTGACAAATGGCTGGAGATTACAGGTTGGTGACCAGGCATACACATCCACTTCAAAGCTTTGTCTGGAGGAAGCCATTTGTTACCCCTGAGGCATCTATCACAATATAACTTTGCCTTCTAAACTATTCATTTGAAGAAGCAGTGGAAACAAAAAGCATCTGCTGAGTTATAGGCTGTACCCACACTGTCCATCATCTGATGGCAGTACCTGTTTGACACTGTGCAGTGATTGTGTGTGTGCGCGCATGTGTTTGCATCCAGGTGTGTCCATTATCCTATAGCAATTCCTGTTTGAATTTTCCTGTTGGAGAGATTGATTATTTTTTTATCCCTTGGGTGTTCTGTGGAAATTGAAATGTGCTTCTCAAGCCCAGGGGGAATTTCTCTAAGGCTTTAAATGGCAAAATTTTATTGCATGTGTGTGTGTTCGTGTGCATGTTCATGTGTTTGCTTTCTGCAGTCAAAGGGCAGTTTTTATGAGATGACCATAGCCAAACCTACACTTGCCTTTTATATTCAGTCTTGTGCTCACACCCACTTCGTCTCGCTATTTTCCACCATCCACTGCACTGTGATGAATAAAAACACTGAATACTATACTACTCCTGGTAACATGATAGGAGAATGGATTCAAGATTTCTGTGATAGATCACTGCCATACTTATTGATTGGTGTCTTAGAAGAATTAATGGGATGTGTTTGGTGCTCCCAGTGTTGCCAAATCCTCAGTAAGGAAAATCGCTATTGGCTGTCCTAAAACTCGCTAGAAGTCGCTAAATGACGTCATTGCCTAATTTGCATAATGTACTTTGTATATGTAATTGTAATGGGCGCTGTAGGAGAGAGGAGTCCTGGGAGAGACAAAAATAATAATAAAACGCACCCTACATATGTGTAAAACTACGATTGAACTTTCTTCTGTCGATTCTTGTTTTTTAAATGTCACAATTCCAACTTTCCTCATTTATCCGGGCTTGGGACCGGCAAAAGTGACCTAAAATGAACACCCTGGCAGAGTTACTTAGGTTTATTTTTAGTTTTTTAAATTTATTATTATTATTTTAGTTTAGCTTTCTTAAGTCTGGTTTGGTTTTTAATCTTATGGTCCATTTAGGAGCCTGCCACGGCTTGGCGCATGCACGATTCATTTGCAGTCTGGACGCGGAGGGGTGAATATCTCCTGCTCTGACTGCAGCTTGGAGGGACTGATGCGCCAGGACTGGGCTGCCTGTGGGTGCTTTGAGGTGGGGGAGGAGCCGATGGCAGCACCCGCTGCTCGTTGAGAACCGTAGAAAGCAATATGTGCTTTGGCGACAGAGTCTCCAAAAACACCAGAAAAAGTCGCCAGATTTGTCACTAGTCGCTTTTTTGAAAACAAGTCGCTAGAGGGGTCTGAAAAGTTGCTCAATATAGACAAAGATGCTAAGTTGGCAACACTGGGTGCTCCTGTCTTGTCAGCTTTTAATAAGTAAGTTTTTGTTGATAAGTTTGGACTTTTATGGTAAAATTTGTCTCTCTTTTTCATTTATTTTGCATGAGAAGGGTTTGGTGTTTTATTAGGCTTGTAACATGACACAAACTCAAAGCTCTGTGTTTTTCTAGAGGGCCTCTGCTACCCTCTAGAATAACACAGTGGCTCAGTTGGTAGGGTAGCCGTCTATGAACCCCAGGGTTGGTGGTTCGATTTCCAGTTCCCCCAATTGCTGGCCACATGTCTCTTGACATGGAATCCTTGGCATCTTAAGTGGGCTGCCTGTCCACAAGAGTTTCCCCAAGGGGATTTATTTATATTAAGTATCAATTGTTATTATTATGAATAATAATATTAATAAAAAATAATTAATAATAATAGTAAATATGGCTACTACTGTAGATATGTGTTTATTAGAGTTGACAGAAGTAGGATGTTTTTTTCCTCAGTGTTTCCACTGACCAATGTAATTGTATTTGATAAATATAAGCACATTTTGAGTTTGATGCCTCCAACACACTCAAAAAAGTTGGAACAGAGCTTACATGCTTACCAATGTGTTATATTGTTTCTCCTTTTAATTATACTTTTTAGTTGTATATCTACTAAAGATACTAACTGTTGCAAGTGCAATATTTATCCATTCCTACTGTATACAAGACTTCTGCTACAGTCCGTGGTTGCCATTGTCTCACCTTACACTGACCTGTATTTCGCATGGAGAACCTGACATTCTATGTCTGACCATAGTACACGTTTCCACTGTCTTTAAGTCCATCTGACATGAGCTCAGGCACAGAGAACTTGGACATGTTTCTGCACAGAACTGGTTATGGCTTCCTCCTTGTGTAATGGAGTTTCAGTTTAGATTTCTGGATGCAACTTTTTTTGAGTGTGTTGCAGGCATCAAACTCTATGCTTTTATTTACAGAATTACAGTAAGTTGGTCTGTGAAAACACTGATAATCTTTTCTTTGTACTTCTGTCAGATAAAGAAAGGTTTAGGGCAAACTGACAGCAGTGTTTCCTGTACATTCATTTATTTGTGGCAGCCCACCACAATATCAACACTGACTGCAACATATTGATTTTCAATTTTCTTTTCTTTTAAATGGGTGAGAGATCATATTTCAGATCATTATAGAGCCATGCAGCGCATTAATTAACTCAGCATCTGTCAGTCAACTACACAGGAAATTAAATTCTGTGGGAAACATTGGACAAACAACAGAGTTTAGGTTTTACTGCATTTTTGAAAAAGTGACAACTTATCTGGAAATGGTGTTTGTAGAATGCAATCACAGGCATGAAATTATTCATTTGAGTCACAAAGATATCTGCTTTAGAAACAACTAACATGTAGGGTGAGAATGTAGGTGACTGGCTGTAAGTTATTATAAGTAAGTCCAAATGAGAGTAAGCAGATGCCTTGTGTTACAGTTATACTGTACTGACAAGGTGCACAAAATACATCCTGGGTTTTTAGCTGTTTTGGTGTGCTTCAGAGCCTACAGGTTTAAAAGCAAGCTGCCTTTACTTCGGTTAAATATTAAATCAGATGTATTTTTTGCAATCTGGGATGACAATCTTTGATGTTTAATATCTCAGAACTGTGCTCTATCCAGATAAAACTGATAGTTCCAAGCTCACCATTTGTCTAGCAGTGTCCCAGTTAATTAAAATGATATATGAAACTACTCTTACCATGGGGATAAGATCAGTAAAGCATTTTGTGAAGTACATACTGCATAGTGTCACTTGTTTCTGATGAGGTCTGCTGGATGCATGGGATGGCGTAATATATGGCAGCGTGGGTGTGCATTCTGTGAATTAAACCTGTGAGATATGCTAATGCATTTTGTAGAATTACATGTTTTGTTACATACAGAGTGAGCATTGTGTGTATATAAATGTAGTGCATTTGTGGTATACACATGTGTTTTTGTAGCCGTGCATGCTGTGACATTTCTTATAGAACAGCTGTGAAGTCAAGTAACAGAGGAATTGTAAAACAAAATGTCCTGACATTAAAACCACCAGACCACTGTCACTGAGCTCTCTTCCCAACAAATTAACTGTGTATCAGGTTAAAACTGTGGTTTGTGCACCCTTAGAACACCAGACAGTTCTGTCAAAACTTTATTTCTCTGAAGTTGAGAATCAAATATTAACACAAGAATGTAACTGAATAGAGATGATTAGTAAATTTAAAAATGTATTGGTTGGTCAGCTTATGCCATGTCAATTGTACATCTTTTCAATTTGTTCAGCTGCTTAGTAATGTTTGAAATATTGACATTTCTTTTCATTGTTTCCATATATGCTGGATACATCATTATTCATCACTGACCATATTTCCATCACTTCAGAAACACTAAGATATGATACAATCATTATGCACACGAGCTGAGTAAAGACAGGAAAGAAGTGGTCTGGTTAGATGAAAGCTTAAATTTATTACGGGACACTAACATTGTGCTGCTATACTTGTAGTCCAACTTCTCTCAACTCCACTCTCATTTTGTGTTACGAGAGACACAGGCGGGTAAAACATGCTTCCATTTTGTTCAGTGCGCATCACAACATTTGATCATCTGCTTTGAATGTTATTATCCCATTAAATGACTATTGTCAGTTGTTATCACTCCCATAACTATGCTATGAAAAGTTCTGAATGGCACCTACTAGTTGGCCAGACGCTGCATATCATCAACATTGTCCACTCCTGAAAGGTGAACTCTAATGACTGTAACAATAATGACAGTTTCAAAAGTCAGGTGGTGTTGATGGCAAATAAAAAAGCTCTTAAATGGGTAACAGCTGTTTGTATCAACTACAATCTCTCTCTAAACCAAACCAAACTGTTTGATATTGTTACACTGTTTTATATTAAATTATTATAATAAGAGCTATTCCTGATTAAATTTGGGTATGTGTTGTTATGTAGAATTAAAAGAAAAACCTAGAGGTTAAGGGGTTAACCATGACATCAATGATCTAGAACATGATAATGGCCTAGTGAACCCACTATAAGGTGGAGAGGGGCCCTACTAACCCACATATATGGTTCTGATAACAGCCAGCAGCAGCAGGTAGCTTGATCTACACCAACATGTAAACAGAGCCCAAAGTGGAGGTGATCTATCATGTGCAGTGCCCCAACAGCTATCAGCATTAAACTGTGGAGACCTTGAGTCATAATTGGTGTATGTTGCCTCCAGACCATGCCCACACCGTCATCACAATGCAACACAGGTGTTACAAAAACAACATAAAACAGTAATACATAGTCATAGTAAATGTTGCTATAATTTTATCCAACATTCTCGTAAGTACATTAAATATTCTTAAATCGACCAATTCTACAATTCTGGCATGTTGTTACCAGTATTTAATGAATTTAGTAAAAATTAAATAAATCTCCACTACAAATCTATACTTAACATACAAAAACTACTCACTGTGCTCTTGAACAAAACATCAAAACCTAAAAAGTAGTTCTGGGGAACAGATTGCATGGTGTCATTTACACATAGTTGGGTGATGGTGATTCACAAGATTTGCTTATTTTCAGCATTAAAAAAATCCTATGAAACCCTAAATACTGTTGTAGACCATCCAAGGTGAAGATGAAACAAATGTTATGAAGTATGTGCGTGTGTGATCAACATGTGTGCCTCTGTGCACGCGCTCTCATGCATTCATCTTTGTGTGTGCTTTGTGGGTGCTTGGCTTTTATGAGCAGATGATTCTACCACAGACAGGGTATGTATGCGTAATTGTGTTAAGGAGTCGAAATCAAATATGCTAGATTAAATGACAAAACAAACAGATGTGTGTCCCCCCCTGTAATGTGAGAAAACAAGGACGTAGTAGACAGATCTAATAAAGCAGCCAGTGTGGTGGCAATAAGCTGAGTAAAGTAAGCTTGATTCCATCTATTAACACTGTTTACCATCTCTTTTATTACCCTGAGATGAATTGCAGCCCTTAGCAAAAGCTATGCTAAATCAAATGAGATTTAAATACATTTGCTGGTAAACCAAACTAGATTTACATACATTTGCTTGTATTCTTTAGGAGCTACTTTTATGCTGATTATTCTCTTGAAATCATGATAGTGAACTCAGGAATCACAAATGTATATATTCCTGCTTGTGTGTACGCATGGTTGATGGCTCCATGTACAGACAAGTCATAAGGTGACAAAGCGTGTGTTAAGGTTTTACAGCAATCTGCTTACCGGTGGAATATTGGTTGGATTCCAAGGGCCTGGAGTACATCAAACATACCGCAAAACAGCTGCTGCTGTACGAAAGATAAGCTAAACTCTCCATCATGCCATGTGACAGCTCAGAGAGCCACGCTGCACACATCGATCTCCATAGGCCTTTCACTGCATGTCAAACGCTGAATATATCTGCCACTGTGAAAAAGGTAGCCTGAGGGGGGAAGGAAATACAGAGGAGGAGAGAAAGATATGGGTAAGAAAATGGTTAATAGTGTTGTATTGTGAATTTCAGAAGGCAGGTGAGACAAACTCCTGAATGAGCGAAAGTTGAAAAGAGAAGAACAGAGAAGGAAAAGAAGCGGTAAACCGGAAGGATGTTGCAAGAGAGCACATGTCCTCCCAGGAGACTTACACCCTAAGGAAATACTATGATCGCTGCTATGTTTGTGTGTCTGTGTGTGTGTGTGCGCGTGTGTCAACAGTAGGTGGTGTCAGTATGAACTATCGCACAGCTTATTTACGATGACTCCCCACTGACAGTTACAGAGATGGAGAACATGCTTGAAGCTCAGAGCTTTTCTGTTCAGCATACTTTTAAATTTCTTAGATAAAGTCTGTGTTTACGTACTCAGAATGAACCAATAGCTTCGAGCCTGGTTTTGGTACACACAGGAAGAGAAATGGCTTAGATGCATACACAAATAAAACTGTTTATTTAAAACGTAGGGTATTAGCCACCAGATATTCATGATGGCGAGTTATATAAATGCCATATGTGTCTCTAGTTGAGAGTGTACTAGAATTTCTGTAACGTATTGTAGATTAGGATTATTTTTGACCTACAGGACACGTCAAATTTCAGTCAACTCTCTCCTTTAAATGTCAGTAGGACACAGTTTTTTTTAAAGTCAAGGTGAATATGACATTCATTCAACAGTATTCTGTGCACACTGAAAATACCATGAAATTTAATTAAAGCTGCAATAAGTGCTTTTTGACCACTAGGGGGAAGGAAAAATCCAACATACAGCAACTAAGACGAAATGGTCACATTATCAATTGCTTATGGCTATTGTGTTAGCAAACAACTCCCTTATGTAGATGTTCCCAGAGAATCAGAAACTGCTGAGTATTACTAAGTACAATATTGACAGCTGAGATAATGGAAGAGGATGAGTCCGAGGAGGGAGAGTTGAATTAAAATGCAGGACTGTATAGTAAAATAGTGAAATTTGTTCCTATTCAGGAGACAGTTTTTTATGGATCTTTAGTGAATTCTATCTAATCAGAAGTATTGACAGCATGTGAAAGGCAGCCATTGTGTAATTGATTAAGAATACTCTGCTCATGGCATGGTAAAATGGGGAAATAAGAGAGTAGAATGAAAAGTGTTTTATTCAATTTAAGCTTGCCAGGACTTACCCAACTGTTGTGTTGGTTGCCTGGTAACTGTAATACTCAGAGATACAAGTGCAGAGAGTGTAGTGAATAAGGCTCCCACCATTTTTTCCTCTTTTCTTCGCTGCTTGTCTTCTCTCACTCTCTCCCTCTAGCTGTGTATATATTCAGCTGTTATGAGAGAATAGCTGTAAAAACATATATGATTTTTTTTTTTTTTTTTTGTTCTTCTGCTGGATGTCTTTTTTTCCACAGGTATTGACTGAGAGAGATCACAGAGCTGCAGTTGTGACAGGAAGCTCATACTTTGACAGCAGGGATGAAAGGCAAGAATAGAGCGAGGTCAGACTGATGAGGGAATATTTCACTAAGCCATCAGTCTCATGTAGAAAGCAGTGTTGGTAGAGATGTGACATTAGCTGCCCCGTTTCTCTGTTGGCCCTGCTCCCTCTTGACCAGTGACATAGCAGAAAGTTGTGAAATTTACACTGACTGTGTGCACGTGTAAGAGAGGAACAGAACTTTTCGTTTATATTATTGTTCTTGCTCTCATTTGTCCCCTGGGGTGTGCCACTGAAAATACTTTGATGCTGCAGCCCAAAGATTTGTGCAAATTAAGTTTGAAAATTAAATTATAGGAAATCATCAGTTTTCTCTTTCACTTTCTCACTTCCTCACTGTCTATCTAGTGCCACGGCAAGCTGCGAAATAGTACTAATAAACCATATTCATCTCCATCAGCCACTGAAAATTGGCTATCAGAATTTAATGACACTCAAATATAAACAAAACAATATGTGTATGAGAGTCAAAAGAGTGGTCATACTATCTAGCAGCTGGTTTGTATCTCTAGGCATGTTTTCAGGATTACTTGTTGCTCTCTCTCTCGCTGACAATGAACTGAAACCTATTTGCAGTATGTTGATCAGCCAAAATGGAAAAATCTGTACTTGCTCTGTACAAGAAGAGTAATTTATAAATCTGTAATCAAAAAGAAAAAACACAATCATTTTTGTAGCCTGCAGACTCGGCACCCGTGGTTAAATTCTCTTTGTTCTTCCTCTGTCGTTCTTTTTTAGCACCGTCTCTTAGAGCTGCACAGGTTTTCAGGCTCACTGGAGGCATTCCAATAGATCCATCAATTTGGCAAAGCAGTGTGTGTGAAGCATAAGAGTCATTCCCTCAGGATACACACACAAAAACACAGACATGCGTGCACGATAATAGACAATCTGTGTTGTTTATTTGGCTCTCTTTTGTGTTTTTGCCAACAGGATGTCAGAGGTGATGCTTTTGTTGTTGGTTAGATCCTCTGTGTTGTGGTTCCCTTTGTTTTCATACAAGTCTATATATTTGGCCCATACGGTTTTCACTGAAGCCCTCCATATGATGGCATATTCTCTGCTAGACGACAGTTCTGTCTGTGCACCTCCTCACTGATTAGTGTTGTCATTCACAACATAATATAAATGTGTTATAGCGTGTCCATGCATGACTGTAGCCTGTACTGAGCACACGCACACATACTGTATACACACACAAATTATTGCTTCTTGTGCATCCACATAAAACAGACTTCATATAGGCATAAGCAAAAAAAACTTCATCATCTAGTGTGAAATGTTCATAAAATCTGTAATTCCCCATTCGAAATCCAGTGAAGCACAGCATTTACTAATGAACGTGATACATGATATCTACACTACAGTATGTCCATATTCTTATGGGTCTTGCAGGCTTATTAGATATCAGTGAGCTACCTTACATGATCTACATGGTGTGACGTGACTAATTAAAAGATGCCACACTGTAAGGTCTCAATTTGCTGATGAGCTAAATCAGGACATTTGCTTTCAGGGTTGAACAATCCTGAGGTCTCAGCACTCATGATTGACATTCAAGATAAAGACAGTGCTGTTTCTGCATGTTTGCGAAAGATACAAGCAAACTGTTTCTACAGTGTCTCTACATCTAATCAGATTCTCTGTCTTCTGTCTTTATCCCTTTTCCTCTGTTTTCTGGCATCTGCCTCCCTTGCTGTCCATTCAACCCCTCGTCTATTTGGGGATCCCAGTGATGGCTTCAAAAGGCAAAGTTCGCGGTGAGTTCTGTCTGCTTTTCTCCTGCTGTGCCTCAATATTATAAAGATAACATAAGAAAAGGAAAACTAAATGTACTTTTTTTATTTGACAAAATATTTTTTGTTGCACAGTAATTTCTGCTTTCAAATACACTGTTTTGGTTTTAATGAGATTTTCATTATCAACAGATCAAAGGACAGTCGAAGGTCATAAGATTAATATATTACTATTCAATTATGTGACTTTCCCATTGCAAGATACTGGAAAGTTACCAGTAGATTACAATGATCAAAATTTTCTCCATCATTCCCTACATCTGCAAGATGGCAGCGAGAACGGATGACAGATCACAAAGAGTCAGACAGTGTTTATTTGAGAGGAGATAACGTGATTTCATTCAGCTGCGTGCTTCAGTAAATATGCCTCTCAAAAACTAAGAATTTAGTCAACCTTGAATATAATCTCCTTCTGTTTAGTCTCCATATTTGACTAATGATTATAGAAGCTCCAATCTTGAATACAGTCACTTCCTGAGCAGAAATATGATAATCATAAGTCATCTGCTTAGTGGGGCATGCATACCAAACAGGTTATATGTACAAATCAGTTTGTAGTACGGAATATTTAGCAGAATGCAACCTTTATGATTACTGATAGACTTGCAGGTATAAATGATGTAAATGACGTCACACCACCTATCAACACGACACATTTCCCCTTTGCATGAAACCGCACATTGTGTTGTTGCTGTTTATGAATGCATAATTAATTTAAACTATCTCCATCCAGGATAATGTCCAGCTGCATATATTTTACTGTAAGATCGCCATTTTATTCATTGCTGACCACATTCTCTCTTCAAAGACCACCTTAACCTGACTCTCGTCCTTTTCTATCTTAATGTGACAGTATAGGAAATCCATAGCACTCTTAACAGGGAACTGATGTTGTGTACTGTAGATCACATTCAAGCACATGTCTCATCTCTGCGTCTTTCACCATTATAACAAGGCTATTGGTAAGAAAACATAACAAGCTAGATAAGATTCATGCTGATTAGTGGGCAGATAAAGGCTCAGTTCACCCCAAAGCACCAGTTCATCAATGGGTGTTAAGAGTAAGAAAGATATACTATATACCATACTCTATAAAGAGCCTGAGGGTGCCTTTTACATTTCTTCATTTGTAAATGCATATACAGTGTACTACAGCCAATTACTATAACAGCACCAAAGATTTATTGTCCTCTCTCTCTTACTCTTGGTTTCTTTTCTTTTTTTATTGATGGTCGACTAAATCAGGGTTATTTTTAGAAAATGTGACAACATAATGGCATCACTGTCAGGGATGCAAATGGGTATGAAAAAGGACCTCATTAAACACAGCACACAGATAAAAGGCACATGTACAGCATGTTTGCGAGTGTGTATGTGTGTTTGTGTGTCTGCAGAAAACTGCTTATACTGTAAGTACCTTTTAAAGTGTGATTTTGAAATTGCTCTGAATTTGATTCTACTTCACTCAATATGGGAGTTAGTGTACATGGTGCATAATGTTGACATGAATTCACAGGGCTATGCTGTGGGTTACAAATTTTAAGCCTTTTTTTAGCCTACATTTTGGTGAACTGGCACTATTAAAGTATGCCAAATTAAATCTTAGCAGCTTCCTGGTAACCATGGCTTTACAGATAACTATCACTTACCTTGATGTTAGTTCAAGTTGATATTAGTTCAAGTTTATTTATTTGATAAGTTATTATTTATTTACCCAACAGCAACTTAAAGTGCTTCACATCTGCATAAAAGCAGTTGACCAGCATTGTGAGATTTGTAAGTGGGCTTTGCAAACCGCTTCACAAGGACACCCTCTGTTCTTAGACCATTGACTCATATGAAAATTCATAATTCTCAGGTAATTTCTGGATGAATTTCTAAGAATATTATGGGCACTTTCAAAAATAGTGTACATCACAAGAACTACAACGTAAATCATCAGGCCAAACCACAATGAATAATTTCTTATTGTTTGTATGACCCTTACATGAAGTTTGAAGTCCTGCAAACTAATATAAGCATTAGCCGATATTTTTCTACATACTAAAGAGGATACATCTATTTTTACCACATACATCAAAACTAGTAGATACAGTAAGATGGGACTGCATGTCATTTGAAATACATAGCCCACACTTTCATCACTCTCAGTTGACTCACAAGTTAAAGGAGTTCCTCAAATTATGTACTCAAATGTTAGACCAGTCTGAGCTTAGCTCTGAGACAAGATCTTCAGTGTCAACTCTGCCACAGTAGTGTGGGCCCTAAATGGAAGTTGTAGTAAAAGAGCACATCAGCAAAATAAATCTGACACACCAAATGACAAGAGCTGTTTTTAAAACTAGCACTTTCTGCTCAGTGAATCTTGCAGATCCCCCCCTGGGGCGTGAAGCATTTCCCCAAATCACTCTTAAATGAACAGTATCTGTCAAGACATCACCACACATTAGAAAATCACACTGTGTCATGTTGATTTGGGGAATTTGGGAGTTTTTGGTGGCAGCAATGATTAGTTTGATTTCCCTCATGAATACCATCCTACTCTCACCGTGTATGAAAGCACATGAAATGAATTTCTTTCTGTCAAAAATGTGAAGAAGTCAAGTGCATTTCTCCTTCACATCAGTTTGATAGCCACAAAAAATTATATTTTTCTGACTTCATGCTTTTATGACATTTAACCTAAAAATATACTAAGCCAGCACGCATATGGTTGACTGCTAATACTGCAATACCATTGGTTGGATTTTTATTTATGGATTTATTTATGTTTATAGAGGGATTAAGTTTGAATATTTGACACTACATGTACTATAGGTTGCCACAGCTTTGACTTCACTGAAAATAGAACAGATGAGACTGTGATGTTGCTATTTCTTAATAGGATGAACACTGCCCTGCTCACTTTCAGCCAGCACTTCACGCTGTATACACACAAACCACACATACTATCAGCACTTACACAGAGCAAATACACAAGTAATTTGCTACAGAGAGGCAATCACAAGCACACAGACAAATGGATGCAGTGTATACCTGTTTCGGTTTTATGCATAAATCAGAGTAGCATAATTTAAATGCCTGTTTCCCCGTCAGTTTAACATCTGCATTCCTGTGGAAAAACAGGTGCTCTTTTGTGTGAAGAAAGCATTTAACAACAAAACGCTGTTTTCCGTTTTTATACTTGCCTCAGTTGTTTATTCCATTCCCTCTTACCTTGCTCTCACTTATCTGTCAGAATATCTACTCCTGTCCTTACCTAACTCGCCTTTGCTCTCAGCTTCTTCTGCTCCCTTTTGCCAGCTAGAAGAAAGCAGTGTATAAAGTATTTATGAAGGCCAGGTTTACCTCTGTCATAAAACCATGAGATGTCTGGCCTTGGCTCAGAAAGGATAGTGAGATCCCTGGCCATTTTGAACTGAGCAAGCCTGAACTCAGACAGTTTACACACAGAGAAAGGGCAGAGGTTTATATCTTTGCCCTTTAAATTGATGTGGCTGAATCAAGGGCAGGGATAGTGGGCAAATGATATTGGTGCCCAGGAGTGTGTCTGGTCTCTAATTTGAAATTAGATGTGGGTTTTTAGAAATCATGATATATAGGACTTGCCTCTGAAGAGCAAGATTATACAAAAGTTCATCTGTGGCAATTTTACTTCAGCAACAAAAAAGAGAAGCTGCTGTGTGCTCTGGCATGTCTGTTTCTTGTAGCGTTTTGTACACACAGGAAGGCGCTATCAAAGGAGAATTTCTTTCCTGGATGGTGGATGTCACTCCCTTAACAATATCTGTTCACACCTTTCACACCCGAGATGCTACTAGAAACATCCCCAGGCCCACCACCCCATCTCAAAAACAAGCTAAAGAGACTTCACTATCCATTATGACAGCTCATGGTTTATACCAAGCTGTCCTCTCTCTGTCACTCCACACCACGCTCAAACATAACAGCTAATATCTCCAAGAAGAAGAAGGTGATATTTTGTTTATCTGACTCTAGGGGTTGAGTTGGACATCAAGTTTGTGATGGCAGCATCAACTGCTGTCCAGTCTAATTACTGTATGTAAATGACAACGGTGCTGCCATAGCCAGCCTCTCTGATGCAGGATAATTAATTTCATATCGGCAGATCAGAAATTACTGTCCTGAGGTGGTTGTACACCAGTGATGAATACAAAGGTAGCTCCGCCCTCTGCAGGGGTTACATTCAATTTGCTCACAGCAGGAAATCTTATCACTGTCAGAAGAGCAAGTTTGGAAATGTGCACACATAAGCACACACAAATTAACATACAGAACAGAGCAGAATAAAGAGGTTTCATCACTTCAGTTATAAATTTTAAGAACATACAGTACAAAAACCACTGTATATCTATAATATATATAATATATTACATTATACAGTAAAATAACAATATTATATAATAAAATAAGAATATTTTTTTATAAATAAGAATTTTTAAATTAATGAATACAGTTTATTAAAGGTCACTAAAGCTAAACACTTTTAGTATGCGTTATTCCCAATTCTGATTTCTATATATGGAATTTTTTTTTTTAACTTTGATTCAGTTAGTTGAAATATTTTCTGTATAGAAATGTTACACTAAAACTATCACAGAAGATAATTCATATAAAAGTAGACACTGTCTTTAGGGACAAAAATGACAAAGAGCATGGGGACAATTGGCCCTACATTACACACTCCACTTATACTGCATTTATAATTAGATAGATGGACGATAAATTGAGATTAATTTGCAATTAGTCTACTGAGGGCAGTGTAGATGTCTGTTTGATTGCAACCAGATATATCCAGCTGGCCTGCTCAAACAGACAGTCTGTTGCTATGTGACAAGCCAAACTTAAGTTTCTCCCTGGCCGTCAAGACATTTTGATAAATAAAATTAAAGATAAATTGCATACAGTTGTGTAACTTCTCAATTACTTTTTGGTTTAAAAGACTGATGTATAAATTTTTCACACTGGTGATTTTTTTTCACAGGAACTTACAATTTCATTTTCATGTGAATACTGGAGTCTCATTTTTCATGCCAGGTGTAAGCATTATGAAATGTTGATAAATCATATTTTAGATGCAATGTGGATTTGGGATGCATGTTGATAGAAGGTGTGAAAAAGGTCCTAGCAAAAGAGAAAGAAACAAGACTGTGTGTATGACATGTTCCTGAGAAAGAGGAAGGAGTTTGTGTGAAAATTGTCACAGTGGGAGGAAGAGTCCCAGAGAGAGGGGAGGGAGTGATGATGCACTTGTCGGATATGTGAGCTTCTGTTCCAGTAAGTTACTAACAACATTTTGTGTTTCATATTATCAAATATCATTGGTTCTTGCCCAGAAAAAAAATCTGCCTGTAGGTTATTTTAAAGGTGGTTTTTGTGTTTTCAACATTTTACTGTTGCTCTAAACCAGTGAGGAGGGTGGGGAAACGTTGCTCAAGGACACTGATAGGGTACTGTACATGGCTGGTTTAAGAATTCACACCAGCTCCTGAGATGATCAAACCCTTGACCTTGTACTATCTTGCCAATCACTAGACCACCCTGCTGCCTGACACTCTGAGAATCACTCAATCTAAGAAGCTTGTCTACCCAGCTGTGTAGCCACCTGTGTAACCTTACAGACACTAACTGGTCATGGCAAAGCTGTCATGTTGCATGTAATCCTCTGCATCTCATTCATGATCTTCTTAGTGGAATGCTTTTTAAACAGTAACACACTTGAGGTTATGCTTTACAGTGTCAGTGACCAAGACAGTACTGTGCTACAGTGTCTGTATGTTGGCTTGAAATGTTCCTTTTAATAATAAGACAACTGCATGTTATCATTATGTTTTTTCTTTAGTATGTAACATTTTTGTAATATTTTATTTTTATACTCTGAAAACGTATAATGTGCAGAGATGCTATGAAAGGCTCCTGTGACTAGCGACCACTAGCTTTACTTCAAGTTGCATATTGTGGCTTTAATTTAAAAATCAGGTAATAAAATAAAATATTCTTTTATATGGAAAAACTGATCTTATTCAGACATAAAGGATGTTTGTTACTAAGCTTTATTATTTGAATGAAAATTTTGGTGCATTACAACTAGAATTTTTACTTCTGTTGTTTTCAATAATAACATTGTACAACCCCATTAGAACTCCAACTCTATCTAAAAAGTTATATCTTTTAATATAACTCCCATCACTAAGGAGGAGTCATGCGGTACAAGAACAATGAGCTGCAGGCAATCAGACTGGTTTGAAGCTAAATCTAAGGTTTGTCAGATTACTTTTTTAATTATTTTCATTTGAACAGAGAGAACTTACCTCTAAGTGGGGTCCAAACTGTAGTAAACTATCCAGAACATTTAAACTTGCAGTAATACATTCCTATGGCTGCATTTATAAGTTATGTTCAACTGGCTTAAAAGGCGAATCAGCTAATCAACTATGTACTGCCTCTATTCAACTTGTAATCATGCATTCCCAGCCATACATCATAGCTCTACAGCTCAGTTGAGCTCCAGTTCTGGTATAAAGGTCAGTAGCTCCAGGCTGTCCGTCTGTCTGCCTGCATCGCTCTCTTTTTCTCTGCTCCTTGAATGCCTAAATAAGAAAGGTTGGTAGACTCAGCTGCTCTTGCTTGAAAGGTCATGTCAGAAAGCAGACAGAATGCATCCAGGATACTCTTATCACTATTATTTGTTCAGTCGTTTGCTTTTGCAACAGATACTGTGTGTCTGAATGTGCCTTGGTATACTGTGAATATTTCGACTGCCTGCTTTTGGAATAGGTAATTGTTTGACCCTTTGTGAAATACTCGAGGCAGAACTATGCATAGTGTGAGGTGCAAGTCCAAAATATTGTGGGGAAGCTTTACAACCAGCCTTGATTATTAGCTATTTGTGGAGGGTACTGAGCGGTCCCATTAAGACTTAAGATCTCTAGAGAGACAGCTGCATGGCATGGGAATGAGCTTTGGTTTACGCTCTCTAGAGAAAATAATGATTTGCTATGTGTTTAGAAGCAGCCTGCATTACAGTATTCACCAAAGGAATCATACTGTGCATTGCTGTAGTATAGCCATTTTGTCATATATAGATATTATGCCTTGGCATTGGCAGTCAAAGAGGAGGACAATTAGGCTGACCCCACTCTCCATGAGAGATTTGAGCACAATTGAGCATAAGAAAGGATCAAGATAAATTCAAAAGACTGGGGAGCACTGGGAGACAGAGAGGCTATGAAAATGAGAGACAAAGACAGTGGAAATGCCAACCTTCAGGGATCAACTAGAAGAGGAAACGCGACAGAAAGAGCAGAACAGAGAGAAGGGAATTGAGTGGAATGAATGTGAACTGGAAAAGATAGAGCAAGAAACCAAAAGTAGGAGAAAGAGTGGAGTTGAAGTGAGGGAAGGATCTAAATTTAGACATGGAAATCAGGAGAGAACAGCTGCCTCCTTCCCTCAGGAGATACATTTAAATCAGGCCTGGGTGGCCAGAGGGGAGAATGGAAGAACCTACTCCACTGGCCAATTAGGCACATAGAGCACTGCACTATTCTAATATAACCATCAGTGTGGCCCCCGTGGTCATTTCACTCCCACTGGACATGTAGCAACAGACACTGACGCAGGGCTTAAGCAGAGGGATCCCCAGACTAGTGTAATTTTCAAAGCACCACAGGAGAAAAGAAGAGAAAAAGAAAAGAAAGGCAAAAAGAGACATTAATATGTAACATTATTTCTTCTGCCTTGATAAGTAAACTTGTAGTACAAATGGATACAGTCTAAGTGTTGTAAGAAAACTGTTAGATTTTCTCTAAATATTTCAGTCTGTCTGTTTTCAGATCTTAAACTGTTAAGAACTATTTGTTCAAGCATTTCTTCTGCATACTGCGTTCTATGACATATGTCTTTCCACATATTAATTTCTTGTAGTATAGTTCAAATGTTGTTATTATGTGCTTATGTTTCATAGTCCTCGATTGAAAATCCTGACTGACTGATAAAACATTTAGGCAGCATCCATTTTCACTATCATTATGCGTAGCAGTACCTTCCCATAATCATTAAATCACCTAAATCTCATATTTTCTCGTTTGTCAAAAGCAGATCATTGGAAGAACAAATTAGCAGATTATATTTTCAGGAATGAGTATAAAGTTAGACAATACAACAAGCAAGCATAGCCCTACAGTGTCTCCATTTTCAATAAAATTTGGCAGTGACATATGCAATACAGTACATACTGTAACTAAAATTGTACACATTATATTGTTTCGACGCTCACTCAAAAGTCATCGTTGCAGCCATTCAGTATAGTGGTAAACCATTAACTTCTCTTTGCGTCAAGCATGTTGCCCAACTGTGTAAATGAAAAAAGTGAGAAAAAGTAAGTGATTTAAAGAGAGGAAGTATTAAGGAAAGTGTGGGCAGGCGCATGAGAATGGTAAATCGCTGGCAGATCATGCCTCATGCAAAACTTTCATGAATAAAACATATTCCTAGCCTCCCATAGTTGAAATTCATTTTTCCTCCGTTTCCCTCCTCTTCCTTCTATCTCTCACACGCATGATTAACCTCAGGAGGCCTTAATCAACACTGGAAATGACCTGTGCTCCTTGACTTACCTCTCCCTCCCTCCTTCACCTCATCTTCTCTCCTCTCAACATGTCCTTCAACACAGGTCTCTCTGTGATAGGGTTTTTCTCACCTGCTAACCCAGTAGACAAAGTGCTCTTTCGGAATTTGTTTATCTTTCCATTGCAATCATTAACTGACGTAAGGAAAACATAAAATTGGCTGCTGATATTTCCAGTGTTGAATGTGATCTAATACAGAAACCGTGTATAAATACAAAAGCATCAAAATAGAATCACACAGTAATGGGACTTGTGGCATTTAAAAACTCCTGATTTAGTTACAGATTTCAGCTTTATGATCCTTTTCTGGGGGGGGAGTAGGCTGGGAATGAATAATCTTTTCTACCTAAGCCTTTATTCACACACTCTTTAAAACCTGTCCTCTGGAAATGGGGACAGGGATAGATTTATAATTTATTATTATTTATATGCTTAGTTGCTCCCTAAGCATCTTCTCACACAGAGAAAGCAGTGTGAGCTACACAATGTTCTGGAAACTGTCGGCAACTATTGATGAACCAGTTGCAAAAGTGAGCTGTCCATGCTGCTGAAAACTACCTGTACCTTGATTAGAGGTTTTACAGAATTATGTTGGATTCATGAGTTACACACTCGCAGAGGGTGGCCATTAACTGGTCTTTTCGGTGCATCTGAGGTTTCAGGGGTGAATAACACAGGCCGAATACCCCCTGTGGGTTCTATATTAGGGTCCTGTTTAACACACAGTAGTGATTGGCTGTCCTCCAGTGTTTGCAGAACCCACCTGATGCACCCTCACCTCTTCTTACATGTTTCTCTCTTGTGTCATGGCGCAGGCATCAGCGGTCAGTACCCTTTGGTTCAGAATGTGACAGTGACAGAGGGTGGGACAGCAAACCTTACCTGCCGTGTGGAATATAATGACAACACCTCCCTCCAGTGGTCGAACCCAGCACAGCAGACCCTGTTTTTTGGGGACAAGAAAGGTGAGTTTCAGATTGACAGACTGCAGCAGCCATACGACAGATGGAGTATACAGAGTATTCCCTGTGTTAGGTTTGTGGCGGTTGAGAAATGCACAAAACCGGATTTTTTTTATTATTATTTTTTTAAGTTGGAGAGCAACCTGAAAAAACCTTCTGTATTCCTGTGTGTTTGTCACTTGAATAAGCTGCTGTCTTTGTTATGTCATAGTTTCTGTCCCACATTTCATGTGTCTGTGTTTCCCTGTCAGGGCTCTGTTTTCACAGCAAGTGTATTCACAGTACAGAGAAACAGATACACACATGCCCAAGCCTGTTTTCATATAGTCTTTAAAGCCTTTCCTCTGGGGATGGATAGTGTGCGGCTATTATTACTTTTTTGTACTTTATCCCACACACTCACAGACAAATGCACGCACAGAGAGATCCACACACAAAACCCCTCTGCTAAGGAAAACACTCGCTAGTGAGAAATGATATGACCAGTTATCTCTCTGACTTGTTTAATGTTAAACAGGATAAGCAATGGCAAGCATCATGTGCTATGAACAATTTGTTTGTGTGCAGTGAATTTTATTCAGCATCATAATTGTTTTTTTGTGTATAGCTAGATAGTCAGAAAGTAGAAATGGATCAACCCAGGTGTAATTTTGTTGGATTTTAGATCAGCAGGGCATCTCAAGTGCAAGCATGATCAATGCAAACATTTGAACAGTTTGGTAGACCATGGATAGGTTGGATCAGATCAGTTGTTTTTCCTCACTACTATATTTTTATAGCCACAACAGTGGACCGTGGTAGGCAAATAATACCGACTCGGTATGAAATTATGTAAAACTAATGAGTAGATTTTCCAGTTGAATACTGTCAACATGCCCAATGGGAAGGTTTTCACTAATGTTTTACAAAAGAGAGCAAGTCAAAATAAATGAGCTTATTAGTCAGAATCAGATTTATTGTCCAGGTATGCACACGTGCTTACAAAGGAATTTGTATCCAGCTGATGGTGTTTGCTCAAACTAATAGTTCAAACACAGTGATTTAGGTACATTTGCAAGATTTTAAAATACAACATTAATTATGTCTTTATGAAACTGTTATTATACAAGTATATTATATAAACGGAACAAAGAAAGTTATAAAGTCATAATATAGGACTTTCACAACCTTATGAACTTCACACCCCACTGAGAGAAAATAGCCTGAGAATAATGTGATTTGTAGAAAAGACTCCAAGCTCTGTATAATATACAGTTTATATCCTGGAGACCTGAAAGGTCCTGCAGAGAAATTCCTTCCATTAAATAGATGCAAACTTGTTATCTTTGCACACATTCACAGACACATTGATACACACGCATAGACACACCAACAAATAAATACACGCATTGTGGGTGTGGTACATGCTTTAATGGCTAATAATTACAAAGGCTTTATTCCTGACCTTTCACAGCCTCTCCAGTAAAGTCCCAATAAAGAGGATTCACAGGTGTTATTTTGTTGGTTGATCTCTGCTGAAATGATTGTAGCCTGTGCGTCTCTCAGCTGTATTAGTCGAGTGTAATAGAGTATGAATCACACTCTCTTGTAAGTGTCTGGATTAAGCACATATGGGATTTACACAGTCTTCTTCTGTTATCCTTCTTCCCTCTGGGCTGCCTTGTCCATTTGTGTGTTCATGCTCTGATGTGTGCATGCCTGTATTTTTCCATACTGTAGGTAACTAAATGCACACGTGCTTCATTTTTCTCTCGCATTTTCACTTACCTACCTTTTTGTCAAAAAAACGCAACAGTAAAAAGCTGCATTGAACATCAAATTCAACAGCTGATGTTCTCTGCAGGTTATTCCATATCACAACAAGGGTCGGGCTTGGGGGTCCATTTCATGGTATTTCCAGTGCAGAGCTCTGACAATGGAAATGAAAATGCAGCCAAGGACTCACTTATTATCAGAAAAAGCAAAATGATACTACACAGGCCGCAGAATTGCATTGCTGTTTTGGATTGACTGTGTGCGTTTGTGTGTGTGTGTGCGCGCGCGCTTTGGGAGTTGTCTTGCTGAACATGGCAAATTCAGATGCACATGCTGATGGGAGCACTGAGATGGTGAGTGTTTCCAAAGTGCCACTGGCAGTGTGAGAAAGGAAAGATGCCTGAGCTGCAAATGCCTTTGAGCACAGTAGGTTTCAGATTAATTTTCCTTGCTGCCTGTTGGGAAGAAGAAGATGGGGATTAGGGCAAGCACACAGTTGCTGAAAAATACATCCCCAGCTCTCCAACTTTTTGCATACTCTGCTCTGTTACAATTAGCTGAAAAATATGTTTTTACTACATCATACAAGAAATTAATTAATTAATTAGATCAACATCTTCTTTTAAGGTTAGGAGTTACTCTGCATAAAACTATCTAAAGAAAATATGAATTCTTATGTTTGATCTCTAATTTAACACATTGTTTGTGCACATGGCTGCATGTACATGTCTCGTATCACAAAGAATGTCACTTACGTACATCCTCTATAACAGCCACCAACCATTAGCATAAACACATTGCTTTTTCAAAGACAAATGTACCATCTGACTCCATTATAGTCCTTTGAGTGGTGCCGCTTTTACGGCTGTTGTTGTTTAATGTCAGGACTGAGGCTCACCTCAAGATGTTTAGTTGGATGAAAGAGACTCCTCTTGTTTCCAGTCCTCTCAAAGGTGCTGCAATGGCTGTGAAGAGTTGTTTGAATTTCAAATAAGTCATTGTCCCAAAAGTAGCCAATTTTGTCCTTTCCTTACTACTGAGGGACTTAAGCTGTGCTTCGACAGCTAGAGAGAGAGACATAAGCACTGAGCAAGAGGGATTCTCTCTTTTATAAGATTCAAAAGAGGCCAATATCTTTTTACAAATGGCTCTTTTAGTTTCATGTAATTCAAGACTTGATAATTGCTTTATTTCCTGGATGGAGAAATTTTGCAGTGAGGCATAATTACAACTTATTCCTTATTCCCATACTACAGAGAACCTATGTGTAATTACTTTCCAGGCTAAATGTGCAGGCTTATTTAGTGGACTCATCATGTGTGAACACTGGCTAAGGTATGACATAAAAATCCTTTATTCAACACGGCTACTGTAATTTGCTAACCCTTTTTCTTCACATTTCTTTTCCAACACCCACGTGTATTTTCATTTTCAACCTCCAGTAGCCTTCTCTTCCCTTTTCATTTATCTGTCCAACTCTGCCATCCAGAGCCTGGTAGGATCATGATTTGCCTGTTCTTATAAGCATCATTAGGTATTTGCCTGAAGCACACATTAGGTGGAACTAAATGCATTATAGCTTTGTCCTAAATGTGACTAATGTAGCAGGTATACTCTGTATGTATTGGCAGCTGTATAGACACAAAAGATAATTTATGTTTCTCAGACTGGGTGTCAGTGGTTATTTGAGTAGCAGCATGCAGGTCACTTTGCCATACTAGAGAGAATCTAGCTGTTCTACAGGATAAAACACTTGTTGCACAGTGCTGTGCTAGTTCTTTCTTCAAGGTCATATTTCAAGAGTCTTTCAAGAGGTTTATTTTAACATCAGTTAAATCAATCAATTACAGCTTAACGACGTCTCATGCTGTTCACAAGTTGACTTATTGTCTGCTGAGGCATGGCATCCCACTCTTCAAAGAGCTGCCCTCAAGTCATTGAGGTTCTGGGGTACAGAGTTACAAGCCTCTACACGGCGACTCAGCTGATCCCATAGGTTTTCTATGGAATTCAGGTCTGGAGAAAGTGCAGGCCACTCCATTCGAGGTACCCCAGTCTCCAGCAGCCGTTCCC
>JAUMHL010000006.1:10595124-10611559 GCA_032362345.1 Sandelia bainsii | reverse complement strand
ATTGAACAGTTGGACATGTGCATTCAAAAGTTTAGAGAAGGTCACATTAAGTTCACCTGTAAAGGTTATAGTGCATTCTAGGTTCATCCTGAAATTTCACCCGAAGCCGAATATCCCTAACTTTTTGTGAGTAGTGTATGAATAGTAGTGTGCATGTACTGGCAGCTATTCCTCTTGTTTATCTGTCTTTGTCGCTGTTGTTTTCTTTTTAACTGTCACTGACTCTAAAACTAATCAACAGATTAATTTTAAGATTTGGAAGAAGTGCTTTCAAATGAACATAACTTTTTGAGTTACGTGGCTAACAGCTTTTACAGTTTGTTTTAATATTTCTTTCACATAACCACTCCAATTAGTCCTCAAATCAAACAAGCGCTAGAGACCCTCCCTCCCTGCCTTTTATGGAATTTCCCCTGAAACATCATCATCATTGGATATATAGTTGCGACGGCACGACGGGCTCGCTGGAAACCCTCCAAAGCTAACGTTCTGTCTCTGTTGTGCAACCAGCCAGTAACAATAACAGAAACAGAAACAAGTGTTTTAGTTTAGTGACTTATAACAGGCAGTTTCTAAGTATTCTTAATATTATTTGTAGAGGCATGTACTTGCATGCATGTACTTTGTTATATCTATGTCAGTAAGGTGGCAGTAGTAGTGGCTAAACTAATTTAGCTTCTAGGCTTCATCATAAATGCAGTGTGGGCATGGCCAAATATCGGACTGATAAGGCCGCCACACCGATCGTTGCCAGTTATCGCAAAGCCTTGATTGCAGTTGTTGCTCCCAAGGGTGGCACAACCAGTTATTAGGTTTAGGGGTCAATTACTTTTTCACTTACCTTTACTGTGATCTGAATCCTTTAAGTGTGACAAGTAAAAAAAAAAAAAAAAATTGTGATGACTGACTTGTGACAAACTGACCATGAAAAGGTCAGTGACTCAGTCTACTTACTGTCAGTCTGGACTCAGTTAGTCACCAAACATACAGAATGTAGTGATACATTAGTACAATACGATGTTTTTACATGCATATAGCAACAGTCCTGTTTTTTGTTTATCTCTGACCAGTGATATATTGATGCTGTTTAAAATTACCAAAGTTCGTGGTATACCTGTGGTGGACATGTCTGCCTACTCTGTTCCATCTGCAAATTGATTGAATCTGTTTAAACATTAAGATTAGTGTTATGGGTGAACAGCTAAGAGCCAACTGCTCATTTTTAGGCCCCTGAGCAGCTGAATATGAAACTATTTGGGTCCTCAGATGTCAAATATTCAGCTGTCTGAATCAATTTGCTGGCTGTTTGGGGTTGTGTGAGAGTGTTCGTGTCTGTATGCTTGTAGGTGTACATATATGTGTGTGTCTGTGGAATGCCAAGCACCCCACCTCCCCATTTTGCAACCATGAAAGCTTTGATGCATTCAGAGTATCTGTGCCTGAGCAATTTAGGGGATAGGCTTTTAAAAGTTTTCCAAAGTAAATAACAAAATAAGAAATGCCTGACAGACTTTTTATTAAACAGATAGCAGAACTTTCTCTCAAAACTTAATCTTAGCAGGAAAGTTAAACTTTTGAGACAGCTGTCTTTTTTTATTTCCTGGAAGACTGCCTCTATGAAACATCCTTTCATATCAGCCAGAAGATTGGTACGATGTTCTCTCTGATAGAAAAAAACTTGACTGTAAATCTCCAAAGATCCCTAACAAGTCCCCTCTCTCCTAGACAAGGGCCATAAAACATGAGAGGAAGAAAAAGAGGAAAAAGGAGACAGTATGTAGGTCTTGCTGGGATAAAGGGGAGGAATTAAGGAGGCATTTTATGAGAGCTTTTAGATGCAGTTATCACCTCTGAAAGACAGACAAACTTTTTATTTGACCTTGAGCATTATGCGTCTTCTTTCCTTTGTCACCGCTCTTTGCACGTCAGTGTTTGAGAACATTCCTCTTTGATTAAAAAAAAGTCTTTTTCCACTTACTTGTGTTTGCATTGTATTTGGAGGTACAGACAAGTATAATAATTAAAAGCAGAGATCTGCATATGTCATTGACTCTGTGTGTTGCTTATGGATCAGAGAAACCAACATCAGGCAAATGTCAGCTTTGTTTCGTCTGCTGTTAAGTAGGTAAAGGAGAAAAAGAGACTATATTGTCAAATGAGCAATAGATCCAGTTATTACTGCCATTATTAGTAGAGCTACTTATCATTTGAGAGGTGCAGAGAAAAATACCTGAGGCAAATGGGAATAATTAGCTCACACTTAGTGACAGACTTATTATTTCTCTCTTGCAGGAGAAAGTTCAGGAGCTGGGAAAAAGAAATTATATATTTTATAACAGAATAAAATATATTAAATATTTGTGATGATTATTGAGTGTTATCAAAATGATAATAGGGCTCCAAAAACATTGTTCAGTTCCTTTCATCAGTCATATTGAAGGATGGCTATAGTATGTACCCTAGAAAAAATGTGCACCTCCTCATATGGGTACCAGTTCTTCTACTCTCAAGCTGCAGGACGACAATGTATCTCTCTACAAAATACAATATGGTTTATAGGCAGGAGCTGTCTCCTCACTGACCTGCTTCTCACAAGGACTTAATGAAGTAGGGCTGGTGGAGATGTCCCACTGAACTCACTATGGCAGGTAGAAAGTGATGAAAGAAAATCATTTCTGTCACAGGAGAAATCTCCACAAGCCAATAATTATAGAGAGTTTGGCACGTTTTATATTTTAAAAAGCCAGCGTGCCTCAGAACGGTATAACAGGTAATGAAGGTTGAGAAACGGCTGAGATACAGAATATACATTAAGCTATTCAATAAACATTGCATTCAGTTTGCTTGTGTCTCTCTCTATCGCTCCCTCACACTCACACATATACACACAGAGTCAAACTCTGATGGGTTGTTGACAAGGAAAAGAGAACAGTCACATCCACACACTGGCAGCTGAATGTATATTCTGAAATTTGCACTTTTCTCATTATAAAACTGTGTCACTTGAATGAGCAAACACCTGCAAAGGTTCTATACTAATACATACTGTCCCTGGATAGATGAACAGAGTGGGGGGTAATGGAAAGGATAGAGGGAAAGGGCAGGAGGGAGTTAAAATTTGTGACTCTGTAATAACTTTTATATATACTTTTACAACAAACATTTTTCACAACATTTTTTATGTGGAAATGTAATTACTTTTCATACACATACTCCACCTCACATGCAAATGCCCACACAAATGATGTGTACTCATCTGCTGCTTTTAACGATTTTAATATTGAGGACATTAGCCATGGAAACTACTAGATATAAAGCCAATTTAGATATGTGGTTATGTGCTGTATGCCAATTGTACACAGTACATGCTTTGCATTTAAACATAGAGTATGTGGCTGGTGTACTGTACCATCGGCTGTGTGTAACAGTGCCTTTTAGTTCTAGTTGGACACACAAGCCAAGTATCCGTGTGCAAATGTTAAGGTTAATCATTGATTGGTCAGTTTGTTATCTATCATCACAGGGTAACCATGACTAATATAAAAAATAGGTATATATGGCACTCTGTACTAGGTCTGTGTCATATTCACAATTTTATACTCAACTAGTATTTGTGTAATTGTGGGAAAAGGTTGTTGTGTTACATCTCTGTGACTGTGTTAGTTGCGCATACATGACACGTCAAATAGCTTTGCAATAACAAGATACAGTACTGATTGTTGTTAAAAAAAAAAAAAAAAAAAAAGGAAACCAGTCAAAAAAATCATTGATGTTGTGAAAAATATAATATGAAGTGGGAAAAGAAGTAGCTGCTGCTGAGCCTCAGGTTTAGATGAGGTTCTGACAGCGACCACAACAGTCATAGTGTCGGCCTACACTGGCTTTTCAAATCAAATGCAGCAACATGAAGCATGCAAATGTGTGTGTTTTAATATAGATATAAACTCAAAACTAAAAAGGAGGAGACATTCAATTCACAATTGCCTCTGAGATGGCAGATGCAGTAAATATGTCTGTGTATTGTATTCATTTCTTCACATGGCTTAGTAACAATACAATCTCTTTCTCACTGTGGACAGTGATTAATACTGAAGCTTTTATAAATGTTTATCTGGTGGAGTTTAGTGTAAAAACCACACACTATTATTTTAGTTATCTGTTATTTATTTTATCACGACTAAATAATACTACGTCCATGTTCATATTACCTGAACACTAGAACACATTCACATTTGACTGCATACTAACAGTGAGGTGAAGTAGCAAACAAACACACAACCTTTTATCTGTACATAAAGTTGTCAGCTTTAGTGTCACACATCCTACCTTAGTTTCACTGGAGAAAACTTTTCATGTTTTTACAGACGTACAATTTAATAATAATAATCTGCCTGGATGTTTCATTGAACTACATATATGTACATTTGTGGAGAAACAGCTACTTTTATTGAAAGTGCTTAATTTACTGTAACCCAAATTAAATATTGATTAATTTATTATTTGAAATGTTGGGCTTCATCTTTGCCTTTACTTGAAAATGTAAATTTAGCCCACCTATGTTTAGCCCACCTGCTGTGCAGTAACTCAGACACGCTCTAGGTTAAGGAATTAATTGGACACGTACCAACTGAACAGCGTCTTTCTGTCCTATAATTAGTCCAAATTATATAGTTCTTTCTGAGAAATATGTTACAAATATTAGGAAACTATAGACTAATACATTAAAACATAGACTCACAAACTCATGCACATGGGTAAAGTGAAATGTTGACTGAAAATGAAAGCAAATGATTTGATGCATTAACATGCTTTGTTAATATTAACCTGTTACTCATTATTTGGGTCAAAGATTGACCATTAACAACATGAAAAAAATATATTTAAGAAGACTTTTCCACCAGCTGACTGAACGCAGTCCCTCAGAATAAAAATGTCACTTCTAATTTGAAAGTAACAAGACATCTTTGACCTTCTCTCTTTGCAGCTCAGCTTTCCTTTTCGAAGATGTGCCTCTACAGATTTTTAAAAAAGCGATCACTGACATTTATCACTCTGTTGTGTCGCTTTCTCTGGCTTTGGTGTTATGGCCGTTAACTCTGTGGTAAGTGATTGGTCATTGCAATGCGACCTACACCTGTGAGCCAATGCTCATCAGTTCTTGGAATTAGATAAAAAATATTCGGGCCCCCCATTGAGTTTACAAATATCAAATTGCTTCTACTTCGGTAAACTCTTGTCATTGTCATGTCTCAGGCTTCTCTGTGTCAGCTCTGCTGAGATTAAGACAATCAAATGTATAAAATACAGCATCTCCCTCTCTCTTTCTGTGTCTCTCTCACAAAATGCTTAACAAGCAGCAGAATAGACAGAGGTGTATTGACCATTTGTTGCAGATACAAATAAAACTTTGATGCTGACAAGTGCAGCTTTGCTTTCTGTCTTTCTGTATTCACAGAGAGAAACAGACTGAGGCTAAATGAGCAAAAATACAGTCGTACATTCAGTTATTGCAGAACACAAATCTGCCACTTTGATGTTGACAACAACACCACCCTCCATGAACACATTCAGGACTGTCTGCACTAATGGTCTCTAATGGATGGCAGGCAACTGCAGCATCTTTGCAGACAAATGGCAAGGGATACATTCCTCTCCTCTCCTCTCCTCTCTCTGTCGATATCCAACCTTTCACTGGACACAGAATGAGAGATGAGAGGAGGCTGCATTGCTAGGTATAAGAAGAGTGAGAAGAGAATAACGAATAATAAGATTGAAGAAGGCTGGAGGTGGACTATACTTTGTCCATTTAACAGAAAAGTGTGAGTCATATGACCTGTAATTTATGTGTGTGTGTGTGTGTGTTCTTAATATTGTATATAAGAAGTTCAAGTTTACAATTACAATATTATGGTTTCAGTGTTTGATGTTCACCATATGCACTTTAAATCAGAAAAATATGCTTTGAAATATCAGAACTCTAAAAAAATTTAAGACAGAAGTCAGAATGTCAATAGAAAAAAAAATCATCAAAGACAAAACAATCTTGGCAACACAATTATTTGTCAGTTGCTGTGCAGGTGATCTAATCACTTATATTCTATTCTTGTTCAATTAGAGTTTTTTTGGGACTTCTGATTGTACAGGGATCATTATCAGTTAAACCATGATTATCATGGTTATATGTTCCATCTTTCATGTCTATAAATTTGGCCCGCTTTTTGGCATCTAAACTATCTTGATATGTGCCTGTAAACACTGAAGAATGCAGAAACAACACTTTAGGCATGATTGAATTCCCAGATTTTAATCTCAATTATCTGAAGTTTCAAATTCACTGGATCACTCATCATTATCTGTGTCCACCAACATATCACACAGATGATGGTTGACAGGAGATTTTCATATTACCAGTAGTAATTAGGTAACTGTCCATATAAACATGAATGTGTATCAAGCGTCATCACAGCTTTTCAAGTCATTGAGTTCACATTACCGTGCTCTGCCAATGCGTTAGAATATTATATACCCTTTTCAAAGAATCTGTCTATCTGTATCCTTCAATCTCACACAAACAACTTCCCACAATGGGCTGTTGACGAGCAGGGAGAAATAAAGCGGTCGCATCACGATGCGAGTCAGCAACATTAAATGTAAATTTTTTTCTGACATTTGCCTGCTCATACTTCCTTGCCCAAAGCAAATAAGGCAACAGTTGAACTGAAGCATTGTTTAACTTGTACGCATTCACAGGTTAGTGGAGCTGCCAGAGTCGACAGAATGAGGTCTGCGGGTGGGAGGAAGGCGAGAAACCCGAAAGACAGACAGAAAATACATATTGTTAAAAAAAAAAAAGTTGTATTCTATTTAGTCTATAATTTGTCCAAAGAATCTCTTCTCTGTCTTAGTTTATTCTTTGATAAGACAAGGTGTGCATGTAAACATGTTTTCAGGACAGGTCTCAGCATTAGCTGAAGTGGAAGTGCATTAGACTAAAGTTAATCCAGTGGTCTCGCACCGATAGTCATGTCTACTCATAAATACACCAACAGGAATATAGTGTCATCAGTACCAAGCCTAAAGATATGTCATGTGCTCATATCAACATGTCATGCCTGCTCAGGCTCAGTACACAGCATGTAGAGATAACCGATGTTGCAAGGGACGGGAAGGGACAGAACAAATCCAGCAATAAATGAGAGCAAGCAGCTGTCGTTTAGCCAAACTGATTACAACTCCTCTGCCATTTACGTTAGGTGTTTAGCCTGGAACCAGCAAAGCAAAGCTATCCATCCCTTGGCAGACCAAATGACACGAGATAGTGTGCTCACTGACATTTCTCTACATTTGTCAGTTCTGTGATCATTGCACCATGCATACAGAGAAGCTGTATGCAGTCACCAAGGAAGACACATTCACCAGTGACTGACAAATTACAACCGCAAGTGGCCAATGTGTCAGAATATTATATACCCTTTTCAAAGAATCTGTCTATCTGTATCCTTCAATCTCACACAAACAACTTCCCACAATGGGCTGTTGACGAGCAGGGAGAAATAAAGCGGTTAATACTGTAGCAGTAGGCACTGATATAAAACTGAGGCTCCGGCACAACAATTAAGTTACATTTTAAAGTGATCATGTCTGCACAGTGCTCTAAAAACATTGTTCCAAGTTAACTGACTGTTAAATTTTTATATTTGACTGTTATAGATTTTTAATTGAGAAATGTTTGTTATACAACACAGTATAAATTGGTTTGCAATGACAAAAATCTACATGATTTGTGTGGGTTAGAAATGAGAAGTGAAGGTATTTGAGAAAGAAATATGACTTTATAGTTTTAGGGTGTTGAAGAAACAGTTTCAGTACTTGGATATCATTTCTCCCCATTCAGCAAGCAACTCTTTAAACTTCTTTGCAAACAGTCTTTCTAATGGTCTTTACTCTTCTTTATCTTTGTAGAGAGGAAACTGGAGTTTTCTATTTTTTTATATGATTTCTCTCAGTTATCATAAGATAAGAATATAATTTTGTGGGTGGCCACATTAAGAATATTAAACATATTCACCTGTGTATGACTGTAACAACACACACTGCACTTGAGCTTTATTGGAGAGGGAAAGTAACTACTGTTTAAGGTTGATAGAAAGACAACTGTTTGCTTTTGTATCTCATGGTGCACCCTTCAGATAGAGGCATGAATTTTGTCATTTTCATTGTCACATTCTGCTTCTGAAACAGACACAGTTTTGAAGTATAAAGTCTAATTTGAAGACTGTGGAGTATCCTTCAACTGGCCATCCAATATCAGCAAATCCATTTTAACTCTCACATCTTGCCAAACTCATTAGGCCTCTTTCTCAGCCAGTTATTGCAGTATCGATTTCCATTCCTGTTATGTCTTTTGGAAGATTACATTTTCATATAAGTAAAATGTCTATGATGGGTTTCCAGCAGAGAAGACTGTATCAGTATGGTACTGATTAATACATTTTCAGATTCGACAGAAAGTTCAGCATTGAGGTCACTTTTTGATATGATTTTTGATTGTTTATGCATTTAAATGTATTCATTCATTATTTACACAGCACATCTAGGCTTGGCTAGGCAATAGTCAAACCAAGTTAATCATTTCAGAAATAATGGGCAATATTGTATATCATTGGGTAAAAATAGATGTGGTTATAAAAAAAAGACCACTGTCTGACACATTACTCTATGTGTAATGGCCTCAGTATTTTCTGGACATGGATAAGACTAATGTGTGTGTGGTTAATCTTTCGCTCTGATGTTCTGTCAATATGCTGTACACACATTTAGCATCATATAGCTAATAGAGGCATAGCAAAATATGAACACATCGCTCATCTGCTGCTGCTATGATCTCACATTCATGAATCTCTCTCAATGTGTCTCATCCACACGGTCGCTCTTCATTTCGCTGTGTCTTTCCCACAGTGTGTGTGCACGATGTACTGCAATAGACATAAAATATATAGAAAGGACATTGAGCTCCACACAGATTTCTGCTTTACTGTAATGTACAATACAATGCAGAAGAGAAGCTATTTACGTAAAAAACTAAAACATAACATGAACTAGAGCAAGAAAGACAAGTCAGCTAAACTGTTTTAAAATATATTGTATCAAATGGTATAATTGTACAGTAAAATCATGATCATATTGTAGTGTGTCTGCTATGAGTTTGCTGGTAGTTTTAGTAATGTTTTCTAACTCTCTGTCTCTCTGTCCAGCTTTAAGGGACAACAGGATTGAGCTGGTGCGTGCATCGTGGTCAGAGCTGACCATCAGTATCAGTGACGTCACCCTGTCAGATGAAGGCATGTACACCTGTTCTCTCTTCACCATGCCTGTCAGAACAGCCAAAGCTTACTTGACTGTTCTAGGTAAGTGAAGTACCCAAACAAACATTTAATTTCTGCTTAAAGTAAATTCATATTGTGGATGCACTGTTACATGACATCAGTCTGTGATCATGTTGGTTTACAACTCTTCCTCAGCCTGTGTGTTTCAAAAAGCTTACAAGCCATTATTTTGAACAGAATCTTCACAACAGGTGCGACTTAGTTGCTTTCAATCGTGGAGGTGGGTTGGTGAGAAGAAGAAAAAACTTCCAAGGCGTTAAAATCTATTTAGTACAGATGTTTCAAAATATTAGCACTAAAATAAGAAATCTAGGGCTCTCTCTGAGTGGCATGCTTGTGCTGTGTTTTTCATTGAAGACAATCACATTTGGCATAGTTAGAAGCAGCCAGTTACTTACAGTGAGGCCACATCACTAAAGCACAGACAAATAAAATTAAATAAAAGACAAATAAATGCTACTGTTAGACCCTCTCTCCTATTAGTAATGTTTATGTTGTGATCATCTGCCCACACAAACATTGTCTCATTTCCTGTGACTGGGCTTATTATCTTGCCAATTAGTTTTTGCTAATGTTAATAGATATGCTACTGCACTCCAGGACCATTAGCAGACTCTCTGTGTTAACAAGCAAGCTGAGAATTAGCGACATTAAAGGCTACTGCTCAATAAGGATATGGAGAAAATTATTTTGCAATACTGAACAATAGTTAATAGTGCAGGCCAGGAATTACAGCGGGAGATTTAATAAACACACAAAATGGTCTGGGAATGGAGTGGTTTATCTGCCACTGTTTCAGGACAGTGAGTGCTGGGAATGAACATAAGTGAATATTGAAAATCATTTGGACAAAATAAAAAACCTTTAAATAAATATGCAGCGTAATAAGCTTCTCTAAATAGTGTGTTTATCTACTACAGTAATACAACTATAAAATATAATAAATACAACTACAAATTGATATGAAAATATTCTTATAAACATCAAGACTAAGAGTCTGCAGCAGTTTGGTGAGGTTGTACTTACCATGTTCACCATCTTAGTTTAGAGTGTTAGTTTTCTAACATTTGCTAATTAGCTTTAAACACAAAGTAAAGCTGAGGCTGGTTGAAATCTCATTACTTTTGCAGGTATTTGGTCATATATGCATTCGGTAAAATAAACAGCATTAGCTGTAAATGTTAATAGGTCACCAAGGTCTGTACAATTGATACTAGGGAACATGAATGTGTGTAACAAATTTTACGGCAATCCATTTAAGTGTTGTTGTGACATTTTACTCATAACCACAAATGTGAACCTGATGGTGGCTCTGGAGGAAAAGTCAAGAGATTATCTAAATCGTTAGAACTCATCCACTGGGTGTCATGAATGTATGCACATAATTTCGGGGTAAATACAATCAATTCCTTTTTCAGCCTGGACCAAAGAGAGTGATGCTGCAAGCTTAGCTAAAAATACACAACACAACAGGCTTGGCATTCTGTCTATTCTAAGAAAAAAAAAGCACAAAAGTTTTGTAACCGACTTTGATTTTGGTTCTACATATCTTCTCACAACGCTAATGACTACAATGATCTTTTTTTTTTTCCACAATGCATCAGAAACTGCGCTGTCATTTCTTTTTCATGTCTTCAAAATGCTGTTGGTCATGCTTCGACAGTCATACACATACACCACAGCAGAAACAAATCCACGCTGCACAAATGAGCAGAGAAACACGCACATGGTGCTCTACACTTACACATTCATGCACACTCACACACAACCAGAAAGAAGGATTAAAGCTTTTCAGCCTCTATCCACCCAAGGGGAACGTGACTGCATAAGATGAACATTGTATTTGATCTGCTGTCATTCAGTGTGGGAGAAAAATCATCATACACTTTTTTTTGAGTCAAGCCACCCTTCATCATTAACATACACACCACAGTACTTGTACTGTGTTTCCTCTAGATGCTTTGCTGAATTATGAGTGCCATTGCAAATTTCAGATGGATCGTTATTATTCATAACGAAACATAACCATCACAAGTTGGGCTAGTGTGAAAGGAAGAGAACCCCTCCACCTTACCACGCGCACACACACACACACACACACACACACACACAAACAGCAGTTTAGCAGTCCAACATGCGTTTTCCGGTAGACCTACTAACCAAGTCTTTCACTTCAGTACCTTTGAAAAATGCGGTTGACTTATAAGTAAACAATGTGAACGCTTCCACATATCCATGGTGAAGTGATTGTTAGAAGTCGAGGTGAAAAGTTCATCCATAGAGGCTGTGTTTTAACACTGTTGTACAGCTCAGAGGTGGGTGTTTAAACAGATTTGCTCATGTCTCTCTTTATTTGTTTATTTTGATTTACTCTTTATCCTTTCGTATAAGTTCATGTAATTCAAAGTGCTTCACAGATGACCAACAAGCCAAAAAATACCAAACAAACAATAAAATAAAACATAAGAGAACAAAAAGAACACAATATATAAAATATATTGATCAGACTAAAAAGGTTTTAAGCTTACACTCAACACTCTCCTCAGGCAGGCTGTTTCAACATCTAAGAGCTTAAAAACTAAAAGCTGCTTCACCACACGCTAATAGACCTGTGTCAAAGGACCTGAGAGCTTGCCCTGGTTCAATTCAGTTCAGTTTATTTGTATAGCGCCAAATCAAAACAACAGTCATCTCATGGCACTTTACAGTGTAAGGTTTAAGACCTTACAGAATATAACTATATATAGAATTATAAAGTAAATCCAACAATCCCACTGGAGCAAGCACAAAGCGACAGTGGAGAGGAAAAACTCCCTTTAACGGATGAATCCTCCAGCAGTTCATACACTTGAAACATGTCAGACAGGTAGGCTGCTGCAAAACCACGAAGTGCTTTAAAAACAAGTGAAGGAATTTTAAAATCAATACGAAAACTGACAGGCAACCAGTGTAATGACTTTAAAAGTGGTGTAACGTGTTATCTCTGTCTGGTCCCGGACTAGGGCAGCAGAGTTCTGAACTGTGACTGATTTATAATGTTTTTGGGTAGACCAGATAGGAGAGAATTGCAGTAATCCAGTCTTCTGGATATAAAAGTGTGCATTAGTCTCTCTGGGCTGCTCAGAAATGGCTGCACCTAGGCAATATTCTTAAGATGATAAAAAGCAGGTTTGGTGACAAACTCGACATGAGCCTTAAAATTCAGATCTGAGTCACAAATTACACAAAGGTTTCTGGCTTGTTGGCTTGGGGTAAATCCTAGAGGATTTAGCTTTGTGGCCAGTTTCTCCCTCAGAGCCTTTGAACCAGTAACTAAAATCATCAACTGTGTCAAAAGCTGCGCTCAGGTCAGGAAGAACAAAACTGGCAGTTTATTGGCATCTAGATTTAATCTTTACCATGATAGGCTCTAAAACCAGACTGAAACATTACAAATATATTGTTCAAATAAATTATAAATCATTTCATTGTATATACACAAGTTTCTCTACTTGTGTATAGGAATCACAAGAATCACAAGATTCCTAGGGAATCCTACCAAATGGTGATGGAGATAAGAAACCAGAAACCAACTTTGAGAAATTAAATATTAAAATTGTAAATCTAATGCAAATATTTTTAGGCCTATTATATCAACTCATTAACACCCAAACGGCTACAAAGTGGTCTAATTTATTTGAACATCATTTTTGCACATTCATGCAAACAAACCAAACATCTGTGATTCATTATTTCTCAAGTTATCACATTTTTTTCCTAGTGTATAATGTTCATAACTTGAGAATCAATGAAGCAAAAATGTGTTTTGCTCACATAAACGATGTGCTAATGAATGAGGTGCCACCATGGACTTCTTTGGACGTTAATGAGGTGCTGCTATACTTAAAAATGTAATGTGTAACAAAAACAATGCAAGCCTTTTTTTTTGCCTGCATAAATGTGCACAACCGATGTATGAATCGATGAAAATGGTTTTATTAATATCATGATCATACAAGGTGCCAACTTCAAAGAGGTACTAGCATAAACTAAACAGGTGCAACTTTGCTCTGTACGCTCATCTTGTTATTAAAATTACATTTGAATTTTGAGAGGAGTCTGAGAGACTCATTAAAAAAAGAAAGGATGATGTGACCATGAAGGCACAGAGGTCAGTAAAGCAAAGTAGGGTTTTAAACCTGTCACCTTTTAAGTAAATGAGGGGGTGCTTATTTTGGATGTTAATGTCTAAATACATGAATAACCCTATCTGTAATGATTCTAAGGTCACTTTCTTCCATCGGGTTGCATAACCACAGGTCGTGTTTCATAGCTATGAGTGTGCACAACAGCTCTGCTTTTAAAAATATCCTAAGAGAAACAGTGGATACACGACAGAAAAGAGGAAGTCCTTTACTTCTGATAATAAACATTACAGGAGGTGGTGAGACAGACAAGGCCAGAGTCAGTCAATGACATTGACTGACAGACCTTTCAGTCACTCAGCCTGAGGCAGACGTATAGCTCACTGGCATTAGTAGGACAGACACTCTTAAAACGCTCATTACAGGAAAAGCCAGTAATTAACATTTTCTGTACCACTTTGTGACTTCCTCTGTGGTTGTCAGCCTATGCTCAATGTATACATACACATACGTAACAAAAAGAAACACATTTTTCAACCTGCACTTTCAGCCATGAAGATATTTTCCTTTTGTTATACTGATTATTTCTTTAGCACGAAATAATTCAAAAAACTGTTTACAGTACCCAGAGGAACCTGGACTTTGGTTCTGGTAAGACACATCCTGTTAAATTTTTAAATGTAACTTTACAGTTCTATGAGCATCAAAAACAAAACTCCATTCACCCCTTTCGTTTCTGTGGTAGAAGCAGGTGTCTCACAACCTGGCCAAAGAAAATCAAAACGGTCTGCATGGCTAGACACCACTAGATGTGCGTGAATTTTGTAATTGGTGTGAAGCAGCCCTTAAAAAAAGCGGATGGCCCAGTGGCTAAAGAGACCATCCACCCATGTATCAGCAATATTCCTCCCTGATGTGTTCACTTGCAGGACACTGCTCAGGGACACTGCTGTGTACAGCGTGCTCTAATCTCCCTGCAGGAGGGCAAGCTGGAGAATTGTCAATAAGGCATAATTATATTATTGCTGCATAATGACATACTGCTGTGAATGAAATAGTTCTATTGCTGTGATTTCCGTTCCAACATAAAGGTGTACCAGAGAAGCCAGAGATCGATGGCTTGACAAAGCCTGCCAAGGAGGGAGACCACATCACTCTGACCTGCATCACCCAGGGTAGCAAGCCCGCTGCCGACCTGCGCTGGTTCAGGAATGAAAAGGAGGTCAAAGGTATGTAACATCTGGATTTGTATTTAGATCCGAGTGAGCCGTAGGGCAAAGTACTGCAATATGTCATACAAACATTACTGTATTTGCAGCGTTTTAGAATAACCGTAAAGAGTGAGAGATGGATGAAGGGATAAAATTATCTCTTCATAAATATGTTTAATCTACATGTATAGATTAACTCAAAGAAGCTCCTCATGAATTGGGCTAAATATTTCTAGCATTGTCAGTATATAACAACTCAGTTATTTTACTTTTACTTTACTGAAAAATATACACCATAAATCATGATATGCTGTTGTCATGTTGTTACAGTAATAACTATCTACTGATTTACTGATATTTCTAACACCATGTTATAGTTTACATTTGAAACAAGCTATTCAATTAGGCATTCAATTTGCGAGTTAGTCCCATATCCACTGTGCTGTCAAACAGAAATTCAGTAGTAGTGGGTGTCATATTTCAGAATGGTTCCCACACTCACACATGAAACTGCTGCAGTGGGTGTTTTAACAGTGTTCCTTTTTTTTTGGGAATTAATTTTATGAAGAAGTTGTTTCTAGTACAACAGATTCAGCGTGTGTCCTCTGGCCTGAGACTGATACATTAACCTCTCCTGTTATGAGAAGGCTGTTCTAAATCATACTGACTGCACTGCACACCTTGTTTCCACCCTGCTCCTGCCCTGTTCTGCTCAATGAACCATCCGCTTTGTAATTATTTGAAAGGGAGGAATGAGAGAGAATACTGAGGGAAAGAGAGCTAGGGACACGAAATGACAAAATTAGGTTTCTGAGAAAGAGAGAAACAGATGTGGTTTTGTATCAAATAAAATGCCCACTGGGACAGACTGTCAAAGATCATCAGCACAGTTGCAGAACTTATACGACATCCTGTGTTGTTTCACAAAGCAGATTAAAGGCAAAAAACAAAATGCAAATCACCCTTTTGTAATTTAAATGAATGCAAGTGTAAGCAAAGAGAAGGGATTGAAAATCACAGGTTTCCTTTTTTTAAACTTGGGAAAAAACAAAACAAAGCAAATGGTTGGAAAGACACTGTCAAGATCGCAAAATCTTTGTTTAACCCAACACATCACTGAAACTCTGTAATGAGAATAACAAGCAGCCAGGTGTTGCACATCCTAAATGGCCAATTAAATGAAGTAAACTTCGCTTTATGAGAAGCATTTAGGATGCATAACACACGCATGCTTCAGAGTTCATTTCCCTGCTTAAACAAAGGATTAATAAACCACAAAAATAATTTTTGCCAAGGCATGCATGATTTTTGCATATTAATACTTTTCTTTCTGTAGTTTTTTGGCTTCTTGGGTAGCTCTGACAAAAGTCTCTCCATCTGGTGCACATTTATTCCCGTTCTTAAATGAATGTACATTGCAGTATTTTATATTGAATAATGTATGCTCATTAATACTGACTTTCATGCATGTCACTCAATAAACTGAAAAAAAACACTCTCTATAACCATTATCACACTTTTATGTCATGTATACTGTATATACTAATGTACAGCTACATGTATAATGTAATATTAAATTACATGTTTGAGAGTACATCTCCATATACACTACTCACAAAAAGTTAGGGATATTCGGCTTCGGGTGAAATTTCAGGATGAACCTAAAATGCACTATAACTTTTACAGGTGAACTTAATGTGACCTTCCCTAAACT
>JAUMHL010000006.1:10580594-10595024 GCA_032362345.1 Sandelia bainsii | reverse complement strand
TAAATGCCCTACTTTCATGATATAATATCACTGTAGTGTGAACTTTTTACGTTTTCCATCAATTTCACCCGAAAGCCTGATATCCCTAACTTTTTGTGAGTAGTGTATATTTCCTCCTTCTGTCCTTCTGAGATTCATAGAGTATAAAGAAATAGAATATACACTAATTAGTAGAGTGAGAATCTCCTTACAGGCTCATTGTGTCTCTGTGGGTGATTATTGTGTCTCCCAGTGGCCCAATAATGAGAGAAAAGCTCCCTGAAAGGCAAATGGAAACTTAGCCAGGACATAGTGTGCTATTAATTCAGGCAGAGAAACGTAACAGGTAGTCAGAGCTATCATTGGCCGCTTGAAGTGGAGATAGTCTCAGAGGATATGCTTTCTCATTAAGGTCAGATGCTATAATTCTCTCTTCAACTTGACACACGACAGTCTTTAATGTAGGCCTTGTATAATTCTATATCAGTACTATTCGCTGTGACGCAGTTGTTCTTCACAAGTAGTGTGTCCAGGTTCAGCCTTATGTGCACATGTATTCTGTACTACATATTGTATGTCCTAAATATTGTTGTAATACTGTTAAATAGTGTTTAAACTAATAATGCAGGCAGAAGTTTATATTGATTTAGGTAAGGGATGGAAAACCATCAGTGTTACGTAGTCATTTTCTCCTTGACACAGAAATCCTGGTAACATTGTCCCAGAACAGAAAGTAGAACCTTCAGACTTTATACAAATGTCAGATTAGGAGATCCTTGTCTAATCTGCTATTGCAGTCAAAAATTGCAATTGGAGCTGATGTTTCGGCCCTCACTGAATTCAGTGAAAGGCTGTCTCCGTCTGTGTCATTACATCCTTTCTACCCAAACTTAAGCTCAGACAGCTCTGGATGCTGTCAACACACTAGGGTTTCCCAGGCTCCAGATTAGCAAACAGATAAGTCTAAATCAATGCTGCTTTTCTACACAGGTTTAAACAGATATTGCAGTGATCTTCTCATTTAATTACCTGTAGCTAGGAGATCATGTTGAATCCAAGTCGTCATGTTTATTCAGACTTCTTCAAAACAAATTCACATCTATATACATACGTTTCCATCTGTAGCTAGACTTATCATAAATATATTTTAATAAAAGTAATACAGTATAAAAGTTTATATTAATACTAAAAAGACATTAGTTTCAAAAATGAAGGAAACATTGATCTCTTGATTAATACCTCTTCTTTCCTGCCAACTAGGTGTCTGTTTTTAATTAGCAGCTCGCTCAGTGTGATGCATTTGTCAGGCATATTCAGGACATGTTTGGTTCAAGAAAAAGTCTGTTCTCAAGCTTATGATTGACACATACACATTACACATTTTGTTCTGCTTTGTCACACCATAAATGCATTTCTGCAACTAATTGGCTGACTTCTTATAGTAATATGAAGGTGTGAAATATTATCTGGATACAGTCTGTCTGACTTGTTATATATGACACTGGTAGAGAGTTTGTCTGGAAATGCATGTGCAACTGTGTCTAGCATTTTAATGGGGAAAACTAAAGAAACCCTGGCAAGTTACTCTCTGGCATTGTGATTTCCTTTCCACATTTAAAATGGACAAAATAAATAAACATGAAACCTAGCAAACACAAAGGGCAACGCATGTTAATACACAGTGTGCACTTGAAGTGTTCATCACCCCGAAAGGTTCAGGGTGTGTTCAGTGTGAAAAGCCATCCGATTGTGCACGACCATGCTGGGGAATAAATGACAATTGTGACATATTGGTGTGGGATCTGGGGGTATAGAGAAGATTATATTACCGGCAAAGCCACTGGAGCAGTCCATCACCCATTCGCATCCAGTTAACGGACACCCTATGCTAAATGTGTGCGTGTGTATCAGCGTGTGTGTGTGTGTGAGCAAAACAGACAGATGGGGCGGACAGTCTGCATGTAAGGACATAAGCTTGTGTATGTGGAACGGAATCCAATATTCTTATTTCTCTGTCTCTTTGTCCCTCAGATCCCCTCAGTCCCCACCCAGTAATGATATATTTCTATCTCAGTTACACGCCGTAACCCAGAGAGACCTCTGCCAATATCACCACATGTAGCACTTGTTTACACACCACTGAACCAGATGGAACTGTGTGGAGACCAAACAAGGCAGAGATGAAATGAATATTTATTTCAAATAAGGATGGGGATGTTCTCTATCATACTAGTATTATCATACTCTCTGACCTAAACTGTAGAGGTTATTGCTTCATCATGTTATGTGATAGCTCAATTCCAAGGGGGCTTAAGGAAAAAAACACAGAGATTTGATTCAAATTTGCTCGCGGTCATATCCCTATTCTATTGTCAAACTTGTTGGTCAAGGACAAGGAACTATTACTGCAGACACACTGTACCTTGCACTATTTTAGGTTGTGTGTAGAGTTTTCAATACGCTATCACTCAAGTCTGCACAGTGACTGAACAACCTTTTGAATAGTGCTACCTGGTTTTTTTTTTTCCATTTCTGGGTAATTGTACTTGAGGACAGACTAAGGTGGCCATCATTATTCTAAGGTTTGCTCTGGAAAGAGCTATTGAGGAAAGGGAAGAAGCAATAGAAGCTCATTTTAAAGAGGACAATTTTGAAGTTTTTGACACTGCTCGTGACATTGTGAAAACTAAAATAAAATTAAGCTGAGGAATATAAAGAAGTTTTCTAGTTAGAAAATGCATTTTCAGTCAACTCAGCAGTGTTAGACAACCATTACACACTACTTAAAAAGGCTGTGTTGGGACTACATTTATGCTATCCAGCTCCCTGGGGGGGGAGTGGATCAATGACCATTAAAGATGTAATTTCAAGATGGCTCCTACAAGTCACAGTGGCATGAATAAAACATGCCCGAGTCACACAAAGACACACGCACACACTCACCTTCTCTATGTATGCATAGTACAAACGTAAAAGTATTTGCATGCATGTACACACGTATAAGCACATGGCTGAAATGTGATCTGTGATAATCAGGTGGATTTCTATATTAATTAACATCACCAAGGCACTGGGCTCAGATGATGCAAATCTCTCTAGTTTCATGTTGTTCTACATCTCTTTGTAGAGTTAAGTCTCCCAGTTTTTGTCTAACTCTTCGATCATAAGATGTCTAGAATGAAGAGCAGAACTATGCCGGGCATAATTATCTCATGTACCTCCTCTACTTTCTTTCTTTTTTTGTCTCTGGCAGAATAAGAGTGTGTGATCAAGTTAACAGAGTTAGACTTGAACACTGTGGTGGTGAAAAAAGGGGCGATCAGACTGCTGCACCCTCTGTCTATGCCTATTAAGAGCAGCATTCTGGAGGTAGAGCACCTGTCCGGTTTCAAATGCCAAGGTTCTAAGACCAACCACACCTCTCCTTTTGGAGTGGAAAGCCATCATTGTGAATCCACAGCAGACCCTTCTTAGCTGTGAACGCTCAGGGAGTTTCATGTTATAAAGGACATATCACATGTGTCTGCCAGGCACTGATAGAAACTCTCCTAACATTTAAAAGTGCTCCCTGGTCATCGTCTCCCGTGAGTTCTACACAGAGTCAAGCAGGTAAGACAGGTCAGATGGAAGGATGCCAACAGGGTGCCTACAGGCCCAGCTCCCCGATCGCTGCACAGCAGCCAGAAAAAGTGAGAAGATGGCAGAGGGCACAATATATCACATCAACACCTCGCTTCAGCTGCAGCCTGCTGTGTATTAGCACGATTATTTTAGAGTTTAGTCAAACTTATTGCCATCATTTGCAGTCATCTGACAGGCAATATAAATCACAGAGATTAGGTGCAGTACTCGTGAAACAACATTTTTTCTGTTTGCTTTGGGAATTGTACAGTATTTAAATGAGTGTTTTTGTTCTACTATATGTTTTGATTATCCACACACTCACCCACAGACAAATTTACATTGTACTTGCCTGAGCAAATTGTTTTTAAATCACAGATGGGATACAGTACAGGGAATGTTGAGTCAACCCTCGAACCCCTGCCGCCAGGATTAGTCAGTTTTTATCTCTGTTGTTGATTTCTCCCCAACTCCTGTTGTCCTCCTCTGTCTCTCTTGTCTATCCATCTATCTTCTTTTCTTTGGTTGTGCCTCTCTCCTATGAAATGTCATTAAAGGGTCAGATTCTCACATTTTTACGCCTGTCATTTCCATTTCTAATCCTCCAAGGCTCTGTCTTGGCTCACACCAATGATGCAGAGCTCTGAACAGCCACCCACAGCACAGTGTGCCAGGCTTTTTGTTAAGGAGAGGAACCACAGGTGATTGTAACAGAATGGTGTCTGTTTTCCTATTTGAAAAGACCATAAGTGGTTTAAAATGCAAATGATGATAGAGGACTTTTTTGCAAATGCTGAACACATGAATATGTGCATAAGTAAATTGTATAACCATGCACAAATTTTACCCTGGTAAATCTGCACAAGTTAGTTTATTGCCATTTGATCATTTAATATAAGCCTTTGGTCTTTTTATGAGCAAATTAAAAACACAAAATAAAATTTTTTGCTCATACAGTAATTGTCCTTCCCTGCCAGTGTCAATAAGCAAGACTTATGAATGCAACAGAGAATAGCCATGGTGAGCTTTTAGAGTACAGTATATTCTCCGGCTCTTTCATTTAGTAGCTACACTTCCAGACAAAAACTGCTGCACTTGGTCTAAAAAACACATTCTGACAGTCAGTTTAACAATGAGTAAACTGATAAAAAAAAAATCTGTGCAAGAGAGCCAAGAGATATAATAACAGTATAATGTGAGAGGGCAGGTTTAGACAATACACAAGGGGCTGCTGCAGGCTGTATTTAAAATTTATACACTATAATACTGTATTTATTATGACAGGCCCAACAGCTTAAAGAAGATGCATTTTTAGTTCGCTTGCCAGCTAAAATTATATTAAATGAAATCCCACCGCAAATTCAAGCAGGTTTTTGTTACTTTAAAATAACAATGCTATTCAACTTTGATTATGTGCATATAAATATGCTACACAATAATGTGATCTCTGTCCTGAAATAGTTCAATAATTCACTCCTAAAATTCTATGGTATTAATTACAGTGTTTTATCCAAAATCACATGTAAGGGCTGCAACAGGAAATTACACTCAATTTAAGACGTGTTTCACTTTTTGCCCCAACAAAATTTGCAAACTCTAAAATGAATACTGATGCAAAAACTGCTGAATGAAAAATGAAAAAGTCACCAAAAACAGCTGAACTTTGTCAACTTTGATAATTCTAGCCAGTGAACATTTACTTTTAAGTTACAAAATTTCAAACAGTCCTGTTTGTTATCCCTGCCCAACATTGCACGTATAAGCCATCATCATGTAAAGCTGAAGATCAGATGCAATCACCAAACAGCAAGTTAGAGTGTGTGTGTGTGTGTGTGTGTGTGTGTGCGTGTGCGAGTGTGTGTGTGTGTGTGTGTGCACGCACACATGCATATACAGCATTTGCGGTATGAGATTGGCCAGATGAGTTTTTTTTGATTGACAAGCTTGAGCTTTAATGGCAGCTTGATGTCAGCTGCTCTTTTCAGCTGTGCCTAAAATGTGATAAGATATTTATAGACCACTTATACCTATTCTCACCCACACACATGCACACACATTCTTGTGCACACACACCCACAACAGTGCAGAAGCAAACAGTGTGAATGCAAAATGACACACTTTAATGATGAAGTATTACTTGCTGTTAAACAACTGTTACTATGTTCTCAAATGGATGTTAAAAGACTTTGGATCGAATAATGATAATAATGAACTTTGTAGTGCTCTTATGCTGAATCACACTAAGGCAATCAGAGTCCATTCAAATCACCAAGGAACAAGAGTCTAAATGGCTTTGGACACTTAAATCAAACAGCTGAATTATATACAAAGCAAGTTTCTCAATCTCTCCTGTAGTGTTGTTTCAGTGTTGAGCACATTTACAATCAAGAACTTGTGAGATATAAACATTATGAACTAATGAACTAACTTTGAGAAGTAATCTTTTTTTGCTGAAAGCAAACCTGCAATAATAAAAGAAGAAGAAGAGTTTAAATACAGACAGAACATAGGTTAGTTGCTACAGGAGCATTGCTGAGTGCCTATCACATTGACGGACGTTAAATTCTCTTGAGCAGCATATGATTACAATCAAACAGTGCAATTAAAGATGATTCATTCAGTTTATTCCGACAAAGCCATTATAATATTTTGAATTGACTATTTTTTAACGTACCTTGAACATTAAATGGTAAAAAATATCAATAAAATTTTAGTGTTGTTTAAAGCACCTGGCTACACATTAACCCCAAAACTAAACTCAACAATAACAAATATGAACAGGAAACAAGCAAGAACAATGATAGAGTATGAGTATTTTACAAAAACCATCTAGGATTTCAAGGAGAAAAACAAGTTTGACTGCTGAAGAAACACAGACACAGGGAGAGTCAACGTGGGAGAGTCTGGAATAACTAATAAGGATGGTAAGAGAATGTTTGCAACTGCTGCATGTTGTGTAGAAATGCAGTTTCTCTCTCACTCCATTCTTTTTTGCTCTCTGTCTTGTGCAATTTCCTCTATGTGAAAGAAAACAGCCATGTTCCCACTCTCCTATTGTCTGGATGGATTTTACCAACACTGCAGACCTGTCACTCTCTCGTCTCTGGGGGGGGCGGGTTCATCACCTCAGTTGGGGGACGTGACTGAGCAGAATAGTTGATTGGCAGAATGCAAAGGGAGAGAAGACAGGGGGCTGAGATCCTTAGAAAGTGTAGATGAGCACAGAGGAGAGAAGGATATGGAGCATAAACAGTCTCTTTAGGACAAACAAACAAAGGCATCCAGCATGATAAAGGGACTGAGGGTACTGTACATACACTGATGCCTTATTGAATTAGCTATGAGAACACAGAATAACAGATTTTACAAAGCATAGCAACATCTGAATCCGCAGATAAGCCTGGACAGCTGGATAAAATATACTGGGTATTTATTTTCTCCTCTGAAAAAAAACAAAAAACTTGTAGGAGTGTGGAGGAACAGGCTTGATTTTTTAAAATGCTTGCTGCTGGCATGCTGTGAGCAGACCAACTACCCCCAAAAGACTGGTTGAGCAGTTGAACAGATGTGTTTCGAAGAAGAACACATTGAAAAAAGCATCTGCTTTGAGGGACTGTACAAGAAATTAAGCTGTAAAACAGCCAATAAGTAAAAGTAAATCTGTCAGTGGAGAGTTGAGCAAGGTATGAGTGAGTTCATGAGTTTGTTAGAACATTGATGTCATATGCGTAGGCTGAAGCTTCATCAGGAACTGGCAACCATTACGAATGTCATCTGCTATTCGTTAATCTAGGGCCTATATCTGCGAGGACACAAATGAAGCAGAAATTGGAATGATGTGATCAAGGAGTATGCCAAATTTCAGGACATCAAGTAGATAATTACAGAAAGCTTTGGAGGCGTTCACTGCTTTTCAATGACTGTTCATGGACATAGGGAGGTGGATCAGCTGTTTGGTTTGGATTACAAGGCAGGTATAGCTCTGAAAACAAATTGTACAGATGGAGAGGACAGTGCACAATGATACTACTACTAACGTTACAGTGCTCTCTCTGTCTATCCTAGATCCTCAGTTTTTGCCAAATGTTTGATTGGCCCATGTAACATTTCTGTTCCTGAGAGGCCAGAAATGACTGTGAGGTGGAAAGATTGGAAGCGGACTTAGAAGTGAAAGTGGTGCGATTTAAACAATATGTGGGAGCAGTGAAGCCCAGGAAGCTTAAGGTAGAGATGGTCAATGGTGAAAATACATTACATTCAAAATGTTCCAAAGCAGGTGAACAAGCTGGGTTTTGTTAAAGCCCTGACTAGAATTGGCCATGTGTGATAAGGATGTGTGCTGAGGTACACAGACCATCAGAGGTACAGTGATCTAACAAAGTATTAATAGTGTTAGAGAGAAGTTAGAGATGGAACAATATTGTCATGAGATGGTTGTAGTTCTCTTTAGTAGTACTTCTTATGTGATACATTCATGGTTGTGATTTGAAAATCAATTGGTTTCTTGGTGAGGAATTTTAGAGTATGATGTTGTAACTAGGAACTATACACACAGGAAATACATAACAGACTCATACATCATGCATCAACCAGCTGGAGGCTAAGCACATCCACTCTAAATAAAGTAGCTTGGTGATTTTCTAACTGCAGTGGCTCTGTCAGAACATGAATTAAAGAAGTAAAGTATTTCTATTATTCACTACACTATGTTATCATCACAGTAGTTGTTTATTGATTGGGTTTTTAAACTCAACTTAGTTGCTTTCATTTCAATTGCAAGTAAAGGACTATAGTCTTGTGTACTATGATGAAGATAACAAATTGGCCATAGGTGTGAATGTGTGATATATATCGTGATAGACTGGCGACGTAGGGCTCAAGCGAACTCATGAGCATCATGTTGACGTGTGGCCAGCACACCTTGCAAGATAAATGTGCTGCATCATTCATAGTATGTAACTCTCTCCAAAGGTGCTAAAGAGGTGAATGCAAGTGGGAAGACATTTACAGTACGGAGCTCTCTGCAGCTGAATGTGGACAGAAATGATGATGGAGTGGCTTACACCTGCAGAGTGGACCATGTGGCACTCGCACAAGCACCACAGCAGGCCACTGAAGTACTGGAGGTCCATTGTGAGTGTACACACCAAGACACACACACACACACACACACACACACACACACATGTAGGAGTGTACATACATATGGACACACTATAAGAAAAAAGAAAAATACATGAAAACTAAAGTTCTTAAATCGCCTTTGAAGCTTTTATGGCTGCAGAATCCTGTTAGCTGCCATTCACTATAATATGACCCACATTTGTAGCAGAGTTTATAAGTATGTTATTTCAAAGTTGAAGAATTCTTTTTCAAGAATTTCCATCTTTACATTGCATTTACATCATCCACATCAAGCTGGTCCTAAGCAAAATTTAAATACTTTATTTTCCATGAAAATCTCTATAGATTGTCTTCAGAATATTCTTATAATTGTATACCACAGAGTGGTCTTTTATGTATTTTTCATTTGTCAGTTGCAGTGTGACATCCTTAAAGATTATATTTTAATCATAACTCAAAGTTATATAATTTGTAGAATTTATAGAAAGCTACTAAATAAAACATCAGACTCAATTAGATTAACCCTTTAAGTCTATAACTTTTTACTATTAAATATCAAGATTACCATGGCACGATTCTCTTAATATTATTTTAATCTCTGTCTGTCCTAGATGCTCCTCATGTGGAGATTATCCACTCTCTTGCAGTTCCTCAGGAGGGTCAGTACTTAAAGCTGGAGTGTGTGTCCAAAGGAAACCCTTCGTAAGTCATTCAAATTCTGCCTCACTTGATGTCAGTCTTTTATATAATGCTTTAGAGGGGTAAATATAACATGCCTTGTTTCTCTTTCACATCCTCTTACCTCCCAGACCAGATCCTGTGATGTGGACAAAGGATGGGGGTGAACTTCCTGACCTCGACAGGATGATTGTCGAGGGGAGGGAGCTCACCTTTACTTCACTGAACAAGACAGACAATGGTACCTACCGCTGTGAAGCCACCAACCACCTAGGGACCAGCAGTGCTGAATACGTACTCTATGTCTATGGTGAGTTCAGTGTATGAGCTGATAGTAATTGTGTTTCATGCTATCACACCCACAACAGCTGAGAGAACTCTTCATCAGTTATTTGACAGCACTGATGCATGAAGGGCCTGTAAAACAGGACTCCAATAATGCCACATATAAATAGTGTGAAGTATGACCCTCACAGGCACAAGCACCAAACTCCATTGCAAAAACTAGGATTATAATACCTCCTCATCTGCATACTTTATCACTGCTAAGAGTGATTAGTAGTACCATCTCTCACAGGGAGAATAAGGGCCTTAGGTGACACAAATGCCACCAACGCCTTTCCTTAAATAAACCTACGTCCCAGATCCTCCACACACACACACACACACACACACCAACCAAGAGAGAAATGTGTGAGGGAGGCAGAATTTAGTGCTGTGTTGTCAGGAATATCACCAGGAAGGATAAGTAATTCCTAGTAACGCCAGAGGAGGTGGAGGATAAAGGGACTCAGTGTCAGGAAAAACAGATAACTCTTCCTCTCTTCCATTTCCCCACCACCATTTGTCTCTTCGTATTGAGTAATAATGCTTAAAAAAGAGCAGAGCAGTGACACATCTCTTTTCCCTCTGTTCTTTAGGAACTTTTAAAGTATGTGTGATGAGGGACAGAAAAGGCAGGTAGTTTTTCTGGGCCAGAGAGGCCACACAACTGGAGGGAAAAGAGAATTTCCCTATGTGAATCAATAAAATATTATAACACTACATGCACCTTTGGGGCTTTCATTTTCTCTCTTATTTAAAAGCAGATTTAATCTAATGAAAAACAAGAGAGACCTCTTAGGTGTCGGCAGCAATGCTCTGCCAGAGTTAGAGTGAAGGATGCAACCAAGGTTACAATCAGACGTGCTTTCTGCTGGACATAGGCCATAGTAACATATGAAAATGTCTAGAGTCAGCAATGTTAAAAATTAAAATGCTACAAATGCAAAATACTGTAATAAATGGTTTGTTTTTACACATTTGCTGAAGTGGACATAAAGTTTGAACTAAGTGCAAACAGTCTGCACAGACCCTCATGGATGACTCAAGGATGAGTAATGTTGGTCCAAATGACTACTGAAAGAACAATACAACCTCAAACAGAGCCATGTGCATCTGCTGTGCACACCTTTTCAGGTGAAAGCATACGTTTGTATGCTCCCAAAGGTGGACAGTTATTTACAAAACAAAGCTACTCTCAGAAGGACCTTGACTTGAGTCATCTCATTGCACAAATGACAACATGGACAGTCAAGTACTTAAGTAGATTCACATATAAAAATAAGACTAGTCATATAAATATGTCATTTTCTAAGTGAGAAGTGTTTTAATGACTTGTAATATCAGCTATCAGCACTTCAGTGTGTACTGAGTAAAATTAAACTTACAAGAACAAGGTAAAGACTCATTGAAGATTTACTTTTATGATGGTCAATCTGATGCAAATGTAGTAATACCAACATTTACTGTTGTATTAATAAGCCTTTTAGCTAAAACACATAATTTACGTAATAGCAATTTGCATTCGTACCTACAAAACAGGTCAGCACTATGATTAGTAGCTTCTTTACAGTTCACAAACAGAACTCTCCATGTTGGTTAAATTAAGTACACAGCAGTATAATGTTGAGGACAGTTTCACTTTCATAATTTAATGGTCCATTCAAATCGGTCCCTTTGTTACTTAAACTTTGAAAGTTTTATCACATTCTCTATTAGTGAGATTTTGCACGTCCCATTCAATCTCACATTAACCCCTTACCTAATTACCAGTGCACAGTTTTAGGAGGTTTAATTAGTGTGTTTCTCTCTCATGTCATGGTTTCTGGGTGCACCTAACAATTCCTTTAAATGCCAAATATAACAACAAGAACAACCAATGCACCTAATGACAGTGATGTTATTAAACTGACAAATTCTACACCACAAGAATGGGTATGGTTGGGTCAAAGAGTCCTATCCAGATTCATTACTTGTTCTTTTTGAAATGGCATACATTCTGTTTCTACCCTTCATTAGTGATTAGCACACCTTTTAGCCTTTCAAAATTGCCCCCATAATTCTTAGAAAAATACCTTTTTAATGGTTCCCCTCCAAAGAGGAGACATTTTCTCTCTTCCCTTTTTCCTGAAGACATGCACTTAGCTGCTTAGTGATTCACACTAAGGCTGAAATGTCACTGAGACACACAAGACAGTTGGCCCTGAAAAATGAGTATCACAGCCAATTAACAGCCTCTAGCTCACTAGAGAAAGCAGTGTGACATAAACATAAAAAACAAGGTGGTAGTGTAACCTCATTAACTTTGTCACACTATGTTTCAATCCCATTTTCCTGTTGCTTTAACATGTGACAGTAAGAAACCCTGCCTACAATGAAGCCCTTTTACAACTGCTCTACAGTGAAAAATCAATCAGATCATGGCAATGATGACTCCACTATCTCTTCCTGAGATCACCCGTGCAAACATGGGTAACTGGCACAGATCACTTGTTAAATTCCTTTTTTCCATTTCGTGTTATCAAAGTTTCTTCCCTGTCATTCATGTCTACACAGACATGAGACAACATTGGCAGGTTCGAGGTTAATCCTGTTCTCTCGCTGTAGAAAAGACCATTACATTTAAAGACTGAACATTGTAAATCATAATGATGAGGATAATACAGAAGATCCTCACATAAGACGTCATCTTGCAACATTTTCCTTCCGTTACATTTTTACTAAATATAGCATTACTTTTTTTCAGATATTGAATTATAGCTAAGATACACAAGCTACTCCCACCCATTCAGAAGAAATCAGCAGAAAGCCTAAATTTTCTAAAGTATTTGATGAACATGTTCTATTTGTATGTTTATTTGCATGTGCTAATCAAATCTTGTGGTAATTATGATTACATTTCTTCAAATATGACCCCAAGATAGTCATTAACAGTGAAACACATCAGAGGCTTTAACTTTAACTCCAATTTTGTGATAGAGGTCATTTATGGTTCATGAACTACATAGCAAAATATTTAGTTATAAAAGACAAAAATATATCAGTGATCCACAAAATGCTCCTTTCTAAATTAATGAGAAAACCGTGTTGACATTAAAAGGATTACCAATGCTTGAATTAATGTATGTTTTTAGGGCATCAATTTGCATTAAGTGTAATTCATTATTCCACTTGAGAAAGTGCATGTTTTCAACCATCTTATGTTTATGCTTTGAATTGTGTCATAATTTTGCCCTTTTTCATTTTCCATCACCATGTAATATTTTTTCCTTAGACAAGTTTGTGTTTAAAGTGTCTAACTGCCCCACGGTGAATTCATTTATTTTTTGTTCTTCGTATATGTGTCTGTCCCCTCCACCAGACGCCCCCCCCACCCCCCCCCCCACCCCCCCCCCCCCCCGCCTCCATCCACCACTCCCCCCTTACATCCCATCCTTCCAGATCCTACTGCTTTAATAGGCACCCACGTGTCAGACTCCACAGTCACTGGCAACAGAGGTACAGTACCCCACACATCTCGAGAACTCCCTCACTACGTTCCTGTTTATTCCCACTTCCCTCTTATTTTCATGACTCCTCCGTCCTGTTGCTTCTCTCTCAGCTACTTCACTGCCTCAAGTATCAGCATTCCTGTCTCATGTAGACAAGGAAAAGAAAAAGAAAAATATTTAATATCAAATACATAATTCTTCTGATGCTGTAATTTGTTGGTTTTTTTGTTTCCATCCCTTTAGGACTGTAAATATAAAATGCATGTCATTCGAATGAACAATGACTTGCCTATGCCTATTGAAATGTACGTATTTTACATTGACATTAATCAGATTTGTCTCTAACACACACTCCAGGTCATTGTATTCAAGAAGAGTCTAGCTGTTCAAATTCTACATCTACTGTCCCCTTGGCATTTCAAAGACTTCAGTACTTCTGTGCCCTGAAACCTCAAAGAAGCAAATGTCATGTCCTGAACTGAAAATGTCTGGCCACTGGAGATGTCTCATCATGTGTTAAATCTTAGAGAATTCTAAATAGAAAAGTTATTTTTCAGAGTTAACACAGCACTCACACACTGCTAACACTGCGTATTTTGTGTTTTTGGAGAACCTATCTCTGAGGAGCATGAATGTTGTTTTCCTATTAGCATTATACTGTAAAATATGAATAATGGAATCTCGATGGAATCTATAATAAGGCTGGAAAAGAAATGTTGGGGAGGCATAAAATGCTGAGGTCATCCCAAATTTCTGCAGAGGCTGACAACATGAAGAGAGTTACAGTTATGGATTTAAATTTTAAAATCATTGATAAGTAGTATACATATAGTACATAGTATAAATTAAGATACCATCTCTATCCTGCAGCATCCACACTAAACATATTTTGTAGATACCAGAACCCCAGTAATAATCTTTATGTCTTACATAATACAGGATAGCTTGACAAAAATATTTTTTAGCTCACAAACCCCACAATATGGTTCCCCCACAATCAGTGGCGGTCCGTCAATAGAGGCGCTGGGGCGCCGTCCCACCTGGCTCACATGAAGAAGAAGAAGGCAATAGGAATCACATAAAATAATTTTACAAAACGTGAAAATGTAAATTAAACTATCTATATATTATACAGTCTGTGAGTACAGTGTATAATCTGCATTAAAGTGTAGTTTAAAAATGTTCTCTCACTCTTTTACCGCGACGGTCGTGTGAC
>JAUMHL010000006.1:10559605-10570672 GCA_032362345.1 Sandelia bainsii | reverse complement strand
AATAGTTTGAGGTGGTTCGGATTTCCAGCAGAAAAAACATACTTTGTAGAGTATGTCACAAAGAGCTCACATCCAAAGGAGAAAGCACGTCAAAACTTTATCTCCGTTTACAACAGTGCCACAAATTCCGGTCTGAAGAGTGAGTTAAACTTCAGTCTGTCGCTAACGTGTAAGACACTAAACCTGCACCGTTTACCTGTGGTGTGTCTTATAAAAAGAGAAGTGCCAAGTGGTGCTAGATAACAAACGCAGTAAGATACCTTATCACTAAAGACACGGTCCCCACAGCAATACAAACACGTCCAAAGACGGTTTTAAAAAGCTGCTAAAAACACTTGATCGGTACCAGTTGTTCACTCGTCAGTAGTTTGCAGGCCAGGTGCTGTCAGAAATGTTCATGAATGTCCGGAAGGTTCTTAGTGACCGACTCACTAATGTGAAACATTTCAGACTGATCACAGACATATGGTCAAGTCAGACGTGAGAGTCTTACATGAGAATGAACATTATATAGAAGACTGGTAAAAACATCACGTCTCCAAATGAGCTATTTCCCACAGTATCAGGCAATTTATTTAATTTTTTTAAATTTACATCATAGTGACTTTCTTTACTTGAGCCGTCTGTTGTCATAACATTCTTATAATTAATTCTTATAATGTCTTTCAATTGAACCTGAAACATTTTGTACAAGAAAATACTGGGATATAAAAGGTATATCGTGACAGAGCCTAAATATGCCAGGATATGGATTTTTGTTCATAGCACCCAGAAAATAAAATAAAATCTGCATCAGTAAACAACAAAGCACTAATGTCATCATACAAAGTTACAGACAGAACTGACCACACATGATAGCAGAGGAGCTCATACTCCCCACAGCTTTACATGTTAATGAGTTTGATGTAAGGTTTTTCTATCATTGTTTTGTTGAGGTGGGGCGTGAAAATATTTCTTCCTGCCAAGTGGGGAATGATAAAAAAAAGTTTGAGAACCACTGCTTTAAAGTCAAACATGATGCAGTAGCAGCAGACCTGACACCAGCATATTGTGTGGCCAACATGTGTAGCACTCAATAAGCAAACCAAGAACTGTATGGTCAAGGCTCGTTTGTAGCTCTGCTGGGTTGTAATAACAGGAATAAGGTGCAGCAATCAGACAGAGTGTGTGTATGATGGTAAAAGAAAAACATTCACTGTCCTGACAGATAGAGGTCAGAAGACACAGCCATGTGTGTAACTAAACGCCAGAGTCCTCGGCCTTCTGGGCCGCATCGGGGGAACATTCCTCTACTCTCTGCTCCACTGACCAAGTAGAACTGCAGCACAGTGAAACCACGCTACAGACGTCTGTGTGTATGAGTGTGTGTGTCAGTAAGAGTGTGTGTTTTTCCACTGGGAAGCGGTGAAGTGTGACGGCCTGGTCACTCAGACCGTGGAGAGTTATGGAGCGAGAGCAGGCCAGCTGTTCAATTTGGCCACATGGGCGGACACAGAAAGAAAAGGAGAATACTGAAGAGAAACAGCGTCAATATACGACGTGTGCTGTATGTTTAAACTACCTTTCCATCACTGCTCAACCTGCTCTGACATTGCCATATTTTAGTTATTATGAGCCCACATACACACACACAAATAGATGCTTAAAGTGACAGGGTTGTATATGGGATGCCATGGCAGTCACAGGAGCATAATGAGATGAGTGCTAATTTCTCAGGTGTCATGGACTGATATGAATAATACAGGCTATTCTGTTACCCATCTCTTCCACCGCTGTCACTGTCAGGTTTTTTTAGATTCACCTATAGTTCGTCCTGCGTTGCATCCTTACTCTTAGCTTAAATTGCCTGCGAGCAAGGCAGCCAGGCTTTTTGGAAAAATGGAAGTTAAAAATTAAAAAATTATTTGAATAAAAGGAAATAAACCATTGTTGGAAAACGAGAAACCTTTGATGGGTTTTTGAACAAGGCATGAACAAGCTCATCATACAGATTTTTCACTCTTTCACAACTCGATCATAATTTCTGCTGCTTTTCCAACAGCTGGGGACCTGTAACCACTCTCTAACACCAAATTCATTTTCCTAACAACAATCCTTCCTCAACAAGAAACAGAAAAAGATTATTCTTTCCTTTTTTTTTTTCTATTTGATGATTTATTTACTGTGTACTACTCTTCCACTGCCGCCCTGGTTTGCATGTTGGGGACTCCTGCGGCACCATGGGGGTGGTCCTGAATTATTCACAACCTTTTTTCCAGTCCCTCTTTCATCCTCTTTTTCCTTCATTTTACAGGGTGAATGTTTCTGCCTGTAGCTGTTCTTTGTGTCAGTGTGGTGTCCATTTCTTTTCCTCTCTCACTCCATGTTATTATCCTCAGAGGGATAGGCAGCTCTGCTCTGACTGCATGACGTGAAAGGAGAGACGAATGACGGCAGCTTAGAACACTCATTAGAGCAGGAACGAGCTGGAAATAATCTTCTCTATCCTCCTTGCTCTGTTTTGTATTGTATTGTTTGTATTTTGCTGTTGCTCTGCCCTCACCTCACCAACTGGTATCTTCATCTGTTCTCTTTGTGTCTCTTACTCTTCCTTTCCTCAGATCCTAATGCTCTGGGGCAGCACAGCACTGACCATGCTTTGATCGGAGGAGTGGTGGCTGTAGTGGTTTTTGTCACCTTGTGTTTAATCATTGTTCTGGGAAGATACCTGGCCAGGCATAAAGGTAAAACCACAGTGGAGCAGACCTGAGTCTCTCAGGACTCATGGAATGAATGAAGCTTCTGCAATTCCCAAGTTCCAAGTACATGACATACTTACAGGGAAAACAAAGAATGAAGGCTTAATAGATGGACATGTGCTTTTGATGTTTCTAATTTAAACGACCCATAAATGTTATTGTGTTTATTTTGAATATAGTTACTGGGGTATATTATTGTCACCTTCAATAGCTTTTGTGAATAAATAGTCATGGACGTTTGTGCTAATAGCTAATTTTGCATAATTTCAATAGTGTCAATTTGCCAAAATGTACATAAATGTTGGCTGAAAATAGTTGCCCTCAGATTAACTCAATTAATCCATGGCAACATTACACTTCATGCTTACTTTCTTTAAAGTATTAAAGCAACTGAACCAAAATACATTCTTTAACCTCCCAAAAACAAGTAATGCATTAAAAGAAGGGCCAACAATTATTAATACTAAATTAGTTTGCTGTAGTATGTAATATATTTTCACACATTTCTTAGTAGCCCATGTTATTCTGATAATATATGAAAATATATTCTGTACTTGGCTATTATGTTTAGTCCCTCTTTCTGCTAAAGAAAGAGAAAGAAAAAATGAGCCCAGTGATGCTAGAAATTTCACTTCATTTGGACGTACAACTTAAAGCCCATGTCACCACTGAGAACAATAAAGGTGCTTGTTGATAGTGGATTTTTATACTTTATCTTTGCTGTATATGCATATGCTGTACTATCCTAGATTCTCATCATTCCATATATAAATAATGATGTTGTCTTCAGATGTTTTTTTGCCTCAGGCAGCAAACACCGTGCAGGGCTGCTCTGTATTTGTTTTCCTTGATATAGGTTTGTTTTTCGTTTCCTCAGGAACATACTTGACAAACGAGGCCAAAGGAGCGGACGATGCGCCCGACGCTGACACAGCCATCATCAACGCTGAGGGCAACCATGCACACGCAGAAGAAAAGAAAGAATATTTCATTTAGACTGCAGAGGGAGCTGTGTCTCTGGTCTCTCTTTTTCTCTGTCTCCCCTTTTTCTTCTCCACCTGTGACCCCTGCCCCCATCATGACAATGAGGAACCAGCAGGCTGTCCACAGACAGAGAAGTTCCCCAAGTGTTTTCCTGTTATTGCCTTTGTTAAGCCCATTTCTGTCATACACATCTTTATTTCTTTGTTTCTTTCTGGCAGCCAGTTTTCACAGGCAGCTTGCCGTTGCTGCCGAAGTGGTTCCCTTTCTCATATTTTTCCTCTTCTTTGATACCCTGGAAATCTATATATCCACCATGACTGCTTCTTACATGACCCTTTGCTCATGTTCTCTGCCGTTTCCCTCCAATCAGACACCCAAACACATGCCGTGTCCCATTTGTTCAAACACACCCACAAACACATATCATAACTCACATCAACACGGTGCCTAAAAATACAGACGCCACTGAACTTCTGTCAATGCCTTCATGTATCGTCTGTCAGTAGCAATGTAAATGCTTTGTAGATGGTTAACTGGACCATTATTTCATAGCTTAGTTCATAGCTTTTGATTATGCATTGCATATTTTTTATTTGAATGAAGATGTGTGCTGTGTACGCCTTATACATGCCTATCACACTGAATATGATACTTTTAGAGCCACCACCCCCAACCCCATCCCCTCTAAATAGACTTGTAATTAAACTGTTGACCTGTGTAAGATAAGAAGGTTTTGTGTTACACTGTAACAAGATTTGTCAGATAAGTGTATGATTTTCATTATTAGGGTAGGGGTAATAAAGGGTAGTGTGGTATTATTTAGAGCAGAGAATACACACCAAAAACATATATGAAAGACGCTAGATTCCATTCTAGATTCCATCAAATAAACTCAATCAAATACATTATAAAAAAACATTAGCTAAATCTGCTGTCACTTTTGTCTGTATATTCCTGCACTATCCAGGCTGCAGTTTACTGAAACACCAACACCTTCGGTGTCCTCTTGACAGACTACAGTAGTTTACTCCTCAACATGAAGGGTTCAGGTGTACAGAAAGAGCTCCTCTCTCTAAAAGTTGTATAAATAGTATTGAAGTGAGTTTAGCTTTTAACTTTGAAGATTTTTGTTTGCGTTTATGTTACATTGAAATAATTTTTAAGGTTTAAGGACCCTGTGAAATGTAAAACAAACCATTAAGAGTTAATATTGACAAAACAAGTACACAGTTAGTTTGTAGAGCAATTTTAGCGTTAAATTAATTTACCTTCAGTAAAATCCTTCTGTTGATACCTCTTGTAAGGCTGAGGTCCAGGCAGCTTTCCACGGTGGTTTGTATTCACATTTCTGTTATTTTACTGGCTCACAGTTGAGTAACTAATCATATTATTGCTTCATTGATATTGATAATATCAGCTTAACTATGATATAGCAGTAGATATCACCAATATCTCTCTCACCTCTCAAACTGCATAACTGCTCTTTTTATTACAGTTTTGTCAGAGTCGCTCTCCATGAGCAGCACTTCTGATTTCCATTTAATGGGGTCTTCAAGCAAAAAGGAAAAACTAAAATAAAAAAGGAAATTGTGTGTGTGTGTGTGTGTGTGTGTGTGTGCGCGCACGCACGCGTGTGTCTGTGCGTGTGTGTGTATATGGTGGGTCATAAATCTGCAGGGGCCTCCTTTCCAAAAACTAAAACCTGAAAACAAATATAGAAGCACAAACATTTCTGAATGAGTAAGTGTGTTCTTTTGCCAACAACTAGATCGCCTTGGGAATGGTTGTTCTGTTCAAATGGATAGTGAAAGATGACAAGGCTGTCTTTGATTCAATTCTGGAGAAAACAAATACAGTGCATCTTTTTTTGAAAATGTAAGCTAAATCATGTTTTTATATACAAATAAATGTTTCTAATACTTTTGATTTAAACAATTCTAATCTCCCTGCTGTATAATGTGTCTGATAAAATGTGATTGATTGTGAAAATTGCTGTTAAATTCTGGATTCCAGTATTCCTTCAAATTTGTATATTAGCCACTTTATTGACTTTTTTTCCATTTTTCATTGCTGATCCCTATTATAAAAAGTTTAAACAAAATGATTTTGTTTTGGCACAAGGTATGTATATAATGTATGACACTAAACTTTGGTAACACACATGAGCATGTTTTTGTTTTTCCATTCTTTATCATGTTTAATTTATCTGAATTGAATTTATTTAAAAGAACTACAAGGAAAGTATGTTTATGGCGTAATTTCGGAAAGCAGTGTCTTTTTGTTTGTGGCATGCTTTTAAGTGCTACAAATCTGAAAGATTTTGCGTAAAAATGTGATACAAATGTGATTAAGAAGAAGAAAAAATGACAAAATTTTGTGAAACAAATGATGATGCCCTGTAAAGTGTCCTGTTGTCCACAAAAATAGAACCTTAAAATGCAAATCGGAATTGAAATATGTTAAAAGAAACATTATCATTATGATGGAGGCAATGAAAGTTTTACACACACTAAGACAAACATAACATATTGTAGTAAACAACTTCTGTTTCTTGTCATATGTCCCCAGTTTTCATCTTTCATCAGTTTGCAAGAATGTGGCTGGTTTTCTCTTCTGTAAAAGAGCGGTAAACACTGTGGCTTCTGGAATGAAAGACCTAAAGGAAAGGCAGTAATTTGCTAAGAGGAAGCAAATTATTACCAAGGGCAATAAAATAGTGAGCCCAGCTGCCATCAATTCGGTGGCCAATTTACAACATTATGCAAATAAGGTCACAAAGTAAGGTTTTTCCCTATGTGTTATAACTCAAGCACTGCTGGAGTGAATCACCAGTTGAGAATCATTAGATCGATCACCTCGGTTTTTGCCTCATGTAGGATTTAGGTTGCACATTACATTTTAAATGTCTTTTTTTAATACAGAAGCCTTGCCACAGTTTCCATATTTTACAATTTCACTTCAATCAATACACAATTTACAGGTATAACTTCAGCCTCACCATAAACTAGTGCAAGTGTTCTAGTTTGGGTCTGGTTTTTAGAAAACTTCTATATCACTTGTGTATAAATACGTTGATCACAATGATGTAATGCATTCTTTTAGTTTTTTGTTTGTCTATCTCTGTCTTTTCGTTGTCTTAAATCTGTGATGGTGTCAATCACATTTTCTGTCACTTCACGCCTATGTATCCACATTAGAAATGAGAGAGCAGTCAAAATAGATTCGTTGATTAGATGAAGAGAAAAGGCTGTTTATATTTAATGAACACTCAGAAATAACCAGGTCTACAATGAATTAGTGTTTGCATTAGAAATGAAACAGGTGCCATTTACTGAATTATGCACTCTGAATAATTTGATGGATACTTCTTAGTAAGTGGTAAAATTTGTTTAGTTTTTTTTGTTTTTCTAAAAATCACATGTAAATATTTGTTTTGACATGATAGTAATGAGCTAATTTGTTGCAAATGGTTTTTATAATAGTTAGACCAAATGTCAATTTTTTTTTTATTTGTTGTTTTAACAGCCTGGCACATACCATCATGCACTTCTTACTTACTTACTTACTTCTTACTATGACAGAAACAACAGTAGCTCTGTTACATGTTGGGGTCAGTTATTTGTCGTATTTCTTTGTTGTTGTTGGTTGAAACAAAGCTTTAAACTCGTTGCCTCCTTGCTTTCCATCATATATCAGTTTGGATAATATCCACAGCATCATGGGCCTCTAATTTCATTCTGGCAGCAAGACAGTGAATCCTATACCACAGTCACAGTGCCATTTTTATTGGGCACGAGTCCATTTTTTTTTCTTTTTACTTTTGTCTCTGTTTGATAATTTCTTGGCTTCAAATGAACTCACCTTCTTCTACTGAGGGTGGGAGTTGTGCAGCTGAGGTTATGTGTTGTGTGTATGCAGATTAGGCAGTGCATGCTGGTTGTAATTTTGGCATAAAATTAAATTAATTTTATTGTAGATTGATTTAACTAAATCAACTCTGGTCCCAAAACATTGCAGTAAGTCACGCACACATGTGCATTTGGTCTCGTGTTTGCACTAGCAATTGCACTTGTCCCCAGTGTCAGGAAATTAGAGGCCCATATCAAAGAAAAATATCAACTCTGAATCCCTGATGATAAAGGGATGGAAATGAAATTAATGGTTACTTTGGGTCTTAATATATCTAAAATATTTCTCTCTTTTTTTTTTTACTGTATTGGTTTACATTTTAAGTTGTGCTTTTAATGGTTTTGTTTACTAAATGACCCAGTTCAGTCCAGTCCTATCTCTCCTCCTCTGACCCTCCGTATGTCCCTGCTGTACAGGTTGGCTTCAGTGCACTTCTTTGTTCCTCTGCAATATTGACACTAGAATCAAGCAGCCCAATCTTCATATTGTCACAATGATGACAGCAACATGTGACACAATCGCATGTAGTGATGTTTTTTTTTTCTTTTTATTATGTCTGTTTCTTTTCTTTTGCATCTCAGGAATATTTTTCATTTAGTGTTTTTTTCTTTTTTCTTTGTTTCTGTCTTACAATGGGGACTTGTGAGCACTTCTTATTTTGCTTGTCCCTGTATGCTGACACCATGTATTTGATGAGTTTAAGATTATCACAATGTTAATAAAATGATTCAGTGATTCTTCAGTAATTCTGTCATCTTGCTGTCATTAAGAAGCTGTTTTTGATACGATCACTGACTTGAAATACTGAGATTTAGAAAAAAATGCTGCAAATAATCATGACTTTCAGTAAATGATAGTTAATTCAATAATGAAGTTGTGTTTATACAAGTTATCTCATTTGAGCTTACGTATGTAATCAGTTTGATGCTTCTTGTTTTTCTTGTAGCAACATGGATCTTTATGTATATCAGTCTTTAGATGAAAGGAGGTAGTCATGCACTACCACTGAGTAAATACAAAATATTCACAGTAAAGATCAGGATTAGAGATAGACATGTTAGTTCAGCTTCTGGTGTACCGTGGTGAAATAAGGGGTTTCATATCAAGCTGCACTGATGGAGCTTGGTTCAATATATAGCACCATAATAGAGGTGTTTTTCTCCCATTGTCTGTGGGATTTATTATATTTAATTTAGTTTGTTCGTTCTCATGTATGAAATGAAAATTGTTGAATAAATAGTTGCCAAAACATCTGTATAAGCCTGATTCTATTTTTTATTCATAATGTGTCATCTGGAAGGCTCTTGCCTCAACATTTCTGAACTGAGAGATAAGCACTGATGATACTAAATAAAATAAACACTGCAGCTCTGAAAACATCTGAATTCACAAGGATCCATGCGCACACGCACAAAAACACAAGCAAACACATGTTTGTGAATTTTTATTAACAAGAATAATTCATGTGTTCAGCTCCCCTCTCTGTGCTCTGTGGTGGTGGTGTTATTATGCCATTCAATTTGCCATGTGAAGTCTTTCTGCAAAGTAATTGAAAAGAATGAGAAACGACTGGCGCTTGAAATACAGGTGGAAAAACTTTCTGTAAAGAACGTTTCTATCTGGGGTCACATCAGGAATAAATACTCACTTTCCACAATGATCCATTCAAACTGAAACCAAGACAATGTGTAGGAAAATGTAAGCCATAGTAATATAATGCTAGTATAAGTTCAGCTTTTGCACATTTTTTACAGCTTCAGATTGCAAAATGTATCAGTCAAACCCTAATCCCAAACAATGTGGTGCAATAATAACATCTACATGTACATATACGTATGTATTCATTTGTAAAGTTTTAGTTCTTGTGGTCAGATTTAGGGTATATAGCTTGGGAAATAGCTGTGTTTGGTGGTGGTAAAGTAAAAATCCTTCAAATCTTGACTAAATCATTTGTGTTCCAACAACAACAGGAGAGTAAGAATGCGCATAAATGCAGGAAAAATGGAACATATAAAGTAGAGTATTTGAAAAAGGAGAGCTGAGGAACCTGTGGATGCAGCAAAGCTTGAGAGACCAGAGGGAGAGGTATCCACCCTTTTCAGTGAGTCAGAACATGATGACTGAGGGGGGAATTAAGTAATGGCACTAAGATGTCATGTTAGACTGAAGAAAGCAGCTGCAATCAGCGCACCTGTCTGGAATAAATACAGCCCAGAGAGGTTTGCTTTCCTACAGCTAAGGTGTGATTCTTCTGCTGATGAAAAGTGAGGGGTCAGTGAAAAACTCAATTACCACTCAATCCATCAGGAGCAGTTTTGTGAGCTAGGACATGGAGGTGAAGGCAGACCAGACAGAAATTGCTTTTCTTGCGAAATACTGTTTTGCATGAAAAAAAATTTTTTCCATTCTGACTTGACAAGCAGATTTTGTAGCCATCAATTTGCAGTGTTTGCATTCCCTAGGGGAAATTATTTTCCAACTTTCCCAAAAATTTTGTTATGTTTTTCCTTTATAGTCTTCCAGTTTTGTTAGATGCTGTAGAAGAATAACAGGACAGATGGAAGAGACAGGTGGGATGACAGGCAACAATGGATTTGAAGCTATGCAATGAATAAACAGCGTGCAACATTGTCCACCGAGCTGTCACAAAACTCAATCCAACCACTGTATTTTTGTACATCTATATTCAACACCTTGTCAACATGATGCTTCATGGCCAATCACACCCTAAATGTAATGTTAAAGTGAATATTACAGTGACACCCCCCAACTGTATTATTCGAACGGAGTTGTTGTTTTTTATCTCTCCAGAATGCAACAACTGAATATGTTAAACTCATTACTGAGAAACTCAGAAGTATTATGACTTTACGCAGCGCGCACACTACCTACAACAAGTCACTGGTGCAGGAACAGCAGGGATTCATTGTCAATGGAAATTCAGTGTCGTTGCTCAGTGCACACCACTGTGAGAGACAGAGAAAAAAGGACTCCAGCAACGTGATAGAGGAAAGTTAAGAAAGGCGCAACTTTACTACCTGACATGGATGAATTTTAAACAAAACAGACGAAAAGCTAATCGTGCAGTCTTGTTCATGTTACATGTGCCTAACACGTTATGTAATGTAAGTTACTGCGACAGTAAAAAGAACTTGTAAAAACAAACTGCAGACTGTCGGTGTGTCTCCCGGTGATGGAAACAATCATCCAGTCATAGCATGTAAGTAAACACTCTTACCACAACACACCCTCAGACCTACAGCTTCACCCTAATCAAGCAATTTGTCATAGTTTCTTTCTCCTAATAAGTTTTCTAAATGTATTTATCTTTTCTTGCTCTCAGTTATTTCACTTCCTATAATATACACTACTCACAAAAAGTTAGGGATATTCGGCTTTCGAGTGAAATTTCAGGATGAACCTAAAATGCACTATA
>JAUMHL010000006.1:10515374-10538384 GCA_032362345.1 Sandelia bainsii | reverse complement strand
TTGGTGACCTCAGAATCTCATCTCTGCTTTTTGCAGATGATGTGGTTTTGTTGGCTTCATCCAGCAGTGACCTTCAGTTCTCACTGGATCCGAGGCCATGGTTCTCAGCCCAAAAAGGGTGGAGTGTTCTCTCCGGGTTGGGGACAAGGTGCTGCCTCAAGTGGAGTTCAAGTATCTCGGGGTCTTGTTCACGAGTGAGGGATGAATGGAGCGGGAGGTCGACAGATGGATTCGTGCGGCATCCGCAGTAATGCGGGCTCTGCACCGGTCTGTCGTGGTGAAGAGAGAGCTCCGGGTTCCGGGCATGTCCCACTGGGAGAAGGCTCCGGGGCAGACCCAGGACACGCTGGAGGGATTATATCTCCCGGCTGGCTTGGGAACGCCTCGGGGTCCCCCCAGAGGAGCTGGAAGAGGTAGCTGGGGAGAGGGAGGTCTGGGCTTCCCTGCTTAGGCTGCTGCCCCCGCGATCCGACCCCAGATAAGCAGTTGTTAATGGATGGATGGATGGATGGATGGACCTTCCGATTCTGATTTTGGTAAATTCCATTTATCTGTCTTTCTAAAAACTATAATCTTTCTTTCTCTGACTATCATTTAAATAAATCCCAAAATAAAAGTGCTCCAGGTTACTGGACAAACCTCCAAGTAAAGATCACGTGCAGATTTGTACTTTTCCAGAGTTTCCATTACAGAATACAACAAGGCACCCAACTTGTTCATGGTCATTCCTCCACACCTTACAAAAATGTGAGCTTTGTATCTTCTTCACTCACAGTTAATAACTTAAACAACAACGACATGTTGCGCGTGTGTGGCTGTGTGTGTCCCACTCCAGTTTCACTCTGGTGCTGCTCACACCACGAGCCTGAGGCATGTCTAAGCCCAACCCAGAATAACAGCATGGGGCAGGGGAGAACGATCAACGTGAACCATCATGCTTGTAAATGTGATGGCACAGATTCAGGTTATCTCAGACTGATCAGCCGGTCACAGCCGATCAAGCATAAAACTGGCCCATTCTCAGACGATCGATTAGCGCATCTCTAGTAATTACGTTTCACGACTAATGTCACTGGTCAGTTTATTTTAAAGTGATATAAACACAATGAGAGACCATTAAATTTGATTATTTCTGCACTATGGAGAAAGATACACAAAGCAAAGCTAGTACAGTGATAGAAAAATAGCAGCTCATGGAACATAAAACAAAAAGTTAAATTATCATTAATGACGACGGTCACTATTAGTAAAGATAACTTACAATTTAAGTCTGATAGTTAAACACAAAGCATATATTTGTGTAAATAAGTCATGTTCTGCCAAATGAGATATACCAGTAGTTCCCACAATCCACTTAATAATCAGTAAATCCTGTGCCGCCCAACTAATCTTAGATCCTCACTCTAATCAAAATAAAGACTAATTCAAATATTTGCCTGAACAAAAAGCATAAACAGCACAGGCTGTTGGCTATAAAATGCTTACTAATAATAATTTTTCAACACCACATAGAACTGATGTGCAAATAGTGCCCTGTTTCATGCTGGTTAGAACACACTTATCATGGGCCTAAAATTTCAAACTATCCAACTGAAATATAAAGAAAGAAAATGGAAAAAATATATTAACATTAAATCTGTCCAAAAACGCCAATGTAGAAAGCCAGTCAAAGTCACAGAATCGATCTGATAGTTCAAACCAAGTGTCAACAAAAAACCTCACTTCATCACGCAGCTCAAAATGTCGTGTAAAAGCCAGTGGACTTCAGTGTGCAGGAGAAGCTGCGTGTGCTCGCTTCCCATCTCCATGCACGGTATATCCTTTGGCCTTGATATTTTACCAGTACACTTTATATGTATACGGATGTATACATACACATGTGTGTGTACAATTGTGTAGGTGCATGCATATATATATATATATATATATGCATATATTTCTTTTAATTATTATTACTTGTTTGCTGCTCTGTTTTACTTTTTGACTTATTTTTATTGTTTTTACTGTTCTTAATGTTATTTAACATGCTGTTATGCTTTTTTGTGTTTTAATGTATTGCCACTGTAAAGCACCTTGAGTTGCCTTTGTGCCTGAAAGGTGCTATATAATTAAACTTTACCTTAACCTTTACCTATATAAAGCCTTCAGAAAATTTTCTCTTATGTTCATATCCATCTCTGGACTCGTCAGTCTGGGGAGCCTAAAAGCGGGTCGCTCATATTTTGCTCACTAGCTGCTTTAACACATCTTTAGCCATGTCTTCAATACAACGCTTCACTATTTTATCAAAGAGATCATTTAGTTGGCTGCTTTTTCTCCAACCCTCTCATTAACGGCAGGTAAAATCAGACCCTCCCCAATGGTGTGCGGCTTCCCAGTCTTTTCTATTAGCTTTGCCACTGTAAGATGCCTCCACTGCCTTGCCATTTTCACTTCCAGTGACACACGTGGTTTCTATTGCTTTCTCGTATCTTGTTTTCAAAAAGTTAGCATATTCAGCTAGGATGAATACTGTCCGTTTTTAGTTTGTAGATGATGGCACAGCTTACATGGTTTGAGGGCCTCATTTTCTGGAACCTCCGAGCAGAGAACACAAACAGGCCGGAGGTTGTCACTTGAGTACTTTCTCCTTTTTTCTCTTGTATAAACATCTTGAGTTTCTGATCAGTCTGCAATTAAATCACTATCTCCCTGTTTGTCGAGCATCCACCGACCTTGTCTTCCCGCCACTTATGAAACATCCCGTCACCTATGATTCCCCCTCATTGAGCTGTATAACATGTTCCGATGCTGTGTTGAAGACTGCTACACAATCATGAGCAAAGTGTAGGTTAAGGCCAGTGTGTGACCCACCCGCCACTGGAACACGAACTTCAATACAAGAACAGTAAATATAGGTCAGAGTAATGACCCCTCATGATCACAGACTAACCACCATTTATTATCACTTTTGACCACTTTTTGGTATAAATATGTACACATTTGTGAGTAATTTCAAACAAAATTTCTTTTTTTGTGCTTAATGTAGACAACATCTGGTGGCCCACCTTCAGTACGGTCGTGGCACACCATAGTTTGGGAACCACTGAGTTATACCATAACATAACCTGATGTAACTTTGTTAACGCTCACCGTGACTTCTGAATGCAACCCTAAAGAACATTTTTTTCAGTTTTATTTTAAAAGAAATCAAATCATCAAAACCCTAAATGTCTAACTCTGCCTGCAAAAAGATTATGGGCCTCCACTTGACAAAACAGAAAATAACCGTCTCCCAGCTGAACTTTTTGATGCGTAACTAGTAGTGTAGTAGTATAATTGTGCCATCGAGAAGTGTGCATGTAGACACGTGAAGAAAAGGCTTGTTGATGTTGTCACATCTGTTGTCTATGATAACCCTGAGAGCTCAATGCAGCTTCTTGTTTTTAGTCAGAGCTGATGCAGCATTAACTGGCCAGTGTCCAGCATTTCAGATTCACTCAAGAACATCAATTACAGAGTAACTTCTTGGTTAAGTTAAATTGTTTATGTAGCCTGCCTATTTGTAACTGTAAGATTGTATATAAGAGAAGATGCTTCACTTAGTAGCTTCACAGTACAACCGCAATTAGACTGAGTGTTAATGTAGCTCCACAAAATGAAGCAGAGGGATACATCTTCACTCAAGAGGTGTCATTCCAGTTGCAGAAGGCACATTTTCCAACTTAACATTTCCATTCATATAAAAGAATTAAGATGATAAAGCCTCTTGTAACATATACTGTAGTATAAGGACATCATACCACGGTGAAGTGCGGTGAAGGGACCAGTGCACAGTTGATTGAGAATTGTAGAGCAGAAACAAGTGTGAATGCAGCTTTGTAAATGTGAAAAAACGCATAGAAATATTTCTGTCTTTGTGGATGAAAGTACTATTAGTCATGATTCTAAACCGATGTTTTATGCATCTGGCCCCTGATGTCAAAAATGTTCAAAGTCAGTCTTCCTGACTTAATCTGATATACATAAGGCATGCCAGACATGCTTTGAGTGATTCTTTGGAACATAATGTGATTTACATTTTCAAGGTCACAGAAACACTTGACTAAACTGACATTGCAAACAAAAAGTGGTGTGTATATATTCTCTGCACACTATCATCAAAAATATGTTAAAGGTTCAGTATGTTATTAACGGTATAACTGCATTACACTAAACTCATAAAACAATACTGTATGGGTGTCCTTCTTTAACTTTTACCCACACAGATGCACTTTTCCTCCATAAAAATATCTCCCACAATAAATCAGACAGGGAGGAAGGAGACACTAACAACAAGTTTGGTTTTTTTATTGTCTCACTAAGTGCATGCTGACTGGACAAGATAAAGTGCCTAAAAGGAGAACATTTGGGGATGTTTGCATTAAAGCACTTTATTAACTCATTTAACTCTGGCCAAACAAAAAGTAAAGATTTATATAGTCACAGTTTAAATACTCATCACTCTCTGAATAGACTATTGCAATAAAATTCACATACACTTTACAACACACTTTGGCTCACATTCAGGTTTAGAGAAATAATATGATTAACAGAAAGATGTTGGAAGTCTAGATCCTGTGTAGGGTGTGTTTGCACCTGTGCATTGATAGGGAAAAAAGTAAAACGAAGTGAGAAATATGTGCTTGTGGTTTTGCTAGTGTTCATGGATTCATGCATGTGTGCAGAGTGTTTCTGTGCGTGCTTACCATGTGAATTTGATTATGTACATCTTTGTGTGTTCTGCATGGAAATCAACAACATTATAACCCAGGGGAGCCTATTAAAGAGTATGTCTCTCAAATGTGTGCGTGTGTGCGTGCTTGTTTTTAAAAATAGAAACCATGTGTTAAGAGTGACGGGTGAACATATCCCGCTTACTCTGGGGGACTGAATTAAAATGAAAGTTTTTTTCCACTTCCCTCACCTGCAGTACAAGGACTCTGGTGTAGGCCTCAAGCATGGTTTTGTGCGAGTCGGTGTGTGTTTGTGTGTGTGACAGAGAGAGATATCCAGAAGACAAGGACTGAAATCAATGCAAACTGAACATTGCTGGGTCTAAAATGTAAATGTCTATGCATCACACAAATGTGCCTTACTAGGGCTCCCCCAGCCCTGCTATGGCTGGGGCTTGTTCTTACAGACTTCTTCAGCATTTTGGCTTCGCTTTAACAGCTACTACAAACTAGAGGATTGAAGCTTCTATGAGTAAAAGGGATGTCGGGGGCAAAAGCTTGGATGTACAGCCATTAAATTCCTTTGTAAACTGAAATGTACAGTCATTACTGTAAATTATGTACTGTAACATTTTCTGCACTAGGCAAAGTGTTTCCTGTACAAAAGGAGTCTAAAACGAGGATATGGCTTCCTTGCAGTAGGAGAAGAACCTCCCAAAATCCTAAAAATTTATTTAAATGACTACAAAGATATGAGCCATTTCTAATAATAATAGAATCTAAAAAAAGGTACAGTCATCCTACAACACTACAGACCATCTTACATGTCTCACTAGCACTATGATCCTTTAACAGAGCGTGGTGTGCTATCACTGTGAGACAGCTGTGCAGCCATGTCGCTGAAGCATACTACCACAGTGACACCATGTTAATTCGACTGTCAGCATGTTCATTATAATACAAGAGAAAATAGTACAGAGGGACAGAAACACACTCTGAACTGGTAAAATCCACCCAAGATGTTTAGTGTAGTAGTGCGGTGGTCAAACACATGACAGTAATGACAGCGTCTCTTATCTTCAATACTGCATGGGGAAACGAAATATTGGCAGTAAAACAGAGGACAACAAATATAAATGACTGCAAATCAATTTATTATGTACAAAACACACACATACAAGTCAATTTGAAACTGCTGAAACTGTTAAAAATATCCAAACTAGAAAATGTGTAGACAGTTGTGTACAATTTGTGATTAATGACCTTCAGGGTAAAAATGTGTTGTGGGATTCCACGGTATGTAATAACATATGGTGTATATACACACACACACACACACACAAATATATACATACAAAAATATTACAGTAGAGATTTTGAGTCCAGAAAGTGTGCTGGGGGCCATTTCATTAATACATAGCCAATATTTACTCAGTTTGTAATAAACGAATATGGCAGTGGAGTGAGTTGATAAGATGGAGGTTTGTACAGTGATTGTTTACTTGGGTTTCACTAATCACGCATTGGATTTGCATATTCAGCAGTATCACTGAGATGACTGCTTGCAGAGCTTTCTTATGTCAATGTGATTTAACAAAAGTGAAAACACAGCAAACACTAAGTACAAATGTAACGTGCTGAATTTGTGATGCCATTATAAATATAAATAATATCATAAATACCTGGTGCCTATGTTTATTTAATGTAAATGGGATATTTGACAAAACCAAGTTGCAGTTAGGCAGTTTTGAAGTTTTTTAACAAAGACAATTTCATAGGATCAGTCTGTAAAAAAAAAAACTAAATTGGATGCTGTGTAAACTGTGAAACTAGGTCCTAGTCACCTGGATGACTGAGAATCTTCACAGACATAGGTCCTAGGTGGTGTATGGAACTTGCTTTTTCTTCCTTTGTCATTACTGAATTGTACTGTTGTGATTTTAGACAAGCATTATCTTACTCTTAAGTGGTAATATGCTGTTGATACACATAAGTGAGTTTCATTGTTATCACAGTGTGCCTTGTCTTTAAATCTAGCACAGTTTATACAGAAAACCTCAAACTGAAAGATATGTAAAAAAAAAAAAAAAAAAAAACTACATCTCAACACTGACATTTTTTCTTGTGTTTGTGGAACTTGCATGGCCTGCTGGGCTGTTTCCATCAGCTGTTTATATATGCATAGTAAGCAAAAAAGTATGTTGTTAGATGCCAAAGCAATTTTGCTTTACTTCGTCCTCAGCAAATAAAAGCACACTGCAATGGAGTGATATAATCTTTGTTTTTATAAAGATTTGGCCAAAAAAGATTTCACTCAACACCACACTTGCCTAAAGAAAGAGTCTCACTCCACTGGAACCTGTATCCCTACAAACAACTTCCCTATTTTTTGCTGCTGATGCAGTTGGATGCATTATACTGTTAATTTAATGATAGAAGCTTTCAGCAACCAGTGGGACTCCACTTTGCAGCTCTCACACTTGTGCCTCAAATGGCATTACTAACTCTGTAATCAAATCACTGGCCAGTGTAGTAATGCGGCCTACAGCAAAAGCCCCAGGAAACTCTGGAGCATACAAGCAATTAATTAACTTAATTGCATGGTTAACTTAATTGATTACCTTGTTATTTTGCTGGCCTTGATATAGCTCCATTGCATAGTGAGATAATGCAGACAAAATGTGCATATTAGCCAATAGGCTGCAACAGTTTCAGGTATCTCTGTCTCCCCTCTCTCTGCTCTTGATTCACTCAGTTAAATACAAGTGTCCTAGTTGTGCAGTGAGTGGGTAATTGATGTCAAATTATCATTCCATTATCATAAGCTTAATTAGTTGTATTTATTAGCCATTAGCTGAATACATCCAATCCAGCACAAAAATGATAAGCAGGGCATATGAGAGCGCATGAGTGCTGCTGACTGGTGTCAGCATGACTGAGTCACGCTAATGTCACGAAGATAAAGGCTGTGTAAGAACACAGCACAAGAATAAATTATGTTTCAGAACAGCCACTAATGGTCTCCTTTTGTTGGGACTTTATAATGATGGATCAGATAAAACTTATCTAAAACTGAAATGTTATGAATGAGTTGCTCTCTCAGATACAGAAAAGAGAGAGAGAGAACACTGTGCATGCATCCCTCAGTGTGAAGGTTGGTAAAGCCAGAGGCATTTATCAGTGGAATGAGTTGGCCTCAGATTTGGCCTCAGACAACTGTCATATCAACACTGCTTTAGGGTAGGGCAGCCAGCTTCTCTCCACTCTTCATCCCCCCACTCTCTGCTCCACTTCTCCAATATCTCATTGCCCCTCTTTCTGTCTTCCCTGTCCTAATCTGTCCTTCTCGCCCACTGCACGCTCATCTCCATTCTTTTCTTGGTCTCACACTGTTCCTCCCTCCTCTCTCTCCTTCAGTTCTGCGTCTGCTGTGTGTATGAGGGATGATTCTTCCTCTTTGACTGAGTATATTAGCTCTTCGGCCTCACTCTTTCCTGACAGCTCCGACCTTGTTAGAACTGGAGAGTGAGACGTCCTCTTTCAAAGCTGTAAAAAAGCTGCAAGGGCAGCCGTATGACTTTTTATACCTTTTGGTTTTACCCTTGAAGATGGTTGTACATAAACACATCATCATCAGGGGATGATCATTAAGAAGAGAGCTGCCAGCACCAAAACGTCTCACTTCAAAACTTCATGTGTGTCTATTTTTATCTGAGGGACTAGAGCTGGGATTTTGAGACTCTTTCTGAAACTTCTTCTTTAGAAAACTTTCTCTTAATGCCACATAATGTCTTGGTGAATAAGTGGCAACACCAAACTCATAAGCTCACCTTGATTTTTATACTTCTTATAAAAACCAATTACCATACTCTATCATGCTCCATGGCACCATTAAATGAGCTCATTAAATACCTTTAGGATTACAAATCAAAGTAACTGGCAATTAGGATTTACCTAATTGTGTGAAACTTGAAGGATCTGATGCTTTCTCACATAGTTTGTGGCACTGCACAATGCCATATGACAGTGTATACGTGTTTATCAGCTGAACCATTCCTATGATTGATGTGGACAAGCAAGAACCCGTGTGGATCAGATTTTGATATACCTACCACGGTAAACAGTATAGCTGTAGCAGAGATGAACAAGTAGTGCAGTAACAAAAAAAGGTAGAAGTGTGTTTATATTTCTTTGAATTATGTCTGCAAGCTATTAGGGCAACCTTGATGTCAAAGGGAGAACATGGCAAGTTTTGCTTGAGGTTATCTTTTTCTTAGAGTTATACTCAAGAATGTTTTAATCCTGTCACAGGCCTCCGGGCATTTTGCCCTCATACCCACCAGCAACCACAAGAAACAGATTTACCCCAGGTCGTGATACTGCTAATTATTGCCTCCTCACAACAAGCAGTCTGTAGCCTGCATTAATCCGCCTCATTTATACTTCATCACATCTCTAAAACAACGCAAACATCTGTCTCCAACAGTAGTTGCAAGACAGGTGATTAAATACTATCAAAACAGCACATTCGTCAATAGGGCAGATCACACCAGATGCAATGCGAGTTGGATATACAGTTTAGCACATAATTTTACAATCAAACACTGACTTACCCTTAGAAATGTCGTCTGGTTTTCCTGGCAGCAAAATTCCCGATTTACTCATTGAATCAGTCTCCGGGACATCTATGGCCCAGTATTCACGACGAACAGTGCTTTAACTTAGTCCTCCAATGACAGCTGCCATTCACTATCTTGAACAGGAGGTAACACTGCTGTGGATGTTTCCGAGTAAATGTCTGGTAAATTCAGTATTAAGTGTTCTTCACAGCTGGCATTTTGACATAAGGAGGTGTTCTCACTCTCACCTTGACTAATGACGCTCTCTTGAGGCACCATGCTAACATTAGCCGGCCGCCAAAAGTTGTCTGGTAGCTCAGTCGCAAGTCACGGCTTTGTGGTTTTAAACCTTTGAAAACTCCAGCTAACTTTGGGAGTTTTTTTTAATTACTTTTACTCTTGCTTCTCTTTTCTATTTGAGCCTGCTGCATTTTGAGCACCGCTCTCGTCAATTTTAAACACAGCCACGACTGTTTAGATTTTTTTTTCTTTTCTTTTTTTCATCCAGAGACGCCAGAGTAGTTAAGGAGAACACCTGACACCTAACTGACCAATCAGCGGCAACAACTGTCGCCATTGGCAACAAACTGGCCAATCAGTCAGGACCCCCAATTCAACTCAATTCACTTCAAAAAACTTCATTTGTGCCCAGGGGCAATTTGAGGCACGTAGTGCAGTGTTACACAAACACAGAACTAAACAGTAGAGAAATAAAATAAAATAAAAATAATAAAATAGTTATCAATATATACATAAGGTGCAAGATTGCTGGTGGGCATAAGAAGAGTACCAAAGGAAACATGGAAGAATCATGTAAGATGTGGCAGAATGAGTAGTGAAGTGACCATCAGCAATATAAATATGAATACAAAACACAGTAAGTCATGGTAATAAATTACAAACTACCTACATAAGGTGCAAAAATGAGAGGAATCAGTCGCTGAAATGATGATGATGAAGCAAACAAAATGCCTGTGCTTGGCACAAGATGTAATAAGCTAAATCCTAATGTCATCATTCTCTCACAGTGTCAATGTTATTCAATTCAATTCAATTCAAAAAACTTTATTTGTCCCCGAGGGGCAATTTGAGGCACGTAGAGCAGGGTTGCACAAACACAGAACTAGACAGTTGAGAATAAAATTAAAATAAAATAAAATGTAAAATAAAATAAAATAAAATAAAATAATAAAATAATTATCAAAATATACATGTTATATATACATGTTATGTTACTTTTTAGGGTATAAGCTGTGTTTGCAGTGTTTCACGTCTAATCTTAGTATATGAGTACAAAGTACAGCTGAGGCCATTGGGATTGTCGAGGTATTTGGTCATTCAATTACTGGACAACTTGAATTTTGACCTGATGATGGCACCAAATGAAAAGTTAACACATCACCAAAGTATTTACAGCTCATGAGTGCCTGTACCAAATGATCGAGATGTTGTCAAGATATTTCACTCAAAACTGCAAACATCAGACTCATGGTGGCCAAAGAGGAGAAGTCATCAGAAAAGTGAGAAGGATTCATCCTCTGACGACCATAGACATCAACATGCAAAACTGTGGTCCTACTGACAACAACCTCCCAGATCGGTAGCAAGGTCAAAAAAACAACCTTGGACCTGTATTTATGGAATATAGCTGTAGAAAATGTTGTTTGTACAGTGTAGAATTGATTAAAGGTGTGTCAGTAAAAGTAGAATGATAAGTTTTCATGATGGGAAAAATATGATAAAAACTGAATCAAACGTTTTAATTAGATGCAGACTAAACATTTTAGTGAACTAAGTGCAGTGGTTTCCTAGCTCACTGCGCCTTCTATGCTGTAGTTTATGTTAAATTTCTGGTAACTTTACAGCATGACAAATCTAAACACCTTTGGGCTTAGCTATGGAAACACTAACCTCTGAAACAGTGCAGCCATTTAAATAGAACTGTAAATCAAACTTTGCCAGAGGGAATAGAAGTCCATTTTCTTTGCTTCTATCACAATATATAGAGCATTTGTACAATATATGATCATGCCAGTGGGTTTCTCTAAATTTAGGGAATGGGTTGTGATAAAGATCTATCATATGTGAATTCTTGCTGCCTTCACACTGTGGGTCATAATGAGTGCACAGTAGATTCATCCCTGACACTTTATATAAGAACAACACCCCAGAATGAATTTAGAAGTGCGAAGCCTTACTGCTCCTATTCCCTGACAGTATTTAGCTCATGTGCAGGGGTTAACACACCCCACTGAAACTACTCAGGGAGTACCACTCAAGTGTTTGTCCCAGTTGCATCTAAAAGGATTTGGTCATGCTCAGTTTCTTTTTACAGTCCTAGTGTGCTGTTATTTCCATGTAGACTAGAAAGTTGGTCTTGGAGTCGGTTGACTGAAGATGCATGAGGAGAGTTTTCTGGTACAACAAAAAGTACACAGATAGTGCTGTTTGAAGACAGCCTTGCGCTGATGGCACTGTGAACTTGAAGCAACACTTTAGAATACTTAAATAGGCCCTTGCTATGCATCGCCTCTTGGGGAAAAAAAATCATCAAAGGAAAGTGTTACATTAGTTGGGCGTAAAAGTGTGGTTTCTAAGATATTGGATAATTTTGTTTCACTGCAATTATTCTGATAAATGTTACTCTTTCATAAATGTATATACACACATTTACTACCAAATGACTACCAAAGCTATGTTTAAATGAAATTAGTAAGACCCTACAATTCTTCTCTTTATTATTGCCACACATTCTGCAACATAAATAATGTTGCATGCACCATTGTTTGACTTTGTCTTTTTAATTTCTGTAGTCTTAAAATATAGAATTTTTTCATTAAATCTACTCACTGTGATTCTGAATTACAGACAGAATCTCTTGCAAACAGCACACTCAGCCACCTGGTCTTTGGTGTCCTCCATTGTTGCTATAACATGGCAGCAGTAATAGAAAACTATAAAAGGCCTGTACAAGATGACAGAATAATAACAGTAGATTTAAACTGTGGCAGACCAGGCAGCCCTTCCCAGCCATGATGACTAATACAAATGCATGTCTGGTAGCCAATAGATTGAGGTCAATAATCATTGTTTATTACCTTTGTTATATGAAAACAGCAAATGTTAATAAAATTTATAATTTTACGTTTGAGTTGAGCAATGGAGGAAATAACCCTGACAGAACTGTATAGTTCCCTGCTTTGGTTTAGGGTAAATGAACCTGATAAATTCCTAGGATTACATCCAAATTCAGATATTGATTTCATGCTGTGTGTTATATGATGGGACGGGGAGAGAAAGGCACGGAAAGATGGAGGATGTGAGGGAGACCAGCTACACAGAGGCACATAAATCGACTGTGTGGGACACATTTCCATAGAGCTAATATCTTTCTGTCATACTGATAGGCATGTGTACATGCACAAAACTTGTGCACGCATGCACACAGAGTAATTCAAAGCCATTTCCAGATCTGAGCAGTTGCCTGCAGAGTTGAGGAGTGGCACAACTGGGGTGGGACCAGCCTCCTACAAATGGCTTGGCATGCTAATAGGCTCACAAATGGGGCAGTGAAAGCTAAATGACAGCTAACTGGATCTGGCTAATTACAAGGTAACCAGGCCTCCACCAATCAGGTTTAAAGGCCAGATCGGCCACTGAACTGACTGATTGTAGACAGGTTGTCTGCCAGTTAGCTTGTTCTAGTATAGTTTCACGCAAGTGGGTCAGTATAAGAGGATCATTAATAGATGGATGGCATTTTAAGCACTTTTAGTATCAAGGAATGAGACACATGTAGAATCAGATCTGTGCTCTTTGTCTTTTTCATTAAAAGAAATCAAATCAATTCATCAGTCAATCTGATCCTTTGGATATACACCATTATTTTCAGATTTTTTAACAAGAACAAAGTAGTCAGTTCAGTATGTATATTTGAGTGTATACACTGACATTTGCAATATTAATTATTAATTTTCAACTATTTTCAGAATAACTGAAGTTCATTTATCTACATCTTGAACGGCACCTCTTCCCATTAAACTATTTTTAACATACACAAGTATGTTGGCAATATTTTCTCCGTCAGATGGGTTCCAACATAGTGACTGAATTTATTCAGCAAATTCATTTGAGTAATTAAGGATGGGCAACCCTGTGGGATTCCTTATTAATTCCAATTCAAATTTCCCTATTAATTATTTGGGCGAATTGAAAAACAATTTGTATGAAAAGCAACAGGAGACGGAAGGTCTGTATGTAGTTTTAACTCTCTAGAGAGTCAGAAACATTAATCCTTTTTCTTTCAGGTTAATATGGACACATCTCCCTAAATAGTAGTTTTATTTTATAAGCTGTGGCTTGTGCTTATGCTGCCATCTTCTGGTAAAGGTTGACCTATATTATAAAAAGAATAAGCTGAGTGCAAGTCTGTACTGTAGCGCTTAACATTTGCACTGCTGCTTAATCAAGCAGATAATGAGCAATAAGATTTGAGGCTGTCTGTGTGAGTGTGAGTGTGTGCGCGTGCGTCAAAACTCATGAGAGATGGGGATTTCAGTATAAATATTTATGCCTGGCAAACAGATCAATGGCTATTAAAAAGGTCAAGGGCAGATGATGATGGATACTGGCTGTATGTATTGATAAATTTTGACCACAGTTTGGAAATACAAATGCACACACACTTAGACACATACACATAGATGGCAGACCAAATGATAGGGATTAATTCATTGATCGTGCTCAATCTGTCACAATTAATTCCATAGGAACAAGTGTGATGAGAGCAAGCCTCTATTAAACAGATAAATTATTCAACATGAGGAGGAGGTAGAACCAAGAAAAATGACTGTGGGAGACTGGTGCCAGCAGTCACAGACTGAGGCTAATTACAGCCTTTTCTCAGAAACTAGCACAGGTTAACTTACAGCAACAGTTACATGGAAATACCATACAGTATAACTGTAAATGTAGGCTTACGTTCATACAACAGTTCATGGAAGCACTTCATTATAGTTAGACTTTGATACAGGTTATTAAAATAAAGTGATAGCATGGAAATAACTTTATATAGTCACTTGTTTGTTTTTAGCAGAGCAAATCTCTAACAATATGTTATTACTCTCAACACAGAAACTACAATATCCTAGATATTGGCCGTCAATGTATAAAACAGGCATCTCAAGCATAACAATACACCTAGGGCCAGGTACATTGTTATGCTCAAACTTTGTTGATTTCAGAATAAAAGTCTGTGTATGCACAAAGTAAAAATATGAATATATACTGTATATGAATATGTGCCATATTTATAAATATCTTCCTGCATATGCATTGCTCTGTTACACAACTGACATCACAAAAATATGTGCACTGTACTTCGTTCTGTACTTGGTGTGGTCCTTGTATCATCCTGTAAGGTTGCCAGATCAGCATTTTGTATTGTTATACAAGTCAGCACAAACTAGTGTATAAGTCATAACGGACTGCTTATGGAAATACACATCTAACGATCTACAGCATCACATTTGGAATATGACTCAAAAATGCATGAACACACAAAGTACACATTACAATGACTGAATTATTTTTTCACAAATATTTTCTGAGTGGACTGTACTTTATATTTAGCTGCTGAATAAAAGACAAAATTCAATCCTTTATAATATCAATTTCACTTGATTTTATTTACTTTCCAGCATCATTTACATCTATATGCAGGCACAGGGAAAGACACCTTTTGTTAGGTATTGACATTTGTGATGGCTGGCATTATGAAATTAAAGACCAACTTAAAGGAATTCCCTTTTCTGCTTTTCTTAGCCACCATGTCGTAACAGTTAAAGGCATGTCACAAATCAGACATAATCTCTTTACAATCCTAAATATTAGGAAACATTTATGAAACCTGTCCTGGAACTGCATTACATAGCCCATTCTTTTTTTGTTTGCAAAATCACTAAATTCAACAGATGCTTGTGTTTGACTGCAGCACCTGGCTAGCTTTGTGATTCAGCCTATTTTTTTTTTTAAACACACCTGCACATTTCAAAAGATAAAAAAATTAAGCCCACAAAAAAGATTAAAAACTCATTAATTACAGGAAACATCAGCAGGGAACTACTGATGCTGTGCAGAATAGCAGTGGTATAAATGGTACTTTAGTTCAAGCTCCCACTGAGCACATGAAACAGGATTTTCAGTATCAAACAATGTCTGTCATTTCATTCAGAGAAAGCCTCAGATAAACTTCCAAATCAAACTGTGATTTAATAAATTAGATCTCAATATAGATGTATTTCTTAATAACCTTTTGCATATGATCACACCCGATAAAGTCCTGGTTGATTGAAGAACATGGTCAACAGAAGGTGCGTGTTAGAAGAAGGTTTCTCTGCACAGTGGACAGGTGGACTTGTTGCTGGACGTAAACCATTTGTACTGTAGAAAGATGACAGAAATATATTGATGTAACAAAAATTACAACAAAACAATGTTCTCTTTAAATTATATGTTGTTGTGCATTATGTATTTGTGAGGTAGAAAATCAGTAGGGGGCTGTAGATTTATGAATTATGCTTTCAATTAGGACCCAGTAAAAAGAAGAGAAAAATCCTCATGAGACATCAGTGCACTGAATGACTTCGACACACATGCTACACTTTGTAGCCAGTGTTATTGATCTCTGTTACGATGACTGATGAGAGAAAAAGAATAACCTCAAAGAAATGGCACTGAAGATACTGACACCCCACCAATGAATGTAACATGATGTACACGTATACACATGAATCTCACCAAACATGCTGAGTGGAATTTCTTTTTGCAGGTGCGGCAAGCCTTCTTGGGCAGGGAGTAGTTGGAGCCATGGATAACAGAGAAGCAAATCATACAGTCTTCTATTCCCTCAAAACGCTTATCCACGTTGTTCTTCCACAGAGCCAGGCCCTCCATAATACTGCCATTCTGAACACAAATACACATTTAAATTCTGAACACAAATACACATTTACTGTTTCATCCAATTTCTTTCTACAATCTGGCTACAGTCCCGAGTTACTACCAGTTTTCTTGTTTACTGTATACCCACTGGGTGTTTGTGCTTCTACCTGATGCGTGAGGTATGTGCTCAGTTGCAGCATCCAGTTCCTCCACTGCTGTACAGCAACGCCCACGCGCCTCCCACTCTCTACAGCAATAGAGCCTAGAGGGTAGTTCTGCGGTAGCTGAATAACCAACTCAATGAAGATGTCATCCACAGAATAGGTCGCAATCACCTCACGTGCTGCCGAGCGGGCCTTCACCTAAAGCAGTGAGATAAACACACATTTTGACTGTGCTTTACAATCCAGTGCCAGAATCATACATGATCATTGCAAATTACCAGGATCTATTAATACTGCATCAATGTAATGCACATGTTGCACCACAGGATTCAAGCAATAATTTGCCTGCTTTTTATTTCTAAATTTTACATTTGAAGATCTTACGTATTACATATAATCAGATTAATGTTTACATAAGTTTTAGTCATACACAGAACAGTGTATTTGCTAACTTACAGTCATGCTGTCGAACATTTGAGTGCTGGAGTGGACAGATGAAATCTCCTCAGCCGAGAGAACAGGGCTGACATATTTAATGGTAAACTTGTCCACAGCTGCGCTCACTCTCTTCTCCTGGCTGTTCCACCACAGCCGCACCATGGCAGGCAGGTCCTGTACTGTGCTGTAGTATACACTGCAAGCCAGGTGGGGGAGCTCCCATTCAACACAGTCACTTCCTGCAGGCGAAAAATAAAAGGAGAGAAAATCTAACCTTGTTTACATTTCAGAGTCGTGTACAGAAACAGTGTTCGTTGTGTACTTACTGTCAACAACCAGAGATTGGCTCTCTGTAAAGAAAGTTTTGGTCTCCTTCGTCTCTGACCCGTGGCCTGGGTAGACAGGGTTCTCAGGCATCAGTTTGAAGAGGTGAAGGAGGAGCTTATTAAGGGAACAGCTTCTCTTCAGATACTGGGCATAATGGGCACGCAGCTATTGATAAATCAGAGGAGCAGTCAATACTGTGACAATGAGATCAACATTACTCTTCTCAAACAGCAAAGTCTACTCTCTCCAGAGAATGTATAAATCTGCTGCCATGTATACACTCTCGTACACTGAAACTAAAAGTGAAAAGCAACATATTGTACAAATATCTAACAATGCAAAGCCAGGACTTCTCATGACTCACATGTGAGGGTGAGGATTTGAAAAAAGTGAGAAGCAGCTTCCAGGCGAGCAGGTAGCCCAGAATGCAAGAGTACTCCACACTGAAAGGCTGGACCACTGCAAACTCTCCTACTTGAACTGCTGCCAGGATACTATCACAAAGCTCCTCACAGGTTGACAGGATGGCCATCAGAGAAGCTGGAGGTGAACTGAGCACAACAGAAGAATTGTTAAAAAAAATTGTTGAATCTGCACTAAGCCCAATAATATTTTGTCTAGTACTGTAAGAACAATACCTAGAATCCAGTAAAAATCACTCGTGTAAAACCCACAGTAATATGATCTCTCCCACTGACTTACAGGCATGGCTCATCTCTATCATCATCAGACTTGTTGTCTCCTTCTCCATCACACTCAGGCAGCTGAGGCATGACCCTGTAATGAATTAAATTATAAAAAATGTAAATTTTCTGAAATAATTAAAAAGGCAAATATGTTCATTTCCTTAGTTTCATATATTGTGATCATTCCTAACCTACTGGATGGCCCTAAAGATCTCAAGATATATTTACTACTTCAATTTTGATACAGAAGTAGGGAAGAAAGTGACTGTTTTCTTTTTGTTCATTTGAAGAGTTATCCTTACTTTTCCAACACGTGATAAATGGCGATCTGCAGAGGCCTGGCCTTAAACAGCAGTAGAGGACAGAAAGTGTTGAGGAGGGTCTGGAGGGGCTCTGGCAAGTTTGTCTTCTGGTCTGCTATGAAGCGTGGTGGCAGAGAGTTCTGGTTTAGTTGTTGCACAGGCACATATGTCAGAGCCATGCCGACAGACTGCAGTACTGCCAGTGGAAACAGAGGATCATCTGGTTCATTGAAGGCATCTGCATTTGGACAGCAAATACAAAACAAGGACTGTTACTTGTGAAGTCAGGCATGCTATACACTGTATTTATAAACATTCACTTACTCAGATGCTTGCATACTATATTAATCATATTAATAACCAATGAAAAGCACATACTAGATAAATTATGGTGATTCTGTTTCAGAATACGCTTACACTCATACCTATGATCTTGATAGGCAGGGGCAACAGCAGGTTGTAGATTCCCTCAACAAAGAAGTCTGTCCATTCACCAATCAGTTCTGATGGCAGATTCCCCACAACGTCAGGTGAGGATGATGTGAAGAATTGATTCAGCTTCACTATCAATGCGGTGTTCTCACACACAAACAGCTGCACCCATGGGTTCCACAGACTGCTCACATTCTCACTGGCAGTCTGATATTGGCAGCAGGAAAAGTCAAAGATTCACAGGAGATAAAGACAATTGTTGAAAATGTTTGTTACAAAAACTGACTGGAAAAATATAATATTTAATCAAACAAAACTATGCCTTATCAGAGGCAGAAGGGTAGAATAGTGAGCTATAATGAGTAGAAGTTAAAAAACTAAAACTCCCTGTGATGACAAGCATCCAACCTGCTGCAGTATCCTGGAAGCTGAATCTTTAACAATTTCTGGCAATACTCTGTGGCTGACAGTGACCTTTGACCTCAAAGCAAGACAACATGTATGATCTACATCTCACCTCCAACCAGGCTAACATAGAACAGAGAAAGAAGTCCCACTGGTTGGTGCCGAGAAGCGTCGGAGAATGAGTCACCAGCCAGGACAGGAAACGCATCATCTCGACAGTAAGGTTCAACTGTTCCACAGTCGCTTTAGACAGGTCACTGCAATACAAATGGTGTGATAAACATAAAATTAGAACAGTGTTTCAAAAGATGAAATGAAGATTAATAAAACTGTGTAAATGTATGAATGATTTATGCGATTACCTGCTAAAGAGGAACCAGTCCTCTTTGCTGTTTCTCCATTCCATCATCGTGGCCAGGACAGCCTGAACAACCTCCTCCTCTATTTGTGTGCTGGCTTTTAGGCAGCACAGCAACACTGTCAGACACCAATACACATCTGTAACACACAGCACAAAATTATTATTTGCTCATTTCAAGGTAAAAAAAAAGTGCCAATTTGTGTGTGCATGTCTGTTTGTATTCTCACTCTCATTCTGTTGCCAGTTGATCAATCCAGCAGTAGCCAGGGCTACAAGAGTCTCTCTGTCTTCTTTGGTCATAATGGGGCAGAGCACCTGGAGCGTGCTCAGTTTGCTTTGAGATGCTGGGAACAAACTGATCAAACAGACAAATTTCAAAACACATCACAGTGATCACATAATGGGTCTGAATGTGAAATTTTAAGTATATTAAGGTGCAGTGTGTAAGATTTAGTGACATCTAGTGTTAAGGTTGCAAATTGCAACCATCTCAATACCACCTCTCCTTTTCCAAGCATTAGACAGCCCATGGTGGCTGCCAGGTTCCATATTTGTCGTCTATGACGGCATCAAGTGGAAATTTGTGAAGTGATGATGTTACTTTAGATACTTATATTGTTCTTCCTCCTGAAAGTGATGCTATGGCGTCACCACCTTCAAGGTAAGAACTTCCTCTCTAGAGCAAGTGTGTGTTCTGAGCTATAGTAGAAACTTGTGCAACATGGCGAGCTTTGTGAAAAGGAAACCCACTCCCTATGTAAATGTAAAAAGGCTCATTCTAAGCTAAAGAAACTGCAGTGATTCTTAATTCAGGTGATAAAACCGAATGAAAACAAAGACAGATCCCTCTAAATGTTTCACATTGCACCTTTAAATTACTTACGCATGAAAGTTACTGACCTGTCTACAGTCTCATAAAGCTTCCTCACATTTTCACTGGTGTAGTTGCTGGTGTGGATGTAGTTTTCTAGGGTCAGAGACCATAGACCTCCATCCTCCACTGACCTACAAGGTAACAATATAATGAACATTATATTAAGTAGAAAGTGTTTTAAATTATTGCTTCTGTTAATGTAGGAAATCATACAACACCTCATTCCGCTAACCAAACTCTTCGCTAACTCAAATCAATCATGTGTCCCTCACCTTGAGTAGAGTGTTTCCAGCAGTTTTTTCTTTGGGACGTGGGTTTGGAGCCCTTCTGACAGCCCCCAGTCAGTCAGCAGGCTGTGATAGGTCGATATTATAGAAGGGCTGTATTCTACCTCTTTACACCACTGCAGTGCATACAGCAATTCTGAAACTGCCAAACAAAAACATCCAAATACAAACATATTAAACAACATCATAGAATGTGTTTCACATATTTGTTAAAGTTACAGTAAAAATAACTCGTGGCCTGTGTGTCCATATGTGTTTACCTGTGTTCTTAAGGTTTAGTACATGTGAAGGACATTCTTCCTTCTTTTGGTCACAAGGTATGAATGCAGTTTGGGCCACCCTCCCCAGCAGGGCACAGGCACATAGGTGGGCTGGAAGTCTGGATGACAACTTAAACTTCCACATGTCCATGGATGGTTTTTCGCAGACTCCTCGATGACGACTGGAAAGTAAGGGGGTTTTGATCCACTGCAGCACAGAAAAAAGGGTTTCATCAGCAGGATTAAGTAAAAGCACAATCCTTCCACAGGAAATCTGTCAGAACCAATGTATGGTAGTGCCTGAATTAGGGACTACTTAATTGGATAATGGATTGGCTTGCTAACCTGAGGAGGTAAAGCCCGTCTGATTCTTGTCCATTCTGTCTGGGCAGGCATCAACAGGGTAAAAAACTCAACAGAAGTGATTGTCTCCACTATGCTCTGTACAGCAAGAACAAGAACCTGTAAACTAAAAAACAAGACCAGGACGTTAGCTGGGACCACAACAGAGCCTTGTGAGAGATTTCTAAGACACAGTTACACCAATTTACACATAATGACCAGGTCCAAATTTTGGGAAGGATTCAAAGGAAAAATTACTTGGGTTTTTCTGAACTACACCAGAGGAAGTTGTTTTGTTACCTTTTAATGTCCATACACACAGTGAGTAGTTGGTTCTTCACCCAAATGGCTGCACTGTGCAGGAAACCCCCTTCTTTGACCTCACAGCCAGAGTGCTGGATCAGTGACTGGACCCCAGTGAAACACACTTTCCTTAGCTTTTCTAAAAGTGAGTCTTTTAAATAAAACACAAATTAATTACTTAGTTCACTTAATACAGTACATGTATTTTAAGCTGTACTTTTGTGAGTACCTACCTGACAGGTGAGTATGTGTTTGATCTTGAGCGGTGAGTTGGAAGACAGTGAGCAAAAGTTCCTCAGCAGAGAGTAGCACAAGACAGTCTTGTACAGAAGAGAAGAATGTGGAAGCTACATCACAGATGAAGGAGATGAGTGGCTCCATGTTTCCTGCATCTGACAGACTCTTGGTCTCAGACAGAGTGGCGTGGAGCTTTTCTAAGATCTTCTCCATGTACATCTCCCCTATCAGAGGCACTGTGCAAGTAAAAACAGATCAAAAAGATTATGTAGTTTGGCGACTGACCTGAAAATCCACAAAAAATGTGCCTTTAGAATCCAAACAAAAGATACTTGTACAGATAAAGAAATATTTCATTGTGTGTGTATTTGTGTTCACCATTGTTGTGGGGTTGAGAGAGGACAAGGCTGATAAGCGTCCAACTGTGGTTGCTTGCAGAGGAAGCAGAACTAGGAGAAGAGCAGTGTCCCACCTTGCACAGCTCCTCAGTCAACCCCAGGAGTTTTTCACCTAGAACTGAACCTTTTAGCCAATCATTACAGCTCTTCAGAGTGTCGTGATCTGCACATGCCTGGTAGGACAGTAAGATTTACATTTAACTGTGAAAATCTGATACATTGACACAAAGTCTGCACAAATGACGAATCACGAATGATGCATACCCTCTGTATAATTTGCAGGATAATTCCCCACTGTAAATCCATCTAGAAAACAGAGTGAAGAGAATGAATGTCAACAAACAAACTACAAAAAATCAGAGTTGAAACTATGACTAAGGAAGGATCAAACTGCACAAAGCAGAGATGTGAATCAATGTCAGGTCACATGTTGGGACATCTGCAATGTTAGACTACCGTGGTGATGTGGTTGAGTATGCGGGTGGTCTCCTGCTGGCTGGAGCAGTGGAGTGAGCTGAAGACCATTTCCACCAGGTGCCCAATGTCACTGCGGTTCTTCTCAGCAAGCCACGGCAGGACTCGCTCCAACAGGAAGTGCAGTGCTGGATTTTTCATATTTACCTCATCCCTTTCACTGTCCTTTGATATTTTATCATCCAATTCGACCAAAGTCTAAAACAAACATAGTTTAGGGAAAAAGTCAGTTATTAAAAAAACTTACTTTACATTATTTAATTAAAATGGTCATACCAGTCCACTAATTAAATACTGCTAATACTTAAAATTATTGGCAACTATTTTACAAAGTATACCAATTTTTATAGCGAAACCTCAATTTAATTCAATATATACACTACCAGTCAAGTTTGGACACACACAGAAATGACCATGTTTGTGAAAGAAAAGCAGATTTCATAACATCAAATTGATCAGAATGAA
>JAUMHL010000006.1:10487052-10515274 GCA_032362345.1 Sandelia bainsii | reverse complement strand
CTGAAGACATGTATCTTTTCATGAAAAACATGGTAATTCCTATGTGTGTCCAAACTTTTGACTGGTAGTGTACATTTGACAGATTTTGCCATTAGAAAGACATGTGCCATAAAAATCCTGTAATTACTTAACCAGAACAGTAAACACAAATTATTTACAAAAAGATAAGCATGAATGACACTGAAATTCACTTTTATCGGTAATAGTTAATATGACCTACACTGAAGACCCTGGGTGTGTGGAATGACCGCAGGAGAAGGGAGAGAAAAATAAGATGTCTCTCTGAGTTTTTCTCATTCACATGCACCAGGCACAGTTGTGCCAGCTGGCACACAACATGCTCAAAATGCTGGGTCTGCAGGGACCCAAATGCCTTCTCATTCACAAGCGACACTGTCTGCACAGGCTTCTCAACACCATCTCCTTCAACTCCGGTTTTCTCATTATCCTCTGGCTTAGAAAAACGGATCTTGACAGATTTCGTCTTCTGGACGTGTTTTCTGTTTACTCGCTCAGGGTATCGCATCACCTGAAGACACATGAGAAAGTGAGAATAAATGCATTTAGGCATTGTGTTTTCTGTTTCACTTTAGCCACTTTTTAAGACAAGAATTGCTCTGACAGCTTTATTGATCTGCTGTATCCTTCGTGTCAACGTGAACATTTCAGTGGGGAATATGTGAGAATCAGAAACTAAACTCACCTGCAGCAAGGTGGCTACCCCTTCCAAAGCCTGTGGGTCTGCTTCCTCATTGTCAACATAACGCACAAAGAGAAGACCAAGGCCCTCCCAGAAGTCTGCGAGAAGTCCTTGAAAGATGTCCTTGCTGTCACTAGCTTCATCTTCCTTATGTAAACCTGCCCTTTTCTCTAAGGAAACAAGCATTCCAGTGACCAAAAGGAAGAAAGGACCGTTCTGAAGTAAGGGATTTCCTAGAGCCTTCTCTACAAGTGGTAGAAGCTACAAAATGCAGAGAACAAATATACAGTGAGACAGGTGGGGACCTCATTACATTTGAAAATGATGAGAAATGGATGTGCAACTGTGTGATCCCACCTGCTGTGAAATAAGCATGGTCCTTATTTTTCTCTGATGCTCCTCATTTTCTGTATAGTGCAGTATGCAGTATCTCAAGCACTCAACAACAGAAGTCACTATAACTGCACTTTCAGATGAACTCGTTGCGGCACGCTCACTAGACAGACTAAGAGAGACACTAAACATTATAGAGCAAGAATTCTAACATTTTTTATCAATACTTTAATTACTCTTGTTAATATTACAGTATTAAGTATTAAAGTATTACTTTAAATTTTAACATTTTAAAAATAGCATTAAGAATAATAAATAAGTCTGAATTACCTTCCAGTACAAGTGAGCATAGACAGAAAATTACCCTTGTATGAATGATGTGAAGAAGGTGGTGTAGAAGTCTAAGGCTGGATCAGTGACCTGTGGGGGCAGTTTGCTGAGGAGTGGCATTAAATTGGGGTGGAGTGATTTAGCCATGCCTTTACCACCCTCTTTTAGTAGAGACCAGAGTTTAGGTAAGAAGCCCTTCTTGGGATTTACATGTACCCAGCAATCCTTGAATAGGAACAGAAATATCAAATATAAGACAGAACTTAGTTCTACAAATATGAAACACATCTACTTCAGTATCTGTGTATTTTTTTGTGACTCCATAGTGCTGATTACAATAACTCTTAACAATCTGTCAAGTCTACTAAAATACAGACAACATTACAGAAAACTAACAAAACAATAGCATCTGCATTACTGTATATTGAGGTCATCCTTTACACACAATCTTACAGGCATCGTAGTTAAAACACGAAGAACAGCTTCCCACACGGGAGGCAGCACTACAGGGTCTGTGTCATCAATACTGAGGAGTACAGCAGGACAGAGTCGTGCTGCTTCAGCCTGGACCAGTCCTGGAGTGAACTCACACAGAGTACACATCATCTCGAAAAATGCCCCTCGTACCTGTGAAGAAACACATATTAGTACTTTGAGAAATATTATTTATCTTCTCCCTTCTTTTCTCACATATGATAAAACACTACAAAATGTATGTGTGGAACATAGAACGGCGTCAACTCTTTAACATTTTGCCTTCAGATGACATAGTAAGAACTGCACCCAAGATAAATTCCATGAAACCAGACCTTCAGATACTTTATAAAACTTCACTCAATAAGTTATTCTGGATGTTTTAAATTTTAGGCATGATGGCCTAGGGTTTGCTATACAAATAGATATTGAGAAATCAAATATTACTGCATACAATCTACACAAACTACAGATAACCTAAATGTCACTTAAAAATAAATACATGAAATTTAAATGGAAGAATATAATTCTGCGCTTTATTTTATTGGGGTGAAACTTTACTCAGCTTCAGTACCTGTGGTGTCTTGTGTTTGCTGTATTTCCAGAACTTCCCAGAGTTAAGCAGATCTGTTAGTCTTTGCTCCAGGGCCACTCTGTCATTTTGGAGTAGCAGGGAGAGCAGTCTCTTCACCCCCAGCAGTGAACTGGTCAGCATGCGTACATATTTGGCTTCCCTCTCCTCCTGTGTCACACTTCTAGAGAACAAGTGGAGTCAGTACTTCAGCAAAGATGCTAAGAATATATTATTGTGCATACAAAATGAAAGGAATGGACAAAGACACTGAACTTACTGCGGATCGCTTAGTGTGTCTGCTGTTTCTTTTAACAAAATGTCTTGAAGCACCTGCAGATTAAAATTAATAGTTACATTTTATTAAATCTACCTCATTATGTTATGCTGCATACCTCTGTGTGTACCAAATTCACTAATACTCACAGTAAGGATCTCATCCTTGCAGAAGCTGAGAGCCTCAGGCTGTTTGGTGGGTGAGAAAGCAGCCTGGAAGGCTTGGCACGCAGCAGAGGCTGCAGGTGTGTAAGTGTCACACTGGGACAGAATCCAGTGGCCGATCAAGCTCTTCAGAAAGGGGGCCAAGCTGCGACGCACTTTTAGCACCAGCTGCTCAAAGGCCTGCTGGGTGGCCTCCCTGATTCGGCGATCATGATCCTGAGATACATAATAATGAAGACAAAATTGTCCTAATGTAGACACACCAAACAAAAGCACTCTCAGATAATTACCCTTAACATCATCTGTAATTTGAGTGTAATTTTAGACTAATCTAAACTAGTCATGAATTTAATACATTTTCTGTTGAAATGGGAAATGTTACTTTTATTAGACATGAATGATGAAATTGTGGTTATGTACATATTAAAGATGCACTGTTTCCATAATCCTAATCTGAATGTGACACTGACACAAAAAAGTAATTTCTTGAATGCATGGCCAATCACCAGCTCACCATGGATATCTTGCAGTAAATCCTAGGCCAGTACGGCAAGACCCCTTTAACCTCTTCAGCATCCCGCTCCTGACACATGGACCCAAAATCCTGCACAGCCTGGGAAGAGCACATATGATCAGTGCACACACCAAAAACATCATGGGGAGAGATTGCTTTTCAGGTTTCATGTAACTTATGTTATTATAATTGTTAGGTTGTACTGTCTGACCGAAAGCCTCTAAGTTAGTAAAATGTTAAACTCACTTTCAGTCTTGTGACAACATCCCTCTTAGATAGTTTCCTGAGCACCAGTCGGAAGTCTGCATCTACCAGGTTGTCTATCTCCTCAGCGCCGTGGACAGCGGGGACATAACTCAGCTCTGAAGTGACCGTTGAATCGAAGCCAACAAACCCCGGGATAACGCCACCCTCCCGGGCCAGTACTTCAGCAGCTCGGCCGCTACTGGACGGCTAACAGTGGGAGAGAAAGGTATGGCTATAGACAAATGCAACCAAGGTAGCGACTATGTGAGAGACGGAAATGTGGTTAAAACAGTAATTGTGAGTAACGACAAACACAGTCACACGTAGTCTTAGCTGATAAGTAGCTAACGTTATTAGCTTGTGTTCGGGTTTGTTACTTAACGTTACTTGAACAACGTCTGTTAACTTACATATATTGGTACTTACCCTGACATTTCCTTTAGTTCGCTGTTTATTCTTACCCCCCATGGGCAGCTCTTGTTCTTTGAACTATTCGTTTCCTCTGGTAACTTATAAGTTAAAAGTGTCGGCAGCATTAAATGATGTAGAGTGAGAGACGCCGATGGTGCTTGTGCTACAGAACGGAAGACGTCCTGTCATTTCTTTTTTCAAAATAAAATTTCTACAAACCGTTATTTGGCGACAAGCTGTCAGGCTTCACTATTTTTACCTGGGTTACCACTGCAAACTGCAAACAGTAAGGTCCATGGATTATTTGGAAATGGCAAACAGTCAATGAAGCTATTCTGTCTACTAATGAAGTATCTAGGGTAAGTTACACGTTTTTATTTTGAATGGTAGATCACAAAACAGAAGCGCTTACATTTGCGCGCTTCACATATTTACTTCCGCCATGAATTTCTTCTTCTTGTTCATTAGGAGTAAACCAAAAGCCTTATGTGCTCACCCCTGCCCCATACAATCACACTGCAGCTCTGCAAATTCTAAACAGGATTCTTTGTCAGGCTAGAGGGTTAGGGTTTATTGATAATTTTACCTTGAAGGTAATGAAGTGTCCTGTGGAAAACAAACATTTATTCAGTAGCTACTGCTACAAATGAGTTATTGCATATAAGGCATAATAGCCAGATGGTCTCAGTAGAGGAAAGGTCAGGAGTCTTTACAAACATTTGAATTTATATTTACTGACACATCTAATTTCCTAGAAATAAGGCCACTAGTTCTGGATACCTTTTCTATGACGCTGACATTTGACCTGATTGCACAACAAAAACAATACTGCACACAGACTGGGCAAAAGTTAAAGAAGTCCTCCTCGCATGCTGTTACTAACTGCAGTAAACATTACTAACAATTGGATTTCTTTTTATTTCAGTGTCATCCTGTGAGCTGTAGTGTATATCCATAAACCAAGCTTATTGAAATCCAGTCATTTTAAGGAATCATAGACCAAAGGAGAAATCTACATGATATTTTGTTGTTAGATGAAATGTTTTGATTTTAAAAATCATGAATACTGTGGAACTCATGAATATCTTATTAAATTGCAATAAGGTAGCTGACACCTTGTCCTCTTCTGGACATTTGAATTTGCTGTTAGTTCTTTCAGCATAATCACGCTAAATCCATACCACTGTGATTACACTGGAAAGGGATTTAGCAAGCAATGTACAACACCAGCACATTCAACAGAGCTTCACACTGTACAGACGTTACCAGGTCTCGGCATCTGTACTAAATCAGTGTCAGTCGGTGCATGGTCGTGTCCTTTGTGTAAAAAACACAGAAGATACAATTAAAATTCACAATATGTGTCACTGAATTTTAACTAAATTTAACTTTAATTTTAACTTCTAGTCCACTAACAGGGTTTGTAAAAACATTTTTGCAGTATTAGGAGTTATGTTTACTACAGTAATTCACATATGGTGTTTTTCCAGTTGTTTCCAGGATTGTTAAATGTCATTATCACCTGAGGCCTGAACACTTTACCTTTACAAGACATTTTACCAGAAAGTAGATCTCAGCTGAAATTATTTTCTTTTCAGATTTAGAACAAACACCTCTTTGGTAATGATCTTAATTTAACCTTTTTCCCTCACATTAAAGTTTTGAAATCAAACTCAGAAAGCACAGGAAACAAAGTGTACACTTAGAGTCAAAATACATTTTAATATACACCCTTTTTACGTAAATTAAACACATTTTCACATTGTATTATAATACATATATATTATATAGGACAGATTTAATTATCACTATTTTTAGCACTTTAGTCTAAACATGAATTTTGCAATTTATTTTTCAATCATGGCTTCTGGCATGGAGGTCAGGTGTGTTTAAATCTGGGTTCAACAACTAACTAAATAATTTAGAAAAAGTAATTAGACTGTACATTAACTTGTACACATCTAATATTTCTGTCAGTTATTTACTGCCAGTTAGTTTACAGTAAATAACTGACAGAAATATTAGATGTGTACAAGTTAATGTACAGTCTAATTACTGTAAGTTCACATGTGGAATGAAGTAGCCATGAATGGTACATCTAAAAATTGAAGATGAAAGATTGTGATTTGTATTGAATGATTTAAAACCGAGATTGTGCTGAGTTCTGTTTTTTATCCGCACATATTGCCTCAGTTAATATATCAATATATGTGGTTTCTATAAGCAATGGGATACACTTGTGAAATTTACCTTTATCTCTGTATCTTTTTTGGTTTGACAGTTTAAAAAAAGATATTTTCAAATTATATAGAATGTTACGCAATAGCTTTGCACATTTTGTTCTGAGCATTTTTGAAGCAATTGGTTCTATAAATTTATATGATTTTTTTTTTTTTTTTTTACAGTGGTGTAGTTTATGTTATCCAGCTGTAAATTAAAAGGCCATTTCAAAATTTAGAAGCCTACTTTCTGATCAAATCCTTTTATAACATTAAAACAGTTTTACCTGATATATAGGGTACGTACTGTGTACTTTACTGCAAAACAGAGGTGGAAGGAGCTGTAAAGGATGTAACTGCAGCTATGTGCCAAATAATGAGGACAGGGATTGTATAATTGTGACAGCGGAGCAGTGTGAATACTGGAAAGACTATTACTTAGAGGCGTTATGTTCAAGTAGCCAAACCAGATAATATCAATAATAATAATAATAATAGTATAGTAAAGTTAAAAGCAGGCCATCAGTAAAATTCAGACATGTGCTCACAACATCCTCTGCCAGGCCCTCAGTATTCTATTACTTCATTACTACACACTTCTTGTGTGTAGTAGTCACAATACAGTTTATCAGTAAACAATGGATTAGCTGTTAGCTGAAATTATTGGTATGTTTTGAAGTTACTTAAATTAATATTATCTTGGTCCTTGATACCCTGTTAAGTATGTGTAAATGTGTCCTTTGCAGTTATTACTGTTGTGTAGTGAGAAAAAGCTTTGTGAAAAAAAATGGAAAATATGTTATGGATAAAAGTCATTGTAAGTTAAAAATGGTGACTTTCCACCTCAGTGTTTTATATATTTTTACAGAACACAATTTAAATACATTTCCCATTGTCTACTACAGAATCAAATATCAGATTGCACACATTGTCTTGAAAAAGTAAACATACAGAAATGATCAGGAAGTAATACTTTCAAATTCACTGTCCTTTTAAATCTGATTCATAAATTAGGTGTCACTGCGCACATACTGAAAACATTAGTCACTGAGTTTCACCCTCAGAAGTGAAAGCAACCATTCAAATAACAGAGTTCAGTCAGTACCAACCTACAGGTAACACGATGAAGAAACTTCACAATAAAAAAATAAAGGGAATGTTGCTGCATCCTACTGTAAGTAAAGATATTTTAATTCTGCATTAAACCAATTTTAGTTTTTTCGAGATTTGGGTAAATTTATCTTATAAGCTTTTCTACCTTACTTACACTATCTATACCTTGTAGAATTGGTTCACTTGATCTGGCCAAATGCAAAACCACAACTTGACAAATATAAATGAATCAATTAAGTGGATTTCTTATCTTATCATATGCCACCCAACATCCTTCACAGCATATCTCACCTCGGAACACAACATCACCACGTCTGAGCTGTAACGCGTTTAAAAATCCTTAAATTACTGAAAAAGAACAGGCAAACTGTCCATTTCCTAGTGAGGTAACCCTAAAGCCCCTCCCAGAGCCTGGTCCTAATTCATCCGAGTTGGATGTCGGCTCCTGGTGGAAGCTTGGTGGTGAAACGAGGGTCCAATTTGGGCACCAAGCCTTTAAAGTCCCTGGATGCCTCAGTGCCAAATACATCTAGCAACTGTCTGTTCATCAGAGCAAACCTAGAAGGAGACAAAGTAATGTCTTGACATACATACAGCAGCTACCCAGTATCAGTTTTATGTACTGTATGTGGTTTACGTCTTGCATGTTTAGTCACAGCCCATATATAAACTAAGACCACTGTGCATTTGATGTTCTAATTACATATAATTCACAATTAAGACAGTGACAGCTGACAAATTCCACACCATGCATCCATACCTGCCCTTAGTTAAACGCAGCAGGAACTTCCAGTATGAGGGCCTGAGGTTCTGCACTTCCATCACAGCCTGTGTAACAGTAATGAGTCATCCATTATATCAATACTTACCAAAAAAAAAACAAAGGAGAAAAATGTGTGAGTTTGTGTTACTTACAGCTTGGAAACAGATAGCAGTGGACACAGCATATAAGACTGTGTCTGCATGAGGGAAGTAGGGAAACCGGCCAGCCTCAATGCCTTTGAAGTACATGGTCTAAAGACATAATTACATCTGCTGTTAATGATCAACTGGTCGATCCAGATAAGCAGACATTTACAGTACCATGTTGTCCTAATCAGGTTACTGCAGTACGTGCGTTTTTCAGATTTCCCAAGTAACGTCAATGGTCTGAGTCATCTTGTTTCTTATTTGCATATCTGTACATACCATGAGATGTTTGTGGATTATGATAAACATGCTGTATTTATCACTTGCATTTATTATTATAATGGCTTTTTCAGTGGGTTTTTAACACTTATTTCTTTTGTGAAACATATGAAACATGTGCAATACATTTTTTTTACCTCCACCAGCTTAGAGAAGAGATACATGGATATTGTCGTGCTTTTGTAGAAGAACATTGAGATACCAGCCAGGAAGCCTTGAAAAACGGTGGAGAAAGGAAAGAGACAAGTTTAAACAGAGTAAATCAGCCGAGCTATGAGAAAATCAGGGATTTTATTAGAGAGTTTACACAATATGCTCTTACCAGCTATCAGTGCATGAAGTTCATCGTCAATGTTACGCAGCCAGCGCAGCAAGCAGCTGGTTCCCTGAGTGAAACGGAGAAGCATTTAGTATATTAACAGTTTAATACTCGCATAAATGGTAAGGTAGGAAGGGATGAGACATGTTAGCACACAGAATACCAGATATGTAGTAAAACTAAAAGCTAAAACAAATCAAATGTCCAAGAAGAGGGGAACTAACCATTGTTAGTTCAAGTCAGTAAATATATTTGTATACTTCAAAGCAAAAATGGAAAAAGGAAGAAAGAAAAAGTGAAGTAATATAGCAAGAAAAAAATGTTGAATGAAATGTACCTTATAGATACTGACAAAAGATCCTAGAAAAGCTCCTAGCTGGAAGTTCTCTTTGTTGTAGAAGAGAGAGGGGAGCCGTGAGGGTTTGGAGAACATTTGTCTGAATGCTGAGGGCACTTTAAGACAACACTGAATCAGGTAACCAACACTGAACATCCTGACAAATCCCTGGACAATGAAAGAAAAGAAAAGGAAAAGAAGCATTTCATATTGTATTATTATCATTGAACAATACAGAGTAAAGACACTAAAGGTGGTATCTTATTTGAGAAAATAGCTTACTTTAACACAGTAGGAAATGCAGTTGTCTTGATGATGTTTACAACATCTGTGTCTTGGACCCTGTTTGCATCTGCATAAAAAAGAAAAAGAAAAATGACTACTGACTACCACTCTGCACAAACCCATGTGTCTGTGTAAAGGTGTGTATTCTCTCACATGGACTCTATCAGTTTCCTGGTGTAGGCTACCACAGTTTTCCTCCTGGAGCTGGGCCTTTTGGCCGATGCCTCTGAAGCCTCAGACTCTATTGCAGCTGTCCTCTCAGCAGGAATTGTGCAGATATGTTCTGTGGTAGCAGAGTGAGCTGGAATCTCTTCCTTCCCAACAATGAACCTGTGACAGAAAATGCACCACATCTCTGTAAGCTTTACCAAAACACTGTCAGTGCCTAAACTAAGGCATCATCAGGAATATAGTTAACTTACTTTAATGCAGAGAACGTAAAGCCTTTGAGACCATCTTTACTCCTGCAGTATAAAACCCAAAAGTCAACTCAAACTTTAAACACTTGGTCTTGTTTTTAATATTTGAAGTATATTTATAACCAATCAATTTTACACATTTCACTTTAACAATCTGCCGACTGTGCTGCTCTGACCTGAAGAAGAACATGTAGAGTGAAGCAGTTATGCAGAACAAGAGCACCTAATGGGAAGACAGAGAGAGTAAACCAGGACAACAGGTGAAACATAGGCTACATTAACATCACATGCCGAACTGGTCAAAATCTGGGGAGAACTGTGACCAGTAATTATTAACATTTTTAGAAAACAATGCAATAACTTCAAATTTACTCTCAATGACACTTGACCAATGTTAAAGGTCAAATAACATTTACACTGTGATAAACTAGGAGCTGTAGGACACATCTCAAACTTAATGTAAGTACAATGTAGACAGACAGCGTCCGTGTTGTCTGTCAGTTTGGCACGCTAATGTACTGAACTCAACTGGACCTTACTGTGGTGGTCATGTGTCATGACCTGTTAGTGAGACACCAACTGTGAACTTCACTGAACACGGATGTTTGGCCTCATCTAAATCTCCTGCTGTAGATACAGACATTAGTCTAGTCTGGTTTAACAGTCATGAAGAAGTGTGGCTATCTACAAGACACAGATCTACACAAAGCCAGGAGGCACTTTCACTTTTCACTCACCCATATTCACCTTACCTCGCCATGTTTGATGGGTTTGACGTGGCCTCGTGTCACTGCCATGCGGAACAAAGTCTCAGTGGCCTGACAACAAGATTATATTGTTACAATGTGTGGTGAAAGCAGATATATCTCTTTATGTTTAACTAATAAAGTATAAATGAATAGAGCCACTCTTACAAGATTTGCCATGTATATTGTCAGCAGCCCTCTCCTGGTGGGGGGGAGATAGGGTGAGACATATAAATTCTCAGGAAACACAGAATTAACATTTCCAAGGCCATTTGTGATGTCCAACAACTTAATTGTGTCATTTTTGTGCAGTGTTGTGTTTGCTGAAGGTGTAATTTAAATCATTAAAGACCTTCAAAGAGAAAAAGAAAAAAAGGCAAGCAAGTATGAAAACAAACTGAAATCTCACCGGCTCTTGCGCTCCAGGAGGATGGCGATGTAGGAGGCAGGCAGGGCTGCACCAAACCCAGCCGACCAGGAGTAGAACCCTCCCAGCAGTTTCCTAAAGTGAGAAATATGAGGGCAAATATGGATGCGATATGAAACGTTTTCTGTGTAGGTCCCCGTCTTATTTTTTCTCAAAGACACGTATGCATGCAAACACACAGGTGCTGTGATACACCTTCCTGCCAATGGTTCCACACTGTTCCTCAGTCCGCAATGTGCTAGCAAAATCAATGTAGAAGATGAGTACTACTAAGCTATCTACTAAACATGGATGTATATAATCACAATTATTGTTTTTTTTAATCTTTACAGATGTTTTAGAAGGAAAAAATAGAGAATAAAACATTTTAGTGACTGCTATAGTGTAACCTATCCCTCTGTCAGCTGCAAAATACAGTGTATATATATATATATATATGCCACGTATGTATGTGTTAAATATACTGTATACAGTATGTACAGTGTTTGTGGGTGTGTGTGTGTGTATGAGAGGGAGAGAACTGTGAGATGGCAAAATTCACACAGTGTGTCGAAATTTATTTGTCTGCAAAGATAATATAGTTCCCACTTTTGGTTCCTGCCTGTGGCTCAGAGGATGAAATCTCCCCTTCAGTATCTCCCCGTTTACCACGTCTGCTTTTGTCAGTACACAGAAATCCATTTTTATTCAAAGAAAATCAGATTTAATTGATCTTAAGCCTGTTAAATATTAATGGTGCTGAGGCCAAGAGTATTACACAAGCACCAGTTTTGAGAATATTCTTGTAAGTTAGTTACCCACAGTTTACACTGTACTTGCTCTGAGTTACATCTTTAAAGCCATAGACTTTATGTAGCCAATGGGAAACCTGCTGATCATGGTTTTGAGTGTCGATATATACAGTCTAGTCAATAACCATAAGATTATGCAGTTAAAGGCCACCTTGACACTACACAATGCTACAGGGAAAATGTTTTGGCGATTGATGAAACTAAAATGCTGTACTGTAAATTAATTATTAACTAATCCAGCAGAGTTACTGTGGAATGATCTCAAGAAAGCCACTCACACTAGACGTCCTAAGAATATGACTGAGCTGAAGCAGTTCTGTGAAGAGAAATGGTTCATACTCCTCCTGGATGTCAGGTTATTATGACCTCAGCTAGTGGAAAAAATCCAAGGGTCCACTTACACTGTTTAACGGGTTTGTGCTATAAATCACTGAAGATTGTGATTGTTTGTGTGATATTAGCAAAAGCACATTGTGTTTGTCTATACTTCTGAGTTATCACATTTTAAGACCAATTAATTCATTAAAATCATTTCAAAGGGTTCCCATTACACAGATTCTAACATGCATCAATTTGCCTTGTGAAATATTTGCATTTTAGTTTCAGTGTTACTGACAGCGTGTCTGTCTAACATTCACCTACGAACCTGAAAATGCAGAAGAAGACAATGTAGAGACCTCCATTTGTAGTGAGGAATGAGGTAGACCACAGGATCTCAGGAAGAAGCCTTTTTAAATAGTAGTCCTTCTTCTTTCTCCTAAGAACTGCTGCTATCTGCAGTACATGGAGATGAGTGGCAGTCATTTGTATTCACGCTTTGTTGCAAGATCATTGCATTAAAAAAAATCAAATGTAGTGAACTTTGGGTTTGATCTTACAATTTTAACAGAGCACCAAAAAATGCACAGAGACCCTGGCTAACTGGTCAGACGAGTTAACTCTGGAATTAACAGGTTTTCATAACTTATCAGATGAAGTTTTCAGTCGGTGTAAATTAACCGGTAAACTATGAGTGTGTCATGCTATGTTTTAAAGGGCAACAAAACGGGTGTGGTGTGTTTTTGCCTCTGTCACTGTGTTTCTGCACGACGTTGAACTTGAACTCCAGTGTACTAAAAGCTGGCGACCTGTCATCTAGTTCATCTTTCTTTTGTTTTGTCTAAACTAGTTAGCTTTAGGTGCTAGCTAGCTAACTTCGGCTTCACAGTCCAAGGGTTGCAGGGTGCACGGGAAAACCTACCAGGTACAGAGGCGCGTAGATTTTGAACGAGACCTCCAGAGCACCCCTGGTTACATCAAGAGCAGCCTGCACACACGACGGGTCCCAGGTATGACCGATCTCGTAGCAGTTGTAAGGTATTTTACTGAGCGCAGCCATGTCTGTCTGTTCACTGACAGCCAACAGCAGAGAGGCTGCTACGCGCTGACGTGCGCGCTCTCTGCGATGGGAGCGCGCCCAAGCGCAAGAGCTGTGCGCGTGCACGCTGCTGTCGGGACTGGGACATTCACAATGAGTGTACATGACTTCATTACTTTCCACCCCTGTGTAAATAAATAGATTATAATGGTTTACTGAAGACTATATTGTTATCCATATTCTTGAATTTAAGTTTCACTGATTTAAACATTAACTTACTTAATCTTCTTATCATTATCATCATCACTGTGAGATGGCAAAATTCACACAGTGTGTCGAAATTTATTTGTCTGCAAAGATAATATAGTTCCCACTTTTGGTTCCTGCCTGTGGCTCAGAGGATGAAATCTCCCCTTCAGTATCTCCCCGTTTACCACGTCTGCTTTTGTCAGTACACAGAAATCCATTTTTATTCAAAGAAAATCAGATTTAATTGATCTTAAGCCTGTTAAATATTAATGGTGCTGAGGCCAAGAGTATTACACAAGCACCAGTTTTGAGAATATTCTTGTAAGTTAGTTACCCACAGTTTACACTGTACTTGCTCTGAGTTACATCTTTAAAGCCATAGACTTTATGTAGCCAATGGGAAACCTGCTGATCATGGTTTTGAGTGTCGATATATACAGTCTAGTCAATAACCACAAGATTATGCAGTTAAAGGCCACCTTGACACTACACAATGCTACAGGGAAAATGTTTTGGCGATTGATGAAACTTCATACATATGTATGAATTATTTTGAGAACAAAATTATAAATAAATATAGAGGGTCCTCGTCTCATGAATTAGATTACACTATACCTAATTTATGTTTTATATAAACTTTAATCTCAATTTTATACTGATAATGATAATAAAGTGATTTATTTGTTATTAAAGAAAGAGGCGAAGTTATAATGAATGCCCACCATCATACTGTGTGAAGCCTTAAGATGGATATAATTATTACTTTCCACAGAGGCTGCAACTGTATCACAGTTTATCTGCTGGAATCAGTTAACCAGTCTCAGCAGGTTCATTCAGCAGGCATGACAGAATAATAATACAAAAATGCAGGACACTGTTTGCAGCCATGCTCCTTCAAGTGCGTTATTTTCCAGTAGTAAAATGAACCAGTTCCCCTTTATTACATGAATCCCTGCTGAGGGTGGGGTGAAGGGTGAAGATTGGTCTCAGAGAGATTTGTGGCAATTATCAGACAAAGAAAGACCAAGAAGCAAAGTCGCCAAACCAAATGAGCAAAAAGGACCAGAGTGATAACAATATGAAAAGACAGAGCCATCCATACCCTCATCTCGGTCTGCCCGGTTGTACTGCACAGAGCTGGTCAGCAGGTGTCAGCTTGATGCGGGGTGACACAAGTCTCCAGGCTGAGATGCGGGATGTGGGTGGTGGTTGAGTGGAATGTGATTATCAGGGTGACTCTGCTTTAAAAAAACAAAACTTCCCTAACAACATCACCACAACTCATGTTGTTTTTATTAGTCTAATGTCCTGGAACCCATTAGTACTGAACACTAATAACACCACTAGTCACAGATAATTTAGAGTGATTTATCAGTGAACAAATGTTTAATTACAATGCGACAATCACCATAGTTTTAGGCCTGAAAATATTTTATAGACTGTTAAAAAAAGTTCATAATTTAGCGAGTATCTCTAAAATATCACTCCACATGCTTCTCAAAACTGTAAAGAAACCTCCTGAACTGACAGACAATTCAGCATTTTAACATAAGTAGACGTTACATTCATTTTTCAGTCCAACAACATCTTATACTAACGCGAGAACATTGACCGGTCAGGACGACGCGTTAAACCACAGGAGGCGCTCACTGCGCGCTCTGCTCGCAGCGCTCTGCGTGAATAGGCCGACTGTTTTCTTTTGCTGAGTTTCATAAGTGCTGCAGCACCGACGCACAGAGCAAGTACGTGTGTACATGGAGCCAGTGGAGGTTTCCACTTGTTCCTCTTGAACCAAAACCCCGCTAAACACTGCGTCCTGGGTCTGACGGAGTCGTCGCTCTAACATGGCACAGGCTCTGAGGCTGTTTGCAAGTTGTCTGCTGTTTCTTTTCTGCTCCTGTGCGATAAGGAGTCACAGCAGGGAGAGGGTTTACTACGTGGGGATCATTGAGGACTTTTGGGATTATGCACCAAGTGGGAAAAACCTCCTGAATGGGAAAGACGTCGAGAATAATGGGTGAGTCGTGAAACAGTCAAGTTATTTGAAGAATTATTAACGGATCAATTAATTTTTATCACCAATTTATTTGATAATTCATGTTATATACAATTCACACACGATTTTTATGATTATCTACAGGTTTAAAACGATGTTAAGTGTAAACCCCCTAAAGATCCTAAAGATTAAAAAAAGGTTAAAAGTTCTACAGTGTGTCATCTTGTCAGGGTGTGACCGTGTCTAGACCTCTGACGGGATTCTTGAGTGTTTTGTTGGCCCAGGAAAAATAGGCAAACAACAGTGAATGACTGTCTTTTTTCATGCAAACAGAGGTCTCAAAATAAAACAGACAGAGCGCAGCTTTTTTTCATATGAATGAGTCAGTAGCATCACCGTTAGATGTGAAAGTGATGTAACAAAAAACAAACACAAAAAGCGTAAGAGGCTGTGATGATAATATAAAGTCTGGAGTTTCTGAGGCTTTTCTGTGTGATTCCAAATTGTGACCATGCTCCTTTGTTATTTTGCAGTAAAGTTTTAGATGGATAGTCAAACCCACAAAATAATACAGTTAGCCTGATTTACAATTGTGTCTATCAGTTTTGGTCACTGCAGACAGGGGCTGATCTTTTAGTTAATGTGGTACCTGCCAACACTTATTGTGTTTATAGTGATGTTGGCAGCTGGCATTTTAAACACTATAGAACACACATGACAATGTTCGCCAGTTTTTTGTAATTCTGATGTTATGTGGATAATGAGGAAAAAGTGATTTACCTGCTATTAAAGAAAGAGGCCAAACTGAAATAAAAGTCCACCGTCATGCTGTATGAAGATGGATATGATTATTATGCTCCAAAGAGGCTGAGACTGTACCAGTTTATCTGATTCTTTCTCTCACAGTTTACCATTAGAGGGCTAACATTTCAACATACTGTAACTGCTGCATCCTTGCATAATTTTGGATTTTACTGACTTTATCAGACTGACTAAGGCAGATACATATGGGCACCACTTGCACAACAACCAAGCTATTATAGCGTAAATGTCACAATAATTTGTAGCTATTGTTTCTTCCTATTATTAAAAAATGTATAATGTCATCTAAAAGAAAACCAAGATGTGATCTGTTTCACTTAACTATGATGCTGTTGCGTGATATTTTAGTAACAAAGGTTGTATACATAGTAACGTAGAGGACTGCAACACACCTACATAATCACTGAAACAGCCTTATCATCCAGTATTCCATACATGAAGTCCTTGAAGTCCATGTAATGAGAGGTCAAGGTAGCACATTAATAATAATTAGCTCTGACTCTCTTTTAAACTGTCAGCACAGCCTATTTGTGATCAAGCAGCCTAAACATAATGCTCTTTGTCCTCCTCGTTGCTCGCTGCTTGAGCTGGATATTCAGTAGCAAAACTGTGTTTACCAGAGCTCCAGTAACAGGTTATTAGCCCACAAAAACATGTAATTACAATAATGATATGTCTAATTGTTGGAGAGCTGCAACCAGATACAATTTGTTCTGTGGCATTGCATTTAGAGCATTTTATAAACTCTTACAGAGCACGCCACAATGGTGCTCTCATTGTGGTGTGACGTTTTTGCTGTATTTGCACTTCACTACTTCTTACACTGGTAATATTTCTACTTAATATTTTAAATTGTTATATATCGTCTTCATATTTGTATTTAGAGAGCACTTCTTTATTTGTCTTTTTGCTGTTGCTATGTTTCTATACCATGTATCTTTTATTTTGTGTGCTATAACATTCCTTACACTGCCTTATTTTGACAATATGGAGATAGAACCAATGCCACTGCATAATCTTGTGTTGTATAATATGACAATACCCAACCTTGACCTTAAGAAATTCCAAACAAATGCCTAAATGATTCGTTGTAACCACGGCTCTGTCTGTATCTCTCATTCTTTGTATCTTATTTCCACTTCTGTCTCAGACATGCATTTATATTCCTGGAAAAAGGACCCCACCGCATTGGCCGTGTTTATAAGAAGGCTATGTTCCGACAGTATACCGATGCTACGTACAGCCACTTGGCTCCCCGACCTGAGTGGTTGGGCTTCCTGGGGCCCATACTGCGAGCTGAGGTTGATGACATTATAGTGGTTCATTTGAAGAACTTTGCAACCAGGAGCTACTCAATGCATCCCCATGGAGTTTTCTATAAGAAGGATTCAGAGGGTATGATGTTACAGACTACATATGTGCACATAGAAACACACATATATTATTTGAACAGAGAAAGATTCAGAGAAACATCCTTAAATAAATTAAACATGCTTTTCATACATAGTTTTGCTCTAATTATTAATAATTAAGCAATTATAGCATGATTATAAATAGCATAATTTCTCAGTTTGTGTATGAGCACGAGTTACAAAGATAAAATAAAATGTAGTTAAACTGTGGTATTTTGGGTTTAGGTCTCTCCAGTAATGACGATGATACTGTATCACTACAGATAGTGAGACTGAGTGTTCACAGAGCTACAGATTCATTCAACAAGTGACACTGTTCTGTAAAAATAGATTTATTTGATTATTTTGTTCAAGCCATGCTTTTTTTTCTTCTCAAAGAATACATAATTTTACAAAATGAGATAAGTAAGTATATATTTTTTATTTTATAGAATTTAATCTGTAAAGGGATTATTATCAAGAGACTTAACCTTACTGGAATCTACATAGTTTTGGCTTTATTTCAGAATTGTAGGACACTTGGACCTTACGAACTCAGTAATGTAACACTGGCACCGTCTGACATTTAATGCAGAAAGTCGAGGCTTTATAGAAAGCTGCCCTGAAAGTTTTGCTGCTCTGCTTCAGTATCAGTCCCAGACTTTCTCTGATAACAAGATAGTAACAGGCTCAAAAGACAAGAAACAGGCAGATGTGATACTGATTCAAAGAGTCTATTTAGGTCTGTGAAAGAATGCAAATAGTGACACTGCACAGTTACAAAACAACAGTAGCTATTATGGTAGATTTGGCCTCCTTTCAAATGTGTCTCCTAAGTACTCTTAACTTTGCAGCCCTTTGTTATGCAACAAGCCCCCACCTCCTACTCATCTGTGGCAAACCATCCTACTTAGGAATTTCAAGAGCCTTGAGGGATTTGAAAATGGAAGTTTGTCTATGGCTTTTGTCCTGATTTATTGAGGGATTTACTGTCTATACATCTACATCTTGGGCAGAAAGGGAGAGAGAGATACAGAGATAGAGAAGTAGGAGGAAGAGAAAGTGAGTCAACAAATGAAGAATTAAAACTGGCTTAATCAGCCTATTCTATGTTAAACCATGTCATGATGAGTAAAACTGGTTCAGAGGTTAATGTACTCATGACATTTGTTACTGATGTCATGTGTTTATAGATCACACACACTTACACACTGAAAGCTGAATTCTTATCAGACCCATAAAGGAAATGGATATAACCTCAATTTCCCATTGCGCTGATGTGAATATTAAACCTTTTTGCAGTTAAGTTGTCATTTATTTCATGTATAATATTTTCAAAGTCATTCTACAGCACTGTGTTTCCACTTTTAAACTACAAGGGCAAAATGTGTTATTGTTAGTACCATAGCAGTAAGACTATATTGTTGTTTTCTACTGACATTAATGAAAAAACACTATTTGACTAATAATGATCTTTATTATATCTACGCATTTCAGCACAGGGCCTCCTTCAGGGTAATTTAAAAAAAGTATTTCATCTAACAATTTATCCATGTCTTGATTTTCAGCACTTGAGCACCTTGTTGAAAGTGAAAGGTGAAATCATACAGGCCTGACCGCTCTGTAGTGTTCAAAAACTGAGTCAATAATCTCAACATCAACACTGTGTATTCGTCTACCAGGGGCATTGTATCCAGATGGGACGTCAAACAGGCTGAAGGAGGACGACGCTCTTCCTCCGGGGGGAAGCTACACCTACCGCTGGGAGGTCAGACCAGAATTCGCTCCCACAGATGATGATGCCAACTGTCTGACCTGGGTCTACCACTCTCACGTAGACGCCCCCAGAGACATTGCCTCAGGACTTATCGGGGCTCTTCTCACCTGCAAGAAAGGTATGAAGTTAATGTAACTACATTAAGTAATGCAACTACATGCTCCTTAGCACATATCATTACATATTATACGAACACCCCACTCTTTGATTGATTACATAAATAGTTTAACCATTCTGCATGTTTCTCTTTGAGCACAGGAATCTTGAAGGAGACTAATGAACCATTTCAGACAAATTCAGAATCTGTCGTGAAGTCAGTCCGCAATGATGTGGACCAGGATGTCTTCCTGATGTTCACTGTGGTGAATGAGAACCTGAGTTGGTACCTGAAGGACAACATTCAGAACTGCTCTGATCCAGATGGGGTTGTCCCAGAAGACCTAGAATTTAAAGAGTCAAACCTGATGCATGGTGAGTGTCTGTCTTAACACTAAAATGACTAGTCACACAACAACACAACACAATAATATTGTATCTATATTTATTTTAAAATTGTAAAGTTTACAAAAATGAAATTATTAAATTTACGATTAAGTTACTTTAAATGATTAATTTCTTTATAATTATAAAAATTAATTAATAATTAATTTCTCTCTGCAATAACTCCTTAAAAAAGAGTGATTGCTGCATCTGTTCTCTTTGTCCATTCCTCTAAGCTCTGTCTGTGTTTTTCTGTGTGACAGCTATTAATGGGTACTTGTTTGGTAACCTGCCTGGGATCAAGTTATGCCAGCACTATGCGGTAGCCTGGCATTTATTTGGCATGGGTAACGAGGTGGACATTCATTCTGCCTTTTTTCATGGGAACACACTGCTGGACCGTGGCCACCGCACTGATGTCCTCAGCCTGTTCCCAGCCACATTTGCGACAGCTGAGATGGTCCCTAAAGCAAGAGGAAAGTGGCTGCTGACCTGCCAGGTTAATGACCACTTTCAGGGTAGGGTACCTGACCTTTAACCTCTGTGTCAACTCTGACCTCTCTGCTCTAAGACTTTACCGGCTGTGCAGAGTAGCTGACAGGGGAGACTGTTTTTTTGTGAGGCACCCCGCTGCTACTTTGTCAGAGCATAATCTTCAAGCCTTCCCACAGCAGAACTTGCATTTCTACTCTAAACATGCCAGGACCTGTATTTTAAGACAACTGGTACTGCTACTTGGTCAGATGTCTTTTGTATCATACCAGGCTTCTTATAATGGTCCTTTCATTCCTTTCATATTTCTTTGCTTTTCAACAAAACTGATTAGTTATTTATTTGTTTATCTTACAAATGACACCTTTGGTAATTTTACATATCTGGGTTCCTCTCAGATTTTCTTTAATCTAAAAAATGCTAAAAGAGAAAATAGATGAAAATGTAAACTGACCATTGGAATTTTTATTATTTCAATAACCATTAAATTTAGAGACATCGGGTTGATTTTCAGCTATCAAATCAGCCTCTTACGGTCCTTGTCCTTTCTACATTTGAATTATGACAGTCCTAATGATTGTGTGTTTGTTTTTGTATTTCAGCTGGGATGCAGGCCTTTTATGAAGTGAGGTCATGTGACAGTGAGGCCAGAACCACAGTGACTGGTGGTGTTGTGAGGAATTACTACCTGGCAGCAGAGAAATCTGTGTGGAGTTACGCCCCCTCAGAAAAGGATGTAATTAATAATGTATCACTAACTGAGGCCGACAGGTGAGCAAACATTGTAAAGTATTAGTGACATACTATGTTGTTGTCAATTTGTAAACTGTGCACTAAATATAAAGTGAGCTGGAACCACATGGTTTTATGCCAGTTTTCTCTTAAGGTATTCAACTTTTCAGATGTCATGACCTTTTATTTTGTTTAATTCCTAATCGGATCTCTTCACCACAGCAGTCAGACCAAGAAGTTGTTGTCTGCACTGTTTTAGTTGAAACTATTGTCATGTTTACAATTTATTATTTACATTTTAAGAAATTTTAAGTATGTATTTATTTTTTGCTCTGGGCGTAGGTTAGGGTTTATCTAAAGCTTGGTGTTAAATATGCTGCAACTGGAGCTAATTGCTTTACAACTGTAATAAAACCAGAAGATATGAATCAAATGTCTCCAAGCAGCTCGTACAGAGTAACCCCTGTGTTTTATTGCCAGGTAGTTGTATTATGAGTTCAAAAGTTACAGCTAGAAAGTACAACCTCAGTAGTTTTGGACAAGGAAGTACAGGAAAACCTACGAACAAAGTTGCTGCCTGTCTGTGTTTGTGGTCTCTAGATAGGGCTCATTAAACACTGAGCGACACCCCCTGGTGGTTATAATCTTGTGGTGGACGGGGGTCAGGGGTAAAACCACCAGGTGCTTTTAAGGATGTCTGTTTTATGGCTGATCAGTGTATGTGAGCTGATCATTCCTGTTTGGAGGGCGTTTAGAGGTGTCTAGTGTAAACAATGTGAATAGCAATGCAGTGACTCTGTGGTTGTTGTGTCTTTGTTATTGCTCCCTGACCTGACTCAATGAAAGCCCTCTGACTGGCCAGCTGTTTGTCCTGTTCAGTTTCTCTGTTGTAAGAGATTCCACATGGCTACTTCTTCTAAGTCACATATTTATAGCATATAATTTCTTTTCCATGTAATCTTCACTTACATGATCCGTATCCTCCATATCCTTCCTCACACCCCCACCCCTTCCTCTTATAGTTCATCAGAGGTGTTTTTTGGCAGAGGTGGTGGAAGGCTCGGAGGCCGATATGTGAAGGTGACATTCAGAGAGTACACAGACAACACCTTCACCATCAGAAAACTAGGAGCACCTGATAGTGAACACTTGGGAATCTTAGGTAAGGCCTCCCTTATTCACCAAGTTGCAGGTTTGTCAGGTAAGCTGACATCTTGTCTTTCACTCACATTCTCTCAGTACTGTTGGTTACAGTGTTCTCCATTTGTCCAGGTCCAGTCCTAAGGGCAGAAGAAGGAGACACAGTCAGAGTGACATTCTTGAATAAAGCTGATAGAAACTACAACATTCAGCCTCATGGGCTGCAATTTGACCAACTTTCCCAAGGGAACAGCTCTGAGAACGGTGAGAAAGCAGCTGGTTGTGTTGCCACAGTTTGCACCATCAAGAAAAAACTTCAGTAGCTGTAAAGAGAAACTGAAGCCAATGTCTAACAGTTTCAATCGACAGTATCAGGAAGCCATGGCAGTGATCCAGCATGCACTGTATTGTGTAGTGTATTGCGTCTCCTAGAAATTATGTTTATATGAAACTAATTTACACATTAACACGTTTAAAAGAGACGTTTTCTATTAATATAATGACACAATGTTTTTATTAACATAAAACAAATTGCAAAAATGTTGATACTAATGCATTATTAAACTTTTTATAGTTATGTTTAGGTGCTCCCAGGACTTGGTTAAGTTTAGGAAAAGACTAAAATCTGGTTTCATACAAAAAATAACAGTGACTTTATTTGTATTTAACCAAGACATCAATTCGCTTATAACTTTAAACATGCATAAAATTATATCTAGTAAGAATAATACAGCTGCTATTTTTATTTAAAAAAATCAGTAGCACAAGAGTCAATCAACATGAACTAATCTATTTTAAGTTTCAGTTTTTCGATGTCATGTGATCACAGTCATCACATGTAATAAACTAAAGCAGTAGAACAATGCTCAATTCTCACTTTATGGACACAGAAGAGTAAGCAGTGATTGGAAAAGGATCCCTTTGACTGTTGTCTGTGCAGATGAACAAATGGCTGAGGTGACACCCGGCTCCCACGTCGCTCCAGGTGAACACTTTACCTACACTTGGCAGGTGCTAGAAGGTCCATCTTCATCTGATTCTCCCTGTATCCCCTACCTGTATTACTCTGCCACTGATCCCGTCAAGGACACCAACTCTGGATTAGTGGGACCTTTGCTCGTGTGCAAGAAAGGAACGCTAGGGGAAAAAGGAACTCAGGTGTTGCTAAATAATCCACTAACTAACAAACTCTCACACACAGAGATATATGCAAAATCTCCTATTTCAAGCATGTTTAACTAGCAAATGCATGCTTTTCAAATATTTATTCCAGTATGAACTTTCAATGAGTGATTGTGTTTTAATCAATGAATTGAATAATTGAGCACAATTGGGATTAGATAAGATTTAATTAAACTTTAATCATATCTGGGGCTTTTTTCAGATAAGCTACTGATAAGCTAAAATTTGAACAAAATACAGCGTGATGAGTTAATTCTAGCAATAAAACAGCTTTAATGCATGTTCAAGCATGCGTTGGAGAGCTTAAAACAAGTAAATACATTTTTAGTTTTATGCCAGTGACTTCAGTTAACTTTAATTACTGTATGTCCTTACTGTTTGTGTATCTGTGCATTTTTAACAAAAGGATGTGGATAAGGAGTTTTTCCTTCTGTTCTCTGTCATGGATGAAAATATGAGCTGGTATTTGGAGGAAAATATCGCAAAATTTGGCAGCAAAGAGACAAAATCAGAAGACGAAGATTTTGAGGAGAGCAATAAGATGCATGGTGTGTTTTTACCTTACTGTCTGCATTTAAAGTACTTTCTGATGCTGACTGTATCCTACAAACAGTATTATTGGTACCATATTTTGAGTGTCTGTTATATTTATAATATCTCGTTAGTAATGTCTCTGTATTTCCCTATTTCAATCTCTTTTATTTCAGCTGTAAATGGACTCATGTATGGAAACCTTGCTGGACTGGAAATGTGTGCCGGGGAGAAAGTTAGGTGGTACACCTTTGGGCTTGGTACCGAGGTGGACATCCATGGTGTTCATTTTGAGGGAAACACTTTCAATAAGCACAGCACAACACGTGACACTGTCAGCCTGTTCCCTCACACCACGGCTACTGTCACCATGCAGCCAAACACTCCCGGTTAGTCAACGTACACACATGCACACTACAGTTACTCTCTCTATACACACACACAAACTGAATTGTGATAAAGGAGGTAAACAAACCCCGTTATAACTTTATGTTTCCATGAGCATGACAGCATACTTAGCTAACCTTTTGTGAATGTTCTCTTATGACGTGCATGCTGTTCTAAACACTTGAGAACAGGAAACTTCCATCTAGATACAGTATCTACTGTACTACCAGGAAGTGTCCATGCCCATTTTGTTTGAGGCTTCGCCCAAGCCCAGTTAAAGGAAATGTTAACGTTAAATTATGTTAAAGATGCAAAGATAGAATATTTCATAAAGTTATCTCTTGCCTGATAAAGTGAGAAGGAACATGGCGGTGGGGATATAGCTTTTCGGGTTAGAGGAATTTAAACTTTTACATTTGAATGACCTGTCAAATCCTCAAATACGTGTTTATTTCTACAGTGTAAAAGCAGAGTATGATTTCCCTGTGGATTCCAAAGACCATTAAAGAAAAAATTGTAAGCCCAATATAATAATATAATATTATTATAATATATATTTTATTTCAAATTCTGCACAAGCATCACTGTGCACAGTGAGGGTCACACATTCACACATGTGACTTAACAATAAGTAAAACATATTTCTGAGTTAAGGAAAACAAAACACACTCTAAATACAGAGAGTACAATGGTGTGATTATGTACAGTATAATGTAAGTAACCCAACATGCATTTGTAAAGGACTCAAACCATACATCACTGTACTACACTAATGCTTGCTGTTTTTGGACCACATTTAGAAAAGCAGATGAAAGATACAAAGGTACAAGAAAACAGGAAAAAACACAATAGTTGACAAAGTTATGAATTAGAGCGCCCCCCTCAGCCACAGGCTGGATTTTTACCAATTACTTGTACTATAGAGCACATCCTCATGTCTTAACATTTGGCACATCCACAGAAAATGCCAGATTTCATTCTTCATTTTGACAAACGCACTTTTGGAGACACGCAAAAGAAAGTTCCATAGAATGACTTAACCCGATAATGCACAACTGAGTGAAAGGACACCGGTTTGCCTGAAACTCTTATAAAATTAATCAGTATGTTTAATTCACCTTATGATGCCAGCCTATGATGTTCTAATGACGAACACATTACAGTCTCTGTGTGTAAGAGAGAAATGAAAGAGGATGGGCTGTATGTGTATGCTCCACCCTGCTGTTACTCATATGCCCCCATAGATCTGTTCTAACACTGACTCAGATTGGTGTGGGTATTTACTTTACTTTACTTTAAAACTCATTTTCAGTGTGTGAGCTGTTTATAGGCTACACAGGACTTGCAGTATGACTTGTCCAATTCACAAGTGCAAAACACTTGTGCAGCTCCAGTTACTTATGTAATGCAAAACAACACAAACATCTCTGTTTGCTGTCAGTCTGCTGCGTTCTCAGTTACAGAATAATTTAAACTGAGCTAGTTAAATAAAAACGGTGTCTTTTTTAGTTTTTTACCTCATTTAGTAATTTTTACTTGTGCCCCCACTCGAGATGTTATGATGACATGATACTCGCAGGTACTCAACCCAGTGAAGGACTCTGGTATATAACGCTGTATGTGTGTGCCCCCCAACAGTTACTCTCATGCCCCCTGAAATTATTTTTTGTGACGCAGACTCTGGTCGTTTGATTTAAAAAGCTGTTCAAATTCCATAAAAGAAGATGCTTTTATCTAAAGTGACTTACAAATAATACATTCAGACTCATGAGGAACAAGATTTAGATAGAGCTCATCAGATACTGAAGTTCAGCCATCCTAAATAAACAGTGTTAATAAATGGTTTTAGCTAAAGCCACAAACATACCTACTCCAGTGTAAAAATCCTGAATCTCTTTTCATTCTCCTCACAGGTGTGCACGAGGTTAACTGTCGAGTAACAGATCACTACTCAGCTGGGATGAGGCAGCAGTACAGAGTAAAACACTGCCCAGCACACAAAGTGAAATTCACACACTCAGAGCCAACCAAGATTGTACAATATTTCATTAGTGCTGAAGAAATAGTGTGGGACTACTCACCTGAGAGAGACTGGGAGCTGGAGAAAAACAATGGCACATTAGAGGACAGGTGTGTGAGTAAGATAATTGCTGGATGATGTATTTCAGTGTTGTAGAATGTGTCTGCATAACTAATTACTGTTTGTTAATGTAAACATACTGGCACATGTCTCCCAGTCCAGGCAACATATTTATAGAAAGAGGAGAGAACAGGATTGGTTCGCAATATAAGAAGGTGGTGTATAGAGAATACACTGATGGCACCTTCAAACTTAAAAAGAAACGGCAACTTGACCAACAGCACTTGGGAATTCTGGGTAAGCTTAGTTGCTTTCCATGTCATGTTTATCCAAGAAAATACTGAATACAACATGAGCTATCTTTTTCTTTGTAGGTCCAATAATCAAAGCAGAGGTAGGAGAAAAAATTGTAATCACATTCAAGAATAAAGCCAGCCGACCATACTCTATTACCGCACATGGAGTTAGGGCCAGCGGCGCACACGTTCCTGTTAAGCTTGGTGAGAATCACATTTTAAGCAAAACAAAATAAAATACTTGCTGCTGCTGCTGTTTTCTAACAGGTAAATTGAGCCAAACAAACACTGAGAACACCTCAGAAGCAGTAAGACTGATATGTGTCTGTCCTATGGTCTCTTGCCTTCAGGTCACATACTCGAGTTGACTTGGGATGTACCAGCAAGCTCTGGTCCAGGGGTCACAGATCCTAACTGCATCTCTTATGCCTACTACTCCAGTGTTGATTTCATTATGGTACATTCAGTATTCCCTGTGTCCAGTAACAGTCACAAGGAAGCGCATCATTCACAGTGTAGACTTAAATGTTTAGGTAGGAGTTGAAATATTAGATGCTCCTGACAGAGAATGTTCATTTGTTTATGCTTAGGATCTGTACAGTGGTCTTTTGGGGCCTCTGGTGATATGCAGGCCTGGGACTCTGCAGCATGGTGAGGGGCCTGAGAGACGGAGGGGAGATGTGGATAAAGAGTTTGCTCTGCTGTTTATGGTGCATGATGAAAACCAGTCCTGGTACTTGGACGACAACATCAGTACATATCTTGGCGTTGACCCTGATACGTTCGAGCAAGACGAAGAGTTTGAGGAGAGTAACTTAATGCACGGTAAGAGATAAGAAGAGAGGGATGGGGAAGCACAGAGAGTAACTACTGTAAGAGAACTTAAAATAAGACAGGAAGCCATATGGAACATAGACTCAAGAACGTACTTGACTTAATAAGACAGATACAGTTAAACATAATAAACTGCATAAAACATATGTCAAACTAATGCATAAACACAAAGTGGCAGACTAACAGTAAACTAACATGTAAATATGTAAATAAGCCAAGAAAATACTGTTCCTCTCTAAGAACACAGAAATGGATGTATTCCATGTTTGCATTTCACTTCTGTGTGACAATGTGAGTTGTGCTAATCTCTGTGTGTCAATGTCTTTTGAAGGCATCAATGGTAAGCTGTACGGTAACCTCCACGGGCTGGAGATGGTGCAAGGCCAGAAAGTTGACTGGTATCTACTAGGCATGGGCAACGAAGTAGATATGCACACTGTTCATTTCCATGCTGAGACTTTTATCTACAGGGTAACCTCCATCCTCACAATTATAGCCTATTATTATTTTTAACAGCACTAGGTAAATTATTAATATGTACAGTTGAGGTCAGAATTATTAGCCCCCCTGATGAAATCACACAAAACCCTTAATATTTCCATGGAAATGACC
>JAUMHL010000006.1:10398340-10461635 GCA_032362345.1 Sandelia bainsii | reverse complement strand
AAGGCCTTTTCCAGCATGATGGAGCAATGTGCCATAAAGCAAAAGTGATAACTAAGTGGCTCAGGGAACAAAACATCGAAATTTTGGGTCCATTGCCAGGGAACTTTGTGAAAACCAATACTTGTGTCATTCTCAAAACTTTTGACTTTCTCATTAACTGTGGTTATTTTAATCACATGTCTACATAGTGAAGCAGGTTTCATCTTGAAAAGCAGCCCTGTGTCCCAATCAGTGTGCTAAGTCACGGTTGGAAAAATTCTAACTATTAAATGTGATCCACAAAGCCCGAAGACAGTTGAGTAACGTCTGCTGTCTCTGGTACCACATGTGCCCCCTCTGCCCTTGAATCACATCCCTTTCAGAGCCTTGTCTTCTCTGCCTCCCTCTGTCTGAAGCTGCAGTCTTCACCTATTTACTGCTGAATGATAGATATTTCCAACACTTTGATTTGGTTTTCCATTTATTCACATATTGCCCACAATTTGATTTCATTACATTTGATCCTTCCAAAAAGTCTTTACTAGGGATACCTTTTTGAATAAAACATTTGCTTTGGGGAGTTAATTGAGACTGTTTGAGCAGTTTAAGCCTTGTGGTGAAGCTCCCTGGAGAATTCCCTGTCTGAATACTGAATTTCCTGCCTGTTAACTTCTTGCTAGGAGTCAATTTATCAGTGTTTTTTGTGAAAGTAAAAATTTATGGTATAACTGGACATGCAGTCATCGCAAAAGGCAAGGTTGAATTATATTTGGCCATCCCTGTTTCCCAGGAGGCTTTGCTGTTCCTGCATCCCATTTATTTAGTTGGCAGTTGTGTTATTTGCAGCTCATTTAAAGTAATCAGTCTCTCTCGCTGTTGCTCCCCAGTGATTAAACAGGAGTAACGTTTTAAAGGGACACTAAAGGTCAAAAGGTCATGATTAAAAGGAGCCTGTACAGGGACTATTATGGTCAGTGATGCTTTTTGTTGGTCACCTTTCTGGCTGATAATCTGAACAGTGAGTAGCTGCCATTAAATCAACAACACTGGATATTCATCAGCTTTGAACAATTTAGTATCACTGACAAATATATCTAGAATTCAGTGTCCCTGTTATTTTCAGAGTTATGGCTAAAACGATATATGAGTTCTCTGTAATTACCACCAAAGTCTAATCTTTCCTTGCCTAATGCCTGTTACTGGTGTATCGTTTTTTTGTTTGTTTGTTTTTTATCGAGCTTTGGAATATTCTTTATTTTTTATGGAGTTAAATCAACTAACAGTTTCACAGTTTGGTTACAGTAACACATATGGATTTGCAGCTAGTGCTTTTTGTGATTGCAAAAAAAAAGGTGCAGCGACATTTACAATCAACTAAAATTATGGTGCAAACAGTATTACATATACATATAGGAAAATATACGGGAGTCGAGAAATCTACAATCTGGTTCCTATTTAGTCTGTAGAGATGACTTCAGGAGACACTACTACTGTTACATCTGTAAACAACACAATATTCTCAAGGTTACATTTTACAGGATGCTGTTTTACATTACATTACATGAAAAAGATTGACAAAGTATAACTGGAATTTTTGAACTATAATAGAATAATTCTGTCTGGACTTGTTCCATGTTTGTGATGTTGTAAATGTGTTTGTGCTCTGGTCCAGCTTTGTACAGGGGTTATATGGTGGCTTAGAGGTGATTAAGAAATGAACGGAGCCATTGTTCCTGTGTTTACACACTCACATGTACACTTAAATACGGATTAGAGGAATAAGAGACGGAGAAAGGGTACAGTTTGTGAAAGAGGAAACAAATTTGGCACAAAATAAAATAAGCTGAGGATTCAGGGACAATGAAAAAACAAAAGCATATCTGAAAGTTAATTCATCTACAAGATAATACATGGTAACTTTAACATGCATTATTAAAGGGAAACCAGAGGGACACAACTGCTTATTTCTCCTTTTAAATACACTTTCTACCTTAATCAAACCTGTTTTTTTGTTCTCTTTTTTCAGTACCAGGTCGGCCAGCTGTACTCTGTGGCTGAGGCCAGTAAGAATGAAACGGGTGGAGGAGAAGGAGTAGAGGTGCTAAAAAATGAGCCCTATGAGAAAGATGGAGAGAAGGGACAGTACACACACAAAATTTACCATTTGCAGAGGTAAGCAATTATCCAGCACTTTTAAATGCATATAATAAGTGGACACAAAATGTTCTGGAAGGTCTCTTCCCACTACAATCGTCACATCAAACTTTTCCCAGATGGTTCTCCATTTAGTCTAGTAAGATGAAAACAACCACCTATTTATAAGGAATAGTTTGACATTTTTTCAAATACATTGCTCCGTGTATAGCTAGATGAAAAGGTTGATACCACTCTCAAGCATATGTGGTAAATATAAACCTGCAACCATCAGCCACGTTAGCTTAGCTTAGTATGTAGGGTGAAAGCTGGATCTGTCCAAAAGTACTCAGACTAGATCCGTGCTAGTGACTGTGTGAGACTGTGTTTAGTGGTGCTTTGAGCTAAATGCTGGTGTGGTGTGCTTCCTGTTTTTACACTAAGCTAAGCTAATCACCTGGTGACTTATAATGTATTTAGCTTACAGATGTGAAAGTGCTATAGAGTGATTTCTCATCTAATTCGTACTTACCAATTAGAATTAACTGGGGTCACATAAAGTTTTAGTGTGGTTAAGTTTATGGCAAGAATGTTGTGTTGTTGTATGTTGTGCCCAGATCTGAGACATGATCCACAGGAACTCCAGCATCAAGACAACAGTGAAAGTTATCATAGGATGTTCATTTTACTGACTATGCATACAGACATTGAACATTAGTGCATGTGCTGATTCAAGTAAATGTAATAATTACGAATGGTTTAAATCATGTTGAACCTCCATTTGTTTGTTCTTTTTTTTTGCACTTTTCTGTTCTGCAGTAAAGTGCCGTCATTCGTCAGAATGTTGGCTCCATCTTCAGCTCTCAACATCCACGAGAAAGCCTGGAATGCATATCCATACTGTCGCACAGGTAATTCACACAAATGTACACACACACACCTACAGTAGAAACTCTATACTAGCAAACAAAAGCACGCACAGCATCATCTTTTGAGTCTCTGTGGAAATTCTGATTAGTATCTGATTAGAGGGCAACGGTGGACACTGCTACTGATTTACAAAATAGATAAAGATAAATATTTAGCTCAGAAGCAAGAGTTTCAGTCTACAATAAACAGGAACTTCACCGATCGGCACAAAGAGGCCTTCAGGAAGTCCCATCTTCCAAACTACCTTTTAATCTACCGAGCAAAGACTCACAGGATCTAATCTCTCCCATTGCATGTGCCCAGTATTTCAAATCTGGGGCTATTTTCAATTCCACAAGATAATTTTGGAGGCAGCACTCATACTCACCATAATAACTGAAAACACACATTTTGATATATTTGACATTTGTGATCTGTCAGATACACACAACCCAGAACATCCTTAATGTTGTTTACACAATTTAATTTCAATGGAAATAATTATGCTAAATATACAGTAATCATCTGCACTTTATCTGGTTAAGGTGTGAACACAAGTGAGTTAAATTAGTGGCCACATATGTAGCCGCTAATCAGTCAGAACTTGTCCTTCTCTGGGTACCTGTGTGTCTCTCTCTCTTCTCTTGGTCTCTGTCACCTTGAAGGAGTAGTTGAATAATTTACTGTTTGTCCAGTGAGCAGAGCCATACAATCACTCGAGCCTTACAGGCTTACATCATACACACACTACCAGCTGCCTGACAGTCATCTGTCACACAGGCGCATCGGACTGTCAAAGAGACAAACCGAACTTGGACTCACAGTTCCCACTGTTAAATACTGTTTAAAAATTCTCTTTGACCCCTGTATGAGTACTGTACTTATAGTAGGATCCCTAATGACATTATGTTTTCTTCTCTCTGTTTGCTCCTCTGCTTTATTTCTTCTGGCTTTGCAGTTATCACTGTAAGTATGTTTTTTTCTATTGTGCTTATAAATTTCATGTATGTTGACATAAAGGACTCACCAAACTTTGATACACATAGACAGAGCAAATTAGCCTGAAAGTCGAGAAAGAAATTTGATCTATTTCTGTGACACAGCAGCAGAAGGGATACTCTGACACAATTACACCGCATGTGTGTGTGTGTGTGTGAGAGAGTAGTAGATTGACCCGGGTCAGTTGTATTTTATGTGTTTTCAACTTGCTTGCATATTATTGTGTAAATGAACTGTTGCCTTTTTATTCAGGATTATTTCTCCTTTCTCTGCAGAATGAGTATATGAAAGATAACTTCCTGATCAAGATTGAGACATGGCACAAACCTGATACGGGACACCTTGAAAATGTAATAAGTTAAATTAGCCACTGTAATGAGCTGAGGGCGTATATGTTTGTTTGTCTGAGTGTATATGTACTGTATGTGTTTGTTTTTGGGATGACTTTAAACCATGCACAAGGCAAAAAAGTGCACATTTTACAATATTAAGGCTTATTTTAAATCATAATGCATCTCATTGTCCATTTTCTCTACTGCATGCTGTGTAGTGCCAACATCTCCTACTGCTTCAGTCTGTTTACTTCTCATTTTATCAGAAACTCTTGCCTAGTGATACGGCACCCATAATTACTTAGGGACATAGAAAACTGCGAAAAAGAAATCCACTTATTACCACTGAAATGCATCGCCCATGTATCATTTTCGAAATTTGCATCACACATGCTTTTGAAAACATTTTTACCCTAAGCCTTGTCTCTGTTGTCTTAGGCTGCCTGCCGAGACCTGTGCCTGTATCCATCTGTGCTTTGTTGTTCTCTTTCAGGTGCACGGTTTGGATGCAGAAACCTGGAAAAAGGTGGATGTAGTCTATATTGATATTGCAGACAGAAGCCAAGTGGAGTCGAAGGTAAGTATGCTTAGCTTAAAATCTCTATTAAGAAGGTTACAGCAACTAGATCGTTTACTTCTTGTGTCATCTAATCCATGTCGTTCATGCTGGTCTTTCCTCTACCTCTCCAGGACTACAAACCAGAGGAGGATCCTTGCAGGTTCAAGTCAGTGAAGACAGGACGAGGACCTCTTGGACCAGACTGGAAGGTGCAGTACAGTGTCTTGTTGGTGATGTTGGTTGAATGTTTGAAGCCACAGAAGTGCATGATAAACAAAGGCCTCCAACCATAATTATTAATGTGCAAATAAAAGACATTACCAGTTGTTGCTTAGCAACTGTGATGCTTAATCACTGTTAAAATATTAAGCACAAGACAGACAGACATTTAATCATAATACAACCAGGGCTATAGCTACTTTTGTGCACAGTGACGTCATGTTTTTCTGGGAATTTGTATGTTTTGATCATCTGTGGGGTAGTGACATCCTATAATTAAAAATATACCTATATCCAATCATTCAATCCATTATCTATACTGCTTATGCTGTTAAGAGTTGCGGGGTAGGGGGCTGGAGGCGATCCCTTCAGTCACTAGGCAAGGGGTAGATCTACTGCTGTGATTGTGGAATACAAGGAGACAATATAATCAGTATCTATATAGTTGAAATAAATCCAAGTAATTCAACAGTTTCAGTAACTTTTTGCTGTCTAGTTAGGTTTTCTGGAGGGGGGGGGGACTCAAAACCTCTGTAATTCTGATACTTTGTGGCATTTGTGCCATGAAAAGAACTGAACAGCTTATGATGAATGAAAACACTGATCTAAAATATATTGTGTTATTGTATTTATTTAAGCTTTGTCAGTAACTCAGACGTCCCCATTTGTGCTCTTGCAGAAAGAGCTTCCTAAGAAGACAGACTGCCCGCACATGTGTGCCTACAAACTGGTCACTGTGAAATTCAAGTGGTGGGGCCTGCAAAATAAAGTGGAGAACTTCATTCAAAAGGTTTGTTTATAGTTTAGTTTGTGGTGTGTACTCATTTGTCACTTCATGATCTTTATGAAGGTCAGCTACTAAGGAGGTAGTGTTGACAACAAGCTGTTGATCATGATGATGATCTTGCAGGAAAAGCTTGAGCTATTTATTTAGTTTGCATTATTTTGGCTGTGTGTGTGTTAACGATTGTTGTGTCATAGTGTCATAGCTTGAGGTAATTGTTTAAAAGTGCCGCTCACTTTAATGTTGCACATTGCATAAACTGCTTAATAATAATAATGAATACTTTATTGATCCCCTTGGGGAAATTGTTGTTTGGACAGCTGCTAGACCTGTGTCAGCGCTACTACGGGGTTTCGGTGTCTTGTCCAAGGACACCTCGACTTGTAGCTTGCTGGGACTGAGAATCGAACCGCTAACCCTTGGGTTGGGGGACGAATGCTCTACCCACTGAGCTATCATCATGGAATTAAGAATCTCTGATAATTGAACATCTTTGTTTAATTTTTTTTATCTGCATTTAAAAGCTCAGTTTCACCAGAACACATTATGACTTTCTCTTCACTCTCCTTCGTTGTTCCTCAGCAAGAGAAGCGTCTGTTCACTAATTTCCACCGTCAGCTGTTCTGCTGGATCGACAAGTGGATCGATTTGAACATGGAAGACATTCGTCGCATGGAGGAGGAGACACGCAAGGAGCTAGATGAGGTAATTTCTCGACAGCTGATATCCTCTAATAAATAGTATTTTAGTTAGAGTCATGAAACAGGATAGCCTGCGAGGATATGTACACTCTTATGTTTGGATAAGAATTTAAATGTTCATTCAGTTACAACATTTCTGTGTATTTGTTTGTCAGATGCGAGTGAAAGACCCAGTGAAAGGGATGGTGGCTTTAGAGGACTGAGGTTGTGTCAGTCTGTGAATGCTGCTGCTCATGAGGTGAGAAGGATTTTTATTGTAGCATTGCATTTTGGTATTTGGTGTTTATATTCATTGAGTTTGTCGTGTAGAAAATATTAATTTTGTGTTGAGTGTGACATTCAGACACCTGCGTTACAGTTCACCTTTATTTAGAGATATGTGCAGGGAGGACAGAGGGAAATGGTGTTGGACAAAAAATGCACACAAGGAAAAAAAGCCCACAGCTGGGATGACATGATAAACAATCTGGCACACAAGAAGTGGAAGTGGGCTGGTATACTGTCTATGTATACTGTCTATGCTGAGGAGCTAATGAGAGAATGAGGAACATTGTTTAGGGATTTGCGGGGAAGCAGATGAGAAGGAAAGGCAGGAAGAGCAGAGGTGGAAAATCATGCAGAGAATAACTGAACAACTATCAGTAAGCTGTGATACGCTGTACGTTGCCAGTTCCCATACGCTGTATTTTCTAGCTTAGCTTACGGTCGGTATATCAGTATCAATTTCTAAATGAGTCTGATAAGAAACAAAAAAATGGCAACAAAGAAATGATCTAGAAAATGCACCTCTCACTACATATCTCACGATTCAAAAACAAGCTGTAACCACAAGACTGAATTGTTAACACCTCATCAACTTGTAAAGTTGTTTTGGCTGATGTGTTAAATTTAGCAGACACAGAGCATTTACCCTGCCCAAGTTATTAGGTAACACCTGTGAAATCTAATGGAATCCAACACAGCAGCTCTCAGCTCTGAAAAGTGAATTCTACTATATGTTTATTACTGAGGTCATAGAAGTGGAATTAAACTGGAGTGCATTATATTAAGAGGTGTTTCTAATGAACATATGGTAGAAATATCACCTTCCCGACAGCTCAATAAGCAAAATTTGAGAAAAAAACGGACTGGATTTAAGACAGCGGAGCCCCTTTTGTTTACGCTCTTACCTCTTTCTATATGTTTCAGACCAGAATACCCAGACACCAGCGGATTCACATCCTCCTCCTGTTCTGACTGGCCCAATACCTGACTGGATGGTCCAAACCCACTCCCCTGGTACAATCTGGTTTTCAGGGACCTGGACCCAGTAAACTTGCAGTTTTCAGCTTATCTCCACCCCATCCCACCTCCCTTGAGTATCATTCATTTACTTGTTTTTCCATCCAGTCTCGTCATCTCCTCCAGTAGCAACACAATAGATCTTATCAGTCAGTCCTTTCTCTCTCTCTCTCTCTCTTTCTCTCTCTCTACAGAGAATAGCGTCATTTATGTCAGCAATTTAGGATTTATTTCTATTTAAGATATCCTAATGGTGTATATAAAGTATATCAAGGAGCTGAATAATTGTATTGAAATACAGTATATAAATATATATATAATATATATATAAACAGGGTTTTTAAAATGATTTGTCTGTAAGTTTAACTGTGGATGTTTATTTTTTCCAGATCAAGCTGTATCTGCTCAGTGTTTTGATCCTGTGATATTTTTTTTTCCTCTTATTTTGATTTTGATCATAGTACCTCATTTCCTCCATTTGTGTCATGATTTATGAATTTTTCATTGTGTTTCATTTTGTTGTTCAGATCAATTTGCAAGTCTACAAACCGAAGCTGCGAGGTCGGGACTGTGCTGAGAGTGTTATGTTGATGTTGTCTGTGTTAAGCTCCTGACCTACCAGATACAGTAGGATTTTCCCCAGTATCTCCCTTAATATGTTGAGGCGTTCATTGACTTTTCTGCTGCTTTGTGAGTTTACGTGTGTGTGCACGCTTCTGTGTGTGTGTGTGTGTGTGAGTTTCTGTAGCATCTGTAGGTTATTAAGGTTTCCAGCTGTATTTTCCATTTGTCTTTCACCAGACCATTTCATATCTCTTCTGTTTGCTTAGGCTCTTAAAACAGACTCAAAGTTTAGTAACTGAAGATGAGTTCTGAAAACAAATATACAGAGGCACACACACATACACAGAGAGATGTTGTCTACAACGATAGAAGTCAAATGTCACTCTACAATGGAAAATGCACAGTACTTTTTTTTCAGTACAGGATACTAGAACAACTATAAATGAGTGCAGGACTTTCTTCTTTTTTTTGTCTGCTGGTACTTTTGCCACAGATTTTGCCGCCTTTTAGTGCAAAACAAGATATCATGGCGGCAACAATATACAAGTCCACTTGCTCTCTGTAGATATATACAGTAAATTGTTGTTTAAAGGTAAAACTTTAGCCGATTTGCATCAATTCTTGCCCTGTCACCCATTCTGTCATACTCCAGTGGATAAATGGTCTTATCCAGCGATAGCAATAACTACCATGACATGTTGGTCTCTCCTTAATCATCAGAAATCTATCTTACTCTACAGTTTGTTCCTATTGTAAGAACAGTTTTAGTAAAACAGAGTCGAAGCTTAAAGTTGAGGATGGTTGTTTAATTATTTATTAAACACTGTCTTTATTGTGTCTGTCTTTGGTTGAGGCAGGTTTTCTTCTTCTGGAATCTGATGTTTCTATATCTATCACCATTTTTTGGGGGGGAGGGTTTATGCATGAGAGTAAAGGAGTGACGTACAGTAACATGTCCTTGAAGACATCTGATGCTGCCTGGGTAAAGAGGGGAGGAAGTAATGAGTGAGAGACAGCAAGCACTATCCTTCTTTCTATCTCTGCCATGTCTGTTTGGCCTCCTTCATCCTCAGCTATCTTTCTTTTCCTCTTTTCTACCATTTACTTCACATCTTTCTCCACATATTTTAACCATGTGGAAACTTTGAAGAGCAAGCAACAGATAAAGTAGCATCAAAACACCATTGCTATGATCTCAGTTTGGGTCACACTTAGTTAATAAATTTAGGTTATGAAAACGTTACTAAAACTACAGTCATGCTCATGTGCACTTGTATTAGTAGAAATCTAATTAGAGTCATGCGTTTCTGAAATGTAGAATTAAAATGACTTTATACATCATGCATATTTAAGCATTCTTACATTCACGTGGGTTGTCTCAAGCTGAAGCACAGTAGCAAATAAATAAATAAATCTAAATTCACATTTACTTTGTTGGCCATGAGGATATTAAGGTATAACAAGGCCATTATGTAGACTTCTCTGGGCATTATTGGTAAGTATAGGTTTAAATTTGCTTTGGTGAAACTTTTCTTTACATCTTGTAACACATTAAAAAACTAATTAAGCTCATAAACTTATTTTTATTAGGCATTTTCTGTTGCCTCCTCTTTAAAGAAAACACACTGGCCCTGGGTGTCCAACCCCTCCACGTCTCTGTGTCCATAGAGCATCTCACTCACTGTCTGTGATGGGGCTACCAACTGAATCATAGAGATTTGTGGATGATCTGTATGTATTGACTTTGTAAATAGTAAATAAATTATTGTAGATGAACATATATATATATATATAGATCAGACTGTCCTGCCAAACCTACAGCGCGCCTTTGCGACACCTCTTATTCCATAGCTCAATCTCCACCCTTACATAAACCAAGTTGCTCTCACAGATTTATTACTGTGAAATAATGTAGAGTTATAGTTGCTGGAGTTTGGTGCTGATAAGTCATTTGAGGAATATCATCAGACATAAAACAAATCACTCTAAATATTGTTATAGATGATTTTGCTGCAGATTTAGGATGTTCCAGCAGATCAAATCAAAAACAAAACAAAACCCCTGTTCACTACTTCCTCATCTCATTGGCAGGACAGTGTATAAATATATATTTTTGTTCTGAGTGTTGTTGTACCTCTGTTGTCAGTCTCTGAACTACACTCGCTTCTCTCACTGAAAAAGAAAATATAACGGCAGCTTGGGTCAGTTCATTGATCCACATAATTAGCTGATGGTGTCGGCCCTAAATGGAGCCTTGGTGCGAGTTACACTTTGCCTTCCTGTGGTTAGAGACGAGGATTGGGGGGAAATTATTCTACATTTAGGAGCAGCTTCAAAAAGGTGCTGGTGGGTCAGAGCTTGTATCTACACTGAAAAAAAGAAGAAGTTTGGAACAGCCTGAAGATACATTTTAAATGTGTGAGAGAACACAGTTTAACAGAGACAATCTCATAGATATTTGTTAGATTCCTCAATTTATAATCAGAGTATGAAACCAAATGATTCCACAATGAATCCCAAACTGTTTTTAAATCGATAACTCTAGCTCTCTTTTTCTCTCTCACTGTCTTTCTCTCTCTATCACTCCTGTTAACTTGTCTCCTGTTTTTCTTTCTTTTATTGTGAATTTGTGCCTTTTTGTCATCTTATCTTCCAATAACACTACTGTACATTGGAAACGTAAAGAAATGAATAAAAAGAAGCAAAGCAACTGTACCGAAATTCTGATGTGAATATTTTCTGAACTGTTAAACGAGTACTGTAACACAAGAGTAGTGATCTCACTTCCTCTGATTTCACTGTGGCAGGCGATCAGAGGAATTATACAGGTTTTCGGTACAGGATCTTTGATTGTTGCAGGTTCGAGGTGAGTGAGGTGAGTAATTTAACAAATGTGTGCTTCCTACAGTCATGGAGGAAACTAAAACAGAAGAATTATGTTGTGCTTCTTCATTTACAAACAATATGTTGCTAAAATTAACAAAGTGTAGAATTAGATTATTTGCCGTTGGCGCCCCCTGTAGTCGAATCAAAATAGAGACTGTGGCAGGCAGCAGTCACCACACATTCTCAACACTGCAGGGTGAAATTAATCAGGCTTTGGATGGCAAAGATTACTTTAAATCCTGATTATGAGGCAGAAGAGGGGCCGGGACAGAGAGCTGCTCCACATTTTGTGAGATGTTGATGAGATTCTACACAGTTTGTGGGTGTACTGTACGAGAAGAAATCTTTTCAGTTAGAAACCCTTAATGACCTTTCTGTTGATTTAGCTTATGAGTAAAAACAATTTGCCTTAAGGACGTTCAGATGACTTGTCGTAATCTGACATAAAGTGCAAATCCTGCTTTAAAGCTGTGATTTTCCTTGTGTTCATGTAAATGTATTTATTTGAAAGGTTCATTTTCCTCCATAGACTGTCAAAGAAAACCTCCAAAACCAAATCCTGCACTCATTCAAAATTAATACTTGTCAGTGTCGGTCGGTCATTAGGGAAAGACGTCTGACTTTAGCTTGGTGATATAGGTGCTATATATAGTAAATATGTACAGGTACTTTACTAATTTACTAGACATAGAGAAATTTTTTGCCAAACTTACTGCTATTTAATTGTAAAATATTTTGAATCCAGTTACATAAAATCAAATAGTTGAGTGTGATAAGTTAAAGTTAGCCAATATTATAGCCAGTGATAATATATTAGTTAACGTCTCTTGATTATTTTGTGGTTAATCGATTAGTATCTTACTTTGGCACCCATATATTTAGTAACGGGACTAAATTCAATTCATTTTCGACTCAAAGCAACATTTCTGGAACCTGATTCAGAGCAATTATGAGTAGCACTGCTGACAGTTTCCAGAGTTAGTGAGATAATCAGAGTTAAAAACATGTGTTCAAAAGCATGAGAAGAATATTAATTTTACTAACCTTGATGTGATTTTGAAGACTGGTAAAATGCCAGTTTTTAAATTATTAAACCAGAAAATATTTGGAAATTTTGTTTGAAAAACAATTGAAGCTTATGGTGGAATATCAAGATTTTCAAAAAATAATTTTCTATTGATTGACTAAGTATTTTCTCAGGTATCTTTTTAATATGTTCAGCTACATACAACAATTCATCATCATGTAAGCACATGTAAAAAAAAACAAAAAAATCTTAGACAGTATATTTATTATTCCACATGGTTGCAATGCCCAGACTAATTACTCTTTTACTGTATTTACACAGAAATAATACAGAATAAGGCAGAGCACCCTGCACATTCCATACTGCTGAGAAAATAAAGGATTAATAATGAACATACAAAGAGCGCTTTAGTGCAACAAATGCCATGCATCATGGTGACACTCAATAAACAGACATGTCCATTCATGAATAAGATAATACTTTCTCACTGGGTTGTTAACCCGCCTGGGATAAAAGCTTGATCCGATGTTACGCTCTAAGTCCAGAGCAGGGAAACAGCTGAGAACAAAGTGAAGGAACCAGAAAGAATCAAACAACGGGACTCACTGTAGGAAAGCAGGTCCAGGCTCTCGACTCCCCTTCGGAAGTCTCTATCATCTGTGCACACAGGGTCTGCAGGTTTTTCTGGACAGCACAAGAGAGACACACAGAGAAAGGTACTGTACAGAATGAATGACATGAGAAACAAGCATTCACAGTAAAACATGACTAATTAAACAAAAAAAAAATGCTGTTAAACATCTTTATGAATTTGAGAGAATAACACACAGAAACTTTCTCACACAGAAAGAACAGCATACATTAAGCTGCATGTGTTGCACTTACAGTTTGCTTTAAGTAGGTTAATAGGAGCAGTCATGCAAGAAAATCACAGCAAATAAAACCACAGCTGAAGAGGAAAATATGTCTTTGTTCATGGCTGTTTATAAAATCATGGGTTTCAACGTCATATCAACAGGTAGAGGAGTCCAGTAGGGCCAACAAGTATTTAACTTAATGGATTAAAAATAATTACAGTGACTGGACTTTATTATTTTGAAAATCTTAAACCACTTTGATCAGTTTTAAGGTAAACATTTTTGTCTTGTCAGTTCACATTTGTTGTTCCTCTGTAATCCTTCCATTTTATGATGCTAATGTGATTTTATGACAATAAATAAATCCTCCCAATTAATTTGCATGTAGCTTTGCATGTTGTGAGTTAATCATATTGTGCACAGACAAAGACTTTCACACAGTTACATTTTAGGAATTCACCTTCCACTTAGTGATCCCCCAAAATTTGGTCCTGATAGAGTTAATCATGAAGATTAAGACTTTTTGTATCACCACATTTTAATGTGATTCTGGACATCAGTGAAGCATTGTTAATATTTCACTTATCAGTGTTTTTGTATTAATAGTTAATGACACAGGGGATGAACGTCCCTTCAGCTGTGTGGAGGATTGTAACAAGTCTACATCCTAAACTGTGACTAGTTTTGATTTCCAATCATCAACCTTGTTGCTTGGGTCACTCTGACCCCAACGTATTCAGATATAGTTGGTTTGATGTGAATGTAGAATTTTCAATTTTAGCTCTTGAAAGAATTTTTTTTTATTACAGCATTTTAGCTTGCAGTTTGGATATTTTGTGATGGCCAGACACATAACTCTAAACTATCAGTATTGGACGTGTAAGAAACTATGCTAACAGAAGGTTGTAATCATAACATGAGCTTTTTGTTTTTGTCCAGTGAACAAACTTACCGCCAGCTACAGATCTTATGCAAGTAATGTAAATTAAATCATTTTTATATATCAGGAGGTTTTTGATCAGGTTCTGCAAAACATGTTTTTTAAAAAGCATCAAAGTGCTTCTGTTTTTACATGTGACCTTCAGGGCGTTGTCACTTTAATGTGGATTAGACATGATTACAAAGCCATTTTAGAAATGACTTTCAGGCATCCCTGTCAGGTTGAGCTTTGTCTGTTATATTGGGCTCTGGTCTGTGCTCCTGCTAAACTGGCGGTGATAGAGGAAAGCGTTTGTACTTGTGTACTTGTGGGTGTTCCCTGATTGTTTAGACACGTGTGTTTGTGTGTGCCTACAGGGGAGAGGATGAGCACTGGAAAACTTCAAAGTGGAAGAGACAAGTGCAGGTAAGATTAGTACATCCTGTGCACTTCTTCTTCTCCTCCTTCTTCTTGTTCATTGAACAGCAACAAGAGATTTCAAGATTCTTTATTTGTCACATGCATAGTTATACAAGTACAACACGCAGTGAAATGCACCCTGAACCGCTTCTTTTGACTGTGCAAAAAGCACAAGTTAAAGGTAAAAATACAATTATATGCAATTGTAAGTGTAGCAGCAGTAGGTAGAGCATATGTACAATGTGTGTGGTTGGGGGGGGCCTGAGGATAGAAGCTCCTCTTGAATCTTGGCTATGATGGTGCGGAACCTTCTGCCTGATTGCAGAAGTTGAAACAGTCCATTACTGGGGTGGGATGAGTCCTTAAATATCCGAGCTGCTCTGGACCTACATCTCCTGGTGTAAATGTCCTGTAGGGAAGGGAGAGCAGACCTGCAGCAGCGTTCTGCCGCACGGATCAGAACACTGCTGAGAGAGAAAATGGTGATGAAAGTACATGTTAGAGCAGACATTTACTCTCTGTATGTATGAGAGAGACCAGAAAAAGGAGGCATGTTTGAATGGCGTAACCTTTATGTAACCTTATGCTTGCTCAAGTGGGACTGTTGGGTTTTCCACATTATTCTGTATATACTTATATTCTGTAAGGTCTTAAAAGTTACACTGTAAAGTGCCTCGAGATTACTTTTGTTGTGATTTGGCGCTATATAAATAAAACTGAATTGAATTGAATTGAATAAGCAGTTTTTGTAGAGATCTGTGATAAAACTTAAATAGTCTCCTATTCATCTTTTCAAACTGGACCAGTGAACCTTGTTAATTATCCGCTTAAAACCTCTGCTTGCTGAAGAATGTTCCCTAAGTCTCTGCATGTGACACTGTTAAATGAAGAAGCAGGGAGAAGGGGGGCACCCAATATTTGCATTTTTTTATTTAAAGGGTAATATTTACTGGTAGTTTCTCCCCTCAGAGCTTGTTTGTGTCTTTTCCACTTACAGTATTGTTCCCCACATTTACAAATTTGAAAAAGTCTCTTAAATACTCTTTTTTTTACAAAGATAAAATACTATTTTTCTCAAATGCAAAACATTTCATGGTTTAAACCATGACATTCTAAACTATGTTAGACAAATTGTGTCAGAGCTGCAGCTTGCTTCACAAATTGTGTAAATCTAAATCTGTTATATAAATTTTAACTATTAATTGTGCTTCAACACTTGTTAATTAGCATTACGTGAGCTTTTGTTATTTAAAAACAAACCTTAACAACAGTGTCTGTGTCAAAGCTTACAAAACGGCATTAACCCCCCCCCCGTGTCTCTCTGGGTTTACAAAAACAACCTTTCACCTATATGAGGAGAGACTGGATTGAGGCCAAAAGAAGCTAATGCTATTGTGCGCTGTTGTCCCCTCACTGAGGCACTGCTGTAATTGTGGGGGTTGCAAGTATCGTTCAGTGTCTCTGCTGACAGAGAGGTAAAAAAAACAAACTCTCGGGTTCTGAAGGGATGGCAAAATCTTACAATTCACAAGGATCAGCTTCTAGTCCTCTTCTACACACACTCATAGACGCACACATGTTCACATGCCTGCGATTATAGTCCAAATCTGACTCATTCTTGCCCACATTCCTGAGTTGACCCCACTGCTTTCTCACTCATTGCTCCATTGCTGCATGACCACACAGGACTGTGCTGCCACAGAAAGGACTGCACCAGCGTAGACACACTTGACCGTGGGCTGTTGGGTTTTTCATCGTGGTCAGTTTGGAGGGCCTAAAACAGAAGCTGCCTGAAGCACATTTGGAGAGATTTGTCTAACAAGAAAAGTTCATGTTCAGTGGCCTTGACAGAGAAGAGGCCACTTGCATCAGATGGCCACAACTAAACCAATTAAAGACGTCTGAGGACTAATCAAGCCACAAGAATTTCTTCTTCTGGACTTTGCTTATCGCAGAGCAGCATCTTTGTTTTTGATTTGAGTAATCCTTAATAGTCTTCATAAGAGAGGTAACAACACTAACACAAGGAAGAGCTTTTTTCAGTCCAACTTTCAAAGATGGATTCCTTGACAGACAGTCCACGTGCACGCTCAGACAGCGTGAGCAGTTCGGCATCTCAGGGCTCGAAGTCCAGGATGCTCCTCCGCCAGCGTTTGTCCCAGCTGCTGACCTGCATAGAAGACATGAGCTCTGATGACGAAGCCAGCGAAGAAGTGTCCCGCACGCTGGATGAAGCGTTTCAGCTCTGCGGACGCTTCATTCCCACAGACGTATTCAGGTTGACACACGTTCATGGTCTGAGTTTCTTACAGTCTGATACTTATTAGTGGTTTCCAGTTTTAGTATTAGGCGTTATTAGCCGACAAAATTAATAGGAAATTTAATTAGAGGTAGAAAGAGAACTAGAGACCTAGCTTAAACATTATATTTAACAGTATTTCCTGTTTTTCCATCCCTCCCGTCATTATCAAAAACACAAACTGACAGGCTGCACATGGTGACCTGGAACGTAGCCACAGCTGAGCCTCCTGAAGACGTCACCTCTTTGCTGCATCTGGATGTCCAACCCAGCACAGACCTCTATGTGATTGGGTAAGAAATAGCAATATGGAAAGTGGAATTTAAAACTTTGCCAAGAATTGGACTCAAGTGTTTCTTTAATTGATTTTGCAAACAGGGAACAGATGTCAGATGTCACTGTGCTGTGTTGTGTGTCAGCCTGCAGGAGGTGAATGCTGCCCCGATGAGGTACCTCTCAGACCTGTTTGTGGAGGACTCCTGGAGCCAGGTCTTCACAGACACGCTGGCCCCCAGAGGCTTTGTCAAGGTGAGAGCAAACGGAAGGAAAAAATACAGTGTGAAGTGTATTTATGTAGATAGAACAAATAACATAAAATAAAAAAGGCTACTTAAAAAGTTTCAAATTTATATAAATATGGGGTTAAGTAGCATATAGGTGTTAAAGGAGATGAAAAATACTATACTTATATAAATCTCTCCGTTTATGTCTAGGTCACATCGATGAGGATGCAGGGTTTGCTTCTGCTGTTTTTTGCCAAACAAATTCACCTCCCATATATCAGAAACATCCAAACCACCTACACTCGTACTGGCATCTTCGGCTACTGGGTAGGAATCCACAATGGAAACGCTGGTCAGGCCTGAAAGCAACAACTGTATTCAACTCTCCACAACAGAAATCCCACTGGCATCAGATGCTGTAGAGTTTAAGCACATTATGAAAGGCCTATTGTACTTGTTGAGTGAAATGTGCAACAGCTTTGACTGAATGAAATCATGAAGAAAGTACAAATGACAAGTTTGCCCCAGTGTATAGAGGTACACTGCATCAAAGCAAATGGTTTAAGCCATAATTAATAATAACTTTAGGAAAAAACATCACCTAATTAAATAAATGACTGTATTTTTTGTTCTCTTGTTTACTACCACCCAAAGGTTTGATGTCACTTTTCTTGATTTAGAAGAAAAGCATCAAATTGATCAGAAATGTTTTTAAATTACTATTGTAACTGAAATTTTTTAATGGATGATCTACAGATACATACAGAACAGAGGTCCATCATCAGCAAACAGTCTTTTATTCAAATGGCATTTTGTATTTGCTAATGCATGTTTATCAATTTCAATGGTTAATTGATTAGTAGAAATCCTATTTGTGATTATATTAGTGTACCTGAAAACTGACCTTCTTTAGACTAGTTGAGTATCTGGAGCGTCACCAATTGTGATTTTGATTACAGACTCAAAATGACCAGAAAGAACTTTCTACTGTTCTGAGAAATCAGGGAAGTTCCATGCAAGAAATTGGCAAGAAACTGAAGCTCTCATACAACACTGTACTACTGCATGTCTGTTTTTAAATGAGCCCAAAGTTTTAAGCAGAAGTATAAATACAGCAGTAAAATTATTGTATTTTTACTGATGCATCCGCATTTATTACTCTTGAAAGATACCTTCTCTTTTTTATTTATAACAGGGTAATAAAGGAGCAGTGTCCCTGCGTTTCTCCTTCTATGGCCACATGGTGTGCTTCGTCCATTGCCACCTAGCAGCACACATGAACTATGCTCTGCAGCGCGTTGATGAATTTGAGTACATCCTGGAGACACAAGAATTTGACATCTCTGACACCCCACACGTCCGGGACCACAGGTCAGTAGACACACATAGAGGCACACAAAGGTTACGCTATGCAATATATGTCTGTTGTTACAGGATAATATGATGGTCCATCCCTCTTTCACAGGGTGGTGTTCTGGTTTGGCGACCTGAACTTCCGTATTGCGGACCATGGCTTGCACTTCCTCCGCTCGTCCATCAACAGCGGACGCTTCAATTTGCTGTGGGCCAAAGATCAGGTGATATGCCAAAATGAGTGCATACACACAGACACAGTTATGCACACTTGTTAATTTATACCATATTCCTGCAGCTCATCACAATGAAGGAGAAGGAGCCTTTTCTGCAGGAATTTGAGGAAGGGCCGTTAAATTTTAAACCCACTTACAAGTTCGACCGTAACTCTGACACGTACGACACCAGGTAACAAGTATATTACATACAAATATAGATGCACTCTTTCCAAACATACACCCGAATTTCATGTGTGATCTTGTTTCCATTTTAATTCTGCACAGCTCTCCAAAGACATGGTTGGGTTTTGAGTAAGACAACTTCTACATTTTTTCTGTTGCATGCCCCACATTCCCTTATATTTTAGTTGCATCACGCCATCTGTGCTTTTTCTCAAAGCCTCTGCCACCACATCTTTAGTTAAAATTAAATGTGTAACCCCTGAGAAACACTGCACAGGAACTCCAAGCAGCCACAGCACTAATCCCTGACGATGACAGATGAAGTTGAGAGCGATGTCAAATCCGTTCTTGACACTAGCGCCATGTATGTATATCTCTCAGAAAGAGCATGGTGGCACTGCCCCTGACCATGTACAGACCCAGACCACTGCAGCGCTGCAGCACCACCATCTTCTTTCTGGCTTCCATTTACATTTGGTATCAACATCTGCCTTTGCTTCCCTCAGTGGCAAGAAGAGGAAACCAGCCTGGACCGATCGGATCCTCTGGCGCATCAAACCCAAAAGCCCGCCATCAGAGGAGGATGATGAGAAGGTATCGACTTCTACTGATGATGGACAAGATGACTACCCATTTTTGGTCACCCAGGATAAATACACAAGTGACATGAGCTATGGAGTCAGTGACCACAAGCCTGTCATTGCAACCTTCTGCCTGGAGGTGAGAGTGGATTTATTATTGGACACTAGGACTCTGTTTTGTGCTTTTAAGGTTCACACATAGACGTTTGCATCTTTTGACAGTTGAGGAAATACTTTGACACACCACTGGTGCACGTATCTCCTGTGGGAGAATGGAGCGCTGACCAGGACGCCCTCCTGAACTACACCATCCAAGAGGACTTCATGTCCTCCACATGGGACTGGATAGGCCTATACAAGGTACTGAGACTGACATAAAGGAAAAACGACAATATAATTTTTAAAGGTCGTACAATTTTTTCATTTTATTGGCTAGAGGTGAACTTGATAGACCCTTGAGCTCCATTACAGTGTGTCCTATTTGAATATGTAGTTGGCATAAATTTATAATTGTTTTCTGTCTTGTGTGGCTGTGATTTTTCCTGTTGTTGTAGAGTGAAAAATAAGTTTCCCTTTTGGGAATTAATAAAGTTATGTATCAATCCAGTACAAAACTAATTTTGTTGTTCCCCTACAGGTGGGATTCAAGAGTGCATCTGATTATGAAAGCTTTGTTTGGGTTAGAGAGGACGTGCTTCCAGAGATAAATGAACTCATACAGGTGAAGTGCAAGTGAGACAATTGTATCATGTTTTGCAATGCTTTACAAATACTATATGACTGCATGCTTCATTAATATGCGTATGGGTGTGTTGCGGTTGCAGATATCAGTGGATAAAGATGAGATCCATCTGCTAGGTGGACAGTATGTTTTGGGTTACTACAGCATAAACTTGCAAAACCTCATCGGCCTCAGCCCTAACTTCCATGTGAGTGCTATCACTATCACGTTATTATATTTCCGTTCCTTTTTATACCTTTTTCATTTAGAAAAGGATTGTGATATTTTTGCTACAAGACACTTTAGTCTGTGCTCATTACCATTAACCATTAACTGTCAGAGTAATACCAGAAATAGAAGAAAGGGCTTTACTAACCCTTAAATCTGCACAGTTCTTATGAGTAAAGATAAAGCATAAATATATCCAATCTAAGAGCAACTGGGGTCACGTGCATTTGTTAACATCTACATCTACAACACTACTATAACATAGGACATAAATTAAATAACATTAATTCTAAAGAGATATAGATATCTGGTTACTAGTGTTTATCGTGTTCACACATTTATTGTCATCAAGATTTGTGCTCAGTTGTCATTTTATATTAGGTACATCAGTACAACTGATTGCAGTAGATTAAACAAGTGATTAAGGATCTTTGTTTACAATCTTCCAGATCCTGGAGTCAAAGCGAGCTGTCATGGAAGGCCTCGTTCCAGAGAACATCAACGGACTCAACAAATAACAACAAATTCTCTGCAGTGCCACTTCATATTCCTCTCCCCTCTACAAATACACACAGAATTGATTCAGGCTTACAGATATACCTAGATCAGTGCCATCATCTACTAGATAAGATGACTCAGTTAATAAATAATGATCATCAGTGCAAACTATAACAGGTATTCCAAACTTGAATTTGTCGTTTCCAACTTTTATCTTTAAGGAGTTCATCATAAGGTAAATTCAATCAAACTCCACTCAGAAAAGCACCCAGCTGACCCGTCGATTTGAACGTAGGTCCTTCTTGCTGTGACGCAACAGCGCTAACCACTACAACCACGATGCTGCCCCAAACTATACTGTTACTTTAAAAACAAAAAATGTGCTCAAGTTTTAGAAAGCGGTGCAGGTCAAGACAACCCATGCATTGTAAAATACATTTTTATGCTTTGGTTTGGTGTATGCTGGTGCCTTTGCAGAGAGATGTACAAGTGTATTAAAGATCTGCCAATCATGAGGAATTACTGCACAGAAAATTCTTTGTCGATGAAGGCTGTTTTTCTTTAAATGTACTGTATTAATGCAGAAACATGCATCTGATAATGTGAATGTCTACAGTGTTCCGGACCATTGGTTTCAAACAAATGTGTAATAGTATACAATAATATAAGTCTTATGCATATTATGACAGACTCTATGACAATGACCAGAATCATAATACTATTATACTTTGAAATTAATTGGATTATAAAGTATTGAATTAATTATTTATATCTATCTTGCTGAAGACTTCTTCTCAAATTAGTGCAATACAGGAAACATTTTCTGTTCCAATACAAAAATGATTATTGCTGTGGAAGAAAAAAAGTGTCAAATTTTCTGCTTGTTTGTGTGTGTGTGTGTGTGTGTGTGCGTGTGTTATACAGTGAGTAAGAGACTGCTCCTGCTCAGAGACCAGCAGGTGAGAAAGTGGTGTGGGTAATTGACTTAGTAATCAAATTATAAGTTGTGTTAAATTAAAGATACAGCTGGACTATATCAGGTTTCTACATCTCAGCCTTGTAGATGTGATGTTTGTATCAAAGTACTTGTCAGTAAGCTATGGTAGGCCTAGAAAAGAAAAATAAACTGTTATTAGGTAATTCGGAGGACAAAACTTTCGTATAAACATACTACTGAAGACATAAGCTGTATAAGCTATGTTTAGACACATGAAAAACATGTGCAACATTATTCTACTTCATGATTACATCTGTTACGTATGACATAGGGCAACATTTTCCAACCTGCTTTGTTAAAAACACGTTTATAAATTATTTCAGCCCATACACATTAGACATCATACATATAGACAAAAGCCCTCACTTAAAGATAACATTGTGAAATTTAACACAGTTTCAAACCAAGGAAGTAATAAAAGCGAATTAGATAACATATGCCCACTTTGACCTTTCTGTTTTCAAGTAGCGATGATAATACGGAATAGAAAATGTACCGAAATATAACAAAAATAACGATGAGCAACAACAACCTACAAGCACCCTTCCCCGCTCCGCTCTCCCATAATTCACTGCGAGAATCTGCTCCCTGACTTGACATCTTCAGGCTCGAGGAGCATCTCTCATTTAAAGGCTCTTCGGTGTGATACACGTGGGGCGTTTCAACACATCGTTACCTCGCTAAAGGTAAAGTTATAACACATTTATGTGGCAACCTAGTGTGATATAAAGTGGATATAGCTGTGTAAAGAACTGACGGTTATTTTACTGACCTGCTATCGCTACTAAAGTGACTTAGGTGTTCTAAAGTAAAAGCTAACAGCAGGCTAGCTTAGTTAGCTACATTGGTTGACATAGACTGTGGTTGACAAAAAGTAGTCTAGGAAAATTAAACCGCTTAATAGTTAATGCAGTGTCTTACGATTTCCTCAAAAACAGTAATAATTTTAAACATGACTTTGTAGGGTGTTGCTTCGTGTTTTATTTTCGATTAACATTAGTGAGTTAGTGGACACAGTGTCAGGTAGTTTAGCTAACGTTAGCTAAATGTTGCCTTCATGACGTGAGTACAACATTCTTCAAAATCTACTTCGATGCAAATGCAACGTCATGATTTGGGCTTTAAATGACACAGTATCCATGATTTATTTCTATCTTTATTTGTTTGGGGACTGGGTGTGTAACCACAGGGAACTGACATTCAGAGATCTCTCACACAGTAGGGGAAACAACAGTTGCTTTCTGATTTTGTTCCTTTTAAAATGTAATTAAATAGGTATATAGCTTTGTGTTTATAGCTCCATTTATGTGAGGACCTCTTATTTTTAGATTATATTTCAAAGCCAAACACAGGATGTCGAGTGAGAACGTAGAGCGGTTGCTGATCCAGTTCCAGGATGAGAGTGGGGAGGTTCTGGGTTCACCTTTTGATGTGCCTGTAGACATCACTCCAGAGAAGCTTCAGCTGGTCTGCAATGCACTGCTACAACAGGTAAGCAGCTGGCATTATATAACATAAATATAGAATTGAACTTGTGATCAGCTTAACTTTAAAGTTCAGTGAAATTATCTTGTATTTTTGTTTTACTCAATGTAGGAGGAGCCAGTGCCACTGGCTTTTTTTGTGAATGGGGAGGTTGAGGTGGTATCCAGTCTAGAGTCCTGTGTGAAGGCTCTTGGGGTTGAGACAGAACAGGTTCTGCCAGTTGTTTACCAGCCTCAGGCTGTGTTCAGGGTTCGAGCTGTGGCCCGCTGTACCAGCACCCTACAGGGGCACACAGAAGCTGTTATCTCAACTGCTTTCAGCCCCACCGGCAAGTGAGTAACTCCTTTTCTGCGTGTATTCAAGTACTGATTTATGATATGAGCCTTTAATATTGCAACATTAGAGAAGGTGAAGATGAAGACGCAGTGAGTGGTAGGTTCAGGCATGCTGTTAATGAACTTGTCCTTGTTTGTTGTAGATATCTGGCCAGTGGTTCAGGTGATACCACAGTGCGTTTTTGGGACTTGACAACTGAGACACCTCATCACACTGCCAGAGGTATGAAAACAGTTCTGTGGTTGTGCATTACAATACAAATCACTGATTAATGCTTTTAGACACCATTGAAGCTGTATTCTGCCTGATTTAAGGACACACACACTGGGTGCTGAGCATCGCCTGGTCACCTGACGGCAAAAAACTGGCTTCAGGGTGCAAGAACAGTCAAGTAAGCTTCCAACAAACACGTCTGCTCTGTAGTTGTAATGTGTAACCCATGAACGTGATATACAGTATTTATTTTTTGTGGTGCTGTTCCTATAGATCTGTCTTTGGGATCCAGTAACAGGAACACAGATCGGGAAAACTTTGACAGGACACACCAAGTGGATCACGTGGCTCTGCTGGGAACCTCTCCACCTGTGAGTGCTCAGTTCATCACTTTCTCATTCCTATAAATGTTCATACAATCCCTTTCAGACACAGTTTATATACTTTACTTGTGGATCTATAAATTTACTATGGGCTTTTTCACAGAAAACTATTTTGATATGTCACATTAGGAAATACACAGGTGTAAATAATAAAATTAATGACTTCCATGTAGGTGCATCAGTTTCAGGAGCCATTGTTAATATTATTAATAAGACCTAACATAATTTCTTTCTAGTACTAAATAAGAGCTAGCTAAATCTTTGTTATGAAGGGAGCTGATGTAGTATTAAATTTCTAGTTCCACATTTGCATGCACACAGTGAATCAAAATCCAGCTCTGGATCATAATGTTAATCACAAAAAGGTTCTAATATAGAGTATCCCTATAGCGTAAGGCTGGGTATATACTTGCTGTTGCTTACACAACATAATGTCCTCATGTAGCCTGCGTTGATTTGGAGGGTCGGTTGTGCATGTCGTCAGAAATTTACGCTATGCATACATGAGATGCAATCCTGTGTAAAACCAGTGAGGCAAATGAACTTGACAACAGTTTTGAATCACCACAACAAAAGTTTCCCATAACTACCCACATCTACATACCTGCCATTTTTGTATGTTAAGGTATGATAAGCCTGCTTTCTTGTGGCTAAACTTTTAAATCCTTCAAACACACACAAACCACACAAGGAAGTGTGTGAACAATGACACAGATGGCGATGACGTTGTCTATGCCTACATATTGGTAAACGGCAAGTACATCCCCGGCCTTCTGGTCCTGATCGTTACAGGACAAACCACATTGACAACAACAAGGACATCATCCACACATGACATCATAAGTTCTTTATTGTATAAGCTTAATTCTGAATTGGAAAACCTGGTTTTAATCACTGTGTCCTGAAAACTGTTTCTTTGATCGCCCCCTCATTCTCCCTGCCAGGAACCCAGAGTGTCGGTACTTGGCCAGTAGCTCGAAGGATGGCTCAGTACGTATCTGGGACACAGTGTTGGGACGCTGTGAGAAGATCCTGACTGGACACACTCAGTCAGTCACCTGTGTGAAGTGGGGAGGAGATGGACTTCTCTACACTTCTTCTCAGGACAGGACAATCAAAGTCTGGAGAGCCAAGGATGTAAGTGTGTGTTTTACGAAATGTTGATCAGAATGAGACATCTGTGTGGTAAGGAAATACTTAATGTGTGTTTATGTCTTTGGATGCAGGGCGTTCAGTGTAGGACTCTGCAGGGTCATGCTCACTGGGTGAACACCCTCGCTCTTAGCACAGACTATGTCCTGCGCACTGGTGCTTTTGAACCTGCGACTGCCACAGTCAACCCCCAGGACCTCACTGGATCATGTAAGGCTCATAACTTGCTTTTGGGATGTTGGTTTTGATATTTCTGGATGTTTTCATGTAACAAGTGTTTTTTTCCCCAGTGGCAGAGCTGAAGGAGAAAGCATTACAGAGATATAATAAAGTCAGGGTAAGTTATGGTTATGTGTTCAGATCCATATTTCCTTTTGACATGTCCCTGTATCAAGCCTCACTCTTGTTCTCGTGCTGCAGGGCTCAGCTCCAGAGCGTTTGGTGTCTGGCTCAGATGATTTCACCTTGTTCCTGTGGAACCCTGCAGAAGATAAGAAGCCTTTGAGCAGGATGACCGGCCACAGTGCTCTGATCAATGAAGTGCTCTTCTCCCCAGACACCAGGCTCCTTGCCTCTGCATCATTTGATAAATCCATTAAAATCTGGGATGGACGCAATGGAAAGTAAGAAAATGTCTCAACCGTTGTTTATATAATGCATAAAGTGCATAACTGTATTGTATTTCTGTGCAATACTGATTTTGTCCTGGTGATGGTGCCATAGGTCTAAGATTTTCTGTGTAATGTTTTTGTTTGCCTGCTTGTCTACCTGCCCACAGGTACTTAATGTCACTGCGTGGCCATGTGGCATCTGTGTATCAAGTGGCATGGTCAGCAGACAGCAGACTGCTGGTCAGTGGCAGCAGCGACAGCACTCTTAAAGTGTGGGACATCAAAACTGGGAAGCTTAGTATGGACCTTCCTGGTCATGCTGATGAGGTGAGGGAAAGAAAACGGTCAGAGGATCTGTGACAAGTCCTGATTGCTGATTATTGTGTATTGACAGTTTATTTTCCCCATAATCGCCTTGTTTCTTCTCTGTGTAGGTTTATGCAGTGGACTGGAGTCCGGATGGACAAAGAGTGGCCAGTGGTGGGAAAGACAAATGTCTCAGAATGTGAGTGAGACGCCAGTGAGGCTGTTTTTGTTAGTAAGAATAATTAAATACCAGTGTTTACCCACACCTAACCCGTTGTGTTTTGTATTTCCAGATGGAGAAGATAGCCACATCTTTGTTCACCTTAACTTTGACAGAGGATTCACATCTTCTACTGTTAACAAACCTGACAGCTAGAGCCAGGGTGGCTGGACTGCATCTAATCCCCCATTTGGCATTATTACACTGTCAACAGTGGTATTGTGTCAAGGACCGTGATGCTAATGCCCCCTTACAGGTTTGAATTCCATGTGGGATTATTAATGATTTAAGACTGTAAAGGTGTGTAGCTGAATGGGAATGTAAAATGCAAGAGTTTATAATCATAAGAATATCAATCCATCCAAGTAGGAAGTTATACTGTATGTACTTCAATATTAGCAAGTAAGAATGAAAAGATTTCGATTCACAAAGATATTGATTTGTACACATGAGGGGCAATGACACTTGAAAGTCTTGCTTTTAAGTTTAAAGGCTTTTGTAGTGCTACAAAATATAAAGAAACTACAAATGATATTTTGTGTTTATAAATGAATACATAAGCTGATGCTTTAGTGAACACTGAATATATTACAAAGACATTCAGTCAAACAGGAACAGAAACGTATTGAGGGATTCAACCAGCACAAAAGCAGTATGTTTGTCCCCTCTTCCACTGCGATCCTTACTATATGAACTATATACCTTAGGTGAAAGGTGGACTGGCGAGCCAACAGGTGGGAGAGCTAATGCCTTCCTCTGTGATGTTAATGCTGACGATGCTCACCCTCTGCCTTCAGCCTTTAATCTCTTGTCCCGCAGTCAGCAAAGCCTCAGCCTGCTCTTTTTTTTTTATTATTGCTTGTGTTGTCACCAACAGCCATAATGTGTGACTCACATCCAACTGTGTATCCAACTGTTTTTTTGAATATTTAAAGTGTGTATATTTTGTCATAATGTATTCACAAGAAAATGAATATATACAGTAGCTGTCTGATTTTATTCATTATCTGAAGAAACTGCTTCAAATCAAGAGTTTGCAGTTAAAGAAACAGGCAATGTTCATTTTTAAGGCAGATGATTGAAAATCTTTTGTAGCATGATTGTATGTTATTTGATCATTTTAAATAATTATAGCAACCCTTACTGATAGATTTTGAGGTCTAAGATCATAATCTATGATTACGTTGAGTTTATTTTAACTTTGTTAACTCATTTGGTTGCTAGAGTGGATTTGATGCGACTAGAGTTTACTCAAATTAATTTAGCTTTTTGGTGAGTGTGACTCTTTAAACTCACCATCTTTAAAGCTGATGTAAGGTGCCATTGTAATGATGCTGAAACAGTTGAAAATAAGGTTTTTGCTTCATCTAGCTAATCAAAACTTAGATCTAGTTTTATCATAATTCAGACATACATCCCATCATACTTTCTACTCTCTCACAGTTAATGTTTTTCATAAACTGATGTTTTAATACAGAATCCCACAGATCAGGTATATTCATATCAAGTTTATTGAAAACGGGTGTAAATATGCTTCTTCCACATCTGATCCCTTAACTCATAAATGAAGCACTGATATTTTCTGATGTCATACCAACATATTTGTTTTTCTTCAACACAAATGAATTCTTCCATCTGATCAACAGGATCTTCTGAAATATGAACGATCACACCAAACTGCATATGCTGTACGATGGTGTACACATGCTGTTGGCCTCTTTGAGAAGCAGCAAAGCATAAACGAAAAGATGATCAGTTTAAACGTTGAGCGTGCTTTAGTTAATGAAAAAAATGGTGGTGACAGAGATTAAGCAGTATTCTTGCTCTTAGTTAAAAATGTAATAAAGATCTGCACATTGGAAATTCTACTGGGGTACTTTGGCAAATTGGAATAAAAGGCTTTTGTGCGAGGCTGTGTGGTGCACCTAGGTCAATCAAAACCAAGCCTTGCTCAAATACTTTTGCTAATGAGCCTATGACCTATCAACTTTCCCCATGTAGTTCAACATATGTAAACATGTTAGACAAAAATGATTGCATTCAAACATAACTACGTGAACAATTAGCGTACAAAACCTTAGAAATCAGGTTACCTTGAGGTTAGAGGACAGCTTGACGAATGACTCAAAAAGAACGAGAAAAGCACTGACGCCTCAGGTGAACTGAAGTAATATGGCTTGGACATGTTTGCATGTTGTCATTTCATCTGGAGAAGACATGTATATATTCACTTCTTTATCTCAGGCTGCACACCAGCAGCTAGCTGGAGATGGCATGAGATCCCAAATAAAGCCTTCACATGCAGTTCATCTGGTGTTGCTTATGTATGAATTCCCAGAATGGATGACAATGATAATAAATAAGCAGACTGTTCTGACTTCTAAAACTGCATGTGAAGATTATGCTCTAAAATATGCATCCAGTATTACTTCCAATCTGCAGGAGAGGTATGAGGAGCCTCAAAAAAGCGTGCAACCCACCCCTACTGTAGGACTGATGTCGCATCTAGAGTCATGCAGCCATACTTTTTGTTGTCAGCAGTGGCCACAGAATGCACAATGAACAGTAAACTTCATCACCAAAACACAGCAAGGAAATACTGTGAATGGTTTAGCGTGATGATGCCATAAGCACAGTCAAATAAGCATTTACAACAACACCAAGATGTGTTGAAGTACTGCACAGACATTTAAAAAGTACTGCAGCCAGCTTGTTTGCATGTAGAAGCGTCTCTGTTCTTCGGTCACTAGTACTTAGTGAATCAGATGACATACTGAAGATGTCAAAGTGTTCACTCTACAACATTTAACGTAACAGTCATAGAAATCTGAAACAGACATACGTAATATCCCTTTTTTTTAAACCAGCTTTTTCTGTTCCTTCGTCAAATTTGCACCTTTGGTTAATATTTGCTTGTGTTTCTGAATATAATACTAATGAAACTGAGCCTCAAGTTTGGTCAGTCAGAAGCACAGAATAAGGCATGATCTACTTCATTCACTCACTTTGACTTTTACTGTCTTCAAAAGAAAATGATCCCCCTTTGTTCCCAAGTCTGGCCACTAAAGAGAAATACAAATCAGAGTTCTGCAACTATTCATTCTCCCTCCCAGTTTATCACTATGTTTAAAGTCAGTATTTTATGTAACAAATGTGAAACTGGTCAAGATGTGAGTGTCATCTGGTCAGAGCAATGACAACAGCTAGTATGACCTAGAATAGAGGTGTTCAGTTGTACATAGCATGAGGCACTGGTCTGTGCTTCCCTTTGGACCTCTGACACTGACTGGCTGGTCTACTGGGTCTTCCATACATTGTTGAGTAGTTTGACCACCTCCTCATAGATGACAAACACTATGGCCACGTCCAGGCACACGCGGCCAAGCCTGGGAACTGTCCCTTTGTAGAATCTGGAGGCAGGACAAGAAGAAACAGCATCGTGTAAGTAAGTAAACAGGGTTTGTCTACAGCAGTGAAGCTAAAATAGAGCAAAGCAAATATCAGGATCAGAATTTCTTACGCCTGTGGTCCTTCATGCTTCAGGATCTGGAAGGCACAATCCATTGTGTTTTTGTAGCGGTGGGCTTCCAAACCCTGAGGAAAAACAAGAGTCAGAAAGGCAAGTGTGGTGACATTACTAATAGTCATCAGGTGGTGGTGTTTCCTACCTGCATCCTAGTTTTCACCACATCCAGAGGTGTGTTTCCAAAAACACTGGCAGCTCCGGCCGTCGCTCCAAACATCGCTGTGACAATTGGATGCATTTCTCGTCTGGGGTCATCACCTTAGAGGACAAATTCAAATGTCATGTAAAAAGTGGGAGAGGAAGGAAGGTAAAAAAAAGTTAACTGAGATTAGTCAGAAAAGGAGAGGGATGTTACATTTTGTTTTTAAAGGAAATAAAATTTCTCACCTTTGTACCAATTGCGCAGCGCGTTCATCACATAGAATCGGATGGCCTGATTGGTTCCTTGTTTGAGCACAGTCGCTGTCAGACCTTGATATGTCCCCCTCACACCTAAATGAGCCAATCAGATTAGAATTCATCATGGAGCACAAACTACACATATATATATTTTGGTGATTATCATTACCAGTAGCCCGTAAAAGGCAACAGGACCAAAGGGACAGTACTATAAAAGATCATCAGAGACATCCTGTTGTCTTACCCTGTTCTCTGATAATCTCACTGACTCCATGAAAGAAGCCTCTGTAGCGAGGTCTGAGGGAGCACTGGTCATGGATCAACTTTACCTGGAAGACGAGGGAAGGACAATTTTACCAGACAATGAATTTAATATGACATGATAAAATATTTATGTCTCGTACAGTAATAAAAATGCATAACAGTATCCAGCTCCACTGACCTTGAGAGTCTCCATGGGGCAGACGACCACAATAGCCTCCGCTATCCCTGCTCCTAGACCACACAGGAGGCTCCGCGTGTTGTCTAGCCGACCTGTGGCATCTCGCATTGGGTTGCTGAGCATCTCAAATGTGCCAAACCTGAGAGAAATAGGGGAAGGTTACACATTCAAGAGACAAAATAAAAACAACAGGGGTTCACACTGGTGCGATGGGTTCTGCTGTAAATCATGGTTTGTTCACTGATGAAATTCACATCTTCTACCTTCAAAACGACTGATTCACTGACTCAGTGAACCAACTCCAGTTGCTCTGAAAGCAGCAATTGTATAGTTGATTAATCATAATGTTCCACTTTCTCAAATGTGAGAATTAAATGTTTTTCCTTGACTTAATCATCTTGAGATTCTTAAGAACACTTGGACACTTGGACAAAGACATTTGGAAATTATGATTACGATTTTTCACTGTTCAGTGACATTTTATAAACGGATTAATCAATAGTTCAAGAAAATAATTAGTTGCAGCCATCACATGTGACTGGCTTTAACTTGAGTTCAAACAAATGCTGAGTCACAGCTTTGACATCAGTCAGACACTAATTCCAGTTTGCAACCCTGGGAAACTGTGGTGCTGTAAACCAGAAGGATACAATAGAGATATGTGCTTTCTATTGCAGGTCTATTGTGCATTTATGCTGAGAAATATATTTTTTACATAAGATCTTTAGAGGAAAGCTACTAGAAGTTCATGCAAATCTTTACCTCACTGCAGATTTGGGTATTGATCCATAAAGCAGGGAGCTGAGACCTCGATACAATCCTCTGAGTCCATGATCCTGCACGGTCAGCTTCACACAGTCGCCTGCAAACACACACACACACAGAGCATCCAGGAGTGGGTAAAATCAGCGGTAGTGTGGCACACAAACGTGCAGACAGTCAGCAGTCACACATGTCCCAGTGACCTACCAATCCCTCTGTACCGCGGCGGGTTTGCTCTCTCATCTAGCTGCAGCTGGGTCTTCACATACTCTGTTGGGAAGGTGATACAGATCTCTATCCCCCCTGCAATACCACCTTAGTGAGAGGGAGACAAAACGTTGCTGTTAACATTTGTTGACTCATTGTGCAGAATTGTTCCTGAATGTTCTTAAGAGCAAGAGCAGCTTTTCTGCATGGATTCATCACAGACTGCTGCTGATGCTAGATCCTTGCTGCTGTGTTATGATGGCCAGTATTGAAGTGGAAAGAATAGCTGAATGCTACTTTTATATTCATTCCAAAGGAATAAATTGTGAGATCGATAATAAATCTGAGCAGACATTACTGAAATACATGCAACCACATCATGCAACTGCTTAGCATCCCTGCTGGCTGTGTGTGTTTTGACCCAGTTTTGCATGGGTCTTAATGGGCGACAGATTGAGATTAGGCTGAGCAGTGCAAAACGCAATAGGCGACTATGAGGGGAAAATGTGCGGGCTGAATATCTGCACCTGCAAGGATAGCTTTTCCAGGATGAGTGATTTTCCTCCCTCCGATCGCAGCGGCCGCTAAGTTCCTCCTCGCCGAGTACGAGCGCTGGTGGGCCGGCAGAGCAGCCAACCCCGCAGCGGCCAAACGGTGCGGCGCAGACTGCTGATGGGGAGCCGATTTTGTGCATCCTCGCCTGAGACCGCAGTTCTCGCACGGCCCCTCACACACCGAAAACGGCTTCAGCAGCGAGGACATGTTTCGTTTTGTCTTTTGTCGTCAGCGCTGGTTACACAAATCTCCCACTGTAGCGACGGTCCCCGCTGTCAATGTCAGACAACAACAAGAGGGGAAGGCGTGCCAATGTGGCGGTAGGGAGAGCACCTACATTCAAATAGCGGTCAGGTGATGGGGCAGGCCGTCGGCTCAACATGCTGCTCAATGCCAGTGTTCAGTCATGTGACTTTGAAAGACATCATGCGACCAGTAACGTGGAGGATGTGGTTGTATTGATGTGTCGAGGTAATTGTTATGATGGTCCACAACTATGAGCTCCAATTTATTCCCAGTTTAGAAAATAGTATGATTACGTTAGTATCAGCTACGATAAAAAAAAAAAAAACGAAATTTAAAGAAAAATCTCAGTAAGAAAATGCACTAAAACTAGGCTAGAATATACTGTGCAGTGATACTTTCCAACTGCTCATTAGTCGTGTAACAGTGTCCTGCTCTGGCAGTAGGAGCTGCATTGGAACCGCATATTGTACATTCAGAGCTTGTTCCTAGACCTTCACAAGTCCCCTAGAGAGATAGGAGAACATGCCAGAAGTACAAACATATCAGCAGCACCCCATCAGTCAGGCCTTTATGGTTGGGTAGTTAGTCATAAGCCACTTTGTGTGAAAGACTTTAGGAACGGAATATGGCACAATTTTCTGACAAATTTAGGATTAGGCTAAAACATAATGGACCAATGATCAGATAAACTGACACACAGCAGGCCATAGTTTATCTACAATAGGGACTGGAATGGACAAGGAGATGAATATATGGATAGATCAGCCAAATAGATAGGTTATAGATTTTTAGAAGGCAATAAAATTTTCACTCTGGTGCACAGGACCTTAAACTAGCTAACTAACTTTCAGCATGACTATACAGCTATGCACTGTACAGTGTGGCTTTGGGACAAGTCTCTGACTGTTCCTGAGTGGCCCAACCAAATCCTAGACATAAACCCCAGACAACATCTGTGGAAAGACCTGAAGATGGCACTTTCCTCCAATTTGATAGATCTTGAAAATATCTGTCAGGAAGAATATAATAAACTCCGTAAATCCTCGAAGCTTACCAGGAAGCTGTAACTGTTGCTAAATGTGCTCCTGTAAAAAAAGCTGAATACTGAACTGAACCATTTTAACAATTTAAAATAAAGTCTGTGACACATCTATCATGCAAAGAGTGTAAAATAATAATTCAGAGAAATCAAATAATATGATTAAAAACATACAGTACTTCACTTCCTTGGTAGTGTGTCATAAGTCATGCCAGTGAAGAGTCTGGTCTATTGCTGTTGCCTCTTAATCCTTGTTCCTTTAAATAGTGCTCTCGCCATGAACACACAAACACACAGCCTGCCCAGATCACCCTCTACAGTGAAACTAGGTCAGTGTTTCCACACACAACCCCCACCCCTCTGAAAAAAAGAGGGAGAGAGAGAGAAAGTGCCAAAACTCCAAACTAAAACGACCAGTTAACAGATGAATTTTATGCTTCATTCATTTTATTTATTTATTTTGTTTATCAGTTTGTCTACAAGCACCCGTGCATGTGTTCCCCGGTCACTCAAAGGGACAGAGTACAGCTTGAAATTGCAGTTCTGGGGGGAGATGAGGGTAGGAAGACAACATTTTCTCCAGCTGGTCTTCCTGCTTGCCAGTGTCGTCCTTCACTGAGTAAATTCTCACCTGGAAGACATAATGGCCACAGTAGCATTGTTGTGTGTGTGCTCTTCATCTCAGTGTATGTGCAGACTCAAGCAGCTTTGATTTTTTTTTTTTGTCACTTTGATCTCACTTTGATCTTATTGAGAAGGGTCCTTTCTGTCAGTCTGATCTGCAGCAGCCTCTCCACAGTACTGATTTCCAAGAAAGCCCAAACTCTGAGCTGCTCCAGACGTGTACACACCTTGACCAGCTCCAGCAGCTCCTCATCCAGTGGTTCACTGCAGTTGCTCAGGTCCAGGGTCAAACTCTATGCACAGAAAAGGTAATGACTACTGACAACATATTCACAATTCAGTATGTCAAAATGTACAATGTATATTTACATCTTTCTCAAAATCTATATTCACATTTACTTCTTTCCCACTTACTAGCTTACTAAACATAAACTTTAAAATGTGTTCAGTGTCATTCAGTTTACATGGAAGTGGTAATTGGTGATTTGAGCTAAATGCTATTCTCAACATACCAACATGATAAGTGACAATGCCAACATGCTGATGCGTAGCAGGTATAATTTCCCCTATGTTCACCATCTTATTCTGTGTGTATGAGCATGGTAACCAAACAGCACTAAATAGTAATTACGTACAACTGAGTCTGTCATTCGTTTAGTTTTCACTAGATATAAAGTCAAAGTTGGGCATGGATAAGTGAAAACCAAATCATAATCTGGCAGCTATGGAACCAAATGTCATGACAGCCCACCTAACAACTGTCCAGCCTTGTCACTAATAAACACAAATGTCATCTTCATGCTGGCACTAAGGGAAAAGTTTGGCATAGAATTTCCTTCCTCACTAAAGCGACAATAGCAAGGCAAAACACCTAGTACAGTATGTGTCCCCAGATCTTAACTCTCAAACCAAAGTTGCCTGAATTGATAAACTTCACATAATGTGTTTCTGGATGAACAATCAGTTTAGCACCGTCCCACTATAATTTGCAGTCTGTCGTGTTGCCTGCTTGCCATGCTGACCTGCAGACTGTGTCTGTACTGAGGCAGCAAGTTACACAGGACAGGTCTGGCGCTCCAGTTTTCATCAGGGGAGTAGAAAGCTGTCATGCTGTACTCTGTCAGGGGAATCTCACGTAGCAGTATCCTTGCGAGACAGTCGGTGTTGATGATTTGATCCACTGTAAACTTGATTTGGACGTCCGGGCAGCTTGATGCCAAACCTGCCCATGAGTCACCACACACTAGCTTGACAGAGGAGATGAAACGGAGACAGAAATGAACAAAGGAAACCTGAGGGTTTTTAATTATCACCAACGCTATTTAATCTCTCTCGTCATGCTAGTTCAGCATGAGCATCCACCTAGGACTTTTACACCAACCCCAAAGCACCTACATTTCCTTGCCAAGGAGGATATTTCACTTTCTGGATAAGTTAGCAAAATGATACTATCCAGACTGTGCAGGTGTGTGATGGTAAACACACATATCACACTTAAGACACTGTACCACCGGTTACTATAACTTTAGCTTTGAAATACATTGTGTAATGTCTTTATTTCTTTCATACCTGTTGATGGGGTTCATTCAGAGTGCAGTGCAGTGAAAGTTTTTGCAAGTGGCTCCCATTTCTGCTGGTGGTTTGTCTCCCAGCTTTGTGTCTGTGCTTCAGAGCCATTAGCAGCTCATCAGACACACAGGAGTAACTCAGGCTCAGGTCAGTGAGGCCTTGCAGGTTACTCAGGATGCAGGGCATGTCAGATTTGAGATGGACATGTGCAGAACCAGAAAAGAATCCCTCCAAGCCCAGAGAGGAGATAGAGCTGAAGCAACCCTGAGAGGTTGACAGAGCAGAAAGCAGCTCCAGACCCTAGAGATTAAAGGATGAAGAATCAATCAGAAAAATATATATTTTTAAAACTTCAAACAATCAAGTTGGATGGTGGATGTTTAAAACTTCATAACCATTATATTTTCACAATTGCATCGTCTTTGTCCTTCTATTTTTAAAAGACACCACTTAAAAAGACTAAATTAACTGTATAAAATTAATTTAATGGTGGAATGATATTTATCATGAAGGAATTAAGGCGAGCATAAAGCATAAAGCAAGTAGAGGTGGAAATTATGAATCATGTTGCTGATTCAGATAATTTTATTCAATTATAAGATTTTTACACTAAGCAATCTCATACTCACAAGTCCTATTAATTATATTACTTTAACTTGTATGAATAAGATAATATTTTGTACCCACAAGTTTATCTTGTACACTCACTATTAAAAAACGTAAAACAAATTTTCAGGACTTTGGAGGATGCAGGATATATTGAAGTTAAAGTGAACTTGCACAGCACCGGAAAATCCCTTTAAACCCATAGGACATTCAAAGGCATTGGGAATTTATGGATCTGCAGTGACAGCAACATCATTCAGAATCATTACATCGCTGCTTGACTGACACTAGGATCTAGGTCTTAATGAACACCAGGATCATCGTGATTGTTTCTGTGGCTCATTCTGTCTTTCACAAGCTCTTACTGCACTTGTGTATGTAACACACTGTAAAAAAAATAACTGAGCTGATCTGTGACACCATCCAGCACAGTGAGTCCAACTTGAGAATTTAGTGTTAACCTACAACTGATTAGCTCTGGCACTACCGTTACCACAGCTACAACTGGCACCTTGATTAAGCATCTGTGACAGTGACATATCTTCTGAAAGATTATCTTTGAACTGGTCTTCATGGTACTCACCTGAAGCATACTGTTTTGCATCCCATTCAGACAAACAGAGCTGAGCTTTGAAGCCCCTGTCCGGATGAAATGAATCAGGCTGTTTACCAGAGAGTTTCTGAGCCCTAACGTCCAGGCGGACCGGTCCAACTCCAGGCTTACAATGGAGAGGGAACGCAGTGGGGCCCTTACTCTGTGAAGTAATGTAGAAAGTGTGTTGTCAGTCAAGCTTGAATTAAGTGGAGGGTAATTAACTGGGGTTCTGAACTTTGTAAAATAAGATCTGGTTTAGAATGGCTTTCACCTTGTAAGCTCAGAAAATAGCCCAGTGATAACTTGCTCCAGTCGCTGTGCTACCAAGGACCTGCGTGGAGGGTACACATACACCTCCAGCCTCTCCAGGTAGGCTCCCAGGTGGGAGGCATAGGTCACAGCATAGCTGTATTCAGACTGCCTGTACTTGGAAAGCCGACCATTGAAGTGGAAGAAGCGGTAGCGCCACAGAGAGGGAGAGCGCATGACATTGTGCCAGTGATGGCAAACAAGGTCTGCGCTCCTGCGATCACGGTCGGAAAGAAACGTGAACACATGTCGCAAGCATTCGTCAGGAAGTGACCCCCAGCTGCTACTCTCACTACAGTCATCACTGAGATCTGAGTCGTCTTCATCCATCTCTTCCTCACTGTCCTCATCGTCTAAGTCGTGCTGCTGAGCGGTGTCTTCTCTGTGCATGTGGAAAAACTCCTTATCCATTTTTGTTTAGATATTCAAAGTGCTGCAGGTTTTTACCTAAAGAGAGTAAAGTGTGGTTTTACATTGATTGTTGCAGCTTGTTTTATTGCTGTGCCTACAGCTTTCTAGGCGATAGGTTAAGTACTTTTTAATTAATATAGAAAATATGACAAGTAAAAAATATACCCAATAAGAGATGTGCAACAGAGAGATTACCTGAAACAACATGCAGTGAACTAGGCAGTGTGAAGGAACCTGCCACAGAATATTAGGGTTCTGTTGTGACATCACCAGAACTGTCAGTTCAGTTCTATTCATTTCAACTCCAAACACTTTTGTTTGTCATGACCCAAATTAAATAATGCAGTCCTTTTCAGTAAATACAATTTGATTTGTTTTTAACACAACGTGTTCGAGGAAGACATTGCAGCATGTGGTCGACCAACGCAGACTGTGTGTTTAAATGTGTATGTACAATTAAATAAAACTAAACACACAATTAGTTCATTAATATAAACACACCTTTTTCAAAGGGTTTGTAAGTTACCTAATAGCTTCATTTGTGTTGAATAAGTAATTTAGTGATACTTTATCAGTCAATTATAAGTCATTAACAAAACCTTATCAGATCATGGTTTGATTCTTTAACCAACCACTGTATTTCTGCTGTTGATATTACTATAATTTTACTTGTTGTATTAGTTTTCCAAAGGAATACCAAGTTACAGAATCAAATATGAAATCTGTACACTATTTTCAAATAAAATATGTAAGTAAATGGCTGCTCCCACAAAAGCACAATTTGTGGTAACACAAAAAAACAAACATCAAACCTGTAAGATGTGAAATTCTTCCCGGCAACCCTCATTAGCCTCCTCTCCACCACACTCCATCACAGGTCCTCCACTTGACCTGTGAAGCCACTTATGATGCAAAAAAAAAAGAAAAAGAGGAAAAGGATCTTTGGACAATGTTAATACATTAAATAAGAAATTGGGAACTAGGAAAAATAGCTTGCATTGGGATAAACTACTGAAATAAAGGACTGCTAAATATCACTTTTTAACTTATTGACATTTAAATCTGCATGGTGACTGACATGATAAATTGTTAGCATTTAAAGCTAGTTTCTTTTACAAGTTAGAGAGGACGAGCAATTGTCAAAGGGCGTTTTCTCAACCTGGCAACACCAAATCTGATCTTTATAATGGTTCATAACTGATTTATTAAACATAAATAATTATTGACAAAGACATAATTAAAGACACTAATTACAACTTATAAGCCATTAAATCATCAATAACATAAAATACTGTACACATCAAAACATGCATATGAACTGAGTAAACATCTCTTTTACCCTGACTCTTCATAAAACAACAAGGTTGCGAGAATCACTTATACATCTCTTTGTTTTACATACAGGCAGTCTGAAATAATCTCAGACTGAAATAATCATATAATAATATATAATAATATCATATAAAAGTGTTTCTGTGTTTTCTCAAGAGTTGTGTACTGGAAACAAAAGAGGATATTGAAATACTTTCAGTGAAAATAGATACAAAGCACTAATGTCCTCAAAATGATCTCTCTTTGTAAAAATACAGTGTTGCATTTTCTTTTCTTAACTGCAGAGGGACGTCTGTATCCTTCACTTTAAATAGTATTTAAATGTAATTTTTAAAAGACACATTGGTTTTGTACACATGCGGTTTATTTGTATTAAATCATGTACACATACTGTATCTCAGGAATTAAACATAGACTCAAAATGAAATGAGGAATGAGCAGTGCTGAGCTTAAGTGTAAACAGACTGACATTTACTTGCAGAAGCAGATACTGCACATGTGTCCTGAGAAATGTAAAGGGCAGACATTAAGTGTGTAAAAGTACAACTGTGTAAAAGTACAAGCAACAGTTTTCTTTTTTAGTTGGTGGCTCTATTTATTTTTTTGAGTTCCTCAGCTCTTCAAACAGCAGACACTTGGCCTGTGCAAAGAGAAACAGAAAATCTCTACTCAGTTTATTTATTTGATATATGATGTAGTGTGTTTAGTGGAGACTGTGTGTGTCTCTATTTATGTCTATGTGTTTACAAGTGTACGAACCTCATGCCAACGCAATGTGTCAAGGGCCATGCCCAGATGGCAGTGAGGACAGGGCTGTGTCTGATCAAGCACTTCCTGGTTTCTTTTCCCGCAGCAGGGCCCCTCACTGCCCCACAGAGGGTGAGATGTGGAGTGGGAAGACCAAGCCACGCCAAAGTGAGGTCGAGGGTCTGTCTGGTAACTCACTTTCTGACCACTAGAGGGCTGTGGTGACTGTGGTTCTGACTCTTCCTGCAACACAGCAACAGAGGACATTTGTGTTAACATAAAGGGAAGATCTGCGTAGCACATATTTTACAGCTCAGTTTGGAGATGTGAGACTGATTTCAGTTATGGCAAATGAGTGAACAACGCAGATTTTACTGGGACATACTGATCAAAACCATGCCTGACATTCAGATAAAACTCACAAGTGTCTATGGCCAGTGCCTATGCCTGTATGCACTCCAGACAATGTCTGGGTATGCTCCTGATGAGGCAGTGGGTAGTGTCCTTTCTCCTCCCAGAACAAAATCAGAGTATCAGTGAGATCCGTGCAGACCTATCAGGATATGGATCCTCAGACCATCACTGACCCACCACCAAACCAGTCATGCTCAATGATGTTACAGCCAGCATAACATTTACCATAGCATCTCCAGACACACCTGTCACATGTGCTCAGTGCGAACATGCTCTCATCTGTGAAGAGAACAAGGAGCCAATTCTGGTGTTCTCTGGTGAATGCCAATTGAGCTGCACAGTGCTGGGTCACAGTGCTGAGCACAGGTCATACTAGAGGACATCAGGCCCTCCTTCCAACCTCACGGAGTCTGTTTCTGGCAGTTTGATCAGAACTGTCAGTCTCCTTCATGCTCTTGAGAGAGTGTACGGGGAGACACAGCAAACCTTCTTGCTACTGCACATATGGATGTGCCATCTTGGAGTAAGTGGACAAACTTACAAAGTGTGCAACCTGATTGGGCTGCAGGTACTGCCTCATGCCACCAGTGGTGACAAGGACACTAGAAAAACACAAATCTTTGGAAGAATCAGTCAGGAAGGATTAGGGGAGAGCATTTGTCTGTGGCCACCAAATACAAAATCATTCCCTTTTTGGGGGTTGCCTTGCTTTTGCTGCTCCATTGCACCTGTTGTCACTTTAATTTGCAGCAAACCAGGTGGAACTGATTCATAATCACTTGTGTTTTCTAATTTAACAGATTAATATCCCTGAAGGTGAATTGACTTGGTCTTACACTATGACAATTAAGTGTTCCTTTAATGTTTTTGAGCAGTGTGCGTGAACCTTGAAACTAATTACTGTAATTCAATCTCGATGGGCCAACTTCAAAGTGTGTTACCTATTAATTCAATTGATACTCAGTGATCCAGGTTAGGGAGTCAGATTTCTCTTTTTGTTGTTATAGACTTTTTTAAATTATTAAACAGCTTACTGCTTAGCATTATCATGATGAAATATCATCTGCTCCTGCACCTTTGCATCTCTGCCAGATTTGTGAAAACATATTAACTTACACATGATGATTTCAACCCATGGAGTAAAATCTGTAAAATGTGAATAGTTGCCATTGAACTTTTTTGTACACTTTGTACATTTTATTATCAACTCTATTGATATCACTGGGCCTTTACTCTGCATTGTAGTAGTTGTTATTTGTTATCCATCCATCCATTATCTGCTTGTCCTCATAAGGGTCACGGGAGTGCTGGAGCCTATCCTAACTGTCATTGGGCGAGAGGTGGGGTACACCCTGGACAGGTCGCCAGTCTATCACAGGGCTGATACACACAGACAAACAACCATTCACACCTACGGACAATTGAGTGTCACCAATTAACCTATCATGCAGGAAGCCAGAGTACCTGGAGAAAAAACACGCAGACATAACATGCAAACTCCTCACAGAAACGGACCCTTGGATTGAAACACAGGTCCTTCTTGCTATGAGGCAACAGTGCTAACCACGACACCACTGTGCCGCTGTTGTTATTTTTCTCAAAAACATCAACTCTAGCTGATCTTAATGTGAAAATTTCATCACATCGGACTGTTTTTTACCTTGTGAACTTAAATATTTCTAATGTGGTAAAAAAAAATTACTTTTATTGCACTATATTTTTTATCACACACAGACGTCAAAGAGATTATTAGTTCTGAAGAAAGTTGGTGCTGCTATTTTGTTTAGCAGCTTTTTTACTTCTCACTGTAGTACAAGTAAGTGAAATAGAAATGTTAAAACCTGTTTAGGAGTTTCAGGGCGATATTCAGACTCAAGAGATCTGAGACAATACCAGCAGGGTCCACATGGGCGATCTGTGAAGACACAAATTGCAGAAAGTACTACAACCAGCATTAAATGTTACACACTTCCTGATTCTTATATTTTTATAATTTTTTATATTTACTATTTCTTTACTCTATACTTTTTTTCTCTTTTCTCTGTTGTCTTTGCATATGAAGGTGAGCAAGTAAAGTATAAATTTCATTACATGGTTTCAATATGTATATGTTTTTACTGTGTATATGACAATAAACTTCTTGATTCTTGATTCTAAATAAGTATAGTTACAGACCCTAATTACTGAAACAACAACCAGTATTCAGACCCTTCCAATTTTCACTTTTCACACTTTATGTTGTAGATTTTATTTTAAATGCATTACATTTCCTACCAATCTACAATTACATCATACTCTGACAAAGTGAAAAGACATTTTTAGAAATGTTTACACCCTTGTGGCAAATTGTGCATAGTGTTTGCTTTAATTATCCTTGAGATGTGTCTCTGGAGTCCACCAGTGATACCACCGAGGCGAACGTAAATGCTGTTTGAAACCACTGTATCAGTGAGCTGTGTGTGTGTGTTTGACTTACTCTGTGTGTTGGAGGGATGAGACAACACTGTAGATGGGGTCAACTCTTCCTCTGTTAACATGGGGGACAATGGGAGGCAGTCAGCATTGTCCTGTGTTTTTGTGGCTATCAGAGTCTCCTGTGGTAAGGTCTCTGCGTCACTGATACATAGATCCTTCCCAACCTTTATCAATCACACCAACCAAGGAAACACCAAGATCTTGAGCAAAGATAAATGCTCATTTCTCCCAGATTACTATTTTCTTTGAGTTAAAATCAGCCTGACAGATGAAAGTGTAGAGTATGTACTGATTTTTGTCCTGTCAAATCTGACCTGACTCGGTTCTACATCTCCATCACAATCACCACCCTCAGCCTGGTTGTCCTCCCCTGGCTCCTGGAGGTTTGGGGGCTCATTGCTGTTCTCAGTGCAGTTCTCATCCTCTGTGTCAACCTGGGTAGAAGTCGTCCCACTGAGGTTTGAGAGAGGAGCAGCAGAATTAAAAAACATGCCCTCCTAACCACCTGACTAAAAGGTTATCAGCAAATCAATCTTCAGCTTGTTACACCGACTGTCTCTGCACAGTGCAGCAGCTGATAAAGCACAAACATTCAGACTCTCCTCGCCTTACCTTTTGGTGTTTTCTCCCTGTTCCTCTGTCTCTCCTTCCATCTCTGCTCATATGTCTCCCTCCCAGGGTGCCTTATGTGTACTTTCCACTTAATCCCACCGTTCTTTTTCTTGTGTTCTTGTGCCACTGTATGGCCTCCCCTCTGTCTGCCTGTCTGCTCTCTCCCCTCCCTGACTGTGTGTGAAACGGAAACTCCAGGCTTTCAATATTTTATGTGTCTGAATAGCTCACAAGCAGGTTTCTGTAAAGAGTAATAAGGTGAGGGATCTGATGTCTCTGCTTTGGAGTCTGCTTTGACATAAGCAAGTATACAAACAGCAAAATTCAAAGGACAGAAAAAGTTCTGACAGCTCCCACAACATTATTATCTGTACAACATAACAAGAATGGCTAGAATCACATTTACTTTATTCAGAAAATACAGTGTGCAAAGATTTTATATTACAGAAACTTTACAACATTGCAATAAAATTTATTTTATGGAGACTTAATAATGTCATTTCAAAATTCAGGATGAAGGAAGCACTGACCCTGAGCAAAATTTTCTGTTGTACATGTTACGTGTGTAGAACATGTATATTTGTGGCTCATAGAGATGATTAGAACTAAAGCAATTAGTTTATTAAATTTTTAGCTCATTGACAGAAGAAAAAACTTTCAATTCCTTTGATAATCAATTTGGTATTTCCTGTTGTTTCTTCACTAAATATCTGCCTGTTTCAGGTATCTTGATGTTTTTAACAGTTAAGTCAATTGAGAACAAGTGATAAATGATGTCAACTTGAGCTGTAATTGTGATGGAAAATTTCAGTAATTATTTATAGACCAAACAATGAATTGATTCATTGAGAAAATATAATCAGATTATGATTATGAAAATCATCTTTTGCAGCCCTAGAACATGAAAAAAAAAAAAAATCAAAAATGTAATACTACAAATGAAAAGTAGATACAAAGATACATAGATGAGTTTATGTGTCATTCTGTCTCATTGTGTTCAGTCAGGACTGCCATTTTGTGCACACAGCTGCACCATTACTGCATTGTAAGTGATTCATTTCACCAGCAGATGGAGGAAGAACATTTCCTTTGTGGGCTACAAACAGTAGGTAAACAAAAAAGACCAAAGCCACATCACTAATGTAGGGAATTTCTGTCACAATCCCTTTTGTCCATTTTGCGCTCATTGTGTTTCATTTTGTCTCACTAATTTAAGAAAGGATTTCGTGCATGTACAGCTGTCTGTTTAACTGTCTATTCCTCTGAGTTGACTTCTTCACTGACACAAGTTTTGAATTTTCTAACAAAATAATAATGATCAAAATAATATTCAAATATATGAGAATCTGCTCACATCATTGAATGTCTTTTTCAGCCAGATTGATCAACTAAATCATGTGATTTAGGTTTTAATGTCAGGTTTGAAGAGCTATGGAATGTGTGTGTGTGTGTGTGTGTGTGTGTGTGTGTGTGTGTGTGTGTGTGTGTGTGTGTGTGTGTGTGTGCTTGCATGCGTCTAAATATTGTGGACCAGCAGACTCACTCATGTGTGTCTCTGTATGTGTGTCACCCTGTAAGCGCATGCAGGTAGGAAGTAATTTGAGTGTTTTTCCTGTATGTGTGTGTGTGTCTGTGTGTGTTTTTTTGTGGGAGGAGGGAGACAGGAACATAAGTGGTGATGACTCACTAGTCTTTTGTGACAGTGGCGCAGAGAGAGTGCTTTTCACCCATTTCTCTCCCTTGGGGCTTGCATACAAAACATGAAATGGGGAAAAGATAAAGAAGAAGGGAGGAAGACTGGGTGCTTGGGAGCATTAGGGAGTGGTGGGGTGGGGGTAAAAGGGAGAAGATAGAAGCGCGGATAGGTAGCAGGGAAGAAAGGGGAAGAAGAGATGAAAGGAGAGAGCAAAAAGACAAGGGTCATAAACAAAGATATCATAATCAAAGGATGCTGCTTTAAAGGAGAGGCCTTCACAGTTAATGGCTGAAGAAAGCATGCGTGATGAGGCATATTATGTGGCAAAGATGATGTTCAACCTTGGCTGACAAAATTAACAAACACGGGGAAGCAAGAGCTGCAACAGATTTAATGAGGAGGAAAACGAAAACATGTTGGAGGTCAGGAGCTACTATCAAGTGGGAGAGTTCAAACATATTGACTCTTTGAGCAGCTTTCATGTTGACAGAGATATCCACTAACCACATAGAGACTCAGCAACTTGGATAAACATCTTAGGTTCATATACTGGCCAAGGCATGACATTTGCTGTGCATGCTTCAAATTAGAGTCTTCTGAGGTGTATATGGGTTTGCTAGCATTTGAAGTCATTTTGTGATACTAAGACTAACTTTATATTTTGGCCTAGAGGGTATCAACTTCAGGTATTTGTTGTGTTTCATGTTTATCGTACATAATTTTTGGTTTCTGCTCTCAGAGCATCTGTTATGTATCGGGTCATGGGTCATGTTACAGGCTAAATACCAACAAGTGGTGCAAAACATACAGGTGCATCATTCAAAAGTTGCCAAATTAATCAAGGAAAAATATTTCAACATATGGAAAACACAAACAAATTATATTCAAAAGAAGAGGAACATGTTTGAAATAGCAGCATGATCATGCCACACCGCCCAACACAGAGTCAACAGAGAGAAAGAATGAGAAAAGAAAGAGGGGAAAAATATAAAACTGGAGGAAAAAATACATCATTTAGTGAACAAAAAAACCTAAACAAGATACTACTAGTTGCCATGCAACCTAATGACCCATTTTGTATGTCTGTGCAATGGTGATTTGGTCCAATTTCATGCAGTGTTCATATACTTTTTTCAAACCACATGTCAACCATTATACCAACCTTGGCAGAACTCGAGCTTTTGCAGGTGTTGGTCATTTCACTGTGTAAACATCTGCATTAATGCTGTGTAAACAAGTATTAAATTTATATGCACAGTAAGTTCTGTTTAGCTAATATCATGCTGACATTTAAAGTCAAAGGTTGAACGAAATCTCCGCTGGTGTATAAATGCGTGACCATTATTTAATCAGATTTTGAAGTTATTATGGCTGTATTAATTCAATATTCATACTACTGAAGGCTGACATTTTCCCTTGTATTTTTTGCTTCTGTAAATGCATTGGCTTCTTCGGGCCTTTACTGATGAATTGCTGTGCTGTCAGACTCTTTTGTGCCAGAAGCTGGATGTATACCAAATTTTGTGCCTTTTAGAATTGGAACCTTTTGAAAAATTCAAAGTGCATTTTAATTATAGCATTCCCACCAGACAAAATAGAAACGATTGCTATAAGAATGTAATATGATCTTATGCTTGACACATAATTTTCCCATTGTGCTGGAAATTTTAAAATCTCAGTTGTGTGGTTTGTCACAGAAATAACATAATAATTAAAATTAAAATTAAAAAATAAATAAAATAATAATTGTCACAACTTTTCATGTGAATGTGAATGTTTGTCAGTCTCTAACTTTTCATGTTTCTAATCATGTTCTCTCATCTTAGGGGATCACTTTAGTAACTTTAGTAGTAAAATAAAACACATCTAAACTCACACACTTTTCATTGCATCACACGTACAAGTGCTGTGAAGTAACCTTTATTAACCTCTGCTACACATTTTTCAAAACAGTAATAAAACTGAAGTCATGTATCTGGATGTTGAGCTGCAACATCAGATATTTTGGAAGAAGAGAAAACAGGATGTTGTAGATTGGAGATTTTGCAGACAGAAATATGTTGCCTCTGTACATTTCATTGTTATGTGAAGTATCTACATATTTGTGTCATTTACGTAAACTGTAAACATACTGCGTGATCATTATGTGAACAGAAAACGTAATCCCCATTAAAATGTATTTGTGAGTACAGAACAGAAACACAATTTTTAGAAGACTGAATTGCAAAAAACAAATTGCTAGATGTGAAGATGTTTTATGAATTTGCTTTCCACAAGTTTCAGCATGTTGAGCCCCATAGCTTCCAGCAGACATAATCAATATATTTGTATTTGCAGTGGATCACGTGACTGTGCATAGGCCTGTGTGAAAGGGATATTAATGACAAGGAACAAGAGATCACAGGTCTTATAAGTTCACTTCTTTTTAACTCCAAATTCACAATGTTGACTTCAGACCCAGCTGCCATTGCCTTGGCCCATGACAACTATTAAAACACTTGTGATTGTGATGCCTCACCACTATGAAGAAAAAACTGGGGAAGCCTAACCTATATGTTTTAACATAACATTTAATTGCTAAAATGCTAAGCTAAGCTAAGCTTCTTGCCTGCTGACCCTAACTAGAAAAATAAGAATTGTACTGATTGTTAAATCAAATTTCCAAAATGTCCAACAATTGTTTAGTATTTTCCTAGTAACAGAACAGGCACAGCATATGTCATATTTTCACACTGCTTGACAGAAATGTCACATAGTCACCTACTCAGTTGTTAGTTGGATGCTCTTGTAGTCTCAAACATCCTTAAAATGAAATTACTGTGGCCACCATCAACATTCACGATACATTTTACAGTCAGAAGATGAATAGGACATCTACCAAAGATACAAGCTGAAATTAAAATCTAAATTTGTGTCATGGTGTCCAAGAATCACAGAACAAGCAGAGATACCATTCTAAACAACTGGTGAGGTAACATAATTAGACCACATTGACAGGCTGCTAATCACTGTCAGTGTTTGTACCACTGACAGCATAAGGTTTGTTTTAATGCCAAACAAGTGCAGCCAGAAACATTTCAAGGAATTATAGCATAAGGGCATATTTCCCATGTGAAGCAAGAGTGAGGAGGAGGTGTGGAAACAAGATATGGCAAAACCCATCTACCAAACACCTTTCCATCGGCCGATTGGCTGGCACAAGGCGGGAGCGAACATGACTCAATCTTTATCTTGAATGCCAGCAGCTAAATTACTATACAGCTCAAAGAGAGAGAGTGTGTGTGTGTCTGTGTGTGTGTGTCTGTGTGAGTGTGGTCCTGCGCAGTAAAGTGTACAGATGGATGACTCATCCACCAATCATGTGACTCATCAATCACTGCAGTTACCATTTCCTTCCCTCCTTCTGAATTTTTCAATTTTTCAGTTATTCCTCCCCTTTTCTTTGCCATTCGTGTTGTTTTTTATCATGTTCATTTTGATTGTTTGGGAATATAATAAACTCCCTTTATAGTTTTTGTTTTCTTCATTTGTCTCCATATTGACTGTGACATATATGAGTCGTGCTGTCACTAAGCTGCAACTGATTGTTTTTTCTCTTTTGTGCATTTCGATTTGTATCGTTACTCAAGAATCAAGTGTTCTTGCTGTGTTTACTTCTATACAAGTACAATATAGCGATCCCCAAAAAGCCATTAAAAAACTGAACTTTAATAAAATAATTGCTTTTATTTTTTATCATATAGCAAAACTAGTAATCATCATGCTGTTATTTACACATTGCACAGGCATATTTATTTCACACTGTACATCTTACAATGCTAAAGGTGACATCAACAACAACACTCTCCTTTTACAAGACAGATGGCTTCACTGTGGACACAGTGGCCCTCTTCCGTTTAGATTTCTTTTTTTATGTTCACAGTTTATTCAGAGAAAACAACCACCTTGGATTCTCCACACTGTTTTATTTTTTCTCTTTTTTTTGTTCTTTTTTTTTTGTTCATTTTTTAAGATGCAAGTAGAAAGACGTGCATTTAACGGTTTAAGCACAATCCCTGACTCCCCGGCCTGAAACTTTTCAATGAATTTCTTCTGAAAATGAACAAAATGTTTGTAGCCTCTTGGTTGAAATCTGTTTAAAAAGGCTGCAGAACAGATGTGTGTGATTTCAAGTATTTTTTTTTTTTTTTGGAAAGAAAGGGAAAATAGAGGTAATGTATATGATCCCAGGAAAACAGTAAAACAACATCTGAAGACACAAAAAAGACATGAACTGGAGAACAATAAGACCTCCTATAAGACGAAGCAGTACTGTATGTTGGTGGCGATGGTGAATCTGCCATATGTATGCTGACACAATAACCTCTAAATCCCAAAATGATTGAAAACCCTTAGTCCACCAGGTTGGAAGTGTTTAGTATTTAAGTTTGTGCTTTTGGAGTCCACAGGGTTTCTACATTGGGACCGTTTGCGATGATAATATTGTGCATCATGATATTTCCCTTATAGAACCATGGTGTTTGTAAGGCAAAAATCTGAATCTTGAGTTTCAAAAACTGAAATGTGTGTATTTGGCACCTTTGCAAATTGCAGCTTTTTAAAGTTGATCCAATCGGGAATAAGAAAGGCAACTACACACATCAAATACAACAAAAATATACTGTCAACATTTGACAATAGCAGTGTTCAGTTTTTTTTTTTATATATTGTGTAGCTAAGAAGTCATTGAACTACATTAGTTGTGTAATGTGACATACAGAATATAAAACAAAAGATACAAATTGATGTTGTAAACATGGTTCTCTTACAATGGGCACATCTGCTTGTGAATGTGTCAAAAAGGTAATTAAAGTGTATGTAGGTGTGTTGAAATGTGTGTGTGTTCTTGTGTGTGTGGATCAGTGTGTGCATGTGTGTGCGCATCCTCTAGAAATCTCTGAGTAATGCAAGAGCATCAGAGATTGACCTGAATGGAGGCAGACATACACCATGGTATGTTCTGTTTCAAAATGTAAACTGAGCAAGAGGCTGAACATGGTTACAGGGAGCTTAAACTGGGACCCCTTCATCCTCTCCCTGACCAAAAAAATCAACTAAATTACAGTGATTAAAACAACATAAATCTAACTTTTTAGTTCTTGACCCTTAAATTTCCATCAGGCTTAAAACATCTCCTCTGAGTCTCTTTTAGCTTTTCTTCATTTACTGTATATCTATCCCACCTCAATCAGTCCCTCTGATTTGACCAATGTCCAAAAAGTCTCTCAATACATTCTGCGTTTCATGTAGATCCTCTCAATAAAGTTTTCCAGTTCCTCCTCACTGTCCAGCTGAGGCACCAGCCCATCTTCCTCATAGTCATCTCCTGGTGTGACTTGTGGATAGTAGTAAGGGGGTCGCCTGCCTCTCCTGGGTGTGGTTACTGGTTTGGGGGGAGGTAGGGGTTGGTAGGTCCGTGGGTGAGGAAGGATATAGTTAGAGATATAAGGGGTGAGAGGCAGGCGTGGTGCTGGCTGCTGCCTCCAGCCCTGTCCACGGTTCTTACCCCCAGCCCTGTGCCTGCGCCTTGGGGCCTGGAGGTCAAGTTCCTGGGGGCCAAACGAGTGGTCTCTAGATGGGGGGGGCTTGCCATAATATTGTGGTTTGGGATATGGAAAATAAACAGGGTAGTATGCTCGATATGGCTTCTGGTAGTATGGATATGAGGGGAAGGCTAAAAACTGTTTCTGGGGTTTATACCAGTAGTCAAGCTGTTTTTGAGGCTTATACCAATATTCCTGTTTGTATGACTTTACTCTGTCCTTGTGCCATTTCTTGTTGGACTTGTTGTACATATAAGGGGCTTTCTTGGGGTTTTTTGAGGCTGTGTAGTGGTAGATAGGTGGAGTAGCCAGAGGAGGAGGTACCAGAGGCCTGAAACGTGGGGCAACAGGGTTGCTGTTGATTGGCAGCTGTTGCAACTCTTTCCTTTTCTTCTTCTTCTCCTCCACGTCACTAATAATCTCAATCACATCATCAGCAGGCAGGTGCAGTTTGCTGCTGATCTCAATCAGCCTGTCAATCATTTGCTGGTCCAGGTCGTCTTCGTCGGGGAGGATCTCCTCTGAGCGCTTGTCCTCAGCGGCCCCCATGCTGCTTTTTTGCCGGGGTTTCATGTAGGATTGCTGCTTCCTCCCCATGTACTGCAGGAGCATGTCAGAGGCAATGTCTGCCAGTCTCTGCTCTTCCTCTCTGGCTCGCTCTGCCTCCTCCTGCTGCCGAAGCACCTCCTGCTTCTCTGCACGTGCTCTTGCCTCCTCTTCCATGTGAGAGAGACTCTCCTCTTTTTCCTCAAACTCCTCCAGCTCCTCTCCTTCATCCTCAAAGTCATCCATGAAGTTGCCCCCCTTGATGGGTCTGTTGTGGGACAGGTTCTGCTGCCAGTGCTGCTTCTTTCCGGCTCGTGCTAACTGAGTGTTATACGCTTTGTAGCCCTTCAGTGGAGGCAGGATCTCATTATCTTGGAGACCCAAGTCAATGTTTTGGAAGTAGCCTCTTATTTTGCGTTGCAGAGAGGTTTCATCTCCCTGTGAGGTGGAACTTGGTCTGGCATTGTCTAAGAAACTTTCTAAATCATTTCCCTCTTCCTGCCCCTCCTCCTCTACTTTCCCTCCCAGCTCACTTACACTATCAGGTCCCACACCCTCCACAGACCACCCTTGATCCTCCTCTGACCTTGTGTTTTTGTCCTTCTCTTCCCTTTCCTTTAAGTCATCACCCTGAGCCGCTGTCAAATGGCCTACAATTAGCCGTTCAATAGCCTTATCAGCCCCTCGCCCCTCCTTCTCCTCCTCCACCCCTCTCTCTCCCTCTGCCTGCCCTGTTCTCCTTATCTCACCACCCTGCAAGTCTTCAATGGATGGCAGCTCCTGACTCTGGTCCTCTTTCCAGTCTCTGTTTCTGCTTTCCTGGATTTCAGCCTCCCCCGGGTGGTCCAGGGCCTCCAAAAGAACAGCGAGCAGCTGTGCAGGGTCCGTTGCTTTATCTGATTGGTTATCTGGACCTGGGCCCCAGCCCTGGTCTAGCGACGTGTTGTCAGGGCTGGAGGAAGGGGGGGAAAGGAAGGGGGAGAGGCTGTCCTCTTTTCGGTCTGTCCGGGTGCGCCCCTCCACCCTTCCCTCCCCTCCTTCACCCCACACAGGGGCGGTGCCAGCCAGCTGTGGAGTGACAATGAGCAGGACCAATAGGATAAGGTGGGCTGTGGAAAGGGCGTGATGACAGGTCATGACCATGCAGAACTGGCAGGAGGCAGGTTAAGCACCTGAAGAAGAAGGAAAGGAGGCGGGAGGAGAAGAACAAAAGACAATCATTTCTCATGATTGTGTGGAGTTTCAATGAGCATATCTAGACCATTTAAAAAATATACAGCAGTTTTGTTAAAAGGTCAAGTTCAAAAATAGGTCAAAAAAAAAAAAAAGTCTAAACATATTTACAAAAGCATGACTGGAATGAATTACTTAACCGACTTTATGATAGGAGCCAAGAAATTTACAAACAATATATCATTTTACCGTGGAGCCACCACACAAAAGCAGTTAACACTGTAGCTTTTGTTTAATTGAACAAATGTCTGAGAACAAAACACCTAAACGCAACTAAACGTCTAATGAGCCCTGCCAAATACAACAGAGAAAGTTGCACGTTTTCTTTCTCTTCTGACTTAACAGTTGTTTTTGACTTTAAATGATTTTGATGGAAAATAAAATTATAGTTTATGATGTTTGTTATTAGGTCTTTTTATTGAAAATGCTGTGTAACCTCAATGACAGAGATCTGAAGGTGTGATCTGACAGTATTAACCTACCACGATTCTCCACTATCTGAAGCTTAATAATCTGCAGACAGAAAACTCGCTCCGAACCGAAACATTAGCCATTTTTCGTCATTATCTTTCCACGGCACTGATTATTTCTCTGATGCTTTGATGTTTTTCGTCTTGTTATGAGATTTAACCGAATAAACTGTTACAATGGGGAAAAAATGCACGTTAAGGGATTGAATTTTCAGTCTAAATGTACTAGCGATATATATATATAAAAAAATGCCTCACCTCTTCCTCCAAAGCAACCCAACCAGAACGCGCGCACCTGCCATTTTAACCGTATTTCTTTAAAAAATATACAAAACATACAAGTCGATCCGATGTGTGTCTCTGTGTAAGCTGTGATTTTGGTATTCCATGCGTCAAAGCGATGTGAGCACACTGGTATAAAGACCGCACGCACCGGGAAGTCATGCGTAAAGCTGGTGGCCACGGTTGAGCTATTTAACCCTACGGTCCCTGAACGGTCCATCCGAATGTAAATAAGCTGGATGTTAAATTTTAGGTGACTGAGTCTTTTTGCATAAGAGACTAGGGGGAGCAGTCAGAAAAGAACCAGGCTTTGTCCTTGTGTCGTGTGAGCATGTTTCTCCTCGGTGGCAGTGGTGGAATGCAGACAAGCGCAAATTTGGGCAGCACATCATAGAGTGCCGCACAAATTTGAACTATTTCCATTTTTACAAACTGGATCAGCAAGGTGGGAAACGAAACAAATCAATTTAATAAGGTAACTGGTCCGCCGCAAGTAGTTAAGAACCCAAATGAAATTAGAAATTAATAGCAAAAAAAAATTGAGTGTTTAAATCTTGCTGTGGCTTCTAGTCCTAAAAATTGACGCAATTTTTGGTCACATTCACGTTTGAAAAATCAAACCGAAATTTTACAGGAGCTTCTGAGCAGCAGCTGCACACAAAAATATTTCCTAGACAAAGGCTAATTGTCTTCGCATAGCAGTGGTTTAACTTTTCAAGCATCCCATCAAAATAAATACTAAATAAAAAATTGTATTGTTTTTTTATATTACATTTATTATTATCATTGTTATATATTAATAATCCGTTATAAAACTCGCTTTATTCATAAATCTGTTTATGTCTCAATTTATTGGAAAATTATTTAAGTAAAAATATCTTTTGAAAATAGTTATAAGAAAATTGCTGGATTACCTAAAGTTACAAAATGTGTGAAATTTAGCTTCATTTAGAAAAAAAATTACTCACATAGAAACAGTGAAAATTCACAATTACTTTACAGTTAGACAAACAACAGTCACCCAGCAACAGCAAACAGATTCATTCTGCTGATAATGTCGGGATTTTACAGATTTTTTTCCCACATTTCCAAATCATATTCCACATCCTATTTCTGCAAACAAAAATCACAATTAATCGATAACTTAATAAATAACACATAAATATGTCCTAAGCGATCTGATTAGGATGGTTAGAGGATGATACAGAATGAGATATCGTTCCACTTACCTGGAGTCCCACTGGGGGGTGGGGAAGTAGTGAAACTCACAACGCGTGTAAAGCCAAGATTATTTCATGAATAGCGGATCACCTGAGAGAATTTCAGTGTTTCCCCCCTTCTCTCTTCAGCTTGTGACCAACATGAAGAAAAACAACAAACTGGCGGTTCTTTATTTAGTTGTGTAGCGTGTTTGAATGGCAGCAGCACTGGCGCTAATGTACAATTGAGTGAATGTTTTCAGCACCACGGTCAGCGCAACTTTATTGTATATACCCCCACTGGACCACGTGACTCCCCCCCCCACCCCACCAGCACCGCCACCCCCCAGCTGCAGGCAGTGCTGACGTCACTCCCATTGATAAGAATGTCGGTGTGGAGATGGCACTGCGAGTCTAGGCTGGCCCCAGCTGATGAATGAACGGAAATGGCATGAATGAAATAGTACTTTTCCTCAATGAAAAGAGAAAATTGTAGAGATAGAGATGGTACGCCACCATTTTCTTTCTCACATATTAAAGGTTAGCGTGTTGCTTCTTCCTCCCTTGTTCCTTCCATCCTCTGCTCTGGTTTGTTTCAGGTTCAGGAGCAGTAAAAATATAGAGTGACCTCCCTCAAAGGCTATCAATTAGGGTCATTTGGTGACTTGCTCCCAAGAATCAATGTCTTGCATCTGCAGCTTCAGACAGAAAAGTGGCGTACACTCAGAGACACAGAGACTGATTTCTCATGCAGCCTGGTTGTTAGGCTTTTGTCTGAGGTGGCCCTGATCCTCTGTGGTTGCATGGCTCACAGCCCACAGGAGCAGCAGTGCTTTGTGCTCAATTTCTGCTCAATTTCTAGGGATAGCACAGTTTTCCACCCGCTGTCTCACATCATTTCTGGCTGCTTTCAGCAGCACATTGTGCTCTTAACATGGCTTCTCTACACTATTTATGTTAAAATCACAGAGGCACAAGTTGATCACCAGTTGTACACAAATCTTAAGGTTGATAAACAAACAATAAACAGCTTTGGTCATAAATTAGGATTAAATTCACAAACAAATGCAAGATGTACCTTGAATTTGGTTTGCTCGCCATTTAGAAATAATCACGTTTCTGTGACTTGATGTAAATAGTTGTTTCATAACAGGTCAAATATAATGAATATTAATCTACAGTTTCTTCACATAGCTATATGATACCAGTGCATTTCAGTCTGATGTATTTGATTGGCCTCACTAAAAGCATTACAAGCATTATTCTGAAAAGAAAAGGTTGTGAAATGCAACAGTCTTTGTCATATTTACAAACCATGTGGCACGTAGATGGTTTTTTTATTACATTTCTGCTGCTGTTGTTGAAGTGTAGAAGCATAGGACACAAGTAGACGCAAGGACACAAACCAGAAGAGAATGGACAGACGTGTTTAAGTTTACATTGATATGAGAAAAATGAGAATGTAACATTGCGTGTGTCTGATTTGGCACCATTACCAGAGCTGTTGACTGTTGAGTCATACATTAAAACTTACCGTAGATGTTTACGTAGAGAAGCTTCATATGTCTGTGAGAAGTGGGACTGTTGCATGGGTCTGAAATACCCTTTTTCATGATCATCAGTTTCAAGATAACTTGGTAGAACCTGTACGTTAACATTCACTCATTGATGACAAAATAAGCTTTAACTAATCACATGAACTCACAGTGACTTAATAAATCTTAAATGTGACCCATAGGAGTATGTGATACATACTGCATTCATTCATGATTCATCAAATCATCATGAGTCACGCATTAGTCATGTATTACCCAAGCATGGGATTTGTACCCTTATCGTGAAGTATTACCCATAAAATCGATACATGCACACTTACATTATACTGTACTGCTTTTCTTAATTATTAGTCTCATGTTCACCGGCATGATCATTATCAACGGCAACTCAAGGAGAAAAATTCAGCAGCTGAAAAGTAGCAGCCTGCCCGAAGGTTTTAAACCTCTCTAGTCCTGTCTGATAAGAATCAAAGGTTTGCTGAAGTAAACAACTCTGGGTTGCAGAGGGAGGCTTTGATTACATGACCCACACATGAGCGTTCACCTCTGCTTTTTTCGCCTTCGTTTCTGCTCTATTTATTATCAAATAAAAACAACTTTCACTGTCAACTAGTCGTTCCCAAGGTCTGCTGTAATGGAGCATTTTGTACATTATGGTTCAAGGACAAACAAATAAACAGTTTATGTCTGACAGTCTGTTTTCTTGCTGTGCTGAAGTTAAAGGAAGGCACTGCGCTGTCATTACTGGCATTCATGTGCTGGATAATGTAGAAACAAGTTGATTTACAATGTTAAAGCCAAGCTCGTTTCCATGCTCTTCATCTGTCAGAGACAAGCCTCCACTCTGGCCTCGTGTGCTATTAAATTTAACTGTCAGTCTTCGAACGGGTTTGTTTCTCACTGCATCAAGGCTTTTATTTCCAGTTGTGTGTGTGTTTTTGGGTGTGTGTGCACTTTATGGATGTATTTTCTTTGCATGTGTTTGCTGTAATGTATTACTACTTTACACTGTCAGTTAACCACAGACAGTGATTCTACATTACCAGTGATGTTCTAACATTAACAGGATAGTACATGCATATGCATGAGGCCAACTTTATTAAGCAATTATTGTGTAGTCTGGTTCAAAATGTCATGTTCTACCAATGTCAGTTTTACATTTTTGTTACGTCTTAGCTGATCAGACAAATATAATGCGCAGACAAACAAATATCATCTAAAGTCTTTGATGTGTAATTTTAAAGGGAGTTTTAAGATTCATAGTCACCCTGAGCACTGATACAGTCCTGTGTTTCTGGTGGAAGACTCTGGCAAAGAAACATGCTCACTCTCCCTGGAAACTAAAACGGCACTATATTTCTCTTCTTAGTGAGGCAGGATGTGACTTGGTCTCTGAGTGCAAATGTGTTTTGTGTTAGCAAGCGAGATATGCACACATCAAATGAAGTTGTAATTTGTTACAATGGCTTGAGGCGCCACATAACCTCTATTTGATTAGATTTTGTGCAAGGGACTGTTTGCTGCAGAATGTGGAGTGTTTGCAAGGTAGTCATGTTATTGTGTGTGTATATGTCTTTGTTGAAATGCTTGATGGCAGCAGGCTTGGAGAGGTAAGCATGGAGCCGGAGGGCAGATGCTGATATAACGGTCTGGCATTATCAACTGCCACTCAGCATTAGTTGGCCCTTTACCCTCACTCCATGTCGGCACCCCCACACTGACTCACATTCCAGCCACCTGCTTGGCCACTCACATAGATTAACACTAGTACACTATGCTTGCATTTAATGGAATACACACATTGGAGAACACACACGCACCTCACAGTAACAGTTCAATTTCTGCCTAGGTTATGCACTCTGTCTTTCTCTCTCACACATACATGCACAGAGACAAACACACTTCCCCACTCTTACTATAATGTACATTACAGGCAAATGAACATTTGGATGAGGTGGGGCCATGCTGTTGCAGACAGGTCCCTATACAAACTACTAAGAGGCAATGGTATAGACTGTATGTGAATGGCCTTTTGTTCCATTTAATTAACTTTCTCCTTTTCACTGTTGGTACTAGACTGAGGAGAGCTATGGGGTCGTCAGGTGGAGCTGAAAAATCGACATGCTTCAACAAGGGAAGATAGTGAATGATAAATTCCCTGTTTTTTGCTGACATTCTGGCCACAATTATGGTAATGCAGGCTGGGAATCTTTCGGCAAGTGTGCTAATGCAGCTCCCTCACACAGCGAAGGGTTTCTACCTGCTAGGGATAAAATAGAGTTCATGATTAACAGAAGCTTTTCCGCCCACACCACTTTGTCAGGGGAGGGAAGGACAAGTAATTGCACCGTAAGGTTCCTACAACACAATGCATTGCTGGGACTTGATGATGTGTGCAGGACCTTGGCGCCCACACCATAATCTACAGTTTCATCTAGTTTTTTTTTTCTTTCATACATGCTTTTCAAAAGTTAGAGTTTGCTTTATGTTAACCCACACACATGCATGTTGCGTGTTTGTGTCATGCTCAAGTATAGAGAAGAATATTTTATATTATGTTGTAAAAGTGAACATAATATCTTTATGGTTATCTGTGATTATTTAAATTATCATTTACATCCATCCATTAAGCCTGTTTGTCAGAGCTCAGATATAAGAAGTGGAAGCTGTCAGGATTTGGCCCAGTTTTGTAGAAAAGGCCATTTTGAACACCAGAGCTCAATCACTCTCTGTCACTCTCACAGGGCTCTCTATGAGTCAAATGTTTGTTCATGTCAGAAAATGCAGCACACTGGTACATGACAACATCTGCTCTTCGCTGCTGTTATGTCACACTGCTATATTGAGTTGTTATAGTTAAGCAGCTGTGTTTACTTCCGGAAAGTGACACGGTAGAGCAGGGTGACAGCAATGAGAATTCATAAAATTACTATGTCATTAGTAGCGTCAAAAGCCTCTCATTGATAGATGCTGATACTGAAACCTAAGCTGGTTTTTAATGTGGAAAGTGATACTGATAAATCATAAATGTAATAGGAAGTGTTATAGGAAGCAGCTTTAGGAAAAAAGTAAAAGCTATTCCCATCGCCTGTGCAGTCTTAGGTCCTTTATCAGTAATGCAAAAACAAAAATCTTTCTGTTCCATTATATGGCCCTGTGACTGATCACCATTATAAGTAAAGGGTGATGGGTTAACATCTCCAACTTGATGAATATGGTGTTAAATCATTTTTTAATCTATAAGCCAATATAAATTATGAGAGAATAGGCTCAGAACAGCCGCTGCATGCCAAAACTTTATCACATAAATTGGGTCTGTGAGAAGAGTTGTGGGGAGAATCGATGGACCTGCAGAAGTGGAACCTTTGTGAATAATGTGTGCACATTTTGGTGATTGTTGTCCTACTGTCTCATTGTCTGCTACTCAGAACTTATTTACCTGCTTGAATACTAGCTGTAAAACCTTTCAGAAACTGGTGGCATCAGTGACGGATGGTGTTGAAGGCCAGAAGCAGGCAATGAATTTGAGGTTGATGACGCGACTCATATCCGAGTGTGCAACATCAGCGCTCACCATCAATCTTTTCGCCTCTCCCCTGCAAACACACTACTGAAAGTGAGCTGAGCCCAACCCTGACAAAAACACACATATGCAGGGTTTCAAAGGCAACACTGCATGTTCGAGGCCTCATGACAAGACACACAGCCTGCAGCCACCTGCCTCTAATGTACTACAGTAGAACCTAGCATGAGCCTTTATTACAATAATAGCTGGCAACCACATCAGTTGTAATCACTGCACCAGAAAGAACAGATGGCAAAGCCAATAGACTGCAGATGTAATGATAAGGAAAGCACTTTCGCAGTCCACCACTATAACATGTGCCAAATTTCAAAGCCAGTGTGTCCCTACACATCGATGTGATGTGCAACACATTCATTACGTCGCTGTGTTTAATTATACCAGTCTAATGCTGCTGCAGTGAAGCCTTTATGTTGGATTGTACAGTAACTATGCAGAGGTTTATTCTGAGGATGCAGAGTGGGTGAATGTTTTTTGGTATGTATGAAAAGTCTACATTCTTCACAATCAAACCTATTTTTCATTATTTTTAAAGTGTTTTAAACTGTGCAATGGACATACAACATTTTTATTTTTATATATTTTTTTGTTGCTTTTAGCACTTGATGCTTTAGATGCTACACTGTAGTTCTCAATTCATTTCGTTTCTCAATTTCTGGCTGTATCTGAATTTTCCATTCATGCCAATTGAACAAAATAAATAAATATAATTAATATGGGAAAGAATACACTGAACGTAATGAAATGTATGTGTAAGTGTGTGATTACAAAAACACCCTGCACTCATGAAGAACAGCCTTTGTTACACAATTGTGTATTGAGTACTATTCTGCTAGAGTACAGGCAGACAAGAAAGTTGCCTTGAGTTGTTGTTGTAATGATGCATGTGTTTTTTTAATTTGCTTGCTTTACAAGTGATGTATGAGATCACAATATATAAACATGTTTTTTCTCGAATGTTTTCTTAAGACATTGAGTTCCCAAGGCCACAGTAAATGACTACACCAGGCTTCAGTAATTTTCATGCAGTACTGCATTCTGTCATACATTGCCCCTGTAGGTAGGTAGGTGACTGAGATACCCCGTATATCTGCAATAGTCATGACTTGTCATGTTAAATAAGCTAAAATATCCATCCATTTGTTTTTTGATTGACTTGTGGATAGTTCAGGTTTTGCCCAAGCCAAACAACAAGTTATTTTGTTTGTGAATTTCAAACCGGTCGACTGAAACATTAACTGTGCCTGCCTACCTTTCAATAATTTTCACTTTTACTGCACGTACTGTAGGCCTAATGCAAACAGGTACACACTGCACATACTCTATACCTTAAGGCTGGCAAACAGAGGGGGAAGCTGAGCTCTCCAAAACTCTTTGTTGAACTGAAAACTGTTATCAGTTATCAGTGCACCACCCAGCTGAAAGGGAAGTAATTTGAATGTTGTTTGAAATGCGGCAATTTGCTGGTGTGACTCATTGCCAACACCTACAGTGGCAAAACCTCCTATCCTCCCAAAGAAGAATAGGGTTATGTCTTTCTGTGGTAGGTGGACACATTTTAGTTCAAAACCATACTTGTGAGGAAAGTTTGGCTGGTTCTCACAACTTTAAAGGGCTATTTTGAAGGTAAGACTTGCTTTTAGGGTTTAGGTAAAGTTAAGCATTATGTCTGCTGGTGTTTGAGGTTCATTAGTAGAAATCTATAGGAGAACATGTAGCTTCATTCATATATTTATGAATCATACATTTAAATATTTCCTGTAGAAAATAGGACATTGTATTTTATATCCTGCTCCAGGTTACATTTACTAACCATTAGTTATATAATCACAACATTCTGGAGACCGATTACATGTCAGCCACAGCATCTGTAACTGTAAAATGGTACGCAGCCTCTTTTATTATTCAGTGAGTTCACAGACGCTTCTATTGATAGATGTCCTCGGCAGATTTTTTGACATTCAGTAAAATGGTGAAACAGTTTTGTTGTATGGTTTTGAAAATGACATGCAGTTAATACAATTTTGATGACAACCTGATGGTATCACGGCAAAACACAGCGCACTCACTTGAGGTGTCAGGGTGAGGGAAATTATCATGATTAATGCAGGGTTACGACTAGGCAGGAACATAATCAGCCTCTCACTTGTTAATCATTATCTCCCTGATTAATTTTGGCTCAAGATTTAAAATAAGATATCAAGCTTCATTGTGTTCTGCAAAGACCTTAAACAAGACTTTCCATCATCAATCCAGTTTAAAAACAATCCATTAAATTATAAATTGCAATCTTATGAAGCAGAGATATAACATACTGGAGTTAGAAACTCATATTACATTGCACATTAATAATTAAAATAATTGCATTAATTTTTACGCAGGATTAACAGTGTTTAACATTATTAAAATAACATAACAGAATAACATTAAACATTAAAACTGTTTGTTCTTATTACACTGTTACTCACAGTACAGTGCTTTAAAAACTATTTGCCCCCTTCCTGACTTTTTTATATTTTTGCATATGTGTCACACTTAAATGATTAAGACCATCAAACAAATTTTTATATTACACGAAGATAACCTGAGTAAATACAAAATGCTGTTTTATAATAATGATTTCAGTTATTAAGGGGAAAAAAAACTGTCCAAACCTACATGGCCCTATGTGAAATAGGAATTGCCCCCTAAACCTAATAACTGGTTGTGCCTCCCTTGGCAGCAACAACTGCAATCAAGTGTTTGCAATAACTGGCAATGAGTCTTACACATACAACTTTTGTGTTCATTCTGCAGGAATAAATAGAGGGTCTTACGTGCTGACACTAAACATACATACATGGAACTCCTTCCTGGCGTAATTCAGATAAGGTAAATTGTCTGTTCTGCAGAAATATTACTCTGATGATAGTAATATTAATACTACTACTACTCCTAATAATAATAACATCTTTTGACTGTGGCTATTTCAGACATGTAAGAAATGTATCCGGTCCTCCAACAGCCAGACTGCTGACACCTCTCAAATTATCTACCTGTAGAAGTGTAAGGGTTTTGCTAAATGGCGGACCCAAGAGTACAAGAGAAACGTGGAAGGCAGAGGAATTTAATGCATAAAGTTGCAAGAGTAAAACAGAAAATAACTTCTAACTTAGGTCAGCTAAAGAGTAAAAAATAAATGAAACAAAAGGGCACTGATACAAAACAGAGCAATGCAAACCTAGAGCAATAAATGGGGAACACAGGCCACAGCAAAAATCTAAAGGCCAAACCCAGTACATGAGCTGACTTATGAAATGAACAAAAAACAGAGTTGCGGGCTACCAAGAGTCAAGAACAGGCAGGGAACAGGCAGGGAACAGGCAGGGAACAGGCAGGGAACAGGCAGGGAACAGGCAGGGAACAGGCAGGGAACAGGCAGG
>JAUMHL010000006.1:10373822-10398240 GCA_032362345.1 Sandelia bainsii | reverse complement strand
GTGTGTGTGTGTGTGTGTGTGTGTGTGTGTGTGTGTGTGTGTGGCGAAGAACAGGTCAGGTCTTAAGGGGTGTGGCCAGGTGGTTGCGCGTTAACATGAGCACAAACAGGAGGGGAGAGAACAGACATGTGTACAGACATGTGTAAACATGTGAGTTAGTGGGTGTGTATGTGGCCAAAGTGAAGGGAACCAGGAGCAGGCATGAATCATGAGAAAAAGTCATTGCATTATATCATTGAGGCCCAGCAAATTTATGTCATGTTGTACTGTCACTGAGATGGCACCTGGAGCTGGCAAAAGATTGTTCATAGTTCGACCGACAGGAAGTTTTTTGAGGTAGCCGAGGCTAGCCGACAGGAAGTCAAAGCATAAGATGGCCACTCAGAACAGAGTAGGACGGGCGAAGGGGGGCTTTAAAAAACAAAGGAGCTCAAAGAAGGCTTGCATAAAGAGGCATAAAGATGCATTATTTGCACTTCATTAACTTGAAAATAATATAGCCTTATATCAATGTAGCCCAATAATAAAATATAAACCCTAAATTAAGCAGAATATGGTCCCTTTAAAATGTGTTGAAATAGAAAATGAGATGCTATGGTTTAATAGATTACAAAGCCTATGGTTTATAGATCCACATTTTTTCAAGTCTGTCTTAAAACAAAAGGCAGATGCCCGTATGAACACTGAAAGACTGAACACCCTTCACTCCCTAAAACTCAATTGAAGTGAAAGGGGCAACAGTCACAGTCGTTCTTCTGTGCAGAAATTAATGCAAGTGTGGATAAAGCTAATATGAGGTTTGATCAGAAATTATGTTGATATGTCCAAAAGTTAACATCTTACTTAAAATTTCCTCTTTATTTCCCTATTGAATTGATGGGAATTTGGACTAAAAAAGCTGCAACTTTGGATGACATCAATTTAGGTGATTCATTTGGAAGGCGGAAGCCTTATGTTGTCTGCATTTTTGCACAGATGGAGGACTGTGTATTTTGGCCTCCATCACTCCCATAGGGAGCCTCTTTTGGAGGGATCTCTTAAAGGTTGGTAAAAACAAGATGAATGGTGACAACAAACAAAACCTGTTTCAGTTTAATATGGATGCTTGACTTTTAAAACAGACATTTTGTAAACCCAATCTGTCACCTCTGTTACTGCATGGAGCAAGTGCTGTCCTGATAGTGAAGCACTGGAGACAATCCTGCTGATTAGAGCTTTACCTGAGTTTTCACTAAATGCAGTGAACGTGTGCTCAGCGACTCAAAGTGAACAAGCTGTTTTCAAAGTGTGTGTGGTACATGACATGCTTTAAAAGTAAATAGTGAAATAGTAAATTACAGTCTCACAAAATTAGTTGTTTACATACCATTAGGATGCATTAAATCATTAGATAATTACAGTATGTGGAGGAATGCAGATATTTGATCAATGCCATCTGCAAAAGGGTTAAATATCTTTGCCATGCAACATTTAAATTTCTAAATATGTGGGAGTTATTTCTTAATAAAGAAAAAAATTGACCCGATCTGATCATAACAAGCACATTAAATATCAAATTTGGCATGAAAAGTCAACAAATAAGTGTAAATTGTATTTTTTTTTAATTTGATGTCTTCCCTGACACTAATAATCACCTCAAAGTGTGTACCTTAATCCTCACATCCCACTGCTTAGTTTGTTTGTAAATCACAAAATTAGGCAGAGAAACTAATGAATTCCACAGAGTTGGACATACTGTGTTGACGTGTTTTTATACGACAACACCTTAGGAATTTGACCCTGCTGAGGCTCTTCCTTTTGTTCACAGTAGTGATGTCCGATACCACTGCATGTTTTTGTTTTCCAATCCAACCCATGGCAAATAATACTGATCCCAATAATTTGTACAAAAAAAAAAAACATAAGGTAAAAGAGACAAGAGAAGCTGATGGGGAGAAAGAGATCAAGCTTAAGGTATATTGTAAGGGCTTGTTGCTTTTATTAACAACAAATGGCACCAACCTGGTTACATTATTCATAAAAAACTGAAAAGTTACAGCCCAGATCTTTACATAGCCTAGACAGTGGCAGATCTATACAATTTACATAGGGTACATAGTGTGGCTTCCCTGTACAGTAGATCTGTCCCTGAGCCTAGTTATTTACTGTGACATTTATTTATTTCATTACTTTCTTTGTGATAACCATAAAATTGCATTCTGTTGTTTTACAGTAAGGGTGTGAGAAACTCCCATTATTTAAACATGAACACAAACTGACATCAAAACAGACACGAATCATTTTAGACATAGATCTTTTGATAAGATAAATGATCCTTAATCAATCAAATACATACAATCCACACATTCCTGGTGGGTTATTTTTTGATGTGAACAGTGCATTTCTACTCTTTACTTCAATTGTTGTGATGAAAGATGATATATTTGTTGCCCTGATAACTTTTCAAAATTTGTAAAATGCAGCAAACAAAGAATTGTGATCTCACAAATACACAGCTCCTTGTGAACAGGTTCCATTTGTCTGAGTACATCAAGTAATTTACAAGTAGTGAATCTCTGTTAGAACATTTGTACAAGCAAACCTCACAGAGGAAAAAAAAAAAGAAAAAGGGCTACTTACAAAAACATATCCTCTTCGACATGGCTTGTAATATTTACTTATTTTTGCATTGTCAAGCAGAAAGAACAGTACCTCAGCATAGCCTTTGGGTGAAATCTGAGGTTGTAAATGTAAAAGGATTCAGGCAGTAAAAGACTGAATAAAAGCTTATATCCAGCCAGCTCCACATTCACAAAATCCATTTTCCAGATAGCAGCATATAAAGAAATTTCCCATTTCTTTATCTGTCACTTCGGCTACTCTAGACACTGATCTCTCTGAAACAAAACTGTGTTTTACATATATAACTGAAAGTCATAAACACTTCTCTTGTCTCCCCTATCGTTTCAACTCACCACCTACTCTATTATGGCTGCATGCATTCATTATGATTTCTGTTTCCCCTCTTTTCTCTATCTCTCCTCTATATGTTCTATTTTCAGGCATGTACGTAGCTTATCTGTGTCTGCCGGTGTGCTTGAGAAAGAACAGGCGACAGCACTGACAGTAGAGAAAAAGCAAACATAAGAAGGACAACCTAAGCATTAATATATAGGAGAATTTCCCAGTTTTATTTATATTATTTGTATTACCTTTGTTGCTGTCAAATGAAATCAAAGAAGCAGTATTTTCTCACAGTGTTAATTCACATTGGAAAATGTAATTTTAATTTTCACCTCGGTGTGTTTCTCAGCTCAGAAACCTGGGAATCTCCATCAGTTATAAATAAACCAAAGAGCCTCATCACTTGGCGAGGACACCAGCCAAAGCCTGGCATAATAGGAAGGCTCCATTGTTGTAATCAGGGACAAAACGGTTGTTCCAAAATTGTATGCAGACATTGTGTAAACATATTTCCCAACCTTTATTTTTCTAACAGACTGTGAAGAAACAGAATTATATAATACTAAAATTGGACAGGGAAGGAAAAAAAGTAATTAAATCCATGATGAGTGTGGAATTCCTGGCCACATGCACAAAGCAAGGAGAAATACAACGTGTGAAATACACTCACTGGCCACTTTATTAGGTACACAAGTACAATCTAATACAGTCTAATACAGCAGCTCTGCCACAAATTCTACTTTTCCAAGGTTATGATTTCTTAGTTTAGTCTCATAGACTTAGGTAGTTAGGTGATTAAATTTACTACATGCACAACCTTGCAGATGTGTGGACATGTAGAGCATAAACTGGCCTTTAAAAAGATGCTATACCAATATTAAGAAAGTTTCGCTTTTTTAATGTTTCTTAAAGAAAAACACATGGGCTTGTGTTCTGTTGTTACAGACTGTAAATTTGTTTGGGTGAAAAGATCCTTGGTCAGCTGCCTCGGTCACAGACTTGATGTGTTCAAGCACCTCAGTGATGTATTTAGTGTTCTGTTCATACAGAGGGGGGATCAGACGGTGTTGTAATTGAAACATTTGATCTTGTGCCTGTCTTTTTGAGCTGGACAGATGTCTTGTAGATTAACTGGTGCACTTCAGATTTAGTCATTGACCCTCATGCAGCGGTATCATACAAAGTGAAAAACCCTTGCTGGTTTTGGATCACTAAATGTTTAAATTGACACTGGAGTTCATCACAATGCTTCCAGTGACCAGTTCTGTCCACTCTTATTTCAAAATCGCATGTAAAAAGAGCATTAATTAATCAATAATTTAACTGCTGCCCTGTGAGTTTTGTTTACTGATGTAAAGAAAATCAGCTACACAGATTAACAAAAACTGTTGGAAATTATTTTTGACTTCATCTGGGGACTTTGGCCTGAAAAGCCTATTGTCTTTTGATTTGGCTGCTCTTTGTTTATAGAAAATGTCTTAATTTCTTGTAATGATAGTGCTATTTTAGATTATGTTCAGTTTATTAGCAGTTAAAAGTTGCTTATTCAAACTTGGACAAATTTCACATTTTTGTATGCTAAATGGATTTGTTGTTCATCTCAAGGTTCCACTAAATTAGCATTTGGAATAATTGGAAGATTTGAATTATTCACAGTCCTTTTTTCTGTCATTACTTTGGATATTAAAAGCAGTCAGTTTGGCACATTGTTTAGTTTTTTATCTTTTAGAAGACATTTTACTGTACATTTAATTTGTCTGTGTATTTACAAGTGTAGATCTGGTGCATCTGAGAGATCTTCATAAAAAGGCATTCATAAATGATGATGGATTCCTGTCTGGAAGAAGGAATTAAATGAGTTTAGTAACCACAAAATACTGAATCAGTGCAGTAAGTGAAATGCTGGAGGTAAAGCAACAAAGGTGCCTCAACTTCTCTTTAGCTTTAGCTTTATTTTCAGCTGCCTTACAGTTCAAAGATTAGCTATTCACACACACTGCAAACCTAATTCAGCTAAGATCAGGCTGCATACTGAAACAAACCCCAATTTACTATAAAAGCATATTCCAAATAAGTTAATTGAAATTGTGGCCTACAGGATGACGCACAGACGGCAATCAGAAAATTTAAGGATGTCTGTTTGTTGATGTTGTTTTTGGTTGTATGGATGAATGTGTAAACATCTCAGTTATGGAGTTAGTATTGCTCCCAAACACTAATGATGTTAGCACTGGAGAGCCTTATTTTGATAAGCTTCCGTGTATTTATAGAGGTTCTTTAAGTGTGAAAGGTACAGTATTTTATATATTTTTATATTTACATTAAACAGTTGATTGTTAGAATGTGTGCAATTTAGCTATTCAGTATAGAAACAACAAGCAACAAGAGTAATCATTTCCATCAGGTCCAGTTTATTTGTATCCCTTTACTTATAGAAAATGAAACAGAAACAGAAAATTTTCTGCACAATATCAAACACAAATAAAAATGTTCCATGAAAATACCACCAACCTCAGATCATAAAAAAATGAGAGAGGCCTCATTAAAACTCACTGGAAAAATGGTAAAAACTTTCTGTGAGCTTCTCGGGGAGACATGCGTAGTGTGCGTAGAACATATATATAATTGTAGGATTGTTAAGGATCTGACACCAGCAAACAACACCGATATTCGTCACTTTCTGGTTTGTTGTTTTGAAGGTCAACAGAGCATTGTATTAACATCACCAGCCACCATGAATAACAGCTACTACCAGATGCAAGGCGGACCAAAATGTGTGCAGGTCATTGGCCAGCTGTAAAAAGAGTAAAAAGATGTATTACAGCTCTCACACAAACAAGCATGTATGAGCATGAAGAAAACGTGCACTCTGACCAGGTTAAACAGGCTAAATCGATCTTAAGCCAGAATTTCAAGACATTTGGATAATTTACTTCTACCAATATCAGCATGGAGACAATTTCAAAAACATGTAACACAAGGACAGTATGGACTGATTGGGTTGATGGGTTGCTCTGCAATATGTGGAGCATAGTGAAATCTAGCATGGTGCAAGCCCATGTAATATGTTGTGACTTGGAAGCCAGTGGGAGGACAGGATGGACTGAATGGGCCTAATGTGGCCTAATTATATTGTTTTGCTAAATAATTTGGAAAGCAGTTTTTGTAAGCGCTTGGGGAAATGCAACTATTGAAGTAGCTGTGTTTTCTTGGTTTCTAAGTTGTAGTTTGATAATAAGACTTGCAGTCTTAGTGCTTTCTTTTGTGAGCAGGAATGAATCCAGGAGGCAGATATTTGAGACGTACAGGAAACATGAGGCGAGGGATGTGATGACATGTGGCAAATTAAAATAAAATAGAGCTCACTGAGATTATTGTCAGGGAACTTGGTCAGTCAAGGATTTTTACATTTTATCACTCTGAAAAGCTTTGCTTTGGCCAAAATGTTGACTTTGGATGCATTTGACTGAATCTAAGCTCACATATACATAGTTCCTGTATATCTCTGCATTCATCTGGTTCCTTCCATCAGCCGTGAAATCATTAATAAATGCCAGTGTACTGCATCCATTAGCAGCCATGCATGCCCAAGCCGTAACAGAACCATTATTTTGGGTCATGAGTTGTTCCTTTTTTGTCTCCACACTTCATCATTTCAGTGCAGGTTGATTGTTCTTTCCTCATTTATTTTTTTAATGTTATTACAAACTTTAATCTGGCCTTTCTGCTTTTGTAGATGACCAGAAGTTTGTAACTTGAATCCTATTATTAAGTATTAAGTTTTTATCTTAATCACTGATAAGCAAACATGTACACCTACATCCTGGAGAGCATTCTTAACTTTCTGTGCAGCTAAGGGTCAGGTTCCTCACTTCTAGATTTTTTAAACTCATATTTATTTTATATAATTAGATATTAGATAGATTATTAGATAGATCTTTGTTTTTCTTGAGCCTCATTAGTTCCTTCATTTGCATGGCCACCTTGTTACGCTTCATATCGACAGACAATTCCACCTCAATCTATATGGTAACTCTGAATGAACTCGGAGCCATGTCTGAGCTCTTTATTGAATGAACTGACATTAAACCTACACACAGCTGCCCAACAAACATTTAGTACTGAAGTCTCTGTTACTTTTCAGCCTTTGCAAATTTGTTCACTAACAGTTTTCTCAATATTGAAGTAACCTACTCAAATTAAAGAGAGTGTGCACTATAATCTAATATCCATTGTTTTATTTCAAATTGAATGTGCTGAAGAGTGTGAGGAACAAAAATGTCAATCTGTCCAAATGCTTAATGGTCTGGACTGGAGAATGAGAGATTAAAGTCTAAATGACTCAGATCTTTCACAAAGCCTCAGAACATGGAAAATCTTTAACAGAAGGAATGAAAGGCTAAATTTGTCAGATAATCTTCTTATTGTGGAATTCAAATCTGCTCATGAGCCATTTCATATCTGCAAGTATTATTAGTTTTTTTTCACACACATATTCGAAGTATGTAACGTTGTTTCTGTAGCTACTTTGACAAGCTTCGGCAAAGAGATATATTCAGAAATAAGGCAATGTAGGCTAGAGGGAATCATTTAAATCCCACTCTCACTGATATTATCATCAGCCAACAGTGGTTGCTCGACATGCATTTTTTTGCAAGCTCATTGCTTATTGGCCATTAAAAGTATTCTTCAAAGCCTGCTTTAGCCAACAAAATTCAAGCCATAAATATTTCAAATGTGGAGTAGTATTTAGTGTTATAATGTTGAGTCATACGCTCACTGCAAGGCTGGGATTTTGAAATATCCCAGAACAAAACAAGAGTCTTGTTTGTTCTGGGAATATGTATACAACCAGTTTACCTGTTGGTAATCACAATGTTCATAGTCAGCAATGAAAAGCTCCATGTTGATTTCAGAGCTAAAGAGTGAAGAGCTGACACACAACATCTTTTGTGCCAAACTATTGTTGTCTTGAAATAAACTGTTAAAGATCCACATTCATACTTTCTTTGTATTGGAGCATAGCATAAAAAGTCTGTTCTAAACTGAGATTCATACATAAAATTTCTGGTTTCATTCACATGGTGAAAAGGACAGTGGCTTTATCAGGAGCGTCCAGGTTGTACACATGATTAATGTGCACGTGCTGGAACAAGATAATAAATAGTACACTTTGGGAAACCCTTGTACAATCAAGCCGCATGGCTTTGTTAATGAGCACACAGCTCACGGCACCTGTGGGCAGAATACCTTGAATTATCGCTGTCAGCTCAGAGGACAATAGTGCATGATCCCCTCTGTCAAACTGAAACAACTAACGCAGAATACAAAAACTATTGCACTCAAAATGGAATATTTCATCAGACAGCTTTGCTACTTATTTGTGAAGGCTCTCCTGGGGATAAAACATCTATCAGGAACAGAGGCATATTGGCATACATCCGCTTAGCCACATGTTTTGTGTACCTAATTGGATAACCACACCAAGTAAAGCACGAAATTGCCTTTTTTTGTCCCTCCTGCAGCACTGGATGCAACCCTCTCTGCAGGGCGTTGGTGTGGCACTGAGGCATACACATTTATGAGTCATACATTTAATATGCTCTCCCTTCCTACTCATATGATAAACAGAGAGATGAAAACGAAACATCCCCTTTTTCCTCTGTAACCAGGTCGGCGACTTTGTCAGACAGTGGAGAGAGATTCTCTCCTCTTCGTCCTTTGAGTGTTTCTCGTCCTTACTCTTCGCTGCCCCCTGACTCTTCTCCTCTCTATGCTTTGACTCTCCTTGTGTGAGTCTTTTAGAAATTTTCAGTGTGTCTGCGAGCGTGCTTGTGAGTGTTTGGCTGAGAAGATAAGAGATTAGCATGAGTCAGATAATGATTCAGGACGCCAGGTGGCAAATGCCTCAAATCATGCTCTCCCTCTTTCTCTCTCTTGTTTCCTCTCACTTCTCTGCTCCTCACATAGCACTCACTGTTTATGCTGCTCTTTTGCTTGCTCTCTTCTCGCACCATTCCCACTCGTTTCCCCTCACAGCTTCAACCTGTCTCTTACATGTCCCCATAACTCTCTGTTTTGTCTCCCAGTGTCGCCTCCTCGTCCCTGACTGCCTGCAAGTGTGGCAAACTTAATAACCCACCAGTTCACGGGTGGTGCGTGGAGAGGTTAACAGTGGAGATAAAGAGGGTAAAGACAGATCGAGTGAAGAGGAAAGGTGGCGGGGGTGTAGTAGAGAGAGAGATAGCCAGATGTGGAGAGATAAATGGGAGCGTGTCAGATTGAGGTGGAAATTGAGCACGAATCTCAAGGAGTGTATAGGGAAAAAAGCGGCTGCTCACATCGTGTGCGTGGTGGAGGGGAGAGAGGGATGGTGGGTAATTTAGAAAGAGTGGGACATAGGAATGTGTAGTGAGCGGCAGAGAGGGTTATAGAGAGCTGTGTAGAGGTGGATGGAGGCAGGGATAGAGAGATAGAAGGAGGGGTGGTGATCCTGGGGGCCTGATGACTCATGGCTGTGCTGCGGTTTGTGCGTCACTGGCGCTGGCTGGAGGAGGAGATAGTGGAGAGGTCTACGCATTTAATTACAGCCTTCCAATTTAGACACACTGTACACACACACACCTACACACACACTCACACAAAATAATATCACAAATAATAGTCTTACAAGTACACTAATTTGCAACACACACAAGTATATAGACACGCACGAATGGAGGCGCATGCTGTGAGCAGTCAGAGAGGTTTGCAGCGTCTTCGGCACACTTGCAAACTGAATATCAATGTTTCTGTTCTTTTTTTTTCTACATTTGTTTTTTTTTTCTTTCATCACAGGCATTGAGTTAAACGATTGTGGTCACAAGCATGTTGAGTATTCATGCTTTCTATTTGCAGACACCCTATCCCAGACAGACCTTGAGGCACAAAAGTTATCAAGTCCACCCTCAAAAAAATTCCAAAATGCCAAATACCCTTTGAGCAGTTGCAATACACAGCTTGTGACTGGAATATGAAATAGAGACACAGACATACAGAGGGACTTGCAGGACTCGCTTTGATGACGCAGTAAAGCAAACTGCACACACACACTAGTTTTCTCAGTGCAATCTGCGCTGCATGATGTACAAGTCTTCCTGCTGGTTAAAGGTCATTGTTGTAAGAGCTGGATTTCCTCATCACCTGTCAGTTATTTTGTTGATTTTTTACATATTCTTATATGTAAATAATCTTATATGCATTTGAAAAAAGACATGCAAGACTTGTGAGTTTATGTTACCACTTCACTTGAGTTTAGAAGACCTAAATAGTGGGAATTAAAACCATATTTATAATATCATATACTTTTCATTCAAATGAATGATTCCTTGATTCTTTAGAAAATATCTCTCCTCGAGTGAAGTTTATTTAAAAAGTACTGTCTGCTTTGCAAACACTTTGTGAAAGTGCTTGGACACATGCAGATAGAGAGAATACAAATATCATGAATACCAACATATGGTGGCAATTGAGCGAGCTCTTGAAAACTGGCACAAAATAAAGTGTAACAGCTGTGCTATACAGTGTTGGCTGTGTTTATTATTGGCAATGTTCATTTTTGTGACGAAAATATACAGATATATTTCATTTATCGAAAAGATATAAACTTTACAGGTTTTAAAGTTTCAAATGCAGTATTTAGAAACAATATTCAAAACATTTCTTTTTGATTAACAATGATTAAAAGACAGTTACATGCAACAATACATAATGTGTTTATACAATTTATATTTGATTATTTGTAAAGTAAGTAAAGTAATAAAGTAAAGAAAATTTTGTCACACACAATAATTTGTTTTATTCAGTATAAGTGATTAATCCAGACCCAGTTACAAATATCACCTTATATATTAATACAAAGAATATTTCAAACATATCATCTACACAGACCTCAAAGTGCACAAATAAAAGTTTTTGTTGTTGTTTTTCAGTATTCTGTGTAATATTACACTGCTTATCAGCTACCATTTTTAGGTTTCTACATGCAGTGTAATCTAATTTGTGTGTGACTGGTTTCAAAGGAATAAATACACTTTATTCTATTGTTTTATTTTAGGAAACTGCAGCACAATTTGATTTCAAGGACTCATTCACATAAAGAAAGAACTCCAGAATACAGCACAGACTGATTACACTTTATCATCAAAATACAATACTTTGCGTTAATGTATACACATTGAATTTCAGAACATGTCGGTTTCACATTCACTCACATTTAGTTTCAAATCTTAAAATGTAACCAGTCCATAGCATCCTCTCCATCAGTCCTTTTGCCACCTTTTTTTATTTCTCTTTTTTGAATTCTCTTTGCCATCCAAACACATTAAGCTCATTGTGTGCCAATTATCCCCTAAGAGGCTGCAAGCTTCACTCTTAAACAATAGGAGCAATCAGTTGCCCTCTCTCCCTCTCCCCCTCTGTGTGCCCCTTTACACTGCTCTCTTTTCCAGCAGAGAGTGCAAAGGGAGGATAATTTTTCCAAACAACAGCGTTGGGAGGAAAATGGTAGAGGGAGGAGAAAGGAGAGGCAGAAAAAGATAAAGAAAGAGAGAGAGACTGCTGATTGGCCAGGTCACGTCAGCTCAGAGAGTCTAGAGGCACATCTGACAATACAGCACTGCATGCAGATGTTTGCTGTCTTAAGCCTAAACAGGCAAATGCACAGCTGCACTATAACCGTTGACACAGATCCTCTAAACCCTCAAACACACAACAACAACAACAGCACTGCGTAAAATGATCCTGCAACAAAGAAGCTGATGGAGATTACAGCTTCTGCATTTTCAATACATTTAAAAGCAATCAAACGTGCAGGTGTAGCTCTCAGATGCAAAACCAAACTTAATTCATGCGTGAAAGCATTTTTAAAAAAAGAAAAAAGTCTCCATGCCTGAACTAAGGTGGTTTAACTTAATTCATAAATGCTTAAATTTGGCTCTTTTTGTTTTTAATCAAAAAAAGATCTACAGATTATGTGCTTATTATAGAGTCATTTGATTAACCTTCAAGATAAAGGAAGAAAAATCTTTTATTAAAAATTAAAATAGACAATTTGAATATATTATATTACATTCATCTGTTTGCAGACGTGTAAAATAAAGAATCAATACAAATTTATAATAAAGAATTTTAGCAAATTTTCATGTATCTGTGTTTTTGTTTTGTTTTTTATTCAAGGATGTTTTTTTCCCCAGCAGTTTTCCAGATCTTTCAATTTAACGCCTATTTCCCTTCTCATTCATGTCTGCTATCATGAGTCGTCAGTGGCTTCATCTCTGGGGAGGCGAAATCCCAGCTGTCACTAAATAACTTTTCAGATCACACCAATAAAGCTAATGTCCACAGACACTAAAGGCCGTGGAGTCCATTTAACAGCCGCTTAACGCATGAGTACACAAGTGACACACACACCCACCCATACATGTATGTATGTGTGCGCACACACACTTAGACTCACAGATTGTTGTGGATTACTCTAACCAGGCTAATGATCTCCTCAATGGGACAACTGGGACTCTTCTGAGACCGTCTTCAGTCTGAGGCCCCACAGGGGCCTGGAGAGAGGCTCAGGGGTAATTACAATGTAAATGCCCTTTGTGTGTGTGTGTGTGGGTGTGGGTGTGGGTGTGGGTCTGCATGTCCAAGATTAGGTTAATCTATCTTACGTCTTACATCCAAGCTTAGATTTTTATTAGGGTGGTTAAAAAAATCAATGAATGTCCAATTATTATAAGTTATTATAAGTGTCAGCAGCTATAAACCAGTTTTATGTGAATTTGTGTCACTTTACTAATGTTTCTTTCTGCTAAACTTAGTATGTATTATATTATACAATACAATACAAAAGTGCATACCCATTAAACATATTGTTTTTCATCTGTTGAAAACAAACCAGAATGAAAAACTACAACAAAGGAATCTGGGAGTTGATTCATGGCAACACTTCACTACTCATCAAGTAGCTTCAACTTATTTCAGCTTATTTCTAACAAAGCTGGAATTTTAAATAAAACTCAACAAAGCTCACTTGCATGTCTTGTTTGTGCATTACTATCCAGTACAGGTTCAGTTCCTGCTCTGTTCAGTAAACATTTGTCATCAAGTAGACGTAACATTTTCTCAAGGCACTTGCTCTGTGAGAGAAATCACATTTGAAATGATTCTAAACATTAAAAATCAGTGACACTGGCTGCAGATGACAGAAAAGCAGAGGACAAGAAATGGAGGGTAGAATGTAATTGAGAGGGAGAGAGGGATGGGGTAAATGGTTGTATGATTGATGTGAGTTTGATGCTGGCAGAGGAAGGCGGGTCGTAAGGGGGAGAGGGGAGGCAGAAAATGAGGTGGCAGGCACAAATTGATCCTCACCTTTTTTTTATTCTGCCTTTGTTTCGGCTCATGTCCCCTCATCATCACCCTCATCATCATCATCATTATTTCCCTGTGTCTGTCTCTCTCCCTCTCTCTCTTCCTTTCTCTCTCTGTCAGAAGCCCCTCTTCCCGCCCTTCTCTGTGACGCTCACTATGCCAATCAGATCGTAACATGACATTATGGCTCATTATACCTGGGTTGGATGAATGGTCTGCTGGTGGCCAGACTTCCCAGGCGCAATGTTGCACACAAAACAGAAAGACACATGAAATGTCCTCAAAAAATAAACCTTGTGTCTCTTTGTCTATTTATTTGTTGCATCTCATTTCTGTGACATCCAGACAGAGGTGGACAAGACTAGGCATTGTGTAATTTGAGCATATAGGCTTGTAATGCCTAAAGAAAGCATTGATGGAAAGAGACAGTGAGAGGGAGCAAAGAGAAAAAGAGAATCATCGGAGTGGGAAAGGTAGAAAAAGAACCATGAACGCTCAAGGAGCAGAAAAACATTGTGGTCATCTGCAGTGCGATGAGTCACCTGTAGGCAACACACACACACACACTCTCACACATGTATATACACACGAACCCAAAAGAGACAGTCTTTCCAATCACAGCCCACAGCTGTGTACAGTGCTGTGAAAACGTATTTATCCTCTTCCTGATGTTGAATTTTTTTTGCATATTTGTCACATTTAAATGATTCATATCATCAAACAAACTTTAATATTACATAAAGATAATCTGATTAAATACAAAATGCAGTTTTTAAATGATGATTTCATTTATTAAACCTGCCTGGCCCTGGCCCATTGTTTTAATTCAGCCACACTGAAGGGTTTTCAATCATGAGTGGCCTGTTTAAGGTCATGCCACATCATCTCAATCAGATTGAAGTCCAGTCTTTGACTAGGTCACTGCAGAACCATAATTTTGTTTTTGTTTTTAAGCCAGTCAGAGGTGAACTTGCTGGTGTGATTTGGATCATTGTCCTGCTGCATAACACAAGTGCTCTTGAGCTTGAAGTCACAAACTGATGGCTGGACATTCTCCTTCAGGATTTTCTGGTAGAGTGCAGAATTCATGGTTTCATCAATTATGGTGAGTTGTCCAGGTTCTGAAGCTGCAAAGCAGCTCCAGACCATCCCACTACCACCACTATGTTTGATTGTTTGTATGGTGTTCTTTTTATGAAATGTTGTATTAGTTCTTACACCAGATGTAACAGGACACACATCCTCCAAAAAGTTCAACTTTTGTCTCATCAGTCCACAGAATATTCGTCCAAAGGTCTTGGGGATAATCAAGATGTTTTTTGGCAAATGTGAGATGTGTTCTTTTCGGTCATCAGTGACTTTCAGCTTGAAACTCTCCCATAGATGCCATTTTACCCAGTTTCTTCATCACACTGAACCTTAACTGAGGCAAGTGAGGCCTGCAGTTCTTTAGATGTTGTTCTGGGTTTTTCATGACCTCCTGGACGAGTCGTTGTTGTGCTCTAAGAAGTTATTTAATCTCTGAGAAGATTCACCACTGTTTCTCAATTTTTTCTCCATTTGTGGATAATTTGTGGTTCGCTGGAGTCACAAAGTCTTAGAAATGGCTTTTTAACCTTTGTCCAGACTGATACATGCCAATTACTTTGTTTCTCATCTGTTCTTGAATTTATTTAGATCACGTGCCTCACTTTGTCAGACAGCTTCTATTTAAGTGATATATTGATTCAACAAGTCTGGCAGTACTCAGGCCTGGCAGGTGAAATTTAACACAGTTTTCCAAAAAATGTGGTTAATCACAGTTCATTCATGATTTAGCATTTTTACTTTTTCACATAGGGCAGGTTTGGACAGCCTTTTTTCCCCTAATAAATGAAATCATCATTTAAAAACTGCATTTTGTATTTACTCAGGTTATCTTTGTGTAATATTAAAATTTGTTTGATGATCTGAATCATTTAAATGTGACAAATAAACATCAGGAAGAGGGGAAATACTTTTTGTCAGCACTGTAGTTATAATACTATATTATAAATTTAAAGTGTCGCTTTGTCAAAGGTAAAACACAATCTCCTGCTGAATTGAAAAATTGAAAGCTACAAAATGACTCGACCTTTAACAGCCTTCCTGGTGAAAATCAACATATCATCCAATGATTAACATACGTAAACTGTCGAACCAAATGTTAATGAAAAAGAGAAATTAGTCTTTAGATGGTTTAATGCCAGCATGATGCTTCTGTAATTAGTTTTGAAATTAGTTAAAATAAAATCTGTGGATTAAATCAACCATCTGTGTCCTGTATACATATTTGCTTCTGCTACCCTTCTGCTCTTCTCTGTGGTTTCAAAAAGCTGCATCAAATGTACAGCGATCAGCGTGATTAAGTCATTCATTCTTTTGTACAGACACACCAGATATGTACTAGAGAAAATAGGCAGGGCTGCAACTATTATGTATTTTCATTGTTGATTTATCCCTAAATGATTTTCTTAGTGAATCCCTTACTCATTTGGTCTATAAAACACCAGAAAACAGTAAAAGAAATGGAGGCCTCACTTGCCTCAGTTAAGGTTCAGTGTGATGAAGAAACTGGGTAAAATGGCATCTATGGGAGAGTTTCAACCACCATAACATCCTGCAGCTCAAGGTGACCTCATCAATTGTCTTGTTATGTTTGACTATCCCAAAATATTGTACATGTAAAAAGCACATATTCACTTGAGAACCTGCAACCAAATAATTTAATTAATTGATTAATCAATTAATCAATGACTAAAATAGTTAGCAATTAACATTTTCTTACACTGCAGATCTAAACATTATGAACTAAATTTACTTTCACACAAACATAAATGTAACATAATCCCTTTATATCATGACCATCTTTAATATCTCAGGTCAACCCATGTGAGCATTTTATTAATGATACCAAACAATCGACAAAGTGCAGAAAACAGAGGGCAACACTGAAAACTGAAAAACCACAAATGAAAATAATCAAACAGAAAAAAAGTCACACAATTACTGTAATTCTAAATCAAATTGGTATCAATAAATCAGGAACTCTGCAGGATCAAAATCACATAATGTTATGAAAATATGTGTCTTTCAACATACTATTACTAACTACACTGGAATACTAACTAATATGAATAGTTATATATTTATCAATACTAAATACTGTAGTTGTTTTTGTATACTGTAAAAGCTTTTTTTCTAAAAACACCTAGAAACAATAAGTTGGGTAAGAGAAAAACTACATAGATAAAAACAAACCTCATTTGTAACAGTACTGTGTGATCAGACTTTTGCTTTAATTTAACGTTTAATCACTAATATCTGCTTCTGACATGTCTTCCCTTCAGTGATAAAGGGCTTTCTAACAAAGCTGTGGGTTAAACTGACTCATTATTCACTGACTGTCACATAGATTACTGTACAGCAAAAACAAAGCATTTATCCTGTAGCCTGACAGAAAGTCAGGTGAGCTTTCAACCGCAACATTGGCTCTTTTTCATATTGTCAGTTCATCACAAGATGGTAAAAATACGCTATTATTTAAATGTGAAACATCTGGCTGTTGATATCTGCAGCAGTGTGGTGTATCTCATAGCTGTGTTGGTCATGTGGAGAAAAACATTAGTTTTATTTTTCATTCTGTCAGCCTCAATCCTACCACAAGGATGAAAAGACGGGAAATAAGTAGCAGATCTTGTCATCATTCATTCTAATTCTCTGCGCGTTTTACACTCCCAGTCCTCCCCTCTGTACCTCCCCCTCCCTCCCAGCTCCATCTCTGTTCAAGCCTCATCACCAACACACAGCACTCCCCCCGCTCCACCCTCCACCTCTCTCCCCTCCCCAATTTCCTCCATCCACTTTCATGTCCTCGAACAAGAACGAGATTAATTTAGTCCATTTGTATTAGTAGTAGCTGCTTGAGCTGCTTTAACAGCAGCAAAAACCTAAAATCTCTCCGTCTGGAGAGCGAGCTACTCCTCACTGGTGCAACCTCACTGGTGTGTTCTCACTATCGTGTATGTATGCAGTTGTATGTCTGTGCACACGTTTATGCAAATTATTATTCTTGTATTCATAAACACGTGCTTCTTATTTTGGGAACATTTTAGTTAAGTGGTTTATGCAACTTTTCAGGAGACTGGGAACATTTCAGGTGTGAAAGACCACAGAGTAGCTATTAGCTTTTTCATGGTGTTGCCATGGCAACACTGTCAATGAGAGACATTGATTATTAGTATTTCGCTACCATTTACTGAGTTGGAAACTTTACATTGTTAAGAAGACAAAGGGAGACTAGTGAAAATGTTTCTGTCCAGATCTCTTCATCCTCAGCCTACAGCCTGACCTGGTCACAACCTTTTCACATTCAGTGGCTTTGACCTGTAACTGTAGAGTCTGACCACATATTTGGTCAAACTCTGTTCAAATACAATCTGTGACAAAAGAACAAACATCCACACTGGACCACATCCCGCCCTGACTTAAAGTGCAGTTTTGGAAATGGAGAAAAGATTCATTCTTGGAATCACATTTGGACCAAAACAAAATAAAAATGGAAACAAAAACCTGTATACGAATCCTTAGCTCCCCATCCAGCTACATTGTGTGTGAACACAAAAGGGTTTAAATAAAAAAATCCATCATTTTCTCGTTTCCAGTTACTTTATATTAGATCTGATTACATAGTCTGAATTCAGAAATCAGAATCAGAAATGTCTGCCAGTGTTTAGCCCAAAATTTTTTTCAAAATATACATCGAAAGAAGACCCACCAGAAGAGGTTTGATCTTCATTTCATAAAAGCATCTTAAAGATTAATATGATCATAAAATCCATCACACAAACCGCCTTAAGCTTGAGATATGTTTTCCTGAAAGCACAGTAGCTTAGATTTGATCATAGATGAATCAGTGCCTTCCCACCCACTCGTAGAAATCCAGCAGCATCTTAAGAGGCTGCTACTTAAGAATTAGAAGTGTCATTGAAATTTTGATTGTTTTTGTTCAAATGTTTGAATCTTTATTAATCTTTTTTTCATGTACTTGTTAAGTGATGTTTGATGTAAAATGACTGATGTTTAAACTGAAATATAAGAAAAAAGAAACTAAATACACACAACATCAATTAATTGAGCAAAAGTTTCTATCACCATCACCCTCTTTGATAATATACAGTATATTAATCTATCTTGGCTCAAATGTCACTTTACTGACATCATGTTTCCATATGTTATTTAGTTCTAATGAAGAAATTATGTCAGAATATTCAGGAAAACTTAAGAACACTACTACCTGATACTAGTTTTATATTTGCTTTAGAGTGATGTCTGCCTTGCAGCATCTAAATCAGAGTTTACTTAGTTTAACACAGTATATGAATCATAAAGGGCAGAAGGCTGACAGCTCTGACTGTTTATTTTGCAGATTAATCTTTTTTTTCATACTGAGCGAATCTAAGTGCAAGACATTTACTTGTTTCGACTGCTTGTGTTTTATGCATTTTTAATTTGCAGCACAACTCAGAGACAGTTAAATACACCATGTTACTTACGCAAGTGCCAACATGCTCCTAAGGACTGTATTGGTGAAGTTTGTGAGCATTTGTTAACTATATGAAGGAATTCTTCCTCTTCAAGCAGTGTTTTACAGACATTCAGGGTCTGTGGTCTGGTGTGGAAATGAAACAATGCAGCATTTTGAGAAAATATTGCAGCTTGAATGGAGGTAACAGCTAAAATCTTTCATATCTTTACTCCAGTATGCTCTCCTGACTTTTTGTCTGTGTTGATGCATGTGCAAGATGTAGTTGTATACGCTCACAGACCAGATTTTGTAGTGCATATGCTGTGACAAAGGCCACCTGAATAATGAATAATTAAGACCTGTGCACTTTATGCATGAGCAGATACAGTGTTTTTCAAACAATATACCGTGTAGTTGTCTTTGACCACTTGTCATAGCATGGAATGATTGCTGGGAGACTTAAAAATAAGTTTTTGCTCATATATTTTAGGTGTTTTGTGCTATAATTGAAGCCAGGTCCTGTTGTCATGTGACTTTCACGTCACATTGTACATCTTCCACTTCGCTTCCTCTGACAAGAACAAGAAAAAAAAGCTCCCAAGGGTGAAACTGAAAGTGAGGAAACAGGTTGTCTTCTCTCCAAGGTCAACCAGTCGCCACAGTCAAGGAGCCTATTCAGTCTATGAGTCAACAAAGCACTCCAAGCATTCATTTGTCATATACAATACAGGCGTACGACCCCATCACGTGCCTGATAAAAACACACAGTCATACATAATAACCCTGCAAGCTTAATGGGAGGCTTTTGACTGATTCATAAAAGATGTCCTCAAAGACCTGTTTACATCTGCTCTTTTCCAGCTTTGTTTTTGTGTGCTCTTGTCTTTGGTCGTGCGAATGATCCCTCAGACACTCTCTGGCGGTCTGTTTGTGTTTACACCTTTGGACAAACCTGCAGCTTCATCAGGGGTGCTATGGAAAGGACAGCGTGTCACGAGGGACCGAGCAGCATGGTGCCGCATTGTTTCAAAGCCTGGATGAGTCACGGAAGACAAATCAGAGTTGGTGGCATTTGAGAAGGCTCATCCATTGCAATAGGGCAGCACTGTTAAATCAACAGTGGAATTATAATGTGTTCCCATGATGCCTGTTTTAGCAGGTTAGACAAGGAATTCATTAAGTCATGAGCTAACCTAATTATCTGGGAGACTCTACAGTTACAGGTTATGATTGTAATTTGTTTTCCAAGAAGAAATATACCTTTTCCTCTGCTGTCAGCCCCCATCCTGAAAATGATGAAGTTGAAATCCTAAAAACATATTAATAGCAGTGACTACGCAATTTGAGTGCAGCATCACTGTGACTATTTCAAGTAATTTAAATATGACTCACCAAAGAAATTCAAAAGCTCATACATCATCAAAAGTGCACACAGCAAATTTTGTTCTTCTCCAGTCATGGCTGAATTACTTCTCTTCTACATTGTCATTCTTTGGTGAGATTCCATGCTACAATTATTTAGTTTAAATGAAGTGCTTGACATTGTGTAGATTTAGATTCATTCAGGTTTGACCACATTTCAAAATGAAGCTTCACAATAGAATTCAGTTTTCTCTGAGTAGCTTCCTTTGATTTTTTTTTTTCTGTCTGAACTGATAAAAACAAAATTATACAAGATTGCTCATATGTCTGAAAATGCATTCATTTTGTTTTTGACATCTCACACGTGTCCTGTATGTGAATGTCAAGTGTATGCAGGTGACAGACTCAAAGCATAATCCATTTTTCTCACCGCTCCCCTTTTCTCTCAATTTCTACCTCTGTCTCTCTTTGTGTCTCGCTCCGACCGCTGTTACTCACACTGCCAACATGAGATAGCCATGTCTGTGTGTGTCCAGTGCAATGTGTCACGGGTGATAATCTGTGATGTAGGCGTCACGTGCCGGCAGTTTTAGGGTTCCACGAGAAGCTGCTTATTATTGTTATCGTTTTTAGGCACCATCATTATCAGCTGGAGCAGACGCGACGGATCCCTCTGCATCATTGTTCCCTCCAAAACCCCTAAAGCCATCTCTGCCAGAGCTATCCACAACGTAACCAACAAAGGAGGGAAGAGAACACGTTGAGAATCACACTGGCACTCTTTCAACGTCACTCCCCTCATCCATCCTCTCATCCACGGCCTACTCCCCACCCCCTTGGTGTACCCTCTGCACTCTGTCTCCCCTTTTTTGCCACTCTATCAAATGTTGCCTTCTTTTGTCTCATCCACTCTGTCTTGTTCCATCGCACTCCATCGTTGGCTGTGACACTCTCTGCCCTCGTCCGCTCTCTCTGGCCGCCATTATCTAAACCTCATCTTTCCTTCAATTCTCCTCACTCATAGTCTGGGAAAATTCGCAACCTACACACACTGATAAACGCACACACATGGTGACACTGTGCGTGCAAATACTCCCACCCCTCCCAAAGCCTTCACCACCACCTTCTACTCTCTCCAAACCCCTACCCCCCCACTCTAATCCTAATCACACCACCACCACCGTCATCAGCCCTTATCTCACTCCACCAAATCTGCTGTGACTCAAAACAATTTCCTCTCATTTGCAATTTTACTGCCCACCCCCGCCTCCTACACCTCCATCAACCCACCTACCCCCTCCAATAAACCTTCTCCACCTTCTGAATACCCCATCACTACCCATCCAGAGAAAACCCCACCCAAACGTACATGCACATGCACACAAACACATATACAAATGCACTCACGTACACACACTTTTGAGCAGTCGCCATTAAGAATGACGGCTCATCGTGTGTAAGCAGTGAATTGCCACTGTCATCCAGTGGAGCCCGAGAAGAACTGCAGTGTGACGTCACGGCGGACGCCGGCCCCGCTGGTTGGTGGAACATATTTACGTGTGTGTGTGATTCTGTGCGTGTGGTTGGGATGGGGGAGCCAAATGAATACAATTTGGTGGGTGGGTGGACCCGGTGAGCTTTGCTGCATCACTGAACCAGGAAAATGAATGAGAACCTACACTAGGTGTCACCCCCTTGTTCCCCTGTTGGCCTCAGCTAAATTTCCTTTCTCTTTACTGTTCATCTCTTCTCCTTTGGGCCCTGGATGTAAAGAAAAAACAAGAAAAAAAATATACATACATACTGCAAAGTATGTTCAACTGTATGTTGCAAAGCTGCTTGACAGTGCTTAATGGCTTGACTTGAGCTGAAGGAAAAATGAGTGTTTATATTGTTTGATTAAATGATCAAAAATCCATTCAAAGTTCAGTGAAGCAGCCTGATATGCCAGACATTTTGAGAGTTTGAATTTCAACAGGAGCAAAACAGCACCACCCGATGGGAGGTTCTCATAGCGACAAAGAGAGACAGAAACACATCACTGAGGGATTACTAAGGCAGGAAGAGTACAACATGATGAGGTGTCAGGATACAAGCGTGTGTGTTGTTTAACAGTGACAGACTCAGTGATTTATCTCAGCAATGAGTCTGTCTCACAGAGAGAAACATGACGCCAGCTGTTTTTATATCTCTACAGTCAGGAAATAGTTTGACATCCAACAGTAAACGAGGGGGCTGTAGAAGACTAATAACTAATGTCATTATTGGATTAAAATATTGACGCATTAATGCTGTAGCTGGTGAAGATGGCCTTGGTTACATAGGACTGAATATGTTATTTAAACTTTATACAGAACTAGAAACTGGAAGCTAGAGCTGAAAGTAAAGTTTCATCATCCTCAAATATTAAAACTAAAGGAAACAGTTGTTAAGGAAAAATTGTTAATTTGCAGCTAAATGCTTTTGTGTACTTTTGTTTCTTTACTTTCTTTACCTTACAGTAACAATAGGTCACATGACTGTGTAACGTAAATGTGGTCACCAAATCCACAGCATTCTTGCCCCATTCCCATCAGTTCCACCCATGCTTTCAACATTTTCCAAGTTATTGTTTTGGTTTTTAACTTTGATTTTGAAATACTGTTGAATATTGTTGGGGAAATTGTTTAGGTAGCTGCCACTCAAGGTCTCACATGGGGGTTCAGTGTCTTTTCCAAAGACACTAGTAAAAAGCTGGGAATTGAACAACCCACTCTATCAATTGATCTATAGCCTCCTGATCATGTGTGCATTTTATGATCCACAGAAAAACTGTGGCAACATCAAAACTTGTTTGATGTTGCCACATGATATTGTCATGTTTTCCTGTGGTAAGAAAGCAGTGACTCTTAGAAGATATTTGACAAGCAAACTTTAATCACTCAATGAAGAACTTTTCTCTGGTGTTATAAACGGCCACTGTCATAACTTCCAGCTACCATCAATGCTCTGTTAAGGTTGGGTTGTGTGTTTAATGATAGATATGTGTATTTATTCTTTGGCCGAAAAGAGCGAAGATGTGTGACACTGCAAAGAAGCTGGCAGAAAAACAACCAGCTTCGTTTTGTCACTACACCTTCCTTTAGGAATGGAAGACTGCACAGCTTGTTGGCAGGTTGGGGTGGAGAGATCTGACTTGTTGCAGTGCTCCAGCATCCTGCTTACTGTATATCTACGCTCACAGACCAAGAACTTTGAACAAGCTTTGCCGACATTGCCTTGGTTATTGATTATTACACAGGCAATTGGTTATTGATTACTCCCTGCCTTCTAGCCTCTGTTTCAAGGGAATTGCGCTGGGTATACATTATTCAGTTTGGGATTGAGATCTGTTTTCTGCCAAATCTCATTTCAGTATGGAAGATTTAGTTACACAAAAACACGTGTAAGGGAGTAAATGGACACTGCTAAACAGACAAATCAACTTCTATTGCTGCGTCCAGTGTTGACTCATGCTGCAGATGCTGCCTGAAAAAGCATCGAGCTCTGGAGACCTGTGGACTGCAAGAATGAAACAGTTCAGTTTTTAAAACTGGTGGGACCTGCGGTAAGATGGAGTTTAGATGTTGACAACTGATGCAACTAATTTTACTCTATTTACAAAGCTAGTGGTACTAAATCTGCACTGATATTTATGTATCATATTAAACATAGCAACATCTGTCTTGTTGAGGCTTGTATATTTTTAAAACCAGCTATCATTTAGAGGTGGTTCTAACAAATTGTGTGATCCTTTAAACCAACTAGCTGCACAAGGGATAAATTAGGCGAGCTACTTATTTTCAGTTTTATGATTTTAATGTTTTTAATTAATTTATGTTACTTTGTACAAATCTGTTTTTGCAAAACAAGAGGGGTGAATACCTTTATAGGTATAGGTATATTATATATAGGTAGGTTACACTAAAACAGATTACACTCTCTTGCTGACCTAAATAAATGTCTTACATACATCACTAGTAAGAAAGATTTCTATGATTACTCATTACTCAGCATTTAAAAATGTCCTAGGATAAGTTCCAAGTTGTAGACATACACTACCAGGCAAAAGTTTGGACACACATGGAAATGACCATGTTTGTGAAAGAAAAGCAGATTTTATAACATCACATTGATCAGAAA
>JAUMHL010000006.1:10354198-10371324 GCA_032362345.1 Sandelia bainsii | reverse complement strand
AGTCTGGGTATCCCTGCTGAAGCTGCTGCCCCTGCGACCCGACCTCGGATAAGCGGATGAAGATGGATGGATGGATGAACTTACCGTAAAATAACATTTGGTATTATACCGTAATTTAACATTAACTGTTTGGCAACTTTGCTGCCAGACTTTTTACCGTTTTTTTACGATTTTTTTTTTAGCAGCCATAATTGAGTGGTAAAGCATGTAGAGGTGATACTCTGCTCAAAGTTAGTTTCCTCTGCTGAGCTGTTCTTAATTATTAATCCCATTTTGCTGGATGTTTTGCTGACAGACAAAGCACAGAGGTCACCAAGCGAACTCTTCCCACTTCTAAACCAGTGCAACACAGTCATACAATAGCACAAACTGACATCATAAACCCTTTTTCTGTCTGCATAAAGGCTCTCCCAGCTGTATGTTGCCATCTTTATATTGGTTTTGCCTTTGAGTTCAGATTCCTCCACAGTTTTACAGTATGTTTTTTGTATCTACTTCCCTCTATGCAGTATTGAATGGTTCTTGTGTTGCATTATTGATCTAATTAACTATTCATCGCCTTGTGTTGGCTTCTGCAGATTGCATTCATGTAGCTGCTGCAGAGGACGTATCTTCAGAAGCAGGTGCATTTCATGGCTGAAAGAACATTGGTGTAAAAGCAAATAATGACAGAAAAGTTTATGAGTAACAAGATTTTGTGCCTGTGTTAAAAAAGAAACCTGTACTATGAGAAAGTAACACACAGCATGTGTTGAAGCTCTGTGTGTTTATTAAATAGCTAGATTTTGGCACAAAGGGCATAATTTGGCTACTTGTGATATCTGGAGCTGTGGAAAATGTCAATCTCCCTCAGTTGTCTAAAACTACTGTGGGTCACATGAGTACATACCCATAATAATGAACTCTAAACTGTAATAATTTATAAACTTCTCAGGGTAAGATATAGAACACTTTAAAACCTAGAATATGATGAGGACTTTCAAGAAAAAAAATCTATTTTGTAGTTAAAAGGTTGCAGCCTTGGAAAATATCGACTTAATGTGATTAAGTTGCAAGGTTAATGCCTTTTATTGTCTTCACATAAACCTTATCCTACCTTAATGCATTTTTGCGCAGGAGGACTTTGGAGGACTGTGCATTTTGGCCTCCATCACTGACACAGAGAGCATATTTTGGAGGGAAGAAAATCTAAAACTGTGTGAACTATTTGCTTGAAAGCAAATATACATATTTCTCAAAATGTCAAACCATAACTTTACTGGACCTACAGAGAAATGCCATGTACAGTATGTACATGTTGCAGAAAATCGTACTTGTTTAATTGTTTGCTTAAACACAGGTGAATTTATTTATGAGCAATCTATAACTATGAAGCCTGAGCTAACTACTTATCTGTTCCTGCACAGAGTGAACAGGTGGTTGATTTGCTCAGTTTGATGATGTCTTCGCCCAGTGTGAGCACACAGACCTTTCATTATCATCAGCTTTGGTGACACAGATCAAAGGAAACAAAAATATACCAAAGAAAAGAGCAGCTTTTCTGTCTATGATGATGAAAGCACACATCACATAAATATGCTGTAGCCTAAATATAACATTTAATCATCCTATTTCTAATTGTGGTATCTATTGAGACTATATATTGCACAATAAGACATATATTTTGACAGTGTCTTGACTGGAGACCCTGTTATGCAACATGTTTCTGTATAAAGGAAACATAATTATACAGTTTTACACTGCAGCTTTTACACGGCTTCATTTAAGCCCTGTTTTTTATGGCATTCCCAAATTATGACTAATGTTTCAACTGCAAGTGATTGGGTTTGAATTAGTAAACAGATTTAAGCTAAAACAAATTGACATGAAATACTAAAACTACTATTGTAAAATATTTGTAACACAATTTGTAAAACTATTCTTTGTATAAAGTACTCACAGGAAATAAAATCTTATAATAATCAAACTGCATCTGAACAAATTCACCTCATTAAGAAGCTCTTTAGACACTGTGCTCCTAATCACTTAACACCCAAATGACCATTGTAGTATTATTTTGCTATTGATTATAGGATTTGCATGTGTCCCTATTTAGCAAATGTTACCACTATACTGGTGAATAAAAACATCTGTCATATCAAAGACAGAGTTTTGTCTTGTGGTACACACGTGATCCAATGATGGGTACTAGTCTAATATGAGCTGTCCGATGAACAGCTTGTTGATGTAGACTGCCTACGGTGGCCCCTAGAGACAAAGCATGTACAAATATGAAAGCACAAACAAAAAGAAAACGCACTGCAAATCACAAAACACATACAAAAATGAAACGCGATGAACTTATGTGGCCCAGTGGCTACACAGACCAGGAAGTACCAAGGACCAGTTTTGAAAGGAGTAGTAAGCAAGCCCCTGCAATACATCCATGGCTGAATGGAAAATAAACATTTACAATAATAATACACTATGAATGTTACCATTTATTTCTGAGTTTTGATCTTCTCATCTAACTGTATACCAGAAAGTGACTAAGTACATTTCTCAAAAATGTCAAACTGTTGCTTTTGAGCCTGTTCCCTTTTATGCTTCTATTAAAATAATACTGTCACTTACCTATGTATACATTAGAGGAAATAAGAGGCCAACTAGTCTAGTCATATTTAGTAAGGTGTATTCATTTCAGCTTGCGCTTACTTCAAAAGAGCTTCACTAGAGATATATATATAAAAGACTCCACTGTGGCCTGTGCAACAGATTGATGTTTGCTCCAGTCACATAAAACTTGCATATTAATTCATTATTACGCAACATGTAAATCAGCCTTGATTCCTACATGGTTACGTTGTCATCTAAGCTCCAATCTGGCTCATCAGTGGAGACACTGCCACAGACTCCTCACAGAGACTGTAATCTCGCCCTGCTCACCTCCAGAGACTGCAATCAGTAACATGCTGTGGTATCATTAACAAGTGACTGTTTAAAGTCAGAATGGTTAGACTAGAACTTGTGATACAGTAGCTTATGAATCTCATATTAACTTCTTGATTGTGTCACCATGCAGTAAAGTAATGTAGTTGGAACTTAAATTATGACTGCCGTTCATAATATTGTATTTTATTCAGCAATTAGTCGTGGGCTGCTGGCTACTGCATGTGCGTTCCTTGCAGACTGACGGGTGGAGCTGTAAGTCATGGTAGATGAGTGGATAGGTCATGGTGGCTGTGCCTCAGTAGGCTGAGTAGGCCATCCACTAATTATAGAGTTGGTGATTTGATCCCTTGCTTTTCCTGTCCTAATTTCCCAAGAGACAAATAAAATATGATATGATATAATATAATATGTTAATATTGAGCAATGAGAGTACTTATCTTTGGCAGAGTTGTGGTCATTGCTGCAGAAATTAGTAGTTGTGTTTACCTGAGCCATCATCTAGAAATACATGTTTTGTGTGTGTTTATTAGTTGTGTGTTATTTTTTTGGTGTTACCTTTCTTAATATTTTGTGGCAACTTTATGTTATAATATGGACTACTAGTATTACTCCACTACTACTTCTACTGTATGTCAATGTATGTATGTATGTGATGTAACAGAAATCAGTGATTACCTCCTAGATTACTTTTAACAAATCACTGAACTACAGAGGTAGTATTGATTTCAGGCACTGACATAGCCATTTCACTTCAAATGCTATATTGAAGGACAGAAGCTGTGTATACCCATAAGCCTGAATAGCTGAATAATTATTTTATCAGAAATCAGTGATTAAACAAGACCTGTTTCCATCATGTTTAATTAATAAACGTTACCCAAGCCTACCTTTCTCAAGTCATAATAAATCTCAGTGGCATTTATTTGCCTTAGTGAGGTTTATGAATTTGGCATTTTGGTGTTTGTATAGCTATATCTAATGTGTGTCTGGCAAAGTGGGAATTTTCAATGATGACCGTGAGTATGGCAGCTGTTAAAGGAGTTGACACAAACAGCAGGACCTCAGTAAGTGGTGGTTTAATTTTTCATTCCATTTTTAATAATCGGCACAGCTTGCATAATTTTTTTTAACTGCACATTTACAAGAACCTAGAAAATAAAAGTTAAGACTTAATGCAAATTTCCTAAGGTAATGCATTTTGGTTTTTGGTATTCACTATACCTGATGCTGATGCTGCTAAACACATAACATAGCGCACTCACTGGCAGTTGTATCTGCAACCACAACACACTTTAGCCTATGTGCCCACATACAAAAAGTAAAATAAATGTCAATGACAAATTGTTTAACAAACTATGCAGAAGCAGGTCTGTGCAGGACTCACTCCCAGTCTGGGTCAAACATTGTCAGTTGCAGCACTTTGTTCTGAAGAATGCTCTGCTGTTCCTATGGTAGTGCATAGGTCTCTGAACACCCCTCAACAGAGAGTGCGTGGTTACATGGACATGTAAGAAGGGAATGTGACATGCTCCGAAAACCACTCATTTCTAGATCCCATGCTAGAGGCTGGGTGGGAAGTGGCCTGTGAGGGATAATATTTGACTTTTAACCAAATTAAGTCAAAGTCCATTTTAGGACTCCAGAGACCCAATTTTACCTGCTAAAATGTGCATTTTAAACATGAGAAAATGAAAGATCAGTCAGTAAGACAAGAATTGGTTAAAAATTCAAAAGCTATCAGTAGAAAAACACCTGTTCCTTGATGTCCATGTGGCCACTTAAAAAGGGATTTGTAATGTTTGTAATGAGTAAGGTGTGTATCTCAGGCTGAGTAGGTTAAGTATAAAACATCTTTATAACAGCACCGTTATTCATCATCCCAGTCTCAGTCTCTTTCAATACTCCTGGATTTGCTTAATAGTGCAGCATCTTTTAGCCCATGTCAACCTATAGTTCTACAAAATAACACCCAGGCTTATGAGAAAATGTGCAACTATAAAGGAATTTAACACTTAAATAAATTTGTGAGGACTGTGTTCAGTCACTAGGTGTCTACATTCAGTGGTCAAAGATAGTTCACAGGTTTGAGACATTGGCCCAGTTCAGGGTAAAGTTGTTGGCACTGCGCTGTATAGAGGGCTCTGGCGCAGGGAAGGCGATGTGGATAGTGACTCCTATGGCCAGAATAAGAACTAAAACCAAGAAGGTTAGTCCCCGACGTAAGATCAGCTGAGTGACAGAAAGCAGCGCTTGAGGTTTGGTGTTTGATGTATTTTTGCTTTGCTCAGCATCCCCCTCAGTCCCTCCTGCATTTGTGTTGTTGCTTTTCACCTCCTGATCCTGTGTGTTGACTGGACAGTAGCCTTCTGCTTTAGCAGGTTCTTCACTGTCCAACTGGGCCGTCAGTGGGAAAACTTGCTCCTGTTAATTAATTTGTGAGCAGTTCAAGTGTGATAAAAGACAAAAATGGTCAAAGAGATGCTGGTACACAGCATATACTGTACATATCCACTTACTGTACTGGGACAGTCAGAGACATCGGGCACCATTGCTTCATTCAGCATTATACTAGCAGGACGTTTTGGTAACACCAACACTTTTTTTCCGGCTCGCATTTGAGCCTAAAAGCAAAGATTGAAATTCACGAGACACATAAAATATATATAATAGCATATAATACTAAAAACAATAACAATTCTTAATAATTAATCATTCTCAATCCTTTTTGTAGTGGTTACACCATGTAAGATAAGAGCATCATACCTTGTGTGTGACTTTTTTCCAGTCGAGCTTGAAGATTAGAGCGAGGAAGAAACCAGTCTCAAGTAAAACACATATGAGAAGACCCAGCCACAACCCTGACAGGAGGAAACAAACACACACATTGGAGGGTATTCACTTCATACATACTTGTAATAAAATTGTTTGGCAAGAAAAACTAATAAACCAAAATGTTTGCCCTGATGATGGCACTAGAAGAAAACTACAAGTGGTCATCCTGATGGGAACACGTGTTCCCATGTGAACATCTGAACATGTGTTCCCATCAGCATGACCACCACTACTGTACCATCACATAGAGCATGTGTGCCAAACATGCAGATTCCTGCAAATGTTATTTACATATAAGAGTATCATCTGTCATGTTACTAGCATGGCTAAAAGAAGAAGAAGGTTTGCTATATGCAAGAAGCATTACTCACTGAAGTACACTGAACTGTACATATTGCACATCTGCAATATTATTATACTTTGAGCTACTTCAGAAGCCCTTATAATCCCTTACTATCAGAAACTCTAACAATTCACTCCGCCCTAGAGTCATGTCAAAATTATTTCCTGAGAGCTTCTCAATTACCTATTTTTGTTGCAGTGTTCTTCATGGGCCACCAAAGTAAATATAGATACAAGCAAGAAGATACACAGCACACAAGGTCACAGTGTGTGTGTGTGTGTGTGTGTGTGTGTGTGTGTGTGTGTGTGTGTGTGTGTGTGTGTGTGTGTGTGTGTGTGTGTGGAGTGTGCCTGCGTATTTATCAATATGCACAGTTTGAGTGGGCAGCAAAGAGCTCAACTCTGGCAGGGGGTAAATGGCAGGCAGCGGGGAAGGAAATTAAGGAATGGCCGGTGCAGCAGGACCCAGTGGGTTATTAGTAGGCTTCGCTAATGAACCTGGCATTAAATATAGACACACTATCTCATTTTCAACTTCTGCTGGCATACTAAGGTTTGGCATACTCTTTGGACAATAGAGGAAATATTTAGAATTAAACCAAAGTCTGGTATTATACAAGTAATTGGAGGAAACTTTCTCATCACTGACAGTTGCTGAATTTATGATGTTAGTGTGAAGACTCACAAACCATACTACAACTAAAAAATGTGTCCACCAGGTTAGGGTGCCACTATGCACTTTAAATTAGCAGAAATGTTTACGTTGACTTTCCTATGGGTTGCAAAAAAGTTTTAATAGATTTCAAGTAATAGTATTAGTATAGTACTATTACTATAGTAATAGTAATAGTTTTCAAGATTCAACAAGATTGGTTCCAATGAGCATCACTGCATTTGTAATGGATTTAGAACTAGCATAACAGTGATTGTAGACAAAACAAGTTCTTTCATTACACAGTGAATCATTTTAGACCTAATATTGAGATCCTGAGTTGAAAAAAACTGGTGTAAAATCACAGGAATACCAGACGCACTGCAATTTATAGCTTCATGCAGCAATAGAATGGGATGAAAGGTATTACCTAAAATTCTGAGTTTAGCAGCAAACATCAGTGCTATTCCTACTGGCAGACCAATGCAGTAGTAACACACCAGGTTGGACAAAGCAGCAATTTTCTGCATCCCAGATCCGACAAGAATCCCTGAGCAGACGCACTGAACACGCACACACAGATTGAAACAAAGGAAAAAAAGACATTTTGTCAGCAAAACAGTCAAACTACAATTTGAAACTAGAGCTCATTGTAAAACTAGACAAGAATATTTGTTTATTATGTTTATATTTGTCTTCTGTCATAACATACCAGGAGTGCATCAAAGAATTGTACAAATGTGTAGACTGTGAGGCTCTCTGAGACGATCTCCACAATGTTCCTGCAGACAGATGAAGATCATGAGAAACAGTGCTGTCCTCACAGTGGTGAGGAATGAGCGTGTGATAGTGTGAAACTCACTCGTCAGAGGTAAATATGCGGCCAACAACAGACTTACAACCAGCAATGACAATACCCTGGAGTACAGCAAGCGCTCCTGTGTGGAAGACAGTACATAAGGGATACTGATAGCTGAAAGTTGTATGAATAATTGCAATACATGATTTTTATCCCCATTTAAACATCAATCTTGACCTGGCCTCAACAACACTGGTTTCTACACTATTCTATTATTATTATATTATTAGAAAATTAACTAACCAGTCAGAGATAAGACATCTTAGTATTAGTATATGTGTCTTCATACCTGATAGAACAAGTGCTACTTTGCAGGTAACTATGGCCCTGGTGGGGTTCCCAGCCCCCAGAGCATTCCCAACACGAACACAGGTGGCTGCATGGATACCTAGAGGGAACTGCAAGGATCTCATATTAATTTTTGGTGTCTGTTATAATAAGATACGTTACTGAGTTAAAGGAATAGGAAAATACACTGATTCACTTTCTTTGTGAGAGTTAGTTGTCACTGTCTGTGACATGGAGCTGCAGCCAAAAGGCAACTAGCGTAGTTTAGCATAGAGAGATTGGGGCACATACAAACAGCCTGTTAGTGGAGTTGGTTGCTACAACTATTACTTGATGATAATCAGTAGCCTGTGTCTATCAGCCCAGAACTTCAGTCTCCAGCTATTGTCACAGTGTCAAGTCACTGCATCTGGTCACTGTTCACCAAGAAATTGTTACACTTTGTCTACCAATTAAAACGAACAAGATACAATATGTTAATTAGTGAACTCTATAGGTGTTGGTAGGTGTATTTTTTAAATGTGCTTCCAGTCTTTATGCTAAGCTAAGCTAATCACTTCCTACATCTGTAAACATTCATAGCACACATGGGAGTATATAGATCTTCAAGTGCATAAATGGGTGGTTCATACCATGTATGTTATGGCTCCTATTTCCAGAAGCACATGCTGAGCAGCAAGATCCACCTCGCCAAGTACACCTGATAAAGGTCAGATTCAGAAATTAGCAAAGACTTGTAGAAATGTTTGACCAAGCACAGTCAGGAAATTGCACCCAGTGTGCTGCTGGTTTATGAATCTGATGTCTCATATTTTATTTTATCACTCTCTTAAGTTTCAAGTAATCACATACTTCTGGTGGAGAAGTATGCATATCTCTGACCAGAATTGTTCTTGAGCAAACAAGGCAAATTTATGGTGTCACAGTCACTGCAGATGGGGGAGGCCCAGCCTCACATTTTTATTTAGGCCAAAACTAAAGCTATAATTGTGTTTCTATACATATTTTGTATTTATTTCTTACACAGCTAGTTGCAAACAATCCTGTACAATGCCTCTCTAACTTTATTTAAAAAAGAACATTAAAAAAAGAAAAATAAACAAATATTTAAGACACTGAAGTACTATTTGGAGAGCAATCACTTGTCCATTTGGTTGTACTGAACATAATATGCATGAATATATTTTCTCTATTAGTTTTAAAGTGAATATGTATAGAAGAGTATCTTATCAAATGTCAAGTATCAAATTATTTTAATAGTATTTGTAAAAAAAAAAATTAATTAAATAAAATCCCTGACAAATGTTTGACACCAGAAGTCTCCAAACTCAGAGTTCCTCTGAAACTGAACTGAACTGAAATTAGAAACACAAGTAAGTAACACTCCAGCACTAACCAGCAAGGAACCCTCCAAACTCCCAGATCCACCATTCAAAGCAGATCATGAAGGCACTGGGAATAGCCAGCTTCATATAGGAGCCCCATTCCTGCAAACAGTCAGTGGACCAGCCTGCATAAAATTTCACAAAGAATCATACTCAGTTTGACTTATAGCGGATGACAAGTTACTGAAGACTGAGAACTGCTTGCATCCATCACTCACCTTTTGACCCTGATGAGTAGCAGAAACACAGATGCAGCCGTTTAATATTTGATATTCACATTTGTGTGCATAACTCACCTCCCCATGTCTCCTGGTGAAGCTTCTTCCATCTGATGAAGCCAAACAACAGCAGGCAGATGGTGACCTGAGAGAGGCTGTTGGCGATTGCTGATCCACTACAAATGCACACAACAGAACATTTTTACACAGTATATAGGAGGGATGTCTTTTGACAACCTTTCAGTAACTGTGGCTCCATCACTTTTAATAGACAAAGATAGGGAAGGACCGCACACTGAGGAGTCAGAGGAGGTCGGCATCGAGACATTAGAGTGATGTGAGCATTCTTGACGGCTATGTGTGAGAATGAGCCTTGAAATCAGCAGGAGTCCATGCAAGGGGAGGGTCAGACCTGACCTGACCACAGAGATCTGATTGGTTAAGTCGGCTTAAAGTCAAATGTTTGTGCAGCTGGACAATGATCAACTCCTGCCAGGGCTCTCTCTTCTCTCCCTACTCTACGTGGCCTCCCAGTCTAAAAAATTGTACCAAGATAACAAACATTAGTTTTCAATAATAAATCATTCTTATTAGAAAGATTACAATGCATAAAGAGCTCCCTGGTTTCTTTTCTTCTTCTTTCTATAAACTCCTGCATATTCATCAGCCTGGACCCTCTCCTATTTGGATAAAAGTCAGTGAAGTGATTAGCAGAGACCTCTGGTTTGAATACTTCATAGGCTTTACTGGTATATTTTATTAATCATGGCACCTCAAGCCTATCAAGCCACACAATATCAACCAACAATGGAAAGGAAAGGAGAAGCAGCATGACATACTTACACGACACCCAGCTTGAAGCTGAAGATTAAGACATAATTGAACCCCAAGTTTAAAATGTTTGCTGCTGCTGCTGTGTACATCTGAGGCAGAATTATCCCCTGACAGAGAAAAAGACACATATTAAACTACGTTATAGACCAACAATCTAAACGATCATCAGAATGCTAATATACAATGACAACACTAAAATGCTGATGTTTAGCAGGTATACTGTAAGTTTACTTTGGTTTTTCATTTTAGTTTAGCATGTTAATATGCTAATAATTGTGAATTAACAATAAACAGAGAGAACAGCTGAGACTGAAGAGGCTGAACATAATTAGACCTGCAAGAATTAAGTCATTAACAGAGTTGGTGGTGTATTTAACCACTTGTATGGAACACTACATTTTGATCATTTCAGTAAACTTCATAAACTTTCATTTACTGATAAAATATCTTACATTTAATTTTATTTATTGTTTTTGCTTTGTTACAGCTGGAGTGCCCCCCTTTTCTGAATTTGCTTCAGGAAAAGGCATAAGCGTGGTGTAGCAGTGAAGTGTACAGAACACATATGTTTCCCTCATAAACTTACCTGGTTTTGTAGATAGGCAACTTGCAGCTGATGCAGGAACATGGCCTGTAACACAGGAAGACAGAGTGAGTATTTTACGAAACAGAAATGGCAGAGGTACTAGCAAGGGTTTGATCAAAATAAGGTAATTTAGCTGTCAGTACCCTATGATCCTATTTCATACAACACAAAGGGCAAGGAGAGAACTGGATGGAGGATTGTTTCTTCACAGACAATAACACAGCTAGCCCTGTTGGAAAATTTTATTAAAGATTTGTCTGCTATTATTTTGTACTTCTGCATTTAGCTTGTATTTCTAAAGACTCCAAGCATAATCAAAAAAGGCAATTAAAAGTCTTTTTAAATTCTGGTTATTGTTTAATTTAAATGACTGAAGACTCAAGCAAAACTTAATCAGATTATTCACAGTGATCATGTGCTTGTAAACACATTGCATGGTTTGAAGACAAGACCAGGGAGCACTTCATCCTAACAAATCAAAATATTAGCTAAAAGAATAGATACCTGTGCAAATGTCTCTTTGAGACAAAGACATCCCCACAAATTTGTTTCCTTGCCTTTTCTTTCTTGTCACTGCCTCATTCTCTTAAGAATTGCTTGCATCTAAATTCAATTTGCATTTCTTTGTTTTTAATAAAAAGCTTATATTACTGTGTTTCTTAATGTGCTAATTCTTTTAATAATATTCAGTTAACTGCAGAATATTGTATCATACTGCATGTATTAAATAAGGCAGTAAAAAGTCCCCCAGGAGCACACACATATTTTTTTTCAGATCCTGCTGAGTGTTTGAGTTCAGTGCACTCACTGGAACAGCTGGTAGAAATACCATCACGTAGAGCTGGGCAATTCTAAAGAAGAGGAGATGGAGTAATCTTAATTCAGTAAAGCAAACACATACACAATAACTCACTTTCTCAACAGAAATGCTCCTCTTATGCCCCTCTTATTTACCGTACATACAGCGGTTGGCTGAAGGCGTGTGAGAGACTCTGAAGTCAACTGTGAGAAGGTTCCATGGTCTGATGAGACCAGAATTAAGCTCTTTGACCATCAGACTAGATGTTACATAAAGATCCTGGGAAATTAATGTTGTATGAACAGTTTCTTCCAACTCCACCACTGAACCTTGTACCTTCCGTAAAGTAGCTGTCTTGGTGGCCTCTCTCATTGCTCCCCTTCTTGCAAAGTGACTTAGTTTTTGAGGATGGCCTGTTCTAGGCAGAAACATGCATGTGCCACATTTTCTTTAATTTATTAATAATGGATTTAACCATAGTCCAGGGGATATTTAAATCATATTGTACAGGTGTTTCCAAATAAAGTGACCAGTGAGTGTATACCTGTACATAAATGTACATTAATGTATCAGTTTTACCTTGCCACTTCATCCTCCTGCTGCAAGATGAGGAGTAAGTTTTGAGAGTTGATGAGGAGAGCCCAACAAGGCAGGCAAAACAAAAGCAGGATCAGGGAACTCCTTTGCAGAATTACTCCCACACGTTTCATGTTCTTGCTGCCGAATGTCTGAAAAACACAAATGAGAACACAGTTTGATTACATGTGTTCAAACCTTTAGCCTTTTATTCAGCATCAGATAATAGCAAATGGCACAGATGTAGCTCACCTGAGACATTAGTGTGTCACAAGCCACAGCGAGTCCATAGCCTGTTGCAGCTGTCGTCACGTTAATGGTCTGTGTAGTGGAAAATTAAATTGAAAAAAAAACTGCAAGATTCACTTATAAAACATTCCACTTCAAATGTCTCATACTCAGTGTCCTTAGTAACATGTACATTCATGTGATCTCTGGGCCTTCAGCTTTCCTACACCTGTGCTTTCTGAGCAACAAATGTGAAGAATTGATTCCAAATAAAGCAGTTCAGGAACACTTTTTTCATGCACATGTATATGTAGAAGGAAGGGACCTGCCTGGTTTTACCAGCGCTGAGATGTGATGGCCTTAATTTTAGTGGTGACAAGTGAAAAAACTTTTACTGTTACAAATGTTGTGCACACACAGGTTTTATTCTTGACTATCACTATATTTGGTATTTTCATGACTCAGTGCAAACTAGACTGCAGTGAATGGGCTGGATGCTGAGGACATTTTGACTTGCTGATTCTCTCCAGTGTCAACGTGTCCTACTAGTCCATTATGATCTCACAGGTGGATATGTAGGCCCTGCACCAGCACATTTAGGAGTGCTACGGGAAGAGGCTATTTCTGCAATTTTGCCAATAGCAGGTGAGCAAGCTGTATTCTGGGTACTCTTCTACCCAAGAAAACTGAGATATAATACTTTTCCTAGGTCTCATCAGACTTCATGCAGGACTCAAAAGCAGCTGAAATGGTTCAGCCAGGTGACCGACATTAGACTTACCACTTACTTAATTATAGTTTTATTTATAAATATTTTTTCCCCCTTGTCCCTTCAGAAAATTTCCAAGCCATAGTGTTAAGAGGCAATATCAATCTAATCTAATTTGTGCAGGACCTAACCACATTATAGTAAAGAACACTCCAACCATATCAGCAAGGGTTGTAATCTGTACTCTCTCACTTAAATCTTCTAAGATTCAGGCTCTCTGTTAGAAATCAGGCAAACTGCTGTTATATTGTTATATGTTGTCTGTGACAGCTTTCAGTCAGTAACAAGATGGATGGTATATCAAAGCTTGTGTTCATACATTGTACAGAGTGTATCACTCCAGATCAATCCACCATTTAGAACTATGAATATAAATAGTGCCTAGTTAATGACACAACTTTTAATGCCATGATGTAGGGGTTTACAGTGCTGATTCTAAATAGCACACTTTGGCTGCCGCTGTGTTTATTGATCAGGATTAATCTGCTGTATTCAAGCTCTTTTTCCAGAACTAGACATTAACTATGGTGGTCATAAGATTTCAGCTTTGTCAATTTCTTCATATTAATACAGAACATAATTTAAATCCTTAATGTGAAAGTGCAGTTACAACCTTTTCCCACTGGGAATCAACACTCCAGACTGCAGGTTGTTTCAGTTTCAGCCAGTTTCAGCTCACTGATTTGGTGCCATACAGCAGTATTTGGTCCATTTATATACAGTCTATGGTCCATAACGTTCAGTGCAAATTGGTCTCATGATTTCCCCATGGTAACTGTAGGGAAACATTCCTGACAAACATGCTCACATAAGCCAAATTCATGCTGTACAGCCAAAGTAAAGGAGCATGTTTTGAGGGTTCAACATGTAGCAAGCTAAAGAGAGCCAACTATTTTTGCAAACCAAGATGGCCAGTAAAACTGAGCCTGGTGTTGTCAGTGTCAATATATTAGTTATGTGTGACCAAATTACATTCTTGCCATACCTTTTTTTGCCCAACATGTTTTTTTCAAAGATACCTCAGTCTAAATGAAAAAAACTCACCTATATAATAACAACAAAAACGTTTCTAATGAATCTTCATGTTGCTTTGTTGTAAGTCAGCAACTATTCGCTAACAAGTTAGTCAAGGACTTAATATAAGATATATACTGACACCACCCCTGATTGATCAAGCAAACCAACAAGCGGTGACCATGAAATTGGCAGTTATGCATTTACCTAGTCAGTTTCTCATGACTGTTCAAATGTGGTTAGAAATGGAGCATGATTCTGTATTTGGCTCCTTTTAGTAGGTGTTTTCAGTTTGCAGCATTTTTTCTAAATTGCGAATCTGTGTGGTCAAAGTGGTGAAGATGTTTGATTTGTTTGTGTTCTGTCAATTTGCATGTGTTTTTAAGATGGGTGACAAATTAAATTAAATTAAAATTGAAATAAATAAATAAAGCAAATGAATGCATATGACGTGTTTTGGAACAAATAAGTTAATTCCTTCAGTAGTTTGGTTTGGTTTGGTTTGGTTGGTTGGTTTTTCCTTTATCACTTATCTGTATATTTTAATGTACTGTACGTAAAAACTAGGGTGATAATGTTGTATTACATCTGAAGGTATTTTGCCCTATTTTAATGCAGGATTTGTCAGCCTGATCAAAATCAGACAGTCTGGTTTTCTGTGGATAGGTTAGTATTTAAATTTTAATTACATGTTTAATTTAGGAATCTTTGTGCTAAGTCATATCAGTCAGTATATATGTATATCTACTTTGTTTATGTCAGTGCAGGTCATCGCACAACAGCTGTTTGGCATTTTAGTAGTGATTTCAATGTGTCTACTCCTTGTGATGTCATGATGGTAAAGGCTGAGTTTGTTCTGAAGTCTTTGAAGATTTTTTTTTTACCCCTTTGGAATATACTATCAGAGTATTGCTAAGTCCCCTTGGTATTTAGTGAGGAACAGTCACCACATCACACCATGCAGTTACTGAAACCAGCAAACTGGGATATGGAATAGTGGATGACCACTGCTCTCCAAGCATATGCATGGATAAAAGATATTTATTATATGCCTTTTATGAATAGTAAAATAAATGGTAGATGGTCATAGTAATAGCAGGATGAGCAGTAGTACAACTACTAAAGGACATACGCAGATAGAGTTGTAGTGCTAGTAATTATAATCAGTCTATAAGCCACTATGTATAGATCGTACCGCTGAGGCCAGTGCGTATCCAGCAAGTTCTGCATTGCCAATGTGACCACAGAAAATAGTTATAACAAACGGCAGGAGGAAGCTAAGGATCCGAGACAGCAGCTGCAGAAACAAACAGAGAGAATTTACTAGTTTCTTAACATACAATTATTGATCAGGTGAAGCTGATGAAGCAAATCATTTCTATTAACTGGGTTCAGATAGCTTATCTGTACTCGGCAAAGTAATTTTCTCGCTAGACAGCAGTACTGGGAAATCACCAAGCTTACAGGTTTGCACAACCATACAGTATTTCAGGCTTTGCATAGTGTATATATATACAGTACATATATATATATATATATCAGAACTACTAACTGGTTCATTGGTTATAACTTTTGTAAGAAGTGCACTTTCAACAGCTGCTCAGCAACAAAGTAATCCAGTAACCACGTCTATTTGCGTTGTAGCACTTCATGAAAAACGTACCAAACCCCCGTCACCAACACTTCAACTTTCCCCTACTCACCAATGGGCCTGTGAGTTTCAAGACATGGTAGAGTTCTTCTCTGTAGGCCAGTGGTATCCAACGGTTCATGCACGCACACCAAAATAGTTTTGAGCTAACCACTCCTGCTGCCTCCTCTCCCTCAGCCTTTGCCGTTTTGGCAACAGAAACCCCAGCAACGGGACCTGCACCAGGCGAGGTGTGTGCATGTTCAGGGGAACCCAGCTTCTCCATTCAACCACAGAAAAATAAGAGAGAAAGAAGAGAAAAGGGAGAAAAGCTGCAGGACACAGGAGGGAGGGACTGGGAGAGCAGGGGTAAGAGAGGTGGTTAGTCTGGCTTTAGTAATACAACACATGCAATTCTTCAAAGTTATTGATTAAAAAATGTGGTGACGGGGTTAATAAAGAGAGAGAGGCAAGAAAACAGAGCTAGTGACAGAGGGAGTAGAAAAGAACAAAGCCTTTTTTTATTGATACAAGGGTCCAAGCAGAACTGATGCATGTTTCTTGATGGAGATGGAGCAACTACAGTGGGTCTGAGTATATACAGTGAGTGAGTGAGTAGTGTGTGGACTTACGGGGCTTAGTAATCTGATGAGGAATGCCTGTTTGCACGGCGTACACAAGGAGCTCTGATGGCATAAACTCTACAGATTTTAATTACTTATCCAGGAGCCATGCTGTTTGTGTTTGTGTGCACACATATTAGTCACTGCTCTTATCTGCCTCTGAGTGTACTTTGATCACTGACTTTATCCCAGGAGTTGCTTGCTTCATGTACTTAACACATAAATAAATAGTCACATGTGTTCACAAGCCTGCGTTGATGTAGGTTTGCATGCATTTGCAACTACACAGCACTTCAGCACTTTGGTCAGTTTCGGTTGTTTTTAAATGTGCTATACAAATAAGGTTGATTTGATTTGATTTAATACACATATCTTCAACTTATACTGTATGTTAATAGATTACAGATACTGACCTTTAGTCAGTATCTCTAAGTTATGAGAAAGATCATAAACTATTATTACACATTACAGCAGAAGAAGCTTCTTGTGTGTGTGTGTGTGTGTGTGTGTGTGTGTGTGTGTGTGTGTGTGTGTGTGTGTGTGTGTGTGTGTGTGTGTGT
>JAUMHL010000006.1:10324163-10343571 GCA_032362345.1 Sandelia bainsii | reverse complement strand
GTTATAGTGCATTTTAGGTTCATCCTGAAATTTCACCCGAAAGCTGAATATCCCTAACTTTTTGTGAGTAGTGTATTGTTTTCACTGGTAGGACAATCATCTATGAACCCCAGGGTTGGTGGTTCACAAGAATTTCCCCAGAAGGATTAATAAATTATTAAAAATTGTTATCATTATTTATTTTTTTATGCACATTTTCATACACAAAAAGTCAACTCAGTTATCATTGACATTTATAGCAACAACAAAAAGAAAAGAAAAAGAGCACAATTTAATTGCAGTAATGTAGTTTGATACATTTAACTAAAGTAATATATTAAAGTACATTGACAATTATTACTTATTTCTAATTGATATTTGTACTATCTTAAAAATGACAGCAGAGTTCCTGACTCCAGCTTCCATTACTCACGTTCTCTTTATGCTTTCTGCAGTAATTATTGTTTCTCTCTGCAGAACCAGCACAAAGGGACGTTCTGGGGGAGCAATGATGAGAAAGTTGGACCCCAGTGGTAAACTCAGTCGCTCAAATCTCACACATCGAGCCACAAACCTCTCAGACAGAGTTGGAGGATGGGCCCACACAGCTGTGAACACCATTCGCAAACCCAACTGAGCTTCATGCATGTAAAACACAGGATCTCTGTAGCGATGTTTCACATTTAGCATTATTATGGTGTCACTGTTACATTTACATGTAGTGTTGTCATGATAATGGGAAACTGTTGTGTGGCAGATTGTCCTTATTATTTCTGCTGGGTGTAATTAGCACATCCCAGTAATTATTTTGTGTTTACACATCTCAGGTTAGCTAGTTGCAGCTGCCAAAGGGATTTCTGTATTGTGGTGTGGGTACCTGTCATAGCTACTACAACCAAATGTCTTAGTTATGTTTTCAAAATACTAACATTGTAGTTTATGTTCACACTTTCTGCATGGAAACTCTTGTCTAGTTTCTGAAATGTATTTAAGAAGAAATGCTGCACCAACATTGTATCTGTAGAACTAACACTATATGTGCTGTCAGACGGGAGATGTGGTTTTCTCTACTTTATATGTATGCAATAATGTTACTAACACGTGTTATGCCTTTTTTCAAAATGTAATTGCCAAATTGTAATCTGTATTTTTTTTATGAAAGGGGAATTTTTTTGCATAAATATCTTACGAAGTTTTTGAATGGGATTAAAAAAAGTGTTCTTCAGTACTTTCCTTGAAGTAGAGGTCAGTGCTTTTAATAGCCTGTGGATGATTCATGCACCAAGATTGAATACATAAATCATCTGATAATGTGATGGGGAAGGAGTAATGGCTCATTACCTGATGACAGTTTTGATGATGTTATATAGCCATGTCCACCAGGTTATTAGTGTGGGGACTGTTAAGCAAACAGCCTCAAATGAAGCAAAGCTTCCATTTCCCTGCATTGGTTCTTTTTCTACAGTAATGTCTACTTTGAAAAGAAATCCACACTGTAAGCTTTATTATTTTTATATTATACATGATTGCATACTATTATTGTAATCCTCTGGTTTATAACACCATACTTTGTTCTTAACATGACTGTTCATGTCAATCCTGATATTGTAAAGTCACTACATAGTTGCAAATTAAAATGATTAAATATTTTTCTTCAATCTGCATTTACATTTGTGAAGTCAGAGCTACTGCACGTGTAAAAAAGTCTTAAACCTGCTCAGAAATGTTTTCTCAATCTCTAATCACAGTTCAAATATGAATAAATGAAAACATCTTTGTTAAAAAAGTAGATTCTAGATCATGAACAGCATTCAACATAATATTTGACTCATAGAATTTGGCCACACCAAACTGAATACTGCAGTGATAGATTTTAATACAGTTTACTTACACTTTTGCAATAAACCTTAGAATCATACCAATATAAGTGAAATGCAGACAGAAATTTAGTGAAACTGATTTTGTGGAATCATCAAGGCTCCTTTTAGCTTTTTTCCTAGTTTGGCAGGTCCTTTTCTTACTGGTTTGATGTCAGTGTATACACATCATTTGGTCTACAATAGTAGTTAAATACTTAAAGGCTTTATTGATCCCAGAGGGTAAATTCACTTCTCTAGCAGTTACTTACTATAAAGTTTCCATATGCCACTAAAATACATTATTTTGACCATTAAGTATTTACTTGTATGCAGAGGATAGACTCAGTACCCAAATAAAGTACTTGCCTAAAAAAGTAGAAGTACATATAAGTAATATTTTAACATTACAATACCAAATGTAAAAGTACTGATTATGCAGAGTGGTATATATTATATTATTAGATTATAGTTATTAATGCATGTGAAAACATCACTCATGTTGCAGCTGGTAAAGGTGGGACTAAAGTTATGTTGTGCCAAGAGGTTAATGCATAATAATGCATCATTATATATTAGCTGATTATATTTTGTATTTGGAATACACATCTCCACAGTAATACAACTAAAACCGTAAAATAAATGTACTGGAGTAAGAACCTCAGAATAAAAACACACAAAAATGGAAATACTCAAGTAAAGTACCTAAAATTGTACATAAGTACTGTACTTGTGTAAATGCGCTTAGTTGCTTTACATGGTATTGCTGTAAGTGAAAAAACATCTTCCACCACTACTGCAAGTTAACACTTTAGCTTGTAAATTTTATTTTTATATTGTAGTATTACAGCTTTGTTTGTAAGTGACAGATCTTTGTAGTTATTCTACAAATGGTTATGATGAATAGCTAGATGAATTAACAAAGGTACAGGTACCCCCAGTGCTGTGTCATGGTCACAGCAGGTGAACCGACAGTCGCTCTGTTTGTCCCTCGTTGTTATCCGTCTTCAGCTCCACGCCTCGCAGAAATCGCTCCTCCTCCGTCTCTCCGGCTTTGTACCCAGTGCTGAACCCACGCCGCGGCTAACCTCTTCAGGATACCGGGGCTGCTAAACATCACAAAATGGCTTTCCACGTTCCCAAAGCTCCGGGCTTCGCCCAGATGTTGAAGGATGGCGCTAAGGTAAGGCTAAATATGTGTGTTGTAGTAGTTTGGCTTTGAGTGTATGGTTGTGAGCTAGCATGCTAGCTAGCGTTAGCCCCTGAGTTAGCACGTTCATGTGGGAGAGTTCTAGAAGCTGCCAGGCCGCTCGGAGCTGCCGGACCCGGCGCTGTTAGCACCAAATACAAGGCTGGTGTCTGTGTCTGCCACTGTCTCCTGCTACAGTAAAACGTGCCGTATATGTCCGCAGTGTTGTAGCTGCAGAGATAACGGACTGTCGCAAAGCAGTCACACCCGGTTAGCCTTCAGCTAACTGTCAGAGCTGAGGCTTTGATTGTCACCTCAGCTGTGCCTGGCTGCTCATGCTGGTGGTTCCTGTTGTGGGTTGACTAGCTTACATGCTTCAGCACATCTTCAGCTATCTATATAATTGTCCAAGTTGTCGCTTGAGTAGAATATATAGACATACATAGATTATAGGTCATATTCCCATTCGATTTTTAATACATATGTTCAAATATTGTGATATGTTTTGCTTTCTATCAGATCACGTATCAGACAGAATGACATTAACTTTTTGTCTCACACGGGCAGTGGACACTAATGTAATACACCCATTTTGAAAAGTCAAAGCATCTGAGTTATGTTGTTTTTTTGATGCAGCACTATTCAGGGCTTGAGGAGGCAGTCTTTCGTAACATCAGAGCCTGTAAAGAGCTTTCTCAGACCACACGCACTGCCTATGGCCCAAACGGTAAGCACTGTGCTCCAGCAGTAAGATATATTTGTTCTTGATCATGTTTTGTTCTATTACAACGTATCTTGGATAGACTCACCTCTGTAAATCAATACTGTTGCCTTTCAGGTATGAATAAAATGGTCATCAACCACTTGGAGAAGCTGTTTGTTACCAATGATGCTGCAACAATTCTCAGAGAGCTTGAGGTGAGGAAACTTCAGCATTTTGTGAAACACACTTTATACTGAAATGAAGGAATTTAATTGTTTTGTTAAATGTTGTTTTTGTTTTATAGGTGCAGCACCCTGCCGCCAAGATGATTGTTATGGCATCCCACATGCAAGAGCAGGAGGTCGGAGACGGTACTAACTTTGTCCTGGTGTTTGCTGGAGCTCTGCTGGAGCTGGCTGAAGAGCTGCTCAGGATGGGCCTGTCTGTGTCAGAGGTAAACAAATGTAGTCACTGATCATCCTCATTCATGTTGTTCATGTAGATTGTGACGATAAAACAGTAACGCCTACAATATTAGAAATTACTTTATTCTTTACTCAGATTTTGTATACTTTAGCTGATGGGTTACAAATGTGCCTGTCTTCTGAAGGAAGAGCAGTGTATAAAGTAATGCTTTTTTTGAGCTGATGTTGGGCAGCAGTCTGTCTAAATGTGAAGTTTGGCATGCGTCTCAGTGTCCCTGTTCCTCTTTGCCTCAGGTGATTGAAGGCTATGAGAAGGCATGTAAGAAGGCTCAGGAGATCCTGCCAGACTGTGTATGTTCCTCAGCCAAGAACCTTCATGATGTCAATGCGGCCGCGAGTCTGATTCGAACAGCAGTCATGAGTAAACAGTACGGCAACGAAGACTTCCTCGCCAACCTCATTGCACAGGCCTGTGGTGAGTCAGCAGTCCAGACTACTTAAACTAGACTATGGCTTTAAGCTGTTAGAAATAACTGGATTGAAGTATTAACTTTATATTTCTTATCTTTCTTCTGTTCTTTTCCTTGGTTTGTACAACAGTTTCCATCTTCCCAGAGTCTGGCAATTTCAATGTTGATAATGTCAGAGTATGCAAGATTTTGGTAAGTAGCCTTGTGAGTTGATAAAAAAAATTTTAATCAACACTTAATTAATGCTTCTAAGTTAATGTCTGATTGTTTCTCAGGGTTGTGGTGTGACAGCATCCTCTATGCTGCATGGGATGGTTTTTAAGAAGGAGGCAGAGGGAGATGTTACATCTGTTAAAGATGCCAAGATTGCAGTCTTCTCCTGCCCCTTTGACTGCACGGTAACAGAGACCAAGGTAATAAACCAACATCCAACAAGAGCTAAAGTTAACATAATATTTTATGCTGTTACTAACCCTGGTCTCTAGTTTTGGGTCAGTTTGACGTGTGACACATTTCGCATATGCCCAAAAATAATTGGCCATATGATTCAAATCTTTATGAGTCTCCAAAGTGAAGAAACAAAAGAAAAAAGTGTTAATGTAGATTACCAAGAGCACATTTGGATTCTACTTCTTCAGGTTTTCTACAGACGATAAAATATGTTATTGTTGAATATATGGAAATGTATAAAGTTGATGCACTCAAATGGTCATGTGAATGTACGGTGTTAACAATTCTCTTATCTGTCTCGTAGGGCACAGTGTTGATAAATAATGCTCAAGAGCTCATGAACTTCAGTAAGGGAGAAGAGGATTTGATGGAGGCTCAGGTGAAGGCGATCAAGGAGGCTGGTGCCAACGTGGTGGTAACTGGGGGAAAAGTGGCTGACATGGCACTGCACTATGCCAACAAGTACAAGCTCATGGTGGTGAGGTAAGATAAAGATGTTAATAAAATAATTTTTGATTATCAAGTCATCAGACCTGATAAAAGTAACAGAATTGATTAGATTATTTAATTAGTGATATTGCAAGGTCTTTTATCACAATGTACTTCCACACCCTAAATTTTTCCCCGTCAGACTTAATTCCAAGTGGGATCTTAGGAGGTTATGCAAGACTGTGGGAGCTGTAGGACTGCCCAGGATGGTGAGTGGCATCATGTTTTATTCAGATGCAGTTTTAAACCTTGATAAAATGAACTATTGCATCATGTAGGTATAATGAAACTTTTCTGATTTTATAGACTGCTCCAACTCCTGAGGAGATTGGTCACTGTGATAGCGTCTACCTGACAGAGGTGGGGGACACCCAGGTGGTGGTCTTCAAACACGGTAAATCAATCTTTACTCCAGTCTTGTGAGTCTTCATCTTAGACTTGCTTTTTGCACCATATAAGTTTTAGGCTTAATCTATTGTTTGATCTTCATTGTTTTAAACAGAGAAGGAGGATGGTGCCATCTCAACGGTGGTGATCAGAGGCTCCACTGACAACCTGATGGATGACATTGAGAGAGCTGTAGATGATGGAGTCAACACCTTTAAGGTTCTGGTCAGGGTAAGTCAACACAATAAACCACTATAGGATTTTGAAAATTTGGTAATAATAAATATAAGTTAAAGATTTCGCCTGTACTGTTTACAAAAAATAAAAAGTAGGTATGCCACTATTTAGATGTTGAAAAGGAAAATTTGATTATCAACTGATTCTGTGCATGCAGAGTCTTGGTGTTTAAACTGCACCCTTTTATTTTTTCCATTTACTGTTTGACCTGCACAATGGCTACAGTTTCTGTGTCATTCACTGTCTCTAGGACAAACGACTCGTACCTGGAGCAGGAGCCACTGAGATTGAGTTGGCGAAACAGATCACCTCATACGGAGAGGTATGCAGATTTGAGTGTGTTAGCATAAATGAACCAGGTTCAGACCGATGCTTCTCCTCTTAGTTTTGGTCTTTTTGTCTTTACTACATCACTGGCTGATAAATTGCAGGAATGTGACTCCTTGTTTTCCCCTTCTCTGTAGTCCTGCCCAGGTCTGGAGCAGTATGCCATTAAAAAGTTTGCTGAAGCTTTTGAGGCATTGCCACGTGCACTGGCTGAGAACTCTGGTGTGAAGGGGAGTGAGCTCATCTCTAAACTCTACTCCGCGCATCATGAGGGAAACAAAAACATGGGCTTTGACATTGAGGTGTGTATGTGTAATGAGAAAACCTTTATGACTTTGGTCAGCTTCAGAAATGATGTTGAATGTAACTCATATGGCTTTCAAAACTTAACATGCGCAAGGGCCCATTTATAATATGTGTGTGTATTTTGGCATAGTGTTTTGCATTACAGGAATACATGTTTTTGTGTTTGTATCCAATGACTGATGGCACAGATATGATGTTGTCTTTAGGGAGAGGGCCCTGCTGTGAAGGACATGCTTGAAGCTGGTATTCTGGAGCCTTACCTGGTCAAACACTGGGGCATCAAAATGGCCACCAATGCTGCCATCACAGTACTGAGAGTTGATCAGGTGTGTAGAAAAACACTCATGACACTAAAGACTCTAACAACTGCAAAGTTAAATAATTTATGCACAATTACAGATTCACACAGACTGATTAAAGTCTGATTTTATGTTTTTTATTAAATCCTATGAAAATACTGTAACCAACTGTGTTGCTCTAGTTCTCAATACTTCCCAACTCCCATAAAAAAACTGAGAATTGTTTCAGCAAGCAATGGTCATACAGAGGTTCACACAGAGGTTATCAGTGCAATTATTGGACTATTTCCAGATATTGATCAATACACATTTGGAGTAGTTGTTAGAATTAGGACAGCAGCATGCTGTGTCTGGGATGGACTCAAAATGAACTGTACTGCCCCATTTTTATTATAACTATTGATTCGGTTTTAGGATCAGTTTTTCTGTGATTAAACTGAACAATTGTCTTTCATGTCATGAGGATATAAATTTACCGTGAGGATTTTAACTGTAAGTATTTTAAGTGTCATACAAAGACTAAAACATGTGGAACGGACACATGTGTAGCATGTATAGTCTTTATTTAGACGGAGTCTTCAGCTTAGACATTTAAAGATCAATATTTAGGGCACCTATGTTTTATGTTCTGTTGTTCATAATTCTATGTGAAGTTAATGCTTTTGTTAAATCCAGCAGGAGCAGGGTTTTTTGGCATATCGGTATCAGTAGGCTTCAGTTAGTTAATGTTAGTGTGTATATGTACAATCCAGATCATCATGGCTAAAGCTGCAGGGGGACCCAAAGCCCCCAAGCAGAGAGGCCACTGGGACAAGGACGGTTGGGACGAAGAGCCAGATCATTTTGATACTCGCCATTAGAGGGCGCACACACCCCCTCTGTCAGTAGGTCTTGGAATGTGTGTGTGCTTCTGGCTCACACAGATGTACTCACTTGCTCACAGGACACTGAAGTTGTGTAATGTTTGTTTTTGCCTGTCACTACTAACACTGGATGTGAGACAGTCCACGCAGAAACAAATTGTATAGGTGATTTCTTTCAGCCACTTCACAGGTGTGTTAATAATACCCAGCATGTCACTGATACCACACTAAATCACTTGAAGTCTAAACTTGCACACAACAATAACAGTATGATGTGATGGCCTGCTGCATGCACTCAACTCTTTTCTTTACAGTGGACATCCAGAGGCTAGAGCACAATTTAAAAAGTTGCATGTGACATTTTAATGTGAAGAGAGCATGTTACTGACATGTAAGGCTCTGGAGGCTGAAGTGGATTCTCTATCTGAATGTATTATGTATTAATCAGAAGCAAAGCTGGACTCTCTAGATCTTCCTCGGTTACAGTGAAATCTGAGATTATTATGTGTACATTTCTCTGTTTCTTCGTTCTAGCAATGTGAAGAATATTCTTAGACGTGAATAGAATTTGTGTAGTGTTCACAGTGGTTGAAGTGCTCTGATTAGCCTACCGCTGAAATGAACTTTTTAGGGCCATTGTATTTTTGTCTTTAAAGTGTTTATTGCTTGTGCTACATCGTTTTTCCTCCGTAGAACATGTTCTCTTACAGTATACATTAGTCTCATATAGGTACATGTCCTTATGAATATTTAATCATCATAAATGGCCTCCCCTAGAATCTCCACAGATACTACTAGATCTTCTACTTTTACTTTGAAAATATGGTACAAAGTAATTATTTGAAGATAAGTTTAATCAAGGTTAAGTTAAATTGTGCTGTACTCACTAATAGCATGCGTTTCTGAAGCCACATAATATTTGAGTATTTTTGGTTTTTCCCCCACTTCCTACTATCGACACTGACAGGTCTGTCGTCGCACGTCTGCTGTGTGGATCTCAGTTCTTTTGATCTCCAGCTAGAGGAAACTGACTGTACCAACTGCTCTTCTCTTTGCAGATCATCATGGCCAGACCAGCAGGAGGACCCAAACCTCCTCAGGGCAAGAAGGACTTTGATGAGGATGACTGAACCTGATGGTGTCCAGCTGATGCTTCTTTAACTCTGAATGCACCCACACAGATTCATAAACCCTTTTCTACTTGTTTATTTAAAGCTCAACCGTTTGGTTTATTTTGTAGAAATCACCATATTTTGGTTAGCAGAGTAATGTGTATGGATGGCACTGTTTGCTTTTTATGTTATTAGTCCCAAATAAAAGGCACTTGCGCTGTCATGTCTTGGTTTGGATTTTGTTTTTACTTTGTGTCATTCAGCAGTATCCAGTACTTGTAATGCTTTGTGCTGACAGCTTCAGTTGTTATGTCATGACTGTTCAACTCTTGTTATTTGGTCATGGACTTTTAATATTGTTGTTGTGCTGAAATAATTAACTTAGAATGAGGTTGGTGACATTAAAACTCAAAACTAATGTGCATTTTTCATTTCACTTCACTAAGCCTCTGTACCAGTACCATGCTGAGCTCCCTGTTTATACTACAAACATGTTTGTTTCCTTGAGTTTCCTGTTAAGCTCATGTTGAGGCTGCAAGCAATATGCATGGACGGATTTATTTTTAAGAACAAGTATACGTCGATTGAAGGTGTTTTTTAGTTAGTTTTTTTATGCGTGCATTTGTTTGTTTGCGTGATTTTTAGTTTACAGCAATGAAATCCGACATAATAAATGATAACACCATAAAAATGGATACACATTTGTAGAATCGGAAGTCTACAGCAGCAGGGGGAGCTGAACTGAACCAGTCTGATTGGATGGCAAAAGATGTAGGCGGATTTACGCTGACGTTTTCCATACTCCGGATTAACTTGTTTTTATGTCGCCATATCGGTTACATTTTGCATCGGGTAGCCCGAGCAGCCGCGGATTGTTTATTTCAGAGTTAACTTATTCGAGTGTGTTATTCTGAGTACTGTGCACGAGGCTGTGGTGAGGGCGCGCAGCACGATGTGAGAGCGTGGATGAAGAGCAGACGTCGCACTGAGGTTACAGTGCTGATGTCCTGTCACACTGATGGGGGCCGACGGCAGTAAAAACAGGAAGGTGAGTTTGAGCGAAATTCCTGGTTGCTGAGGTGTGACGCATGTAGGGGGGTGGGGGGTTCCCCGTCTCCATGGCGATCATCTGGTGCCCGAAATCACAAGGCACTAATGCTAACTAGTGCTAATCCAGGATGACAGTTTTTCAACAATTTTAGCAATGTCTTAAATAAAAGGTAATGAAATGGCATAGTTAATGATAAATAAGTACTTGATTAATATTACACTAAATAGTATCCTTAAAAATAGTTTCTGTTCCAGAGTATCAAAATATATTATACGCTTTTACTTTGAAGGAAAAACGTTACGCTTCCGGTATTGAAATAATTAGCAATTGAACACCTTAAAACAAGCAATTTCCATATTAAATCCTAATGTTGCCCATCTCTGGTCATTTGTCAGGCGGATGTCCGATTGATGGCAGCTGAGTCACCATAGATGTGTCCCTTAATTTCGCTCAGATGATAATAACATCCTGCATGGTTGATTACACACATCATGCAGCACACAGCATCAGATCTGTTGTGCAGCGCAGGGCCCGGGGCGAAAGGGCTTGTGTGACCGAGTCACTGCAGATTGGATGTAGAACATGCTATTTTCCTCCTGTTAAATGAGAGGAGGAAACTAATCTGCTCCCCACTGAGCTCCAGTGATGCATTTTACAGGGTTTGCACAAGTCACAAAGGCACCATGATGATGTACAATTGTATAACACAACAATTTTACAAGTTAGCCCCCCACAGTTGACTCTATATTAGGTCTTGTGGCCACAGGCAGTGTTGAGAAGTAAAAAAAGAAACTGAAGTAGATTTGAACAATGCAGGTTGATGGGAAATTACCCAGATATAGGTGTTTATCAAAGTATACCTATATATCTTAATTGCTTAAGTGGAGCTGCAGATTTGGAAACACATTCTAATCTAATAGCTGTTTGCACTGAACAGCTCCGCAGTGTGTGAATATGAAGCAATGCTTAGGCAACTTTCCCTGGTAAAATAGTGAAAATAAAGATTTTTTTTAAATCCTCTTGCCGTCTTGTGTGTGTTATACCAGCACTGTTACCTTGTGCACGTGTTTCTGGGATGTGAACTTTCAAAAGGTCAAATAAAAGAAGATTCTTTTTAGCAATGCACGGCTGCCTTGATAAGTGTTGAAACATGTCCTTACGTAAACACTATGCATACAGTGTCAGGTGAACAATCAGGATTAAAAGTTGGCTAAAACATGCAGAAGCACCAGTGAAGTGAAGCCCTTTAAGATCCTGTTAAGAAATTCTTAAAATGTCTTCAGAGAAAGCACTGACATGATCCATGATCATGGTTTTTACTCCACATAGTTGTAAGTTATTTAATGTTACACCTGCAGCACTTTACTAATCTGTGCCTTACCTGCTTCTTGGTGCATCTTTCTCTACCGTCTGCCCTACAGAGGCCCACTGCAGGGCAGGAGGATGAGCATTTCTCATCTGGATGGCGCGGGTTCCTCTCCAGTATGGGTGTATCTATCCCAGCTGGCCTCTGTCGCCTGGCCCCACCGGCGCTGCGTCTGGGGCAGCATCGAATGCTCCAAGACAAGACCCCTGACATCCCAGAGCACATCCTGAGGTTGGCAGGAGTCGGCCCAGACAAGCTGAGAGCAGAGTGGAGTCTGCCCGGGTTCATAACCATGTTCCTGCCTGAATTCCCTCACAGATGTGTCCCTGGGCACGAATACTTTCAGGTAGACCTCAATTCCAGTATAGATACCAATAATGTGCGAGGCTTGGTGTGATTGGATAATGGATGACCTTGCTAGTACTGTTTTCAGTGGTGGAAAGTAACTAAGTTAGTAACTAAGTTACTCATTTAGAAATGAGTACATCAGAGGGACAGCTCATGTTGCGCAGGTTGGAGACACAGAGTTAGAGAAGCAAGGTTGAGATGGTTTGGACATGTGCAGAGGAGGGAGCAGGATGCTAGGGACAGGGTGAGATGGAGGCAGATGATCCGCCGTGGCGACCCCTAAAGGGAGCAGCCGAAAGAAGAAGAAGGAAAGTAACTAAGTACATTTACTGGTATCTGGAAGTTGAGTCATGGCAACTGAGTTTTTTTCAGTTGCCATGAGTCAACTTCCAGATACCATTTCTGAGGTAAATGTCGTACTTTACTACACTACTTTTATTTTATACAGAATTTAATAAGTAATACAAAATATAGTATAATCACTTATTTGATCTTCAATGTGAAATTCACAAGTTACCAAGCAGTACGATCCAACCACACAGTATTTCTACACTGTGGTATTGTTACTTTCACACAAGTAAACCATTTTTCCAGCACTGTGATTTTCAACTTTTCACCTGGTCTGTCTCTGATGTGATTGCTCTCTCTCTCTCTCTCTCCGCCAGGTGTTGGGTTACATCGCCAGAGGTTCGTTTGGACCCATTCTGAAAGTGAAAGACAAGGCCAAACAGAAAACATATGCTGTCAAAGTGGGTCCTCTTCCTGAATCTTACATTTTAATGTATTTATCTGAGTGACACAGGTGAATTAACATTAGAAGAAATATTATATATTTAGGGATGGCAGAAGATATTTAAAGATTGTTAGATCCTTGAAAGGGATGCATTTTTTAATGGTCAAATTTACCTCAAGTCAATTTTGAGCTTTTTAACATACAATACAATAACATACAATACTATTAAAATTGTTATTAGTATGTAATTGATCATTATGTAATGCATATTTTATCAGTTTCCAAATGTTAACAGTCCTCAGTACAGTGAATCATGTTCAGTCTTATTTCATCTCAGTATTTTGACCAACAGGTAATACCTAAATCTGATATTTTAAGACTCGGGGTCTTGGAGCAGTCAAAAGAAGAAGTTAGAGTCCAGGTATGTACTAGGAACATTGCAAATAATTGCAGGTTTTGTAGATTTGAGAGAAAATAAGGTTTTTTTGGACTTGACCTGATTATGGAAATAGTAAATACATCACCCAAATTATTAAGAAAAAGCAAGTTTATATTCAATTTAATTTGGACTTTTTGACAAAAAATACTCCTTCATGTCTAAATGAAGCCAGATCTCTACAAAGTAACAGTAATTAATTAAAAATATTACAATAAAATTAGGCATTGCATACGTATTCACCCCCTTTAAGTGAACTCACTAAATCATCACCTAAATATCTCACTCCATGAGATGTTCAGTGTATTAGAAATTGTTTTGTATCCATCCCCTGACCTGTGCTTAGGGGGTGAATTCTTCTGCAATCACCTATTTTCATGTTAATATTTTAAAAATGTATATTAGTATGAAGAGATCTGTTTTCACATTGACATAAAAGCCAAATTAAATCAACCATGATTCATTATTGTAAAAAAATAAATAAAAGGTGAAAACTTCCAAGGTTGTTGAAATCTATTTATAGACACTGCATGACTTTATGCAGATGGTGTGTTTTTATACATCTCAGATTTATTAACCTTTTTTGCATTTGTTCAAATCCTTTCTTATAAAATTATTTTTTATTAAATCACTCACACCTCCTCGGATACTGTGTATTGTAATTGGCTGTGTAGTTGATATTTCTCTACCCCTTCCTCAAAAATAATGTGTCTGTAATGTCTGATTTCAACCAGTTTTATGTCTCACATCTAGACCAGAAGTTACTAAAGTTTGCCAATAAAGTAATATCTCAGCTGGACCGAGTAACAACAAAAATCTGGACCTCTCTTTAATCAATGGCCAGAATTCAGAGTTTTTCAGGTTTGACCTTTGACCTTTGCCCACAGCGTCAGGTTCGCCACCCTTTTATCCATGACCTTCAGGACTGCTGGCAGACACAGCGCCACCTCTACATTAGTGAGTCAGCCAGAGACCAATGACCCAGATCCACTACCCAAAACCTTGCACTCTACCTTTTCTTACCTTAGCACTGGTAGATCCACCCACAGTCCTTCACCCAACAATGTGAACAAGGAGCCTACTATCAACTTTTTAAATTCTGTGTGTTTTGCTTGTAGAGATGCAAACTTTTACTTCTACAACCCCATAACTCCTTTCCACTACTTCCTTTGCATCGTGTAGCTGTTTTGCCCCCTCTCTCCTCCTCTCCATAGCGTTACCCTTTTTTCCAAATCAACCACTGACTCAGAAAGTGTGACCCAGTTTGTTTGCTGCCCCACCCCCCTGTGAAAAGAGAGTGTGTTTGCCCAGGGACCAGATGTTGAACACTGCTGCAGCTCAACAAGAATACATGTGTCACATTCAAAAGCGAGGACGCCCCTTCCTGCTTAAACAGTGAATCACCATTGAATCACAGCTTTATAGCCATGAATATAGATATGGAGCCTGTGTTAAGTAAATCACATTTGCTTTGTTTGTAAAGAAAGCAGGAGACGTTTTACACTATCCTCCTCTTTTTTAATTTCCTTCACTAGTGTGTTTTCCACACCCCACTACCCTTCTACACGTCCCGTTACATGGCAAAAGCACGTTTTAATCCAGTCTTTACTCTTGCAGTGTGCGACTACTGCAGCACAGGAGACCTGTACACCTACTGGCAGATGATTGGTCAGTTCACAGAGGATACAGTGCGAATATTTGCAGCAGAGTTGGGATGTGCACTCGGTGAGTATGCATGATGCATGATGCATACAGGGTATTGACACCTCACCTTTCTCATCAGAAATCCAAATTAGGCTAGAGTTGTGTAAAATAAAGTTTCCATAGTAATTTTAATGTAAGTATTTATAGAAAGGAGGTCTAATTAAAATGAGATGAGACCTCAGATGATCTCCCTCTGCAACAATGCCATGCCAGAGTTTTTAATAAGCCAGTAGGAAGACAAAATGCCAGTTTTGATGACAACATTTTCTCTGCTTAACTTATATTTTTATTTTTGTGCTTTATTTTTCATAGGCTTCCTGCATGACATCGGGATCATCCACAGAGACATGAAGGTGAGGGGATGGATAATTCACAATGACAGTTTATTTTGATTAATTGTACAGAAGGCAATCAGAATTTATTTATTAAAAAATAAATCCATACTTTATTTACATTATAATACTAAATGATAAAGTTAGTTGGTCAAAGCTTTTGTCCATCAAACATGAGTCTACAAGTCACCACTATAGATCAAAAATTAATAGGACATCAGTGGGTTACACAGATACAAAAACTTAAACTTAATCAAATATTACATTATGTGTACAGGATGTAAGTTAGTACATTCAGAAATGCTACAATCTTAAAGTTTATTTTGATCAAGAGCTTTTTTCCCCATCACAGGCTTCCTGGAAGTAACTGTCCTACTTACATGTTTCACATTTTTACTTCCAACTTGTGCATTATCTTTGTTTAAAAAAATCTCATTTTGTTTTTATCTTACTAAACAATATTTTGCATAAAATCTTTAAAGACTGGTTCCTTCATAATTTAGAGATCTTAAACAATGATGTCAGGGTTTTGATTTTTCTACCAGTTCATGTTGTTTTTTTATGTTTATTAGTCAGCCCATTGATTTCATTAAAGACACTGTGCATTTCTATTTTATTAAAGAAGAATTCTCCTAAATGTGTAAATTAAGTAAAAATACAGCATTTTCAGTGTTTTTTTTTATCATCTACTAAATTAACTATCTTATATTTAATTTAGTACATTGGTGAATATGGATGGGTGTCTAATTCCATCTTTTTTACCCTGTATTTGTAGATGGAGAATATCCTGCTGACAGATAATGGTGAGTTTAGCCTTGTCCCCAGCAGAGAGCAGCAGAGCTCTAAAAACAGGAGAAACAGAACCTGCCAGAGAACGTCCTTACCATGCACAGCTACTGTCAATTGAAACAGTACAGCTGTACAGCTGAAACAAGCTGTGTTTCCAATTAAGGATATCAGATTGTGATGGGAATATTTACATTTAATTCTGCACCAATTGTATCTGCATCAGTAAGACAAATCTGAATGAGGCCTCGTGTCACATGCTCACAATGATGTAGAGAAAATGGTCTGTTCTAGGACACCTCCGCTTAGCTGACTTTGGTTTGTCCCGTCGCCTGGAGAGAGGAGGAAGAGCCTTTACCATTTGCGGAACAATCCAATACATGGGTGAGAATATATCATATTCATCATCCAAATGGTTACCGGGTCATCATCAATCCATTCATATCTGTAGCAAATCCTGCCTTAAGGTGGTGTATTAACAGACTAAGATTTTGTGTATTGGTTAAATTTTTATAATGGGATTTATGAGATAATATATTACATATACAAATATTTAGTACAACTAGTGCAGTGAGCATGCTCTGTCTACTCTGCAGCCCCAGAGGTGCTGAGTGGCGGACCCTACAACCATTCAGCTGATTGGTGGTCACTGGGAATTGTGCTTTTCTCATTGGTTCATGGGAAGGTGAGCTCTTGTTGCCAATAGGCTTAGTATGTCTTCCTTGAATTTTGCTATTGGTACAAAATTGTGCAAAATGTATTCAAGGCTTTCCTCATTACGTTCTGAGAAACCTTGACATTATTTTAAATTCAGTTAACCTATATAAATTAAAAGGTATCAAAACACCCTGGCTTCATCGTCATATACTTTCTGCCCTCCTCAGTTCCCTGTGCCTCCAGAACCAGACCACAGCAGTATGCTGAGGAAAGTGAGGAATTTTCCCTATGAAATGCCCCTCAGCTTCAGCCCCTCATTTGCCTTGCTAATAACAGAGGTAATAACACAAAGTATGATCATATTGCTATAAAACATTTGAATTTACTGTTTGACTGCATGCACCAGGATGTAGGTTTGTCTAGTCTGATGTCACATCATGGTCCACACATATTTCTCTGAACAGCTTTTGTGCAAGACTCCTTTCCGTCGCCTGAGGACCCTCGACCGTTTCAAACGCCAAACCTTCTTTCATGGAACAACTTTTGACCTCGCTCTACTGCAGCGCCAGCCTGTAGAGGTAAGTGATGTCTGGATGCAGTCAGTTTGGCTGTTTCCTCACAAAATTCAAACATCAGTCAGATTGTTCAAGAAATTAGCAAACTCAGTGATTTTTTTTCTCATTGTTGCTCTCCAGGTGATTCTGGAGCTGAGAGAGAGACCAGACAGAGCTGCCAAAGCTCGACGAGGACTCACTTTGTCTCTACAGCCTCTCAAGGGCTTCGACTATGACTCCCTCCTCAGCCCTCCTGCCACACCAGACACACAGCTGGACACGGACACACAAACTCAAACAGCTGCACCTTTGCCCGGCCCAGCCCTCCGACTGCAGCCTGTTCAGGAAAAAGGCCCACGCAGAGAGGTGTTTGTGTAGGACTTTGACTTTACAGTATGCTTACTACCACACAACAGGTTAAGGCCTACATTAATGCATTGCTGCACAGTTATTCACCCTTACACACAGATGTGGCGCACCTAGTAAAAACCAAAAAAGCTTATTATGCTCATTGGATCCATCATTTAAAAGGGAATTACTCATTTCAGTAAAATCACTCGACTCCACTGTTACTGGTGAGTTTTATTTTTTTGTGCTGTTCTGAACACTACTTCTCCTTTGTTTTGTACTTGTTTGCCTTTTTCCAGTGAGCACATTTTTACACCTGCTGTATTTGCTTAACATTTTTGCAAGAAAGATTGCATCATCACATCACATCAAGATGTGTACGCCTTCAAAGTCTATTTTATCACTTATAACCTGTGACTCAGGGGAGCACCTGCTGGTTTTCCAAGTCCAAGCCTTGATTTTGACTCTGTGCTTTGTGCTCAGCTTTATAGACCTGAACTGGGGCTGAAAGGGTTGAATGAACGACAGTACTGTTTACCTCGAGTTAACATTTTGTTAGATACAGGGCTTTTTCTATTGTCCAAGGCTGTTGTAACCCAAGCCAGTAATCTTACTTTCATGCACTTACCTGATTATCAGATTATATTATGATTTTGTAAAGTATGCCCCGATGTGTACCCAGAATGCCTCATGTCTGTAATCCCTCATTTGCTTTTCTTGTCACAGTAATGTGTATTTATAAATTCCTCTTTATAAAGTTTTTAAGAATATTTGGTATTTGATGTTATATGTAATGTTATGATGTATTTTTGTAATGACCATGTAGCACAGATGGAATATTAAACTCTTACTGTAGAGTCATCAGCAGGTTTGTCTGCATTTGATTGCTTGACGAAAAGAGAGAGAGAGAGAGAGTACTAACACTGTTTTTAAGATTCCAGTCATATGTTGAAAATCATTGCATTGATTCACTTTTCCTAGCACCCATGCAGAAACACAGAATGCCTATGTTTGATTAAAGTTCACCTCTAAAAAATGTTTTGCGTAGATTGTACTTCACTGTGTTCCATCGGTTTCTGAGCAGCATGTGTGAGTGATGCAAACGTACAATGAGAATATAGATTACGGTGAAGTAGGAGACATATTAACTATCAAGTTAAACGTTGAAATTTAACAGTATTTACGTATTCAAAGAAGTTGATGTGCTTTTAAAAATTCTTTACACTGAATTTGGTTTTATGTGAGAAACTCTATTAGACAGCTTACAATTAAAAGCAGAATAACTGGGCTTGAGAAAGTCATTCATAGTGGGTGTGCAATTTTGAGGTACTTGTTTATTTGAGTGTACTAATAGGTCAATTTTATTCATTTATATTCAATATTTGGACAAACTAACATAATCTTACATTAAACTGTCATTTAAAAAAAAAAGGTTGCAAATGTTTTGTAATCAACGGCTGCCTGAAGTCTGGAAGATCCAAAGACATCAGATACTGGATTTCTTCCCTGGTGATGTTCTGCCTGACCTTCACTAGTCTTCATTTCCTGTTAGTTTTCCAGACGATTTTCCTTCTGCAAGTGAAGCACATGCTCAACTGGATTTAGATCTAGTGAGTAACTAATCTAGTAACTTTCCTCTTTTCTATGTGAAAGAGCACATTGGCAAGTAACACCTACAGGTTTGTAGGATCCAACAATATGTGGATCTCTGACATATCACTGACTGTCCAACTGTGCATTTTTCATAGTAAAGTAGACATTTAAATGTACAGCAAGAAATCGTGACTAGTGATGGGACTTGTCGTGCCGAGGCTTCGGAGCGTGTGTCGAGTAATCCAGGGATTTTTTTGCGAAGCGTGTATAGAAGCTTGCTTCGATGACGTATGTGATGACGTATGAAGCCTCGCTAGTGGGACGTACCACTTGAGTGGTTCAGAAAGTGGTTCGCGATTTGGCGTGCCGTCCAAAATATATAGGACAGTGAAACGCAATAAAATGAAT